>CM050404.1:10762315-11496863 GCA_027580255.1 Therioaphis trifolii | reverse complement strand
CTGCCCACCCGTTTGGGCCGAGTGACTGTTTTGGCGTCGAGGACCGTACCGTGCACGCCCGGCGTGTGTACGACGAGACGTCTTTGCGCGGTTCACACAACCCGGTCGTCACGGATCCTCGCGGACCGAGGGAACTCGATCGCAATTCACTCGATCCCGGGTATGCGATCTATAACGCGTGGTGGTATCGATCGCGGCGGCACGATAATATTGTGCACTAGGAACGAACGCGATCGCGAGCCCCCCCCCCCCCATTCACCCGTACACGCACGGCGGTGGTCACGCCGGCGGCGGTGAAGTTGAGAACGTCTGAGAACAAACGGGTCTGCGGATGCGGCAGTGGCGGCGGCGGCGGCGGCGACCGTACGGCGACGTCGCGCCGCTTTATAACCGGTGGAAGAAAGAACAACGTCTTGGTGCCCGGAACGTGCGCGTGTGCGCGCGTGTTTGTATGTGCGTACGCCACAACAGCGGTGTATTATACAACCTCTCGTCGTCTCTCACCCGTCCGCCCGTCCATTCGCTCGCTCGCTCGTTCTCTCTCACCGTTTTTTCGTCTCACCGTCGACGCTCTCGCTCTCGCTCTTTCTCGCTCGATGCCGTCTCACTCTTTTCTCATCACTCGCTCTCTGTTCCTCACACGCACACGTGCGCGCTTACGCCGTGTACACACGCACATGCGTATACGCGTTGGCGCACGCGCGTTCAGCCGCACACGGCACAAACAGTCGCGTCCTACGAGTGCGCCGGTTCGCGTGTGTGTGTGTGTGTGTCCGTGGACGAAATACGGATTTTCTCCACGAGAATCGGTTTTGTTTTTATTTCTGGATTTTTTTCATTTTTCATTTTTTTTTTTTTGCGCCATCTTTCACGCCCCCGAATCGGATGCGGATAATTGGACACCTAGCCATTAAATATATTTAAAAACTATAATAATAACAATAATAATAACAATTCAATAACAACTCTGGTAGCGTTCCGATAAAATTCGTATTTTTTTAACTATTATTATTATTATTATTTTTCTCCCGTGGATTTTCTCGCCACAGCTCCTGACCGACGACCGCACGACTCGGCGGGTCGCTGACATTTTCCACCCAGAATCCGTTCGCGTTACTTTCGCAGCCGCGTCGGTATCGTCGTCGGTGCGTCAGCGTTTTATCGTCGTCACGCGCGCGTCCGTTTCCATCGCAACGACCGCGCTCCAGCATGTGGTAAGTGCACGGGGGTACCTATACTCATATGATATTGTAATACGAACACGGATTTTTCGCGTTTTCGTTTTGAATTAACGTCGCCCAGGTACTGCGCGGGCGTCTCGCCGTTTTTCTTAAAAAAAAAAAACAATTATCGGTCACCTGGCCTCCTGCCGTTCACCGGTTCCGAATTTCTCGGATCAATCACACAGAATAATGTGCTACCACACTTTTGTATTGATTAAATCAATAGCAAGTTAGGTGTAATGGCTAAAATGCCGGCCCACTCCGTTAACACGTACATGGGATTCACGTGGAAGTTCACGTCAAAAATGTCCCTCGATTAACTGTGAAAAACCTCCCGAACCAGTTAACTAAAATTACATTGGTCCTGTTATCTATATAAGGGGAGTTTGTCAGAGCAAATCGAGAGGGACACTTTCGATCGAATTTCCGGTACTTCGAGTGGCCGTTAGCTAACATTGTTTTACTTTATTTTCTCTTGCCGAAAACTATACACGTATTTTGATGCCCCGTAAACCAATCCGCCTACACGTGCCTATATATCGCCGACGGATAGATACACCGCCGAAACAAAAAATCAATGACTTTCTCTCACTATTGATAATATTATAACTGTACAAATTAATATCGCCTTGTGCTTTGCCAATATAGGCGGAAATACGGCAGTGCTTGGGGGTGTTTTGCCTCTGCCAACTGTAAGTAAGTCGTCTCAACATTAACTACTTCAGCTGGAAATATCACGTATTTCTATGTTGTTAAAGACAAATCGAGCCTTAAACTTTCTACGTTTAAAATTGTGCCTGTAATTTTATTGTATTCCTTGGTCCCCGTCCAGTTGCCCTCAAAGCCGATGAAATTCAAATAACTACACATACGTACGTTTTATCGAGATATTTTTCACGTGATATATAGATAATAATAGATACCTACGTAAACAATTTAATAATTCGGGAGCGAGTATGGCTATCGTGCGTTTTATCCCTCGGGAGGTGAGGTTGATAAATCGATGAAAAATAATATAATACACACTATACGTCTTAAAACTCTACACTATATACTTTTGTGTATATTATTTAGGTATATTAAATAATACATATAGAAAAGTAATAATATTGTAATTGAGTGTTGTGTCTTTATTGTTGTATACATGTATGATATTATTGTTCTCTAAAACCCAAACAACACGTGCGGACACATTGTGCCCTCCGTACTGTCATACTGAGTTGTATATACGAACTGAAATAGTATTTCAACAGGGTTCAAAATAGTCCTCTCCCTGCGACGATATTTATTTTAAAGATGAGAGTAGACACATTTTTCGCTACCGGAAAAAGTTCTCTGTAATGGAAGATTTTAGTTTTATAATAACGTGTACGTATTTGACACTAATTTTTTTTGTTATCACGGAATATAAAAGTTTAAATTGATTTGAGATTTTATAATAAAATTAATCTTGTAAATTTATTAGTGAATTGCAATTATTCATTTAAAACCAACGCTTATGAATACTAGAGTTAATTTTTTTTTATCACCTACCTCATGATACAACAAACTAGATAACAGACTAATATCAGTATTTTATCAGCCTCGAAGTTAAACTCTATTTGTTTTATAACTGAATATTATTCTATTATTTTTTTAGTATAACACAATTAAAAATGAAGCATTTTAAATGAAAAATAAGTTATCATTGAAGTTTTTGAAAAACTTTATTCCAAACAGGTACTATATGGATTTCCGTTTCATCAGTAACTTTTATTCCCCTTTAAATAATTTATAGAAGTATAGATCATTTTTTATGTACCACGTTTTTGAAGACACAATTGAATTTTGTTTTTAATTGATTTCATAGAGTTTTTTCAAATACCCTTCCAAGTGCCTTTATGGTGCCTGAGTTTCAATTTTTGGTCTGTAGAGGGTCTGTACACAAAATGTTCCGTTTTTCTACTTTTTCTACGAAAATTATGAACAATAATTTGCTTTTTTGTGTCACACAGTTGTTTAAAATACCTACTCGAGTGTTACAGCATTGTATTTTTTTCCATTTTTAGTGAGAGAAGGACAAATATGATATTGTTACCCTAAAATAAAAATATTTAAATAATTATCTAACACCTGAGCGAAGCCGGTTTATTTTTCTAGTTATATTATAGTTAAATAAATATTTTATTGTAGGTATGTAAACATTCAAAGTATAAATATGCCTAATTATCATAAAATAAATTTAATGGGCAATTGGATTTTAAATTTCTTATTAAATCTTTCGCGAATTGTATTTTTATTTTAGGTATTTGTACAAAGTTACAGCTTCACTTAAAACATTTATAGTTTAAGTTAGAAAGCAAATGTAGTTTAGATATATTAATAATGAACCCTGAGTTAGAGAGGACACTGTTACTAATATATTACCAAAAAAGTCAATTATTTAAAATATCTTAGTCGATATACTTAATAATTATTTATTTTTAAGTTTATATTTTAGTAAATGTAATGAGTTACTCGTGATTATGCTCAGAAGAAAAAATTAGCTCCTTTCAACAACATCTACGAAGTTTAATATTTTGTCTTATATGGACAGAATACAGGTACTCTAAATTTGTATAGTCAATTTTCAAGAAGATGAAAATAATATGATCGTTAAAGTTAATTTAAAAAATAAAAATGAACTTTGACTAGAAGTATCTTTCAGTTTAAATGCAGGTAACTAAAACTATTATACACGTTGTTGAATTACTTAGAATGATAATTTTGACTATCTTTAAAGAAATAAGTACATTCAAGGCATATAGACTGTATTTGTCCTTTAATCAGATATTTACCATTAAAGATGTATTTACAGTCATTAGAAAAAGTACTTATATTGTCATAAAATATTTAATAATTATTAACAAAAGTGATGGATATTAGCTTAACTCTCTGAAGTAATTGATTGAAAACTTCAAAACATCATCTGGTTTAACTACTAATATCTCTTTTATATAACTTAAGATCATGTCTTTCACATCTCTGTTATTTTTTATGTAATTTTGGTACTTGATTTTCATCTCTAGCTGAAATAGTATTTAAACATTTATTTACAAATTACAATTTAAACTTGTGGGTTACTCGCCCAACCCGGATGCAATTGAAGTATGGTAGTAACATCCCCCACAAATTCCACTTAATTATTATTGATTTATTTAGTAAAATATAATATAAAATAATGCATTTTAAGTAGTACTGGACACATGAGTAAAATAATCGTAATATTTAACACTTAAAGCCAAAATTAAAATGAACAGTAAAAAAATGTATTATTTATTCATTGAGTTGGTCCATATTAAGGCTGGTATATTTAGGGTTGAATTAAACCCAAATCTTTGGGTACGATTATTATGTTGTACCTATATTTTTATATTTACCCTAATATTTAGGTTCCCCCTTTAGCCAATTAAAACTTCTGAATCCACGCCTGGTTCTATTTTGGTTATACTTACAACTTTATCCAAGAACATTGATTTTAAGCGAATATCTTGGTCCCAATATTCTTTTAGGTAAAGCAAAGTATCGTGAAAAACGAAACCATTTTTGGATACTCGCATCGACTTTTTTATTTTCAGTTCTTCACTCATTGTTTTACCCCAAGTATGTTTTAGTATGTAACCAAGACGAGTTAAAACTGTAGTCGTTTCAATAGCTGGAGTTTTTAAAGATTTTTCCACTTTTAATATCCTTTTAATGATTATTACTGGTACGTATGTATTATTAATTCTGTATTTTTCATTTAATGTACATTCCTTAAAAAGAGTTTTTAAATTTACAATTTGTTTCATATACGTTATTTTAATACAATGTACATACATAAACTGTTTTGCATAATATTCCATCAATGGTAACCGCTGTTTTATTTATTATGGAACCCTCGTATCCTATTATGGCGAGATAACGAAGAAAAGCGTAATTCATACCCTCAGTAAGTATACGCTGCAATACATATTTTGCATCAGTATTAAGTTCATTACGTATTGCGTATCAACAGAGTATTTATGTTCTAATTATTACTGCTTACACATAAGGCTAACATAATTTTTATGTTACAAAGTGTTATACGATTACATAAATATCGTATTTCATTCACAAATTATTATTTTGTGAAAATCAGTATAATAATTATAAATTATGGATTCCATAAATTATCGTTCTTATCCTTACCGAAATGTATTTAAAATTAATATTTTTAGTTTGATCAATTAATTCACCATTATCCAACTTAGTGTAAAATAGTATTGGATCATTACTATTTTTTTTCGATATTAAAACTGTTTTAGATGTCTTTACTGATTTACGAGAACACCTTAAAAATAAAAATGGTGAATTAATTATTTTGGAATTAAAAATATATTTTACCATTGTGACCATTTTTCTTCATATGATTGGAAATTTGATGTAGTGGTAGATACGATACTCATTCCAATATCCTCACTATGTATAGATTTACTTGTAGATTGTAAGTTTATCATAATCGATGGATTATTAATATCTAAGTTTTTTGTTCGAATTTTACCCCTAAATTGACCAATTTCTTCTTCTTTTTCATTGACAACAATCAAAGTTTCATCAAAACACAAGATCGATATATATTCATTTTCTAAAACAAAATAATACTTAGTTATGTTTAATTACTCTAATTCTATTTACTTATTTATTTCAAATAATAATTTGTATCATGTATTGTTTTAATTTAAAAGAATTCTTATACTATAAAGGTATTTAGTAACATATAGATACTATAGTTTAATAGGTACTAAAACAATTTATTTACTTATAGTCGAATAATCATATTGTACATTGTTCAGCTTTTTTAAATGTAATGACTTTTGTTTGCGTTTTATAAATTGTTCTAAATCATTTGCATCAATTGTATAAATATCTTGTCCTGTATTCATAGTTAGTTTTTATTTATAATACTATTTGTGAATTATTATTTAACTTATTTCAAGTATTTAAATATAACATAACATAAAATGATTTGTATGAAGTTGGAAAAATTGTTGATTTGTTAAATGGTTTCTATGATCATATTTGATGATGTTATTTCTAACGTATGATAATTACATTTTTTTTTTCAAAATTGATATATTTTCTATTAAATAGTTAAATAGTTGATAATAATATTTAACATATAAATTAATTTTATTATTTGAAATGATGATTTAAAAAGTATTTCAAAAATATTTTCCTATCTATTTACTTATTGAATTAAAATATTATGACATAGTAAACTCCATTGATTTTCTATTGTAATCCAGTTAAAATTAATGTTTGATTAAGAATATTAAACTATATTTCTTTTGAAAATTAAGTACGATTTAAGATTAAATACTCAACACACGCATTGTATATTATCAATTTCGTATCTGTAGTTGGCTTATAAAGAGTAAACAATTATTCGTTTAGCAGCGGAAATTAGTTATTATTAAAAACGTAGACGATTTATTTTTATTGTACCTATCTATTGAGATTTGAGGTATATTTATAATTATATATACCTAATATAAACACTGTTAAATAATAGTGGTCATCACATACGTATTTACATATGTAATTTTTATTCTTTTTTACGCTTTTTGATGTTTGTATCTTTTTATAATACTTTAAGTTTTTTCTAAATGTTATTATTTTTTAACTTTATATTTTACTAAATCTAAATTTTTCTGGGTAAATTCGAATTTAATATATACATATATATTTTTTTTTTGAGTGAAGTATGACGTTCGATTTTGTTAAAACTACAGTGATACGTCTAAATAATAGACACTATTAAGTTGTTTTATTGAACTTTTATCAATAATTTGGAATTTGAATATGAAGTATATTAAACTAAAGATTAAAAGAATAATGTTACATTTAAAACTTCAATCTTTTTCTAGAATCTAGGGGCTGAGTACTGCTAGAGTACTGCAGTTTGATTTTACATGATCTGGTTCAAGTTATTTGGTCATTGTAGCTATTTTAGATCGTAACTTTTGTTTTATACTGTACGAGTACAAAAATAGTACCTCTGGAGGCGATTAATGAATGTAATTTAATTTTTATTATTGTTCGTTAAGTGCGATTTGCTGTAAAATGCGCTCGTCTAGTTTTATTGGCATTTTTTCAAAATCTAAAATGTATTCAACAAACAAATCGACTGTATATGAACATAGTTTTTCATAACTGCCATGAAGCAAATGCAAATCGTATGTTTTGTTGTATATTAAATAATACTCTCTTGATTTAGGTAATTGAAATTAGTGTATCTTCACATTGACTATACTTAAATTCTCTTGCATGAATTGTTTCACGTACTTTCACCAATTTATTATTTTTATTGCTTTTAAACCGCATTGCATTTAAGTAATACATAAAATCTTATGATTTATAACTTTATAAGATTCCCGACTATATAAATATTATTTTTAAAGTCTCGGGCAGCATTGTAGAACTCATAACTGCTGTGTAATACGAGATCCATAAGGAAACTGTAACTTGTAAGAGGTTTTTGCTTTCTATTACTGTGATTTTAAACACTAAATACTTGTTGGCATTTCGCATTGTAGTCAACAGTATTAAATTTCAAAAAAAAAAAAAAAAATATATATATACATGTATGTAAAAATAAATTAGATAACGAAAGTGATTTGAACGTTTAAATGTAGATTAAAAACTACGCGAAATATTTATGAATGTACGTTATCATAGCAAACCATTCAAAAAACACGTTAAAGAAAATATATAAAAAAAAATTTTTATCCTTTTTAGTACTACAAATATCTATGTAAATTATGTAAATTAGCACTTAGTAATGAAAATATGATTGACTTAACATTCATGATTTATACAGACTGAAAATCATGGACAATTTTTCTAATTTTATTTTTAATGCTTAATGTGGTATTGCTTGACATTTTAGTCGTTTAAATAATATTTGTGCTGTACCGACTTAATTATATTTTTCAAAATTTTATATAGGTACACAATTATTTAATTACTCAATTTCAAAATCAATTTTTTTTTAAACTGGTATTCAATATTTTGTTGACTTTTCTGATGTTTTTACATTATTAAGTGATAATTTTTATTTATTACCTGTATAACTTTCATAAACATACACAAATAGGGTCATTATTTGTTTGCAAAACTAAGTATTTATTTCTATATGTAATGAGATGATATGAAGGGTAACACTAACAATTTATTACTTAACTTTTAACTGCAACAGATTTTCTTGACATATTTTTTGTTAGCTAAAACAGTTTAATTTGATAGTGCAAAATTAAGCGTTTAAAATTTGCATTCGTCTTTTATAAAAGTCTATTCATGCCAAAAAAAAAGTATTTATAATTGTTAGTAATATTTGTTTTTTTTGCAGATATGTTCATATATTACTATATTAGTATATTCTATTATATTAAAACGTTTTTTCGGAGTATTTGTTGCTTTATCAAATTTTTTGGAATAATCTTGATAAAATATAAACATGTAGTGACTATATTTATTTAATATAAATAATAGGTATATAATATATAAAACTCCAATCCATTGTGGAGGTTAGTGGCTTGGAGCTCTCTAGTTTATTACAAATGTATAATAAAAGTTATATGTATAATTAAAGTTATATAGTTATTCGTTATGTAAATTTATTTCATTCAATACATTTACAAACTTACTACATTTTTAATGAAATAAAAATATTATCTCCTGAATAATAATTTTGTTGAAAGAAATATTACTTATTGTATTTCTCTATTCTGGATTTTAAAATTCCTTCACCTCTTTCGGAACCCAAATTAATGATTTTAATTTATAAATAATATCCTAGGGAGTTTCGTAACAAAAGGCTTCTGACTTGATTCTGTTACCGATATAAATCACAAGTTGTATTTCATAACATTTCATGATTGTATTATATTAGCCATACATTGTTCTCATACTAAAATATATGACTTGCAGTTTTTATCTTAAAGCAATGAATACGAAATTTATTTTATCTAGTTAAATCTTTGCGAGATAATTTTTACCACAAACTAAAACCATTTTATTTTATAACAATATCTAAGAAAATTGCTCAAACGTAGTTTTTGTAAATAAGTAGGACGTTTTTAAAATGTTTGCTTTAAAAATTGTTGTGTTTTTTGTGATCTGTTTCTTTGAGAATTTGTTTATCATCACGAAGCAGACGTCTGTAAAGTAAACTATATTGACATTTTAGTACTTTTGGCTAGTTTTTTATTCTATTCATTGATTCAGAGGATCTAGATCGTAAAAAGTATTTTGTATTTCCCGAGTTATAATTTCCATTAACGTTCAATTCAGAATTATAACGTTTATCCTACAGTAACGTACCTACTAATTACTATTTATTTATTTATTTTCTCACATCATAGTTCTCCGGCCGTTTCGCTTAAAATAACTGATATCGAGTTAAATGGCTTATGTCTTCTTTGATTATTTTCCTTCTTACCGCAGGGCTACACCAAACATCAGTTCCTTTAAGTCAATTAAATGTTGTTGGGTTGTTTCCCAATCATTCCTATTTCATACTATTGAAACTAAATTATACAAAGTTGTATCTGTAATTTTTATATTCTTTATGTCTACGTGCACATTGATCACTACTTTCCAAAACGGTTTGTGCTTGTTTCAAATCAAAGAAAATATATCAAGTAAATTACCTCTACGTGTGAGTAGTCTTTATCACTCTAATACACTATACACATCATTATACGTTCATGTTGGATAGGTTATATTATCGTGATATAATGGAATTACATCTATCAACATATCATTTACATCAGGCATGTCAAACACGAGGCCCGCGGGCCGCATGCGGCCCTCGGCTCATTTTGTTGTGGCCCACGGTTACAATAATAATGAAAAAATTAAAAATTAAATATTAATACCGTGTCACAACTATATTAGATTCTTAGAGAATGTTTATATTATATTATATATATTATTATACTGTGTTCTGTTCTGATCTTTCTAATTTGCAATTTTGTGCCAGTATGATATGTAGAAACTCGTAAATATGCTTGTAAAGTAAATTCTATGTTGAGTAGTACTTATCAATGTTTGCAACTATTTTCATTAATGAACAGTAATAAATCAACCGTTAGATCCAGATTAACCGACACACATCTAAATGTCGTGTTAAAAGTGGCTTAAAATATCAAATAATATTTCTGCCGAAATTGGAAAGTTGACGGGGTGAAAGAGATGTGAAATATCGTCCAAAAAGAATTATTAATACGTATTTTTTCGCAGTTTAAATAACACCCATCTAATAAATAATTAATATAATTTAAATGTTAATTTTTTCAAACTTGTTGAATTTAATTGTATCTGCTGTATTTGTAAACGTAAAGAATAAAATTGAAAAATTAGTATAAAATATTTTTTTTGTTACATTTTTATGTGCGGCCCGCATAGTAAACTTTTCAATATATTTGGCCCACTTGATACTTTGAGTTTAACACGCCTTATGTACATCGTACACGATTATTACTCATATCGTCTTTTCTGACTTTTGATTTGCGATTTATATGGATGTGTGCGTATTTAGTATGCGATCGCTTCGTGAAAATTCCTTCTACTCATGGTCCGGCGGAGTCATCGGTAACGTTTTCATGCCGCGTGCACTTACGCGCAATCGAATAATTTTACGCGGTGCGACGTACCGAGTAGGAAGTCGTGAAATCGTGACGCCACGTGACCGCCGAACAACGACGTGCGAAATTCGTGCGCCTCTCTCCGGTGTCGCCGGGCGCGCGCGTCACACAGTCGCCGCGGCGCTGGCTGGCATAACGAAAACCGCGCTTGACACGCTGCTAAATTCGTCGGTCGCGCGTCCGTTTTGATTTTTTTTTTTTTCATTTCAATTTATTTTTTTCTTTTCCAGAAGAATTTGCCCTTCGTGAGGAATGCATCGCCCGGTGCAGCCGGCGGAGGACGTGGCGTCGTCGGCCGGTCCAGCGGCGGCGAGGGCGGCGGGGTCCGATGCGTTTTGAAAACCGCGTTCTAAATATAAAATCGCCAACGGACCAGCGGCCGGTGGTGGCGGCGGTGCCGGCGAAGACGTGTTGTGACCGCGGCGGCAGCGGTGGTGGGACGCGAGCGAACAGCGGCAGCGGCGAAACAGCGACGGGGCATCGTGCGCGTACGCGGAGTGCAAATTAAATCACGTCGCCGCGGAGACATTGAGTCGCGCCGGCGGACACGAAACGCGCACGAGGGGAAATCTCGTCGTTTTTTTTTCTGCTCTCCTCGCTCACACGACCACGCGCGCGTACACTATAACAATAATAATAATAATAATTACACATTATTTTTATACGCGCGATTGTGTGTGTGTGTGTGTGTGTGTGTGTGTGTGTGTGTGTGTGTGTGCGTGAAAAAAAAGTTTTGTAACATAATTCAAACACGTGACATATTCGAACGGATCGTGGTTCTTTCTCGGTCGCCGCCCGAGTTACTACAGCCCCGCGTCGTCCCGTCGACGATCACGTTCCGCCGCGACGTCCGGTCGTCATGACGTCCTCGTCCGCGTGTCGCGGACCGTGTCGCTCACCGCGTAATCGCCGTCGTCGTCTCCGGCACCGTGACCGCCGTTGTATCCGATAGCCGTCGTTCGTCGTACGGTACCGATAGTCGTGGTGTCAATATAACGACGGCGGACGCGATCGCGCGGCTATGATGCACACGTCGTTGTCGTCGTCGTGAAACCCGTGACAGCCGCCGCCGCCGCCGCCTCGACGAGACGCACGACGGACCTCACGGACACCGGCATGACGCACAACAGCAAGACCTCGCTGCTCAACAACGCCGACTACGGCGGTGGCTGCGGGGGAGGCGGGACGGCCGTCGCCTACGGCGGCGCACCTCACGCGGCCGCCCGACCTACCACATGGATCAGGTGAGTGTCCGCCGTCCGGTGAACCGCGCGACGCCCGTTTGTTCGCTACTACGATTATCGTTATTATAATTATTACTTATCACAACTAAACTACTCGATATTTTTTTTATTTTTGTTTTTTTTTTCATAATAAATTATAATAACCGTTTTGTTACGATTTATCATCGGTGATTACTGTATCGGATATAAAATATAGATGTATATACGTAATGACGTACGAGATCGTGTGATCACCGCTGATTGTTTCTCTTGCGGCGCTGCCTCCGCGCCGGTCTGTCGAAGTTATTTACATTTTTTCCCGATCGACTCGGGGATGACTCCGAGATCGTCGTGATACGACCGAGTGGTCGCCGTTTAGGCCAATCGGTATTCGTGGTTTTTTTTCCTACTTTTAATGACATAATCGGTGTACTCGGTGCATAATATGTTATAAACTGTAACGTTCGGGTGATTTTATAATACTTGCTTTTGATTTCTTACCAATCATCAATATAATATAAGATTTGAAGCTTTCGAAATCGGAAAAAATAACAATCGATCGAAATCGAAATTCAGCTAAATTTAGATAAAACAGCGAGAGTTTACTATACAAAACAATTCTGAAGTCTATACCGTTTACTTGGAACCTTTATCCGTTTTGATTTAACTGTATTACTGCCTACTTAATTGTTGATGAAAATCTTATACTAACGTAGTGAAAATAGATTGGAAATGTAGTTTTTTTATTAGTAAATTAAATTTACGTTATTGAAACGTGGAATTTTTTTTTATAGCTATAAATACAACTATTTTCTTTCTACTTAATAATTTCACCACATGTTTGTGTAAACGTTGGTATGTTAGCATTTCGACTGCTCTGAAATATGAATTATCACTCTGTAAATTATCTTCTTAAGTTATTAACATCATCTGTTGTATTCGGTGAGAGAGTCCAAAAATTAAAATTAAACTAAACAAATTATGCGACTGCAAATTGTTTAACACGTTATATCTGTATATTTCCATTAATATGCAGTATAAATATAAATAAATACCGAATCACTAATATTAAACGTTCATTGTTGTATTATAATAATTGTACTTGTTTGTACACATGTGAATAAATGTATAAATAAATGTATAAATGTATAAATGTATAAATGTGTTAACATTTATGTTGCTATACTTTTTCTTTGCGCCTATATGTTTTTTTATTGAAATTAACCTACATATAAAAAGTCACGATTGAATTATTTTACTATATTTAAGAAGAGAAGTAAATATTTTATAAGTTTTGTTGATTGATAATTCATAATATTGACGTTAGATAATTATTTCACCTAATAAAATTTAAATTTTAACAAGTATAAATTTTAATTGTACTAAACGAATAAAGAAGTAATTTATGAAAATTTAGAAAATAGGCATTACAGCGTAAATGAGGCATCCATTAATAACATGCATCATAATTCATAATATCTATAACCAATTATTAAAATGATTGCATAGATTAAACTATACAAATACATTTTCGTTTATTTTTTGATGAAATTTTAAGATTAATTAAATTTTTATTTCTTCGCAACTAACAATAAAATTCAAACTAACATTAATACCATTTCAAATAATTTATCAACTTTCTAATTCTAAAGTTCTATTGTATTTTAATTTGTAGGTACATATTATGTGAAATTAGTTTTAAATATGTCAAATATGTGTCATATAACAATTTATTATCCATAGCATTAGTATTTATAATTAATGACAATGTATAAATCAATAATATATTTTATTCTATACTTGTGTAGATTTTTATTGATATTCGTGTTACATTTTTTTTTTTTTTAGTACAAAATTTCTGATTTAATTAAATCGCTACAATTATTTACACTATACTGCAATAATATGAATTGACATCTTGTATATTGCATATTTATTGTATATGCCACAGGTTTCCAGTTATACTATATGTAGTACGTATAATTTATTTATACATTGTACAGGGTAATTTTCTTAGCATTCTATACTCATTTTCTCAGTCAATTGCGTATATGTAAAAAAAAAAAACATTTTTTTTTTTAGAATCTGTGGAATAAGCAAAAAATTAAAACTTTTTACTAATTTTTATCTTGGTGGTTTTTCTAGTGTTATTATTTTATTAGATGCCCGCATATTTTAACGGAATCATATAGAAAAAAGAAAAGGAAAAATATATAACGCTGACAATTTTTATTTCTGTGAAATATACGTCCAAATATTGAGCTTAAATGAATTTTAATAAATTTAATTTTCTTTGTATTTCGTTAAAGTTATATCTCATAGTTTTTTGTTTGTTTTTTTTTTTTATTAATATTTTTACTTATTGTACTTGACTATAAATTAACTGTCAAAACTAATTGTATAGCAAAGTTTCAAAAAAAAAAAAAAATGATTTTTAGTGGAGGGTTCATATTTTATTTTCGATCTGCAATAAATATTATAATCCATTTATATGTACTAATTGTAAAACAAATAAAAATCATCGATAGAGTTCATTAATTTTAGTCGTAATTGTAATACATGCTTATGGGTTATATGTTAATTTAGCGTCTACGTACAAGATTAATGATTAAGTGCAATCAAATTTATATACAATTAATGTTATTTTAAATTAATTATAACTTATTTGAAAATTGATCAATTAAAAAATTATTAGGAACTTACATTTTTATTAATATTTATTTATTTATTTTTTTTTTGACAATTTATTCTGTACAAATAAATAGGGGGTGCCATTTAATAAAAGTATAAAAAATGAAAATATCTCAAAAAAACATAGGTAAAAATCTTTAATTGTGAAAGTATGCAGGTAGTATTCTAAATTCCTCAAATTTAGAACTTTTTTTTTTATACATATTGACCTACAAAATAAGTGCTGAACGATAAAATAATCACCTTTTACGAGTCCGTTATTTACATAATATGATATATTTATATTGTGATACAAATTCACCATCACGTTTTTTGCTTTAATAAAATTATTAAAATTTGTAACCTAGAACTTATAGTACAGTGTACATATGTTAGACGGTACAACATTTAAAATAAAACTACAAGGGCAAAAGATACAATCTGCAATATGCATAATATATGTTCTTATATACAGTGAAACTTCCATATAACGAACTTCCATTTAATGAAATTTTCTATTTAACGAATTATTTTTGAGAACCATGACTTTCATTGTTGATTACACGTAAATTTATCTCCAAATAACAAATATGATGTTTCTATAATATAACGAAATAATTATTCGATAAAACTGGTTTTTGTAATTGTCACTATCAAATTTTAAACATAGTTCTAAAATTTTACATAAACTATGAATCCGATAAAGATAAGACACCGAAGGTAGGCAAATTGATTAATTTTTCTGCAGTATTTTAGTTCCGATATTGATGCAAACGGGTATAAATACGAATTTTTTATCGTTTTCCTTTCGTCCGTATAAAAAAAAAATGTCGAAACGTAAATGTTTATATATCGCCGATAAATTTGAAATTTTAAACAAAGTCGATATAGGTGTTAAAAAAAAGATGTTGCCAAAAATATAGTATTCCAAATTTCCAACAAGTTCTCTATCAATTATTTTGAAAAACCTTGAAAACACTGAAAATATAACCAAGCAAATGCAAAATTCATCTCTCCTCAGCAATATAAAACAAATGAAAAGGTGTGTATATGAAGAAGTTGACAACGCTGTTCTTAAATGGATGACTTGTATACGAAATAACAATCTGCCTACATCAGGTTAGTTAATCAAAGAAAAAGCAATTTATTTTGCTCAGCAATTTAGTTTTATAGATTTTCGTGCAAGCTCTGGATGGTTAGATAAATTTAAATCGAGACATAATATTGCGTTTAAAGTTATTTGTCGTGAGAGTGCTGATGTTCAAGAAAATGACTGTGATACATGGAAATTAAATATTTTACCAAAGTTAATTGAAAAATTCGATCCAAAAGATATTTTTAACGCTGATAAAACAGGTTTATTTTTTAAATGTTTACCAAACAATACGTTAAATTTTAAAAAAGACAAATGTTCTGGTGGTAAGCATAGTAAAGAGCGAATTACTCTGATAGTGTGTTCTTATATGGCTATCACAGAAAAACAAAAACTTCTAATCATTGAAAAAGCAAAAATCCAAGGTGTTTCAAAGGCATAAAATTACTTGAGACAAATACGATTTTAATAAAAAGCGCGGATGAAATTTTTGAAAAGTGGTTACTCGATATTGTTAAAAAAAGGACTCAAGAAAAACAAAAAAATAATTTTATTTGTGGATAATTGTACTGCTCATCCTCGTACTTTATCTATAAAGTTAAAATTTGTAACATTTGAATATTTTCCGCCGAATACAATAAGCAAGCTCCACCATACCAGATATACAACGAGAATGGGAGTTAGTTCACTGCGATGGCGTTACTTAACAGGATTATTTGAAAATTTATGAAGATATTTCCGTGTATGAATTACCTTCTGAAGAAAGTATTCTAGAAGAGGTTAGAAAAAAAGAAAATCCTGGTGAATTTGAAGAATAATGAAGAATAAAACGAAGAGGAACATGTAGAAGAATAATCTAAACTCACAGAAGAAGATAATATATTAAAAGCTTTATCTGTGGTAAGAAATGGTTTTAGACATCAAGCAAATATTCCCGATAAAATTTTTATGAGAGCTTATGATATAGAAACTTTTTACGAAAAATGTACAATTAATAAAAATAATAAGCAAACAAAAATCACTGACTATTACTTTTAAATTGCATTTAAGGTTGAAAATGAAATTAAAACTGTATTATGATTTTTTATTATTTTTTTTTTTTTTACATAATTCACTAATTATTTATTTTGAATTATAAAATTAAAAAACTAAATTACACTATAATATGATATTTTATGTTTTTTTTACATAACATATGCAACATAGAAGTGTATATTATTTATTATATACATTATTAAATTTGAAAAAAATGTTGAAAAAAATAGGTAATTCTATTTAAAGAATTCCTCTATACTACGAATTTTATTTATTATTACTTATTATTGCTTATTCGACCTTGTTATATTATTATCGGAAGATTCACTGTATATAGCCCCTTCAAATTTTAGCTTATAAAACAATTTTTACCGATTATTCTTGAAATATGGTAAATATATTTCATTGTGATGCATACATTGTACATATCTACTTGTCATTATTATTAATATTTCACTAGAATATACTCATAATGCATTAAAAAATAATTTACAAATTCAAATTATAAAAAATGCAATGAAAATTATCTTATAAACATATCATGTTATAGGATGTTATTATTATGTGATTAATTTTATCGAGAACCTTTTTCAATAATGTGATTGCAACTAATGTTTTTAGTACGTTTGTCGTATGTTATTTAGCATGTGTCTATAATATTTATGAAGTGATTCTCAGTAGTAAAATAGTATTATTGTTCGAAGATTGATTTGTAAATAGTACAAGGGACATCGGTTATTGTTATTGATAATATGTAATAATATCACCACCTCAAACACCGTATTAACATCGCATGAGTTTTAATAATTTGAATATACAACTAATAATTAACTATCAATGTATCACTGTTATAAAATGTGATGACCTGTTTGTACATAAAAAATTATATTTTGACCATAATTATAGTTAACATAACATATAGTTTATAAACTTGATAATGTTACACGGGAAAGCATTTTAATTAAATTAAAAAATATTGTAGATTATATTCAATTACATTATTTCTATTCTGAGCTAAGTGAAGTAGATCTATTGGTTTTACAGTGTTTATTACTTTTTTTCTTTTTTTTTTCTATAAACACTTCTTCGGATTGTAGACTTCGTTCAAAAATTACGTAGCCCTTCTAGAGACATTTCATTAATTTGGTATTTAGATCATTTTTTTCTGAAAAACTACCGAATAATTAAGTATAAACGGTCAAATGTGATATACAGTCATGTAGTCACAACTCTAAAAGTGATACAAAAAGTGATTAAAATTGTACAGATTTGAAAAAAATTTTAAAAAAAATTTGAGCACTTTTGAATTTGAACTTTAAAGACTTTGAAAGTATTTCGTTTTTTACACTTTTATCTAATATAATTTTTAATTCTTGATATCAATACCTGAGAATATGATATAATTTTATAGTTTATTATTCAGTTAGTTTCTTATATTGAGACATCTCAAAAATCGTTCGTCAGTTTTTTTTTTCATAAGGGTTTGATTGAAAATTTGATTGAATGAATCGACTAAAATTGTAACTTTAAATGTAAACAAAAAATTGGTCTATTTAATTTTTTATAAATTTTAGAGTACACAATATGCATATTGGCAAAATATGTTTCAAATTTTTAGGTGAAAAAAATGTATGAATTCAACATTTTATAAAATGTTGATTAAAAGAAAAACTATCGATAATGTGACTAAAAATGGGAAATATATAAGCAAATTTACTTCACCAAATCTCTATGTAGATTTGAGAACCATTATCCTAAAGAAATGATGTATTGTTCCTTTAAAGTTCAGTATCTATTCCAATCATCATCGTCTTGTCTGATGAGTAAAAAATACCTGTTGTGTGAAATACCTTGAAACAAGGTAAATCGGCAGGAGTAGATAACATCCTGGCAGAATTATTAAAAAACTTCGGAAAAGATACAGAACACAAGCTATTTGAAATTATTGAGAAAATGTATAGGGATGGCAACATTCCGAAGGACTTTACCAAAAGCAAAATTGTACTAATCCCTAAAAAAGGAAATTCCACAGAATGCAAGAATTATAGAACAATAAATTTATTAACACACGCGTCAAAGATACTTCTTAACATTGTAAAAAATAGGATACAAAAGAAAACCGAAAAAGAGCTCGATGAAGATCAATTCGGGTTTAGATAGGAAATTGGTACAAGAGAAGCAATTTTAGCACTAAGGATACTTACTGAAAGAAGGCTTAATGTAAATAGAAACACATTTATAACTTTTATTGACTTAGAAAAAGCCTTTGACACAGTCAACTGGGCATTATTGATGAACACTTTGAAAAAAACACGAATAAATTGGAGTGATAGGCTAATAATAATATTACTATACAAAGAACAGAAGACCTTAATAGAGGTAGGAGAACATAGTAGTACAGCAAAAATTAAAAGAGGAGTAAGTCAAGTCTGTTCCATATTTCCCTATCCCTATTTGTTCAATTTATTTTGGAGAAATCATAGAAAAGTATAAAAGAAACTCTAAGGGAATAAGCATACATGGAGAAAAGATCCACTGCATACGATTTGGAGATGATAATGATTTAGTATCTGAATCAGAAAAAGACATGAAAAAATCTCTAACCATCCTGACAAAAATATTAGAGGAATATCAAATGAAAATAAATGCAAATAAAATAAAAACAATGATGGTGACTATAGCAAAAGAAATTCCCGTAGTGAAGTTGGAAGTAAATAATAACTTAATAGAACAAGTCCAACAATTTAAGTATCTAGGAAGTACGATTACAAGCGATTGTAAATGCTCAATAGAAATCAGACAAAAAATAGCTATGGCAAAGAGAGCATTTACGCAAAAACGGCTACTACTTACCAGTGGCGGTCTTGAGCATATATTTCTGGGGAGGCAACAAAATAAACTCCAGTGATAAATGGTGGTCTTCCCCCCTCCCCCCTTCGACTGTTTAAAAAGACATCAGTTATTTGAATTAATTGTACAAACTACAAATTTAATAACAAAGAATCTGATTAAAAAATATTTTTTTATATTTATAAAGAAGGAAATGATACTATAACAAAGTACATAAAGTATGTAGTATAATGATAAACAGTTTTGTCATAAGGCGTATCGCACGCGGCCACAGCTGATATATATAATACCGATATAATATATATATCTGTGCAGCACGTGCATCGTTGATAATTGGTAAATCATAGATAACATCGGCAAGGCGGCGAACATTTTTGTCGCCGCCGGACCAGCTAAGCGCATGCGCAAATCAAACGATTTTACGTGTGTTTGTGTGTGTAATTTCGTGACTACTATAACACCTAGGTAGGCGACTGATTCGGTCGCCGCCGCCACTGCTGTACGGAAATAACAAGATAATATAATATTATATTATCATGGAATAAAATATAATTGGGAGTGCATGAATAATAATTATAGCGGATTGCCCGCCGTTCTTTGAAAATTCATATTTTTATACGATACAATCAAATTTGTATGTTAAAAATGTTTTTTTTGTTCCAAAAAATTTGAAATTTTTCAAATTAATAAGTACCATATTAAGATTGAAAAGAATAGTGATTTTTTTAATAAAATAAACATTTTTTATTAATCAAACGAAAAAAATATTTTTTCCATTTTATTTTCAAGGGAGGCGGTGCCTCCCTTGCCTCCCCGGGAAAACCGCCACTGCTACTTACAAACAAAAAACATAATATAAATATGAGAAAAATGTTTGCAAAATGTTATGTGTGGAGTGTATTATTATATGACTGTGAAATATGGACCATCAATGGACAAGATAAAAAGAAGTTGGAAGCCATGGAGATTTGGATATGGAGAAGAATGTTGAAAATCAGTTGGACAGAAAGGAAAAGTAACGTAGATGTATTAAACCAAGTAGGAGAAAAAATAATTCTATTAAACACCATAAAAGAAAAAAGTTGAAAAAATTTCGGGCACCTACTCAGGTATAATTTGTTTACGAGAAATATATTTGAAGGACGAACAAATGGTTACAAAGGAAGAGGTAGACCGATATATAGAAGAAATGGTAAAACAAGAAATTCATTCAAAATTCATTAGGTTTTGAAAAAATAAAATTCTTAGGTTACCTGAAAATAATTAGTGATGTTAAAATACTAATTTAAAATGTATATAAAATATTTCATAGAATCCATCTTTGTGAATCTAGAAAGACTGATAAATGTCGTGAATATTTCAATAAAGAAAAACGTGTATAAAATTCAAAAACTGTTTGATTAAAAGTTTTCAAAAACACTGATATTTTCGAAGCTTAATATTTAGCTTTAATAAGGTCAATTGTTTTTGAAAATGTAGCTTAGCCTGTGTAAGACAGTCATTGACGATTGATGTGAATTTCGAGATGTTAGTGTTATTAGTGTTAGATCTACGATTAAATAACTAAAATTATATTATATACTTAATGCTGTAGTAATATTTAAAATAAATATTTCATGGAAAATTTAAATGATGGAAATTTTATCGTTTTTACTAAAATTTTTTTTAGATTTTTTTATCATTTCACTTTAGAAAACTATTGGATATTGTAATACAATTTGATCTATTGAGAAGCTTAAGTTTTGACTAATGTCTAATTTCATGATACCCAAAAATGGTACACAAAACAAAAAATACGTATTACTGTAAAACCAATATATTTTTCGATTCACGTATCAATCAGAATTTAAAAAAAAAATCAATTAATTTGTTAATTAATTGTATCTCCTTAACAAACAACGGTTATAACTTAATGTAAGTTACAACTTTTGGTAAACATGTTTCTTGTTATTAAGTAATTTATACAGTTGTTATGGAACTTTATGTTTTGTAAATTTAATAGATCACTCTGCAAAATAATAAGTATGCTATATAGGTCAAGTCTGATAAATATACGTTCATATACTCGTATAACGTTCTCATCGTTTTACAGAGAGTAATGAATATGTCACAAACTTATTTATTTATCAATGAGGATAACTTGGTATTATTACGTCAAAATTAAACTTTTAGCCTTAGTCTAAAATTAAACGTAGGTTGAAACTTTGATTATTCAATTTTATCATTATTTAACTCATCCTCGTTTAATTGGGAAAATCATGTAGCGTTACTAAACCCCCGTGGATTTATACCTTAAATTATTTTGACACGAGTTCAAAAGAAGTATTAACAAAAATTATTTCTTTTTTCTTTTATGAGCCCATTTTCACCTTCAAAATGTTCATTAAGTGGGTATTAATTAAAGTAATTAATAAGTGACATAAACGTAAGTTTGATAAATATTCTTTAAAACATTAATTATGGTTAAATAAATAAGATAATTGTGTTGGTTTCATTTTATTAATACTCTTTACTTATTGATAGAATATTTAAATGAATTATTGAACTGCGATGATTCAATATTATCTACATTGATACAATTTTAAATTTTAATATTTTAAAATTTTTGTTCGATCATAATTATTAAAAAAATGTATAAAAGTTAAGCTATTTATGTAAATGATATAGATGGGAACTGTTTTTTTATCAATTAGTTTTTTTATTGATCAAATAATTTATAATAATACAAATAAATAAATAAAATATAGCAATATTAATTAATATTAATAGCTTAGTAATAAATTATTTTATTTATAATGTATTAATCACTAAAATGAATTACTAATGGTTTTTTAGATTCTACACTATATTTCTATGACGGAATTATATGAATCAACCTTTACAGCTTAAGATTTTGTAAGTATAGGCTAAAAAAAATAAACATCCATTTCTTTTTAAATCTGTGTCATCTTAAAAAATAACTGTACTTCTGTTATTTAAACTTGTATAGAAATTATAATAAATTACATAATAGACTAAACCTTTTTGAATTAGTTGTATAATATATCAGTCTAATCATTCATAGTAAAGTATAGGTACTCTTTGTGTTATTGTTGTTATTTTACTTACTTTTTTTAACCTCTTCGTTGTTTTATTTTTTTATTACTAATTTTTTTTGTTTATCTAATAATTTGTTTTTGTAATACTCCATATTATTTACAAGAATAGATTTAATTATCATTTTTTAAACTAAATTGAACTGAGTACATTCAGCTCTACTTAAGAATACTTTTTTGGAGAAAAATATCATAAGTGTGGATTTTCATAAAATAAACGAATATCCAATATAAATGTATTCAATTATATATTCTCAATTTAACTTTAAATAATAAGGTGTATTCAAATGATTATTTAATGACTAAAAACTAAATTATAGTTTATAACGTATAGGAAGACATTTTAAAATTCAGAATAACTATTAATTAAAGTTCTAAACATTTTTCCTTTTATTCTATGGAGTATTGCATAAAAAAAGGATAAATAATAATACAAGAATAAAAATGTATGACTTTATCAGTATCTACTGACATAAACCAGTATACACTTATTTGTATAATATTACTTTAATTTTTTAATTTGATTTAATGATTATCACATTTTGGTAACTCGCTTCACTTTCTCAATATCGACACAGCACAATGATGTGTAACATAATATTAATTGGTACCTATACAATTTGAGAAATTGCTTCTCAAGTATGAAATGTCAAATGTGTGTAAAATCTTTTAATTTTTGAAAGATTAATATACGCCAATTTGTATAAAATAATATAGTATTATATTTTAATTTAACAATTAATTACTCATGTAGAAATCAGAGACGGACGTTCATAAACATATTTATTAAAATTTTTTTTATTATTATGTTTTTTTTTTTTTGATATCGGGTTACATTTCAGTTAGTTTAACATGTATATGTGATAATTTCGCTTTTGATTCATTTAAAAAAATAATTTGTCATCAGTTTTCATATGTTGTGAGGACAATATAAATAATTTCTCTTGATGTTTTATGTTTGAGTAAAAAAAAAAAAAAAACTATACAACTCAAAAGACCATTAATTTCCTGAATTATTTGACACAACGTTTCGAGTTTGATTTTGTTTAAAAGTCATACTATTTTCATACAAATTTTTCATTTTCATTTTCATTTTTTTTTTTATGTATAAATTGTATCATTGTAATCAGTGAGTAACTTATTAAAATGTATTTATAATATTTAAATTTAGATGTTCAAGATACCGACAATTTTATAATTTTCAATAACGTTTCACGAATTTTATAGGTATACATTCACGCAATAAATATTTTTAACATGCAGTTTTGAAGATAATGTACATATTTATCAATAAATATTCTGAATATGCATATTCCAAATCTCTGCTGAATAAATTTATATTATTTGCAATTTTCATAATTATTATATTAAATCGAGGAATCATAAGTTAATATTATATATATATATATATATATATATATATATATATATATATATATATATATATATATATATATATATATAAAGTATTATATTATGATTTTTCTAATTAGAAGCTAAAATTTTTAGTTTTTAGTATCGATTAATGATGTTTTATTCAATATAAATGAGTATGCAAGTATTAACAGTATTTAGCTGACTTTAAAATATTATATTTAATTTAATATAATTAGATTACATTGAAGTTATGATTCTATTGATATTGAAAAAAATTATTATTTATGTGATGGATACGTTTATTATTTTTATTTACTTAAATATTTTATAGATCCCTGGAAGTATACAAATTATTATTGTAATTTAATTATTATTATATACTAAAAATACCACGTAGTTATCATTTGCTCATATGTGTTTGCGGGTTGTTATTTAAAATTATAATATCATAATATTTAGGGTATTCAACTTACGCAAAATTAGATTTTTTATTTTTGTCTGAAAAATTATTTATGAATTTATAAAGAAGTGTAATTCATATAATATTATGACAATTTTATTTATTATGTTTGTCCTTGATCTGTCTATTTTGAGCGTTTAACACATTGGTAAGTAATCTATTTTGTTTCTAAATCGTACGATAGAGATGCTACAGATATTGTACACGATAATAAATTAATGAACATCATAGGAAAAACTCGATAATATTGTGTATACATAATAACAGTATACATAAATTAAAAGCATGTTTTAATCGATTTTATTCAATGAGTAAATTGTGTTTACAGTGTATTGAAAGTTAAAAAAAAATTGCTTTGATATATTTACTAAGTCTGTCTAGGCGTTTAGTTTTTACAATATCTTTACATTTGCTTTTATTCAACATATTGCCCGTGTAAAATTATTAATTGAATTTTTTTTATTTAATAAAAACGTCATTGTTCAAATATTTAATATTTTATAAAATAACATACATCAGTTTGTGGTTAAATAATTTAATAGTCATTACTATTTATAAAATAAAATGCTGTAAAACATTACGTCAAAGAAATTTATAAATTATTCACTGTTTTAACTTGGGAAATATTTATAGTTTTTAGATTTAATTTATATAATTATGTACGATATGTATGTATGTATTTATATATTTATCAAGTTTTCAATAAAAATTCATAAATTTAATTTATTATTTTTCAGGCAACCTCAATATTTTAGTATTGGTTCCGTTCGAGTTCGATTTGGTCCGATATCGGCAAAAAATGATGTCTCTGTGGCTCCATCTAATGGTGATTTTCAACTAGACGCTGACACTAAAGAACCGTCGTGCTGCTGCGGAGTTACGTCTCGAATCCCTCTTCCGACCGGCTCTATTAATAGACACACTACTGGCGCTACTTGTCTGCCCCGAATACAGGCGCCAGTATACCGTAGCTCATTGGATTGGTCTAACCGCGTACAAAAACCGTCGTCCGGTTGTTTCGGAAAGTTAACAGTCGATCGCGTTCCGTTAGTTGCTAAAATTTGTGAACACCCAAAAAGTCCACCTTTAATTGAACAAGAAACCACTACTCTGGACCGGTTCCAAAGGTTTCGTTTCGGCGGTCGCAACGGCAGAGGTGGCGGCCAAAATAAAAAAAACAAACAAAACGTGACACAGAGAACTACTGACAAATCCGACAGGCTGAGGAAGCTGACGGACAAGCTGAAGCAGCCACCGGCTGGTGAAGCACAAACGTCAGAACCCGATGATGAAAACCTAATGGGTAGTAAGGCCACATCGACGGCAAATTTAAGTGGAGAGGAATCGTCGGATAAATTTGAAGACGGTATTAGGAAACCCGAATCTAGAACTATAGTTGGTTCCTATTACCAGCGATCTATACCATTCAGGAGTGCGTCATTTTCTCAAGTATACTATTCGCCGTCTGATGGTAAATATATAAGATCCGATGGACGTAAAAGAAGTACTCCAAATCCCGTTTCTCTTTCTCGAAAAGCTCATTCGTCTGAACCAGTGAGAGCATATTCTCAAGACCACGATGGTATAGATATACCAACGCCTCCCAGACGGAAAAATAAAGTAAATAATAAGATAGACCAATCGGGTCAATCAGATGTAGCGATAATTGAAGAGTCTTTAGAAGTATCAGTTAAAGAATCACCCGAAGTAGTAGCCGAAGAAATATTTGTATCTGAGTGGAAATCTGATACCGACGGAATAATTCAAAATACTGAAGAAAGTACTACTCACACACCTGTTGAATCTCCCAAAGAAGAACCACAAAGTCCAGAATTTCCACAAATGCCTCAATGGTCATCTCTTACTGAATTACCCCTTTTACGACCTAAATTATCTGCGCAGAGCTCTGAAGAAAAAGATGAAGAAAAAACGTGTTCATCGCCAAAAGTAAATTACCGTCAATACTTGTTGTCTAAAGGTGACTCGTTTTCTGAAGGCGATAGTGATCAAGGAAATCACAGTCAAACATTATCACCTACAAGAGATTGTACATCATCTCCGTGCAATGACAACTCTGATTCCGAAAAGAATTCGGGTCCACCCGTGCCTTACTCAAAGAGACCACTCCGTGGCCCATATTTGGAGATGATAGTAAACGAAAAGAAAAAACCTGAGGTAAATGGTAAAAAGCAAGATGATTTGAAGTTTCTAGATGAGTATCCTAAGCATATTCGATCGGCGGACGATTGCCACCTGAAGAGAAGTTACACGTCACCCGACCAACCTTCAAACAGATTGAGACTTAGGACGTCTCCAAAAAGAAAAACTAGTGCAAATATTCCGTTGTCAGGGACGGCTGAAAAGAAACACGGTGTAAACGAAACTATGATACATCATCAAAGAACAACGTCTAGCCCGAGCCAATTAGAAGGATGTGCGAGGGTAAAAAAAACGCCAGAACCTAGTCCTCAATTACTAGCTCAATTATTAAAAGGAAGTTCGGAACAAGTGTACGGTGGACCGTTGACGAACCCGTTAAAGGTAAATTAAATTTCATTGAATATTCATTAGAAATAAGCAAAATATAATTTACACACGTACGCACACACATACACACACACACACACACACACACACACACACACGCGCGCGCGCGCGCGCACACACACACACACACACACACACACACACACACACACACACACACACACGCACACCACACACACACACACACACACACACACACACACACACACACACACACACACACACACACACACACACACGAACGCACACACACACACACACACACACACACACACACACACACGAACGCACATACAGACACACAGATAAGTACTATGCATACGACATGATAATATACGAATACTAATATACGAAAATGTTGTAATATACCGCATTACAAGTAAGAAAATTGATCGAATTAATATAAATACATAGGTAACTAAAACCAAAAATATGAATTTATAAAATTGTGTATTGATTATTATTTTTGATTAAAATACTAATAGTCACTTCGATTTATCGCTTTTTAAAAAACATAAAAAAAAAAATCCTAGTAGTTTCAATTTAAACGTTTTTATTTATTATTTAATAGTAGATTTTACTTCTTAAATTTTTGTATTTGCTCTTAAGTTATGTGTATACAAAAATGTATATGTATACACAAAAATAGATAACTTCTATGATAATATTTTATGTTCCGATACCGATTAATTACATATAGTTGATAAATATGATATATATTTTATATATTTATATTACACACATTGGTTGATATTTTTTTTGCCAAAAAATAAAAGTTTGAAGTAAAAGGTTCGCTTTTCGTCATTCATTTTTTTAGAACTCAGACAAGATAATAGTGATGAATGTAAAGCACCATAGATGAAACATTTTTACGATTGGATCATCTGGCGCACAATAGTTTTGTATTACCTATATGTAATATTATAAATTTGAGACCAATTATAAATTATTGTTTTTGAAAAATGATTCTGAGTGAAGCTTCGTTGAAACTTTAAAACTATGTCTGAGCATATAATATTTTTGTAATCTAAGACTTACCTATTGTGATCTATTTAATAATGTAAGAGTCTTCTTGTTTTGGAATAATAGTATAATCTACATCAATTTAATCAAACTGGTGAAAATTATCATTTTCGGTATATTTTGTGTCGTATTATTTACTACATGATTAAAATTGATACCTAGTGAAAATTGGTTTTGTTTTTCCTTAAGATAATTTTTTTTTAAACTTAAAATTTAGTCATAGAGATATACCGAGTATAATTGTATAATACTAAATATACAGATTCCGCTCATTACGATGCCGTATAAAACGAAATTCCTGGTAAAACGATTTTTAGCCATGTATTTGGCTGGTTTTACATCTCATGTGCATAAATTTTGGTCGTGTATCGTGTAACGATATCGGTTACAACGATAATCCGGCTATAACGGTGTTATTTTTGAAATGAAAATTGGTTTGTATTATCGCTTTTAACAATATTATTGTGTATACATTTATTCATAATATGCAGGTACACACTTTTATTTTATTCATAATAATACATGAAGTATTATATAATAGTATATTATCAAAAGTCTGCGTAACGTAGCTTAAAGTATATCAATAAATAATATAATCTGTTAATATAATAATCTGTTTAATCAATCAATTTTTCCGAAATATCGAGTTTTTTTTGTAATCCGGATATAACAATCCGATTCTCTAAGTCTCCTGAAGATCGTAATAAGCAAATTTGACCGTAGTTTTAATGTGTTATTTGATGTTTATGATAAAATTATCCTATTGAATTGTTTCATATTTTTATACAACTTAAATTACAGAAGAAATTCATTTTAATTAGACTTAATATATTTATGAGTTAAGTATATTATGTGTATATAGAATATGTATAATGCGTCATCTGTTTTTTTTTATAAATAGGTACATAGTGTACGTATATAATTTAAACAGTTAAGAAATATTTATGATTTCTCGTGTTAAACCAATTTTAAATTATATCAATGAACAATAAAGAGTTTAAATGTAAAATTTAAATCAAAATCAAAAATATTAAAATTTAATTCAAATATCTCATATTATAGTTACATTTTTATTATTAATAAATATTTTATACAACAAAAATAGATATTTTTTATTTAATGGTTCATATTAACCTCAAAAATGCGAACTTGAAAATTATAGAAATTGCTGAAGAAATTCATTTTATTGTATTCGTTTTCATGTAAATGTCATTCTCAATGAAAACATGCCCAAAATATTATACGACCAAATGCTTTATGTTAAAGTATTATTAACATTTATCACAGAAACACATTTTTTAACTTAGATTCCAAATTTTTTTATTTTTTATTTATTGAAAATTTATAAAAGTAACAACAAAGATATTGTGGACAAGGTTACGTACTCGTTTCAAAACATTTAAACGATCGTTTTTTTTGTCAACGTGTAACATTGTCTTATTGGTTACAATAACATTGTTCTAAAATTTAAAAATATATTTACGTCGATATATTTCGAACATAAAATAACTACTTCCAAATTTTTTTTTTTTAGTATGATATTTGATTATTTTTTAACAATATTGTGAATTATTCCTAAATTAAATGTAGTAAACTATTAATATTATAATTATTTATTATATAATTATATAACTGGGTAGAGCTTGAAGCAATTTATCCACTAATGAAAAAACAATTTTAATAATTAATAATCGTAAAGTATAGCGATTTCAATTATATTTTAAACCATTGAATAATTGAATGTATAATATATTTAACTATGTATTCATATTAATTTTTGCACCCACAAACTTGTCAAAAACACTATAACATACATTATTTTATTTTAATGATGTGTGATTCAATAAAATACATTGTTGTTAAAGCAGAAGTTTGCAGACTAATATTGTTTCTATTACTAAGTGACACACTTTTTCTCTAATTTCACTTTTTTATGTCAACTAGAAGTAATCATATTATATCTCAATCAACATAAACATATTATGTATTTTATTTAGGGTGGTATACTAAGTATTTGTAATTCTAGGACAAATTCCCAAGATGTTTAGCGAAATAATTATTTAGAGTCGAATAAAATAAGAAGTTTAATAGCGTGTCAAATAATTAGATCTAAATTTATTATTATTGAAAACATTTTTTCTATGTTTAACTTACCTTAATTATTTTTGAAACATAACGTCATAAACTATATGAAATGGAAGTAAGAATATTTTCTTTTAAGTACGAAAATAATTCTGCATCCATTTAAAAATTGGTTATTTTCACATACATGTAATATTTATATTATTCTTATAACTTTGAAAGATCATTGCTATTAACATATTTGATTTGAGACAAATATTTAATAGAAAATATTAATTATCATTCATGTCTAAACGGCTGTTTGAGTCTTACGAAATATAATAAATTGGTGCATACGAATACATTTGAACATGTTTTCATAATGAATGTGTGATATTATAATGTTGTTATCTTTAAGCAACTTTTAAGTATTTTACAGCGAAGTGTAGTTTTTTGTATTATGTATACCCACGTTTAGGGTAGTAAAATTTGTCTAAAAGTTTTGTACAACCTCTCTATGCATCAAATATTTTACCAATTTAATTTTTTTTTACAAGTCATTTTTCTAAATTTTCAACGGTTTTTTCTGTCTCGTTGAATAACTAATGAACATTTGAATAATAACGGTAAAATATATCATAGACTTAATTTATATGAAGTCAATTAATTCCATATACAAATTAAAGAATAATGATTCTAGAAACTTGATAATTACCGGTCATTAAAATTAGACTTTAATTAATGTTTTCAAAACAGTTTTAAATAAAACCATTTTAGATTCGATGATAAACTTTGAGAATATTGGAATCGTCTCGTTTTTCGAAAGTTTTTACTTAAAAATACTAGACTTGATTTATAACAGTTATGCCCTATATCTTTGGATTTTTTGGATGGAATTGGATTATTTAAAATACAAATTTATATTGTTAATTACGATATTTTACATCGTCAGTTATCAGAAAAAATGCATGCATTTTAATATATCGTTGCAAACATAAGAAACTATTTTATTCACGTTTCATTTTCTTTTAAAATTTCAAATTAAATGTATTTACTTTACTTTATGTCAACAATATAGGTATTATATTGAAACGTGAGTAGTTAAATGCATCATCACATATCACTTACGCATAAGCGTGGTTTTATTGATTTATAACAATCAAATTATAATATGAGTAATAAGTACTTCGATTTAAGGTTCTCTCTCTTACTGTATTTAGTACATAATATGTATGTTTCAAACGTGTGCGATATTCTGTTACATGTTGTTGAGTTTCAGATTCAATAATGGGATATTTGAAGACATTCATTAAACATGATATTAAATACGTACAATAGTAATAATAATCGTAATTTTAACTATTCACAAGATTAAAATTGTTGTAAATTAAACTCAGTTCATAATACTTGATCATAGGCAAAATATGAGGAAACAGATCCTTGTACGTGTTTCTCAATACTTATAAATTGATGAAATACTGATATTAATTATTATTAAAATATGTTTTAAATGTTTTAAAAATACCTCGATCGATTCAATCATCTATAGTAGCCATCATACTTTGTTAACGTTGATTCTTTTTTGGTCAGTCTCGTGACAACGACACAGTGACATGACGGATATAAAATTACCGGCTCACGACCACAAAGTAATATTGATGGAATTGGCCTCTAATATTAAAAACAAACGATAAAACTGGTCAACTTGAAATAGAGCTTATTTTGAGTAAATTACAGTGTTCTATCTCACGTTATTAATATTTATCAATCAAATAAACCTAAAGCATAATAATTTATAAGTGTTCATAAATTAATGTTGCATTTTTTTTGTTTCACCAATCATATTTATGAAAGTACATTGACTACAAATATTGGTAAAATTGTATTAAAATACAAGTTCAAAATTGTGTACTAGACCAGGGGTGGCCAACCGGTCGATCGCGATCGACTGGTCGATCGCGAGATGAATTCAAGTCGATCGCGACACCCTTTCGCATTTCCTTAAATTTTTGAAAAATTTGTGGATCTTTGTATATCCCACGAATATAAAAATTAGATTTAGAAAAAGGGCAATAAATAACTATGAAAAACAAGATTATACACTGATATCTATTAACTATCGTATAATTGTAGGATGGATAGCCCGCATTACTTCCTATTAATGGCCTTTATCGCGTTCGTATAAACTGATAAATCGAACCAGTCTTCAATGACAGTTACAATAAATATAATAAATATATACATATATACCTAGTATAAATAGTATAATAGTAATAAGTTAAAAATAATAATTTGTAATCAAATATATTAAAATACGTGTAGTGTTATAGTGTTAAACTGTGAATTTATATTGTAATAAAAAGTAATAAAATAAGTGTAACACGCCTGTACATATAATATATTTTTTGTTTATTGACAATCTTTTTTTTTTTTTTTTTGGTCGATCGCGACCACTTAGAAAAACTCGGAAGTCGATCGCAGGTCTATCAAAGTTGGCCATCCCTGTACTAGACTAATTCACCAATGAAATTCTACTTATTTCGTAGAAGATCTACTTTCACTGTGAAATAAAGTCAATTAATTATTTTTTAATTCTAACTACTATATTTATAGATACTAAAAAATATTTTTCTGGCTGTGAATTTTTCAGAAACGTGTATTGATATTACATATACGAGTATAAGTTGTTTTCAGTCACTTCTGTTAAATCAGAAACGTTTGATTGATCATTTTCGAAATTTAAAGTAATAGAATAATTCTCAACAAGGATAATGTATTAAAATCATTAATTTATGACTATAAGCATTACTTTCGATATTGTAAATTAAGACTCTTGATGAATTTTGAAGACATTGTTGATTCGTTTGTCGTAACAAAAATGAAAAAGAATAGGTGCCTTTCAATTATAATTAAATTATAATTAGGTTATAGTATTATTTATAACTAATTATGTAGGTAGGTATTTAAATTATTTTTACCGTTCTATGTTAAATGTCAGACTAGGTAGTATTTTTTATATTGTAATATTTTATTTATTTCAACATAGTTTGATTTTGAATTTTTTTTAATACTACGTTATAAGTACATAAACACAATTTTTATTGGTTATTTGTTGGGGGTAGGGGGTGTGGAGAATTAAAAGGGACAATGATTTCTTTTGCTTTTTTAAAAACTATAAATACGGTACTGCTTCTGGTAGTTAGATAATAACACGGACATACGCGTGTAAAAAAAATTAAATCGCGGCTACGATACCGGTATGACGAAAACGGGTAGGACAGAACTGTGTAAACGAGGTAAACCAAAACAGTAAATATTACATAAAGTGTCGATGACGTCTTTCGATGTTTACATTTGTCCGAACATATTTTCCTACAGTTATAACGGCGCCCTTGAAAATAACAATTTGAAACGCAGTACACTATACAGAGCTGTTAGTGAACGTGTTTTATGTGTTTGTCGGATTTATTTGATACGCGTGTGTGTATACATTACGCATACCTAATGCATACCAACTTACAAACACAATATATATATAATATACACATGCATACGAATCTTTAAATCGTTTAACGAGGGTATACTTCGTTCTCGTTGAATCCTGCCCCGCGGTGTGATTAGCAATGGCGGTATACGTATTAACACTGTATGTTGACGTAGTGAGTGGTCCGCAGGTCGTTGTAGTCGCAGGCGTCGTTTCTCGTCTCCACCGTTCCCGGCGATATCAAAAATAGAAGCTCGTGTTCAAGCCGTTGCATATGTACAGCGTTTGACCCGTGACAGAGTCGGTGGCGAGGAGGGGTGTTCACGAAATGATGTCATAACGCCCGTACGCTAATTGCTTGTCGTTTTTCCCTAAAAAAAAAAAAAAAACTAATAACAATAAAGTTGGTCGTCCCATTTCACATGGATTTATAAAGTCCGTGAACTGGATATACAGTTCATGGATATTAGAGATTTCATCTACTGGAAGAAATTAAACCTATTAGACGATTAAGCTCATCACGACTGCGTACGTCTAAAACGCCGAGTATATATACATTATTCTTAACGTGTAATAATATATCGTCCCGATACTGTAACCGCTGAATTTTTTCTATTTTTAATGTATCAACAGAATGCGGAGAATCTATAGTGTATTAAATCTCTTCAGCCTCTGATCAGTATATATTATTGCATTGACTTCCGAAACCGGTTGACGCACTAGATTGTATCATCCACGTACACGACGTTTTTGTACTTACAGAGAAATGACAGAATAGGAAATTGAACGATATCGACGAAACATTACCGTTTATCAATACGTCAGAAATGTAAAATTGTATGCCATCAAAGATTTAATGAAGTTCTTAACCCTACTTTCTAACTTTGAGTATACATAATATTTTATCAATATTTTTATATACAAGGGTAGAAGACACTATTTATGTACGACAAATTATAATGACCTTAATAGTATTGTTTCAAACGTTATAACTAATATATCCTTTACTTATTTATACATTGGTAAATTAAAACTCGTAAGTAGTAAAAAATTTGAATAAAAAATTAATTTCAATATACCCACCATAAAAAAAAAAAAAAAAAATTGTTTTTCAAGATTTTATCTTAGGAGTCTGGACCATACGTTTTTAAGATAAAATGTAACAAGCAAAGTTAAGTTTGTGTGTGTGTGTGTGTGTGTGTGTGTGTGTGTGTGTGTGTGTGTGTGTGTGTGTGTGTGTGTGTGTGTGTGTGTCTAGTGTTAAACACACATATGCGGTGCATTAACCTCTTCAGAGACAACATGAAAACCATAATGTGTTTATAGGATATATTATTAAACTGATAATTTTCGTAAATCACTTGAGCACCGTATCCAAACATAACGTGTTTTCTTTTTCACATGTGAACACACAGTTTGAAAAATATTATTAATTTTTATCTCTTGGCATAAAAATGAGAACGCGTTGTTTTCCGCGTGAACGCATAATTTAATAAATAATTCGAATAAATCGTTAAATAATGCAAAATTGTCGTGTTTTTTTATAAGACAATCGATGATACTATTATTGTGGATTCTATGGTATTATTATTTAGCGTTAGGACACGAATTTCTCATAAAATGAAATTAGCCAACTGAGGTTTGCTCGAATGTAACATTTTGAATGGATTCATCTTTTAAAGGTCAACATAAATTCACGATTTTCACCAAGTTAGAATAAAAAGTTACCAACGTACCGAAATCCCGATTCGATTGAGATACACGGCAGTAATGGATATCGTTTTATAATTTATCATTTTATTGGCATGTGATATACAAACACATATTATGTCGATCGCGTGGAAATAAATAAATTATATCAATATTTTATCTCGTCTAAAATAGACATAAGTAGGCGTGATTTTGAGTTTTTGATTTATTTATGATACGGCTGATGTATTCATATACCTAATAAATACGTTTAACTTTTCTCATTCATTACATCAAATAGCTTCACTAGTATTTGTTGGTCGATTTATGTGTACATTAACTATTGTTAGTAAATATCACTACTGAAAAATCATAACAACAATTTTAAATAAATTACAAGGTCAAAAATATGAAAACATTCAAATTGTAATGTCATATAAATGGATAAAATGGCTCCCTATGTTGTTAAAAAAATATCAATCAAGTAGAGTTTTATTTTTATACAAAAACAAAAAAAAAATTGCATTTATCTGGAACACAGTATGTAAGTATACGTTATTAAAGTTTAACTATTTAATAACGTGCGTCGTATCGCATATACGTATTACGTCAATGAGATGAGTTAAACTGATACTAAATGTATTCAATTTATTTAATAATACACATAGGTGTGTACATTAAAAATTAACTTATACAAGTTTAAAAATTTTCTAAAAGATGTTCATAATTTTTTTTATTGATAAAAACATGATAAGTATCTATAGGGAAACTTATTTGAAATTCGTATTCATAAAATTCGTACATCACTGTTATAACGTCACTTATTTTTGTGCGAATGTTATAATACGATTTTTAGTATAATATTCATTATTAATTAATATAACTGATGCATCATGTATTTGTGATTTTATTATGTATTTCAAAATTATATTTTAAGAATTATGAAGTAAATCCGGGAATAGCGAAACATACAGAAGAAAAATAATCTAACGCAATGTTGTGATCAATTTTAGCTCTTAATATTGAATATTTGTTGGGCTCATAGTCAGCTCGAAGAAAACATTCCCCAGAAATTTCTGTTTTATGAGTCTCAAATAGTTATCACCTATCTTTTTTATTTTTATCCAATATGGCACATTTACACGCATATTGCATTGAATACATTTTTGGCCGGACCTCATATTATAGGCCCGCTGAGTTGATTGGCCCATCGAAATTTCGTCTGTTGGCCGTCATGATTGTATTAGACTAATGTCTTATTATTTTTCTCATGATTTTTAGTTTTCGAAAGAAGAAAATCAGCAAATTCACGGTATTGGAATATAAAATAAGTAAATAATTTCTTAGTATTATTTTGTAAATTATATGAAATGAAAAGATTTTGAACATTTTTACCGAGAAGTTTAAGTAAAATCTATTTTAAATGTATTATTCCACAGTATTTTGTATTTAAAATTGTTATTTACCTATAGGAAATGTGTATTAATATTTTTACACGTTTTCGATTCTAATGTTTGAGTTATTCTATTTCCTTTGAATATACATGTAATGACTGAATAAAATAAAATTAAGTAAGGGATTAGAATTTGTTTTTTTTTTTTTTTTGTATTACACATGCTACGTTTTTATTGTAGTTTTATAGAACTTCATTATTATTTTTCTGGACATAATAAATATAGTGATTCTTGTTAACTAAAATAGTTTCTTAAAAATAAAAAAATATAAATGTTATTTGAAATTAATGAGTTTACCCCGACTAGACACTAAGATATTCTAAAAATTATAAGTTTAACAATTATATAAAATATGCTTAATTTTTAAACTTTCTAGAAATATTTTGGAAAATTTCTTTTTATTATATCTACTCACTTTTGTATTTAATTGCATTTTTTTTCTTGTTTTGTGTCTTATAAAACATTATAAATTTATAATCGTAGTCTTATTGCCTGAATTTGAACACATTTTTAGTTTTAAACTCCTTTGACTTAATAATATTTTAAATATTTATTTTAAAACTCAGTTTAGACTTTATATTTAAATTTTAAATGTTTGTAAAAGTAGCACCAGTAAGTATTCGAATACGTATTTCAAATACCTACTCTTTTGTGCTAATGTATTATGTGCTGTATAATAAGGAAATGGAAATCCAATTTTAAAATGTAATTATATTTAAGGCCTTGGGGACCATGATCTCAGTACTCCTTTGAGCTACCAAATTCCGGTGTTATTTTACTTTTCACATAAGTTGGTGATAATGTTGGATGTTCATTCTTTTGTAATTTATATAACGATATGTGTGTGTGTGTGTGTAAATATAATAAATCATTTTTTATCAGGTACACCACTCTGAGAATTCGCTTGATTACATTACTAAGAACTTTTTTAATATCTTTATTTAAAGTTGACTTTTCTTAAGTTGGTGTTCTTAAATGTTTATCAAACTTTCATTTAATTACGTATGTTTTACTATCATGCTTATCAGTTTGACTACACATTTATTATTTATCTTAAATTGTCTTCTAGTTTTTTTTTAACTTTTGATTATTGTCGCACAATTAAACACCTTCAACTACTATACTTGCACAGATTCTTCACGAATGAGGGTTATCATTATTTCATTATTATTCGAGGCGATTATTATTTCTCCGTTAGTCCCACAATTGATCCAAAAAAAAGTAAATTATATATGGAGGCAAATGAATATTGTTAGTGGGTATGTCATCGAAAATTAATATTATTATATATTAATACTAAATTTCGCTGTAAACCAATCGCAGGGACGCCCGGAAGGGGGGGCAGTGGGGGCCATTGCCCCCACTGAGATTTTTTGTGTCAGTTACAAAATTAGAAGTTTTTTTTACATAAAGCTGGTCTTAGGTATTTAGCGACTATGCGACAATCCTTGTATCTAACAAGTCATATATAAGCAGCCTGTCGTCGACGGAAATTGAAACCTTTTGACAGACATTATTATTATTACATTTATTGTATTCTGGGTAATGTATTCAGCTATCATGGGTTTTTTTAATCAACAAATTGATAATTCAATTAATTTATTTGCTTCTAATAAAAGGAGATTGTCATTACTTTTTGAATAAAATGCTAATTTATGATGTAATATGTAACATGTAATGATGTAATATGTAAATTCAAATCAAATAAAGTTGTTTTTTGTTTAAATTTTATTATGTTTTTTCTTAGAAATATTAGAAATAATAGTGTAATTTTATACTTACTTAAATTAGTTTTGATTTAAAAAAAATTATAAACGATACTATTTCTAAGTATAGGTATTATAATTTAATGTTAAAACCTCTTTAAATAAAAAAAAAATAAAAAAATACTAAGTATGAGTAGATGAAAGTGTAGCGGTAAATCTTCCCATAAGTATTTAGGTACTTGCAATTTTTTTGCCCCCCCCCTGAGCTACATTGCTGCGGGCGTCCCTGACCAATCGTATCCAAACTGAAACTAGGAGAAGCCAAGATATACAGCTTACGGTGTAATCTGTAAAATTCGACAACTAAGTATCTTTGTAAAAATGCAAGAGGCACGTAAACGAGTCGACATTCTGAGTTGTTGATAGTAGTGATGGGGAGCGGGGTGGAATCTTTTTACTAGATACACATACACACAACAGGTGTATCGGTTAGGCAGTATATCGCTAAGCCCCTAACACCCCTATACCTCGTCGGCCGTCAGCGAGTCCTTGAATGAGTGATTTTCCGACTTTTCTCTCCGGCACGGGGCGCGTGTCCATGGCAACGAGACTATGACGAAATCACAAACTACGTATATAATAATATATAACGTCGTGAATCTCGGGACCAGTATGTGTGTGTGTGTGTGTGTGTGTGTGTGTGTGTGTGTGTGCACACGCGTATAATATTATATAGCCCGTCAGAATCGCTCGTCATGTCGCGTGTGTATTTAACGTGACGTAAATCTCACGCGCGAGTCTGCCCCCGTCTGCGCGGCGTACACTCTCGCGGACCGACGTTGGCGGCGGTCGTATCGGCGGCGATGGCGACCGCGACGACACGACGACGTCGACGGTGATACAGTTGTTGTTGTTGTCGCCGCCACGCGATGCTGCGCTTTTACCCCCGAGAGAGGTTTTCGCGACGGTGACCTTGATAGAGGGGTACGAAAACGGTGATTCGATTACTATCCGCGAAATTGTTATTTGTTCGCTTTTAATCGCACTATAATATCACAATATTTTATTTTTACGTGATTTAATATTTCAAAACACACACAGAACTATATATACGTAATATGTGTGTGTGTGCGTGTAATATCTATACGTTATGATATAAATCCACGTGCGTGCACTTCGTTGGAGAGTCGATATCGTTATTTTTCATTTATTTATTTATTTTTCTACGTTTATATACTCGTTTTCCAATTACGGTCGTGTTAGCCGCTCGGCAGTGAATATACCTACTTCAATATACCTACTTCAATATACCTACCGCAATAACCGATACGATACGACCGTGTTCCGATGGCATCGACACCACTACCGCCGACAACGACGACGACGAACCACATCGTCCATTATGAGTGATGACTGCGAACGGCGTTGACGACGACGACGATCGGTCACTAAACGATAGCACTGCTGTGGAAGCCGCGCGACCACTTTTGGCCGCCGTCAAAGTCGCTACACCGGTAAGAGTGTTGTTGTAGGTCGTAAAAAATAGCGACGTACGATGAGTCTGACAGTGTAGTGGAATTTAAGTGCTCGTGTGATTTCCGATTTTTTTTCGAATACAATAACCGCGCATTTGTTCGTTTTAGGCATGAACATATTTTTCACATGTCTATATTCGTTATCATCCAAATAAATATTATACAATAATGCTGATATTTTCATTAAATTGATTAAATTTAAATACTATTGTCATTAAAATCAACTACGATTCACATTTTTAAAAAAATTTTATTATTGAATGTTAATGAAGTATATCGTGGGCACTGTAATTATACTTTATTCTCGTGCCATGATGACGTGTCTTAACACTTTCCATAGAAAATACGTTTGTTTTATAAAAAGGGAGTGTAAATTATTACCTTTGTATAATATATATAAAATGAAAGTTCCGAATATTCCGATAAAATCCCCGGTAAAATATTGTTGTATACGTCAAATAAAGTATTCTATAATACTAATTATGAATTGTAAAGTACTAAAGAAATGTTTTTAATAGGTGGATGAAAATGAATGAGTGATGTGGTGCGTAGTGCATACGGCGCAGTAATGTAATGGGTTTTTAAATTTTTCTTACGGTTTTAACAATTGATTGCAATTAGCTTTGAGTGCGTTTTCGGAGGGATGCATTTTCTCTCGGCGGTTAATCGTGATCCGTTTCCGTTCTCGAGAAGGTATTTATAAAATGATTTCCGCCACATGTCACTCATACTGTCGCTCCGATTTTTTTTGTCCGGGAAACAAATATAAGAGTGCAGGTATTAGGTCAGATTCACGTCACTGCATGTCACGTGTTACCTTTTAAAAGGTATCTTAATATATTATAATGATCGCTATTACTCCTTACTTTGTCGGAGAATGGGTTTACAAGTACATACCTGGGACTATATCTCAGAGAAAAATTATCTTTTTTTAGAAATTTTTGAAATCCACCGAAACTTTTTTTCTTAGTATGTAAACTAGCATTACTTCCTAAAAAAAATTAATCTAATAATTTATTCAAAGATTCATATGTATTTGTTTACAAAATTATATTTTATCACTTTAACTAATTTTTAAACGATGTGTTAAGTTGAAATTCCTGCTTTTATTTGCATGTTATATAATAAACTTAATTACATAAGCGGGTTTTTATGCCAGTTTTGACCATTGTCAGCATAAAATATAATTTTATTACAACATAAAATGTATATGTTTATATATATTATAATTTAATAGTTATGGTGTTGTTTTAAATTATAACTCAAATTATTAACTAGTTATATAGGTTATATAAACTATAATATTACGAATTTTTTGTGGAAGGGGCGATTGTGATATGATATTATAACGAAGAGTTAGATTTTTGAAGATTCTGAAGACTTTTGCTAAATAATGTGTAATTATGATTTATTTTTTGAAGGTGTCTGGTAGTATAATTCTCTCTGCTCTCATAACCTTTTTTCTATCTTGACACCTACATATATCTGAATACTTATACAGCTATACCTGCATAATTAATAAACGTGTAATAACCATTCAATTGTTAAATATTTCAATGGTACTTTTAAGTCGAATGGGTTCGGAATACGATTTTTGGCATTGGATCGAATACGACGGGATGTATTGAATCATATTGCTATAGTTCAGTACGAATACGGCATAATAAGTGGCGTTTTAAAAGCGCATAAAAAGTGCCTTGTACAAATAAATCGTGTATGAATTTCGTCGTCAAACGTCTCGTCTTCATTTTCGCTCGCGTGAAACACTGTCGGCTGTATTTCGGAGAGCGACATTATTTTTCACGATCGCGGCCGGCGATAAACTACATCGTCGGAAGCACGAGTAATCGGTATGCCAACACATGTATCCCTAGAAACATTTTGTGCACATTGTCATTAAACGTGTAGGACGTGTCGGAACATCTTGAAATCGTTCACCGTTCAGTTTAATCGATGTCGTGTCAATACCGCAGTACACATTATTTACACTCACGTGTTACCGTTTACATTGTACGCGTGACGTATACCCGATAGTTCCATAGAACGAAACAGTGGTCGGCGTTAAACGTCTAGAAAAACGCTGCCGTCGCCGCGCTATCTCGACAGCAGGCATACACCTACCCCGACGGCGTCGTGCGCTGGGTGACGTTACGCGAGTCAATTACCGTGCGAAACCACTCGACGTACGGGCGCCGAGGCGGGGTCGGAGATCTCGACGACTATAACATCGCATTTCAAAATACGTATGTGTCGTCCCGCGTAATGATGGAAGAGACCTTGTCACCGGCGGCGGCGGCGTCCGGGGCGATTCGCCCGCGCGTGTTACTGGAATATAATTTAATAAAATATAATTTAATATTATATAATATAATATAATACATCGTGGCTGTGGCGGAAACGACGACGCGACGTCGGCTAAAACCGTCGACGATGGCGAATACGTTTATCGGGTCGATTGAAATTTCGATTTACTGCGCGTCGCACGTCGTTTGCGTGTGTGTATTTTAGTTCTTCTAATATTCGTCTGTGCGTCCGCCTCGTTGCTTACCCGTGTCTATATTACACGTAATTAAATCGCCACCGCCGCCACCGCTGTGCCAGCCGTCGTGGTACTACGGCGGCGGTGTCGGGGTTGTCGGCAGCCCGTCGTGGACGAAGCGACTACGGGGAGAATGAGGAGAAGGCGATGGCGGCGGCGGTGGTCGCGGAAACGTGACGACAATATTATTGCGTGAACGTCATTTTCGCCACCGGACGCACGCCATTTGTTAGGAAGTTGGCCAAAAAATACATTTTCTCAGCCCGGCCGCGGGGAATGACGCCGTAGGAGAACCACCGGCGAGTAATAATAATAATACGGTGAAAATCACCGCTGCTCCACGTCGGTCATAAAAATAATTTAGAAAATATCCGAAATAATTAATGCGGGACGAGGTCCGGCACGTTGAACTCGCGTTGACTTTCGTGTTACAGACACTTTACGTGCTACAGTATACAGTGTTTGTCAAAGGAAACATGTATAAATAAGTGTGTGCAAGCACTAACGACGACAATATTTTTCGACGACACGTTTCTATTGCATCTTTATTGATCTTTGTATTATCCTTTTCGCAGGACACCAGGACGCATGTAGTGGTCGAACTCTACGACACGGAACGTTCGTACGTTGAATCTCTACACACCTTGGTGAACGTAAGTACTCGTACATTATAATTTTATCGTTTTCACTCGCTATACCCGCAGCAGAGTAAATAACACCGATTATTTGTATTTACTGTGATGCTGAGAATAATGCTCGATACCTACCTAATAATTATTATTATAAGTGGGAATTATCTTAATATACATTCCCGTAAGCAACAATCGATTCGGTCAAAGGTGGAAATCGTTTTATGCCATGAAAAATTCATCCGAACATTGTTGACGGACAGGTAAAAAGCCTTTATTTTGTTAATATAGCGAAATCAGATCAGCCAACGTTACCCCTCCACGTGACTATCATAATCACGAAAAATTAGTCCAGTTTATGACCTCAATGTGTCAATAATAATCAATCATATTATGCACAATGCGGATCCGTATAGTTTTATTTAATGGATACATAATTAATTTATCAACTATTGGAAAAACGTCAAAATATTAGGTAGGCTTACCTATTATAGACGAAGAAAAAACACGATACTTTTTAGTAGTTTTAAAATTTGTCTATAATACTATCAAATTTAATTAACATTATTTAGAACCATTTTTGGTATTTAAAATGCACAATATTTTAGTCATCAGTCGAAAAGATGAAAAACAGTGGCTCGATTATTATTCATTGAAAAATATGCATTTGTATTACAATTTGGTCAAGGATGTTGGTATAATATTTATGAACTATACATAATAAATAGGTGGATTTTTCAGAGAAGGAGTGTAGAAGTCATTCTCATTGGGCTTCATAGTTCTTACCGGAAAAAAATGGTACAAACAATAAGGAATAATAATAATGTAAAAGGGTAATTTTCAAACATTTATTTTTCTTTGTTATCACTAAAAACAAATGAGAAAATAATATTAGTGTAAAAGTGACGTATCTCGAAAGAAAGTTAAAAACAACGTCAACGGAAATTGTTTCCTTTTGCTATTTTTTAGTTTTATTTCCTGTGTCATTTCCACTATGGCGTTTATTTTTATGATACGCGATCTTTTATTTTTCAAAAGACATCCAAAAATACGATTTTACGTTAATTCCCTCGAGACAAGAAAACTTTTTAAAGGGTTCAATGCTCCGCTTATATTATTATACACTAGACTGTGTATGTACGAAAATGTAACATAAAAGTTCTTATTAACAAGTTATAAAAATCAGTGAAAACTTTAATAATTTAAAAAATGCAGAATGTGTTATTAATATGTATGTATATTTATTATTTAATATGTTCATTCATTAGATTGATTCTTTTTATATGAAACCCTAAAGTATTAAGTATTTTAGTAAATTCTGTTAAGAACAAGTAAGTTTTATACTAAAAATTCTCTTTGAATCGTTTAAAATATTATTTCAGTTTTTAAAAATTGATGAAAAATTAAGAATATTATAAAATCTGGTTGGTACCGACCAGCAATCACTTTTTTAAATTATTTGTTTATATGGTTAAAAACTATAGATAATATTTTGATTAATACCATAGAAAACCATGAACACTAATAAGTATAAAGTAATATTTCTTGAATTTTTTAAGTGACATTTCAATAATACAGTTATTAAGCACAATAGTAAAATGTGTTTGGAAATATCACGAGACAGTTTATTAACGTTACTCCAGTAGTTATATTATTCATTGAAAATAATATAACAATACGAACTCGTAAAAATTATAAAATAATAGATGAATAAAAATTACTTATTATTTTTAAAACTTTACTTCTGAATTCACTGAAGGTAAGTTGACCCCTTTTAATGTCCGAGAAAAGTAAAAGATATATTGGTTTTATAGTGATCTTTATTTTTTTTCTATCAACACTTTTTCGGGTTGTTAAAATGATCCGAAAATTTCATCCAACAACTCTATAGATAGAAAATTTCAAAGTCGCATGTAAATTGTAATTTAAATAATTAATTTTTTCTCCTCTCAATAGTTTTTCTAGGCATGAAGAAAAACTGCCGAAAAACCGAGTAAAATTTGTCGTAGTAAACATCACTTTTGTCAATTCGATTAAATTTTTGAATTATACCCAAAAAGGATTCTTGATAGAAACATTAAATTTTCTCATCATATATCATTGACGTATTGCTATACTTTACGAAAGTTTCAAACAAAGTTAATAATTAGTGCGTTAAAAATAGAACTTTGAAAATACAATGTTGTGTTCAAGTTTATTTCCAATAACATTTTTAGTATTTAATAAAAAGTTCTGAAAATCTAAAACGCCCTTACTCACATACTTAGACATTTTTCGAAAATTGTTACTCAAGATTTTTTTTATAAACATTTAAGTAAATTATTATACGATTTTTACGGAATAGACTATTTTTATATCAAATTTCAACTATAAAATGTGTATAAAAATGATTGGACCCTCGAATCATTATGATCCGTTGGATACGGATTGAACAACATACTTTGAATTTGTTGGTAAAACAAATGAGAAATTTATCGAACAAGTAAACATTAGACAGAATTTACAAAAATAAAATATCGACAGTCAAACAAAAATGGTTTATCATTTCTTTAAAATTCAATACACCTATCATCCATTATCTTGTCTGAGAAGCGAAAAATATCTTTTTGCGTAATATAAGTCCTTTTGTATTAACAAATATGTATAATAACTTTCAAATATATATCGTTCGACTGTTTTAATTAAATGGCAATATTTTCTAAATTATTGTCTAAAAAACTTTAAAAGTATCTTGTATTGACTATAATACATTAGTGTTTTATGTAAACAATAAATTAAAAAGAAACCAAGTCAAACCCAAAATTAAACTAGGGCGCAAATCCCGTGTGCGACCTACATTTCAATTTATACAACATTTCTTATGGTATTGTAAAAATAATTCCTTGACACATTTTTCATAACGTCTTTGTGAAACTTATATTAGGAGTATACCAGAAGTACAATTCTATATACATAATAATGTACTACGTATTAATATAATGTAATATATTATAAAATGTGCTCAAAATAAATGGTATTGTTACATATCAAAATAGAGAAAATTATTTTCTTTAAAGTTTTTAGTTAAATTTGTGCATATTTTTTTAATAAATGGCAAGTAAAAATCATCTACGAATAATTCGAATAAATTTTTAAAAATTGTTCTACAAACATGCTCCGAAAACGATTCTGATAAGATAGTTTTAGTTATTTTCTGAATAAAATATTGAAATACGGAGACAATAGATATAATTTTATATTAAAAATTAGTGTAAAAAAATATGCTGCTTTAGTCAATCTTTTTAAAAAAATCAGCTTACGATAGATCTTTTAATGTGTTGATTACTTCACGTTTTCATTTAAATTCGGAAAACTAAGAATACGATTGTAGAATCTTTTATTATTATTATTATTGAGTTAAATATAAAATTTTGAAATTAAAATTTACAAATTTTATGGATGACCGATGGAAAATTAGTAACAATTTAAACGTAAGTATGCAATCGATAATACAACATGATGTTATATTATTAAGAAATGTATTAAATACAAATTTAAAAATAAATATATTGAAATAATAAGAAGTACTTACCAAATGCATTATGTATGTTATTCATATTGGAAATCTGAAATGAACGTTACAAAAAAAGTATTAGTGAAATAAGAAAAGTATCACAATACCTAAGGATAAATTCTAAACTGTGAGTTATGACTTATGACCAATTATTGTATAATGTATTCATAAAAGTTTTGTAATTCATAACGTTGATTACATTTATTTTTATTGTGTACATTCAATTTCATTTTTAAGCCTTACGTATTTTTCAGATAAATGTTGTGAAATATAATAAGTATTTGCTGTGTTTACAGAAAATTTTCTCAGGAGTTTTATGTTAGAATCATATATTAAAATAATGTCGAAACAATTTTTGTGCCAATACCTGTTTCTGTAATAGTGAAAATGAATGAATAGGTAGTAAGCACCAAAAATATTTTTGCTTATACGTTTTACACTCATATTGTAGTCTGCAAAAATGGAATTTTATATGAAAATATACAGATATATAGATAGTTCAACTCTTGCATTTACCTCAGGTTCCTTCTATGATGTCGTGTACTTGAATAGTATTTGATAAAATCTTATGATAATAAAATCCAACATTAGTCTGTCATTTATTCAGTCATCGTTATCTACAGTCTTACATTAAACACCGAACAATATAATTTATATATGCAATGTCACGTCAATGTAAATGTATGGCATAATTAATAGGTATTGACTATTAATTTTATAACATGAAAATTAAATCTATACAATAAATATATATATATTAGGGTTCTTAATTTGAAATATTTCAAAATTGAAAATTTCACTCATCTTGAAATATTTCAATGAAATTATGAAATAAAAATTTTTTTTTAAATACATGACATGATGTTGGTAAATAATAATATGATATGTATTAGTGAAATGTTATCATCAGATTCTATCATTCCTTGATTATAGACTTACAGTTTGACCATAATATAAACTAATAACTATTTTGTTACCTACGCACTGAATTTATAAAAATCTATGCGACACGGCGTATTGTGAAGGCTCCATGTTTTATACCAGATACCAAATGATAAAACATATTATTGAGTTTTATAAATTTTAGGTTGTAACCACGGTCTTACAAGATATCTTCTAATACCGTGGTTGTAACTATTAATGATTTTTGGAGCTAGAAGAGTTTTATTTACTTGATAATAGTTCGTTATTTCGTAATGATTATTTATTTATTTTTTCTTGTCTTGTGTTGTAAATTGTAATTTGCAAAAGAAATCTTAAGTGTCTAGTTACAAATTAGATACCTGTCTAATATTGTATTTTTTGTACTTATTTAGAGATAATATCATTTCATAAATGATTTTGAGAAAAAAAAAGTAAAATCTGTAATAGATAAATAATATTGTTTAGTAAAAAATAAATGTATAGATAACATTCACAAATGCAAGGGTTAAAAATGAATAGTAAGTATGTTTTATGTATAAGTATAACTGTATAAGTGTATATAATTTGGTTCAGGCTATATTTAGGTATAAACTTTATTTATACATTATAAATTTAGTAAAAAATTAAACACTATAGAACTAAAAGTAACATAAAAAAACATAGGCATTGGGCACTTTGTGCTTAAAAATTATTTATGTTTTCAATGTTTTCATAGAATAGAATAGATATACTACCTAATTAAAACGTGTATTCTCGTCTTTATCACATAATATAGCTGAATAGCTCTAATATATATTAACTGGAAAACAACCCTTTTTTTATTTATTTTGGGAAAATTTTTATTTTTCGTGTAAATGAAATATTTCATGAAACTTTCATGAAATATTTCAAGAAAATAAATTTCATGAAATTTTAGAACCCTAATATATATATATATATATATTCATATAGTCCAAAAAAAAGAAAGAATAAGTTAAAGTACTTAAGTAATATTAATGAATTTAAATATAATTCATATTCTTTTATTACAGTTGATTCAGCAAAAATAATTATTAACCAAAATATGAATCAATTATCAAATAATTAATTTTTTTTTGCCTGATTCTTTTTATACAAGCTGTAATTTTAACATAAATTTGAATTATATTTAAAACATTTAAATGCATATATTTGTTGAATTAATGATTTTCATTCGTATTTTTCTCATTTTTGACGAATTAAACGGATATACGTAAGTTAGTACACTAATATCTTAATATATACCAATAATACCATCAGGAATTCGTTCATATTAAAATATTATCAATTTATATTTTATAATGATTTCTCAAATTCGTAATATTGTTTTTAGCTGTTGAAGTCGAATATCAAAATAAACTCAAAGTTAATATAAAGTAATATTTCGTTTTTGGGTGATGTATTAAACATTAATAGGAATGAATAATATTAATTAGTGTATATTGACTATTGAAAAAATTAAAATATACATATAGCTAGAAAAAATACACATTTCACTTAAAAAATTATAAAATATCCTTTTCTGTCTTTAGGCTATTACTATTATTTTTTTATGCATTGATTCATTTGAAATTGATTTTGTTTTTTCTTATTATTAGCGTGTTTTTTTGAATTATCATATAAATGCATTTTTGAGGAAATTAAGAATAAAAAAAATTTATTTTTACCAGTAGCATTTTATCGTAGCAAGTTTGTAGCTGCTAAGTCATAATGGTTTTCTATATGCTTCGTCATAATGAATTATGTATTTTTATTTGTCTATTTCAACGCTTAAACCGATCCAATTATTTATAAATCACCATCATCGAAATTTTTATTTTTCATAAAACAATTAGTGAAAATCTGACATTTTACATAAACAAAGTTATTTGAGCCTAAATTTAACTTTAAACACGTGTGAAAAATAATTTATTGAGTTTATCTTTATGAAACTCGAACCAACATTAGAAATACATGTGACAAATCTATAGGTAATAAATTATCGGATTGACTATTCCAAATTTTACAAGGTTTTTATTGAAAAATATCGCTAATTTACGTGTTATATGGATTTGTGGTCAAATTAAAAAAAATTGACTTGATAAGAATCTCGTGTTCAACAAATTTTACAATTTTTACTCAATTATTAGGTATTTAATTTTTTCTTACACTTGGAAAAACTATCGAGAATGCAGAAAAATAACCTGTCTAAAGTACCAACTAAATGTAATATCTAATCTATAGAATGGCTGGATGTAAGTTTTGGACAATTGTTCTTTCCAGAATACGTAATAACATAATTTATTAATACAACATATATAAGCAAATATTTATTAATATTAATAAAAAAAATTCACATCACAAAGACATTCTTCGTTTCACCAAGAATATAAAATACAAATGCGTGGGGCAGATTTACAGTAACTTGTATAATTATTTTAGTAGTTTGATTTTTCGGTAATCACCATTCATAATAGATAAAAAATAATTGCCTACAGAATCAATTGGAAATTTAAACTATAAAAAAAATAGTTTTAAACAAGTACTTGGATTATAGGGATTTAAATATTCTTAAGTATTTATTTTTACTTTAGTCAGATTAAGAAGAAAATATGAAACAGTATTGTTTATGGTTTCTTTTGTAATCATCTAATAAATTTACTAAAAGGTCTTCCTTGATATTCGTACTTTTTTTTGTATAATAAGAACTTACAACGCTTGAAATTTTTTTTATCAAGTACTCGACTGCTTTTGGTTTTCTCACAAATGAGACATATTAAAGACAATATTTTTTATCAACTGTAGTGGTTGTTCAAAAGTACATGATCTGTTAACATATTTCGTAGTATTATTAAGTATTTAAATAAGTACCAAAAGATGATAATACATGATAGCTAAAAAAAAAAAAAAAGAAAAACGCTGATAAATTATTTCCTTTTCCCTATAGAAGTTTTTATTCCTGATTAACCACTCTAAGCTATTTCTCTCCTGATACCAAGTTGCTCTAAATATCGACGCTCTATTACTGTCATCCAAATTGAAGGGTAATATATTACAAAAAAGCCTCTTCGTTATGAATATAGTATCATACTGAGAGGTAGTTGAGAGTGTCACACTCCTTCCTTGAATTTGTCAGTTGGCATATTGAAATATTGCAAATATTATAGGTATCACAGATATTTTGATGTATAATTTTAAAATTATATTAGGTACCTAATTATAACCTATTAAATAGGTATTTTATAGGTAATAATAAATACCCAACTATCAGACAATTTTTAATTTTAAGTAGGTATACTCCAAGTAAAGTAAAATATCACTTTGCTTTTACATTTTATTTATATTTTTATACATTATTTTTCGGGTTGAAATAGTTATTCAGAAGTTATGTTCAACCTTTCGACAGGTTTGACATTAAACTTACTTAATAATTACAAGAAGTCGATAATTCTTATAGTTAATTGAACCAGATATTTGAAAAATAAAAAAACAAACATAAATGCCCACTAAAAATGGTACATTATTGCAGTTAATGCGATTTTAATGAAAAATTTAGCAATAATTCCAAAACTAATGATGATGGAAACTTGAATTAACAAACATCAATAATTTCTTCAATGAGACTTGGCAATATCATAAAAAAATTATCTGTTCACTTTTAAGTTTTCATATCACAACACAAGTTTTCATAACACAATGTGAAATATTTGATACAAAGACCTTAAAACTGAAGAGACTTTTAAGTTCATGATGATTCAATGATAGTTTTAAATTATTTATGTTCCGTGAGAAATTAATCAATTCTAAAATAAAATCATATATGAGGTTTTATTTAATATTCAACCATTGCAGAGTGCTGACTCATTACTGTTACTGAATAATAAAACAATCCCTCTCGTTTGATTTACCAATAGAGGTAAGAAAAATACTCATTAGTTGAATTCTTACATTGATATAGCGTACAAATCGACATTGATGACGATTCAAGTGCAGTGAGAAAAACTTTTCGAGTCAGCAAATTGAAGAATCTAGTCTCCAAATGAATTGTTTTTCGGGACGACTTTTTAAAGTACAAATTATTTTGTATTTGTATTTGAGTTTTATTCGTTTACGCTGGTCAATGCTGCGTATTGTGAAAAATGTGATAAAATAAAAATTTAATAATACTTATAAATCAATGATAATTCATTTCGATTAACCTAAATACTCAATTTGTGTGATATAATATACCGAAATTGAGCAACATAATTTGACTGATAGCACATTTGATATTACCTATTCGTATTTATAACGTGAGTGATAATTTACATTTTACGCGGGTTTCCACTCAAAACCCAGTATTTTGCAATAAAACAGTTATAATAATATTTGAATAATATGTTGGTATTTACACACTCAAATGTATACATGAATAATGGAATAAGTGTCGAATTGTAAATCATGAAACATGTTAATTGACTATTGTTTAATATACAATGAACACACAAGTGTATATATTGTTGCTCATTCGAGGGTAAATTTTGTTTTGGGGTGTCGGCATGACGTTAGTTTGATAAATTAAAAACATGTATGATCACGCTTTCCTGGACCTTATTTTTTGTCCAGTTTTTCTTCTTTTTTAATGTAGATATGTATAATAAACTATTTACGTATACGTATTTTTATGATTCTAGTATAAATTTATACGTCGACAGTCATTAAACTCAGTCTGTGTACACAAATACATTTATAATAATAATAATTTTATGTAAAAGGCAGCGAATAAATTACGTCGTCAACGCCGCAGCGACGTGCCGTTGTTACCGCCAGGAACATTGTCGACGAAGAGAGAAAGTTCCTGCACGGATTTATCGCCCAGAAGCAAACAGCAGCGTGTGGACCGTTATAATTTTATTGTACACACACACACACACACACACACACACACACACACACATCACACTTGCACGTCAAAACTGATAAATTACACGTCGTTTGGTCGATTGATTTGGCGTTTATTCTCGACTTGGTGGACTTATTCAAAATTCACAAAATATTATCATATTTAGGTAGTCTTCTACCGATGGCAGTGTCACCAGATTTGTTGATTTTTTAATGCTTATAAAGTATTCTTATTTTTTATCAAATAATATTTTTTTAAAATAATTTATACACCTACTTCATTCCATACCGATTTCTGTATCACGTTTTTAAGTTTTTTATTCCCCAATCATAAGTAGTAAGTACAGTATTTTTTCAATGTTCTGTCACTTAATTATTATTATTTAAAGGGTTGTTATTGAGAATGCCAAAAAACAATGTTTTCGGAATTATAAAATATATTTTTGTAAACACCTAACATTAACGTTCGTGTTTTTGCGAGTGTTTTGTTGTAGACTGTAGTGTTTAGTGTATTTTAGGTACTTTTCATAATACCTATTAACATATTTTATGGTATTTTATTCTTACACTCAATCTGATTTTTAGTAAGCCTTTTATCAAATAAACTGTCCAACTGATACCATAGTTTACTCATTCAAAAAATAAAAACACTCCTAGTTAAAAAAAAAGCCGCCTCTACCTCATTTTCTATTTTTCAAATCATAATTCAGAAACCTATAATTTTTTCTCTAATTTGAATCACAAACATCAATACCGGTTTTTATTCTTGCAGGCTTTTCTTAAAGAGCAATATCCTCTGAAATTGTATACAACTCATACATTCAGCTGATCAATTAATTGATTACGGCAGATTAGAAAAACACGGGAAAAAATTGTCTCACATAACTTTGATTCTTCAAAAATTCAGTATTTTGTTTCATTTTAAAGAATGAGTAATTTAAAAATCAAATAATATAGTGGTTTTCCTGTGTCTAGTATATAGGACTGATATTATTAGATAAAGCTCAAACCTGGGCAAAGCGTTTAGACAAAAGCTATTGATATTAAACCCCAAACACTAAATTCTTTTATTAATTCTTAAAAAAAAAATGCTGAACTTTATAACTAAATTATTATCGTACGAAATTTTCCTAAAGTTAATCTGTACTTACAGTTTTCTATCTATGAGGTGTTGATGAAAAAACTACTAAAAAATTTTTTTTGTTTTATTTATCATTAAAAAAATATACTTATATACCTATATGGTTTATATTATATGTATTTAATATTTATAATGTATACATTTTTTTATATAAATTATTCATCGTATCATAACCATTTCAAATATTTACTTGTGAAGGTTTAAATCATTTTAAACGTATGTTTATCTTAGGATATTTACTCGTATTTATGTAGACGCACATTAAAAAAAAATGAGACAATCAAAAATAATAATGTAAAAGAAATTTAATGTAGATTGATACTTACTTGTATATATACGTATATGCTTTTATTAGTTGGTTTTCTTCGACTTCTCATGGTTAATATTATTAAGTCATCTCTTATTGTAACAAAATGTAATAGACTTGATCTCGTAAAAATTGAACTGGAGATTTTTATGTAAATTAAAAACTTACTGTATGTTCTAGTAGTGTTTTACTATGACGGAAATCAAAATAAAACTTATAAGCATGCATATAAAGTGAGGGTTAAGAACTTTATGCTGGATTTATGACAGTTATTCAACTATCAAAAACTTTTCACCATCCAAATTTGATGAATTTGATTTTTATTCTTCTAAAACTGGAAGTTTTTTTTTTTTATACATTTAGCAGCTTTGTATTTTATTCACAATAATCATATTTATTTATTACTTACCTGAGAGACTCCAGAAATTTAATAAAAGGTCAATGTAATTTTCGTTATACATTATTAATGGCTTTGATTTGCAAAAATCTATACTGTTTAAGAAATGTTTATAGAAAAATACAAAAATAGACGTGTCAATGTGTATACATACATAATATACCATACTTCTATTTTAATTAACTATTTATATTATTGTTTACAAATGTAAAGGTAGTTTTATTAACCTAATTATCTCGAGTTTAATGAATTATTTTTGTGGTTGATAAATTAAAATTGTATACAAAATTACTATTTTAGATTTTCATCATACATAATTTATGATGAAATATAAAATAATGCTTTTGTTTGTATACATAAAATTTTGAAGATAATAATTTCATAGTTATTGATTTAATTACATAACATTATAAAGGAGTATATCTTTAATATAATTTACGAGCTATTCGTGGTTTTCAGTTTTGTGAGCATTGAACGTAAAAATAAAATATGCTTAAATGCTTTAAAAAATTCTTAATATTCACACAAATATATAAAAAATTACTTTAAAAAAAAATTTTATTAATTTTTTTAAATTAGGTGTTAAAATAATTTCATTTTCCTAATTTTTAGATTTTTTTTTGAGTATTCATGTAATTTTAAAAGTTGATTTACAGTTTTTACTCTGCAATGAAAATGTATCGTTTCGAAAAGAGTCTGTTCTTATCACTGGTCAAAAAATATGTAGTACTTTTGTGTGTAAATACTTAACTATATTAAAATTTTAATAACTCATTTATTTTATTCGTATATTTAAATAAAATTATTAATTTTATCTTTATGAAGGTATTTCATTTTTATTGTGAATATAATTGGACTTTAATTTAACTTTTATGCAGTCCATTAGATGTAGGTCGAAATGGTATGTGTAAACACATCACTATTTAAACTAGTATTTTATTTTACTAATTTTACTTACTTTATTTTAAATATATGAAATTTAAACTAAAAATTATTATGTACATGTACATAATTTTGTACTAAATAAACAAATGGTCGTAATTATTATAAAATATGAGACACATACGGTTTTATTACACTTGTTTATGTTTATTTGCTTTGAGTATGACAGTATAGTTTGGTTAAGCTATTACTTAAAAGTTGGAACTGCATGGAAAATAAATAAACTAATAATATGCATTTTAATAGCGTTTTTCTTAGTATTACAAATTTTATCTCTATTAATTTACTAAATATTAAAATTAAAGAAAAAAACCGAGGATATCACATAAAAAAAATCGTTAAGACATTAATTTGCTAATTAATTTTAGAAATCTCTTGAACACATCATGACTTTTTTTTAAGTAATTTTTTATAAATCCCCATTCAAATTTATCTTCACATTTCACGTATAACAACTATAAAATAACAATTAGATTATCATTGTACATTTGTGCGAAATATTTCGTAAATTGTTTTAAGTACTCGTGATTCATGGAAATAATGAAATATTGAAATGTATTTGTTATTTTTCAGCATTATTTGTAAAACTTTTTATAAATAATCTGGCTGAATAAGTCAATTATTTTACAAAATTACGTACCTAAATCAAAATTTCATAGATAAATTGGCGTTCAAAAATATTATTTGAAACTAAAAGGCGAATAGATTCCATACCAATTTAAATATATGTAATTATCTATGTCAATTTAAGTCATTGGAACAACACATTTTTTAAAATGTATGGAATGAAATATGAGTAAACTTACCCTTCGTTCTAAGAGAAATTTCACGTATGTTAAAGTAATTGCATTTATAATTGCGTATACATTTTATCACAAACGATTCCATTTTTTTTTTTGTTAAATTGTGGATGATTTTTCAATGAAATTAAGCAGGAAATTATAAATACTCGTAGTTACTATTATTAGCTTTTCTATATTGAGTACAATGATTTTTATTTTTCAACCACCTATAAAAATTTTGACTTGTGTAAGCCAAACAAATATTTTTGTTATTATTTTTTTTTTTTTAACTTGTTAGTGGTTAGTACAATAGGCTTTGGCAAATTAGAATTTTTTCCTACACTAATAAGTAGGTAGTAAATATTTTATAAAAACTTACTTTTATTTTTCTTTATAGTTTAAATAATTACGGAGTCACTCAATGCATTATGATTATATTAATTTGAGGAGTTAAAAGTAATCGTCGATCGCCCTAATATCATAATTAAAAATTGTAAATGACCAAATATTTTAAGTATAAGTTATAAAGTAGCCTAACAAATAATGGTACCGGAAGTTATGACACTTAGAAAAATAGCTTCTCTAAAGGGCCCAGTAGATATATATCAGCATTTTGTTTGATCTTGACTCGGGTTTCGCGGAACTTTTGGACCACTTTTACTGCCTGAAAAAGTAATCATTTACATAATAAATCCATGAAAAAAGATACAATAATTGTAAAACTATAAGTTACAGTTTTATTTTAGCTTAAAATATTATGTTTACTATAATTTATAAATTATACGAGTAAATAATGTATGACAATACAACTATAAGCCTCATATAAAATGAATCACTCGGTGCACTATAAATATTTAGATAGACGTTTACTTATTGTATAAGGATATAAAATTTAAGTTGTAATGGTTAGATAGTTAGTAACTCGTATGTTTAACCATTAAAGTTTAATGGAACTATTATTTGTAGAACGAAGAAAGTTTACGAAGAATTTTTACTGACGTTGTGCCTGTTTATATGTTAAGCCTATTCCACCATGTTAGATTTCTGATTTTTTTTCTATTGATGTCAATTCGTTACTTGGTCATTAGAAGTCGAATCACTAGGTAGCTTATGTGATTTAATAGTGCCCGTTGAAGTGTAATATTTTTCCCATATAGTAAGGAATATCAAAAGAATTTTTTTTTCATTAAAACTATAGAATAAAAAAAATCACCAACAATTAATTATTTTTTTATGTCTTTTTTAATGTTTCGTACCAAAAAAAAAAAATTATTTACTGACAACAAATTTATAGAGCTGATTGCGTGTATATCAATCTACCTTAACATAATTGCCTTAACTCATGGTTTTTAAATAATGCGTACGCTCGTTAAGTCATAAAATGAATAAAACATGGCTTCCTGTCTTGGCGTCTAAGTATATCACTGGACGACAACGATGACATTGTTCTAATATCTTTACCTATATATCTTTCATATTACTAAAATACAACGTGTATAGACCCACTTAACCAGTGACAGTTAATTGGGGATTTTACAATTTTGACAGAAAATAACTAAACACATTATCATGTCACTATTAGTTACCATAAAATCACTATTATGATATCACGTAAAACCAAATCGGTATAAAATGTTATATTTCAAAAAAATCGGATGCTGAACGTGTAAAATGATTAATGTTAAATACTGATCCTTAAACGGAAATCGATCGATGATTCGTAAGAATGCAGGTAACAGTAATTGAGGACAGAGGTGTTTGCGATGTTATAAACGCATTGACGTCTTACCGAGTAATGTCAGGAGTAAAACTTATTATAATTGAATGATTTTCTGTAGCGCAGAAATAGTATCTATAGGTACTAGATTTCGTGGTATAAGACCTGTTAGTTTTATCGACGTCATGTTGCGATTTTTTCGCCACGACGGAAGCCGGGTATTTTCAATATTTTTTTACAACCCACACCTTATGTAATTTGTTCAAAATCGTTTTGTGACAAATCGTCCTTTTCTTCCTCCCCAACACGAGTATCCCATTATTATTTTATTTTATTGTTATTTATCGTTGGGCAGCGGTCGTCTTAAAATCTTTTACGGTCGCGCGCCTTCCGCCAGATCTGACGTCGTCGTCGTACCCGTCCGCCCCGCTCCTCCGACTGCCGAGCTTCCCCCGGTCGCGACATTTACACAACTGGCACCGGCGTGAATTTATCTTTTTGACATTTTTTTTTTCGACGCCGCGCGCGCGAACTACTGTATATTATAATGACGTTTCATTTTATTACGTGTAATCTTCTCTTTTATTTATTTATTTTTCCCGTCGTTTTTCTCTGTCAGAGGCGCGATAAAATCGTCAACGATAGCCACCACGCGCTCGCGCACACTATTATTACTTAGACGCGAGCAGCTAGCGACGCCGCGGCCGCACAGACTCCGGCCCGTCGATTTTCGTGTTCGCATGTCGCGTGCAGTATATCATTACACTGCTTGTCGCAGAAGTCGTATACGCGTTATATTATAACACGATGCAATTATAACGATAACATTACAACGTCGTAATAATAGCGTGTAAAACCGACCCGCGTGCGAGCGCGAAATGATATTATTATTATTATTACGTAGCGTCGTCATCGTGGTCGTCACAATATTAAATCGCGTGGCGCCCGCCGCCGCCGTCGCCGGGGCCTGGCCTAAAGAACGCGTGCGACCGACCGTCTATTTCTAGACCTCCGTCGTCGCCGCGTGTCATCTCTTGCGATATTGCTTTTACGAATAATTGACCTTGCGCCTTTGCGTGGACCGAACGAGCGTTGGGTCACGTGTGTATACGGCCAGCGGTGGCAACACAAGCAGCAACAGCAGCAGCAGGCTGTATGAAATATAAATAAAATTGAAATTTTAATCGGACCACGCAATCAATCCGCGTGTGCGAGCTGAGAGTGAGTGAGATAGAGAGACACATAGAGAGACAGACAAAGTGAGATAGAGGGACAGAGAGACAGAGACAGAAAGACAGAAAACGAGCAAACATAAAAAGCGCGTCATTTGAAATTTGTCGTCATGCACAATATACTTATGTCGCCTAAGGCATAAGTATATAATTTTTTGCACACTATAGTCACATTATTTATAGGAAAAGGGTGGTTAAATTATTCTCTGTCTCTATAGAATAATAATTATGTTAATTATTAAAAATTATTGAGAATTATTGAGATTTATTTTGTGTTGAAGACGAAAAAAATTACTGAGAAAAATGTCATTGCCTATTTTGTGTTTAAAAAAAGGTGTAGGAAATCGATCGTATTCGAAAACCATGTTCTACAGATAAAATTTATGACAAAACCGCATTTTTTACTAGGGTAAAAATGCATATATTTTTTTTAAGACTAATATCCCAAAATAGTGTACTTTTGATTTTTATCTAAAAAATGATAGAAAAAAACCACACTTTTTTTATTTAATTTCTGAAAATAATTTTTTTTGAAATGTATACAAAAAATACTGTAATTATTATTTTTACTGGAATAATATTTTATGATTTATTTAATGAGTTAAAATAAATAAGCTATCTTATGATTTATAATATAAACATATATTATATAACATATTATGTCAAAAAAAAGTTGACATAAATGTGTACAATAAACCGATATTGTGTGCGGTTGTGGTCTTTTGACCTTTTTAGGTTCAAAACAAAAAGCGTGCGGTTTTTGAATGTATCATAATATATGTATTAATATACATCACGTAAATCAACGATATAAACGGTTGTAAGTATACAGATGTCATTTATTTTATTTGGTTCGATTTTAACGAAACCAAATTCGATGGAAAATAAAAGGTCAATTACTCGGCTACTGAGTATTCTGCATATCACTTTTTTTTCACTTTGTCTACCTTTGATTTATGAATACACATTTTTATGATAATAATTTTTTTATTACATGCTTAAAATATGTATAAGATGAAAAATGAATTTTAACTTGTATTAATATAATGCCACTTATTATAAGTAAGTAGGTAAATACTATTATTTATTTATTTATTTATTTATTTATATTACATAACGGGCTGGTGCCCAAGGTACAGTTTAGGAGAAGCTTACATAACTAATGTATACAAAACGAAATGATTAAAGAATTACAAAAAACAGGAGGGGTTCTCATTTGCTAAACGCATCATACGGTGTATTGGGTGGTTACGGCCGTAATTTGTGGAATGACGAGGGACATAGTAGGGGGCACATAGCCTGGAAGATCTGCACGGAACTCTAAAATTAACCTCTGCAAGAAGCTCAGGTGCATTGATGGATCCGTTAACAAGCTTATGTAGAAAGTTGAGATTGGCTAAGACCCTTCTATCGTTAAGATTAATAAGTTTTAAGTGGTCTAAGACAGGGGAGTAATCATGAGGTCGGTGATCAATCTTGAGGCAAAAGGAGGCATAATTGAGAAATGTACGCTGTGCTCTCTCAAGCTGAGAAGAGTCAGAAGATGTGTATGGATCCCAAAGAATAAGATAAAATTATATTATGATAAAATATCAATAATAGTTGGTTTGTGCATTAGTATTTTTGAATTCGAATTTCGAAAATGGCTCTAAAAATTTGTTTTGAGATATTTTTTAAAAACTCGTTGACCATTGTAAAGTACTTGATTAATTTAAGTTATAACAATAAAATTCAAATTTATGTGTCTGAAATTTTAATATCAAATACGGGTATTCGTTTAGTATGTGACCTACCGGTTGAAAATCGAATTTAGTATGTGACCTACACCTACGTGTATAAGTGGGTTTAGTGTGTGACCTACCAAGACGATTATCTATATTATAGGTATAGACAATCTATGCTTGCTTATCTTTATAGTTATATTATATTACATTTACTGGTTTTTATCAATAGATATTTTGTCATTCTAACATTATCGACAATATTGTCAGTACCTGTTCTGTCGTCAATCCGATATCGCGTGTTTAAAACTTTAAAATGTTGGCAGTCGAATTGCATGCGATTATTTCTTCTGAAAAAACAGTAAATTAGAATTTTTACAAAAGAATAAACTATTACTAGAAATTAACGAAACTAATTTATGCCATAAATGTCATGGTGAAACAAAGATGTACATGAGGAAAAAAAGATTGGCTACGGGTGAAATCCGAGAGATCAGCACTATACGATGTATCACAAAAGGATGTCAGACATAATATAAATCAATTCGATCAACAAATGGATTTTTACATACACTGATCTTAATGCACGATTCAATTATAATCTCAGTTTGGGGCCAAATACTAGAACTTATTTATTATTGGTCACAAGATTTACCCATAAAAACTGTTTCTGATTTGACGGGCCGTTCAAATGCAACCATTGTTGACTGGTTTAATTTGTGTAGAGACGTGTGTTATTCATTATTTGAAAAACGTGAAAAGATGGGAGGACAAAATATAGTGGTACAAATTGATAAATCGTTATTGAGAGGGAGAAGAAAGTATAACCGAGGAAGACTGCTGCTAGGTGATCTGCGTCATGAACAAGTACAAGATAACTCGGCAGACTTCAATTCTGACAGTGATCAAGAAAATCAAATAAACCTAGCTAATTCACCTACATCAAACAGAAATTATGGTCGTAGACTAGAAGGACCCTGGTTATTCGGATTATGTAGCAAAATTGGAGATAATGTGGAACGAAGATTTTTTGTTGTAGAAAAACGTGGTAGAGAAACTTTAATTCCGATTATCGAAAAAGAAATATTACCTGGTTCTATTATTATGTCAGATGAATGGAGAGCATATTCTTGTTTAAAAAAACCATTCAAAAAATTTTGTTGATCCAACTACTGAAGCTCACACACAAGCAATTGAATGTTCATGGGGAGTATTAAAAACTAAAATCCTACGAAAAATGCATGGGACATCAGCTGAAATGATGCCACGTCATTTAATTGAGGCATGGTATCGATCTATTAACAGGCAAGATACAATTTTTTTTTAATTTTTAAGCGATGTACAAAAATTGTATTGCCAAACATATTTTAATTTTATGTATTTTTTTTTATACTGATATTCTGTAATAATGAAATAACCTAATTATATAATTTTTAATTGTAACTATTTTTAAATTAATTTTGACTGATTGACTATTGAATATAATCCGTAATCTGTAATAATAAAATGACGCTTAATTATATAATTTGTAATTTGAATGTTTTTAAATTAATTATCGGACCGGTAGGTCACGCATACAAATCGATCACCCTACGGTAGATCACGCGACCGGTAGGTCACGTACTAAACGAATGCCTTAAATACATATTAATTGACAAGGCTATATGTACAATTACGTTTTTATAATATATTCATAATTGAAATTCGTTTTGAGCATGAACTTCTCATTTAGTTCACGTGTCCTTATTGTCTTTGGTAATTATTGTTAGTTGGCAGATGAATGAGATTGAAAATTTAATTTTCAGTATCGTTAGTAGTTACTACTCAGAATTTTCAGCATTTGAAAACAAACATAATAGTAATTTTTACACACTAAATTTGATACAACTTGTTATTGCGAATTAAAAATAATGTGATACTTCTGTTAGCCATGCATTAAAAAAATATACTGTTAAAACAGAAAAACGTCGTAAATACAATAACAACATATTATGGTGTATTACCTGTAACTTTCTGTTTATAGTTAAAATTCTGAACATTAATTTCTTACTTAGGTCGCACTTTTTTCAAAATAATACAATACTGATTTCTGACAAATTAAATCAACGAAGTTAAAGAAATCGATTTACACTTCATCTAAAATAATTGTAAAATAATGCAGTTGTATTTTGTAGTTTAGGTAACCTAGGTATATTTTTTTATGTTTTCTGGCAAAAGAAACATCTGATGGACTTCAAGATCATTACTTGTCATTACAACCAAATCTCTGTTGTATGGGAAGTTTTTGTTGATTTTATTTTTGATGATAAATGCTATTCGCGTAAGAACTCGATGAATAAGAACATAAATAAGAAAACTTAAGAAATTATTTATCTCGACGACGAATCCCTGTATTTTATACTTGAGTATCGCTAAGAAGTCGTTATAAGTTTTATTACCTACAGTAATCAGTGCTTATTTCGTCTACTGGACAATCTAGACCGCCGCTGCATACTACGGACGAAGTTATTTGAATTGAATCAAACGTATATTTTTTTTATGATGCTGGTTAATCCGTATTTCGTTTATTTTGGATACAAATCTCTCAGCCCGATTTGTCCAGAATCGAAGTGACTGATGTATATTATGTTTTCTATTGGCAGTTGATTTGTTGTCACCTGACCTCTTTAAGTAAACCGAATAAAATCGTCTCGTACAAATAACGTAGCAGTTTTTTTTGCGTTATAGACGATGGCCTGCGATTTTATCTGTTATTCGTTGGGCGATCGTTTTGTTCGAGGTTATAAATTATTAGCCCTCGTCATGTGATCTGTCGTATGGTTAATGCTGTGTCATCCAATATTTTGGTTCATTATTCCTTCGTACCGTGATACCGCAACGATGCTATTTTAACGGTTTGCGCATAATCTTTTCTCTACCATTCTAGCCAGTTTGGTAAATGAATTTGCGCAAGTTATGTTTGAAAAAATGAATTAACAAAAACATTTTCACACTCTGCGCTTGGGGCTCGATATTTACATAAACATTTGAATAATGTTAATTAGATGGATTAAATATCCATCTTATTATTTTAATCCTCATGAGTACGCATTTATTATTTAGGACTTGAATTTTAATTTTGTTTGGAGAGAATAAAATGGAATTAAAATGCTCACATTATTAAATGATGACTGCAAGACATTTTGTAACATAGTCAACTATAATATTTATAACTAAACGTATTTTCTTTGGACGAATAATCCCTACTGTAACGTTAAGATGCAGGTCAACATTGAGATTACCATTTAATTGTTTACATTAGATGCATTTTATTCATTGTTAATCTATGTAGATCTGTAGATTCAACTAGGTACATAAATTAATTTAATTATTTAGTCTTTAATAAATGTATTCACAGTTTTCAATAGGATAAATGCAATGAGTTTAAGGATTTTAAAAGTCATTACACTTCAGTTTTGAAATGATCATATTGAAATGGCAAACACTATTACAGTCAATTTTTGTAAATTTGGTTTTTCATATTTTTCTTGGACATTTTTAATAATAATATGTTTTGTATGAAGTTCCAATAAGTTCACTTTTGATTTTATTCTTATTTATGTTTAAATCTCATGCATTTTAATAATAAAAATTATATTTACTTCAGTCAGTTCAAAGCAATGTTGTAAATTTTAATGTTGAAAATGTATTTATTTTTCATATAGTGTATGTCAAAGCAAATTGTTTTTGAATAGAAAGTCTAAAATAGTTTTTGTAGTTTAAATATAATTATTTTTCTTTAGTCTCAAATGAAAATGAAAAAACTTCAAAATAATTGAAATCCTGTTGATCATGTGAGATGAAATGATACTATAGGAATCGTATGTTTTGTCTTACTTAATTGTCGACGTTATATTATCTTCAAGCAATTAAATGAATCATTTTTATGAAAAAATCCTCAAAATTTTTATTGTTACTGTTTGGTCACTTAATTATACTTATTTTCTTATTTATCCATACTGACTGATAGGTACTAGACCATTCACTGTGTAAATTTAGCTTTGTGGGAACATTTCTCAATGTACCTATCATTGATATTTAATATATTCTAAACGTGACTTTATCGCTGACTACAATACTTATACTTATCGGATAATCTATTAATTTTACGAATTTTTGGTTGTTTTTCTATAATCGATCCTAAATATTTTTGCCAACATTTTTTATTGATGTAATGACAACTTTCAACAATTTTGGCTATGGAACTTTTTTATTTGCTGCATTTTTATTTTCATCAACTCTGATGATCTCAATTAACAATATTGAATGTAATTAGATATAATTACCCTGTCGGGTGCTGACTGTATTTTTATTGAATGTGTGAATGATTGATAGCTCATGATTTTTGTGATATCTGTTCGTACCAACTTAAGTTCGCTGTTCTATGAGTTGTTGTGATTCACGCAATTCAGTGGAAGTATACTTGCGCATCCCTCACTTTTTATCATTAGATTAAAATGTTTACTCTTAATTACAATTAATTTTTATCTGAATATATAATTTGAAAATGACTATTTATAATTCAATAGTTACATAGCTTTTTTTATATAAATGAATTTGCATCGTCTAATTTTAATTTTAATATTCGCTTTTTAATTCTAATAAAAACCTTGCCATTCTCTTTGTGACGTTTACGACGTACTTTGCGTACGTCAAATGGTGTTTAAATATTCTCGTTTCTAATGGCTCGCTTTATTATTTGACCTACACCGTGACTGGTAATTACATTTGTTAACTATGAATGTCAGTCAAAATATCGGTTGAGTCTATTCCAAAACAAAAATGAATTTCCGGCTTCTTTTATAATATTGTTGAGTCTGTAATAATTGGAAATCATCAATAGATAATTTTTCAATACACGTACTAACGAGTTTAGTGAATTCGATGATTAAAATGTTTGAATAAAAGTATACTTAAGCTTTAAAATATTTTTAATTATTTTTCGTAATGATAAATTTTAATAGTACCTAAGTATGTAACTATATTATATAGTATATACCTATGTTTTATATACAGAGTGAATCAAATCTATTTGACAAAGTCAATAACTTTTTTTCGATTCATTATTTTCAACTATTTAATAAATACTCGAGTCGTACGTTGTAATACATTTGCATTTCACAATTTTTTATTTTTAAAACTCAAATTTTATTGTACTGTTTAGTAAAAAATTCAAAATAGCTATTTTTTAAAACGAATTTTTACAAAAATGTTGGTGCCTAAAAATCGAAGAAAAGTTTATCCATTAGTTTTCTACGATTTTTTTAATATTTTGAAATAGATAACAATAATAATGTGTTTCACATAATTTCATCACGTATTATTGTATACCACAATTAATCAAATGGCTGATCGATGATAAATTTATTATTATTTAAGATTTTTGTTGTCATTCATAGCCATTATCCTATTATTATTACCTAATTAAAATGTATATTTATCATTATATATCATGGAGAGATCAATCGAAATCACTGAATTTATCTTAATAGAACGTACAATAATTTTAATTATTAAATTTGTATTTCCTAACATGTAAAAATCATTGTTAACTAATGACCAAACTTTAATAAGGTATTTTAATAACATAATTTAGTTCTAAAAATCTGGTCTAAAAAATGATTATTTTGATTTTTTTTTTAATAGTAAAATTAAATGTTAAGTTATACAATTTGAGTTCAAAAAGTCTGTTTTTAAGCTTTGGTACAATAGTTATAACTATGTCAGACTTATTTATTCGTATTTTATAGTTGTTCGTTACCTACATATCAAACGGTGCAATTCATTAAAATTTTCCAGTTAATTTTATATATTTTTAATATTATCGTGTACGTATGTATATACAATAAATTTAATAATACAATTATGTAGAACAAGTTAACTTTTGACTTATAAATAAAATAGTATTTTAATACATACATAGATGACAGAGTCATGATACATATTATTGATAGAAATCGGAGAAAACATTAATCCTTGAGTAATTCCATACATTTGTAATAAATACAATTGTATTGTTTATACTTTGGATAGATATGTATAAAACATACTAATGTATTACACAACTTATATTACAATAAGCAATATAATATAGCACTGATGTTATATAACAAGGAATCATTAGAACTGTTTTAATGTGTTCAATTTAGTCGATGTTAATATTTTCTAACTCATTTTCGGATGTGAATTCAACTTATTTCCTTTACAAATACATTTTATATTAAAAAAAATTATGATCCGAAAATATCAAAATTCATAAGCCAGCACATTGAGCAATTAATAATTATTTAGACGAAAAATCAAATGTGATTGTGAACCAGTGAATCAGTGAAGCTGATTTTTCGACTTTAATTATTAATTCACAAGTACTTTTTATTTTTTATTTATTATTATTATTTTTTCAACACAAAAGAAAATAACATAAAAATTCCAACTCAGCTAAATCTTTAGTTAGTTTAATCGTTCGTTTTTTTGTCGTTTCGAAGTTTTATAATAATGTCCTTCAAGAATTTCTTTTTTGTGATGACGTTGATAATTTCTCTATAAAGTTGTCTCCGTCATTCATTTTTATTGCTGTTAAGAGTCTACTAAACTATTCACTATATAGAACATTTAAATTTGGAACATCTAAAATATACTTAACATAATATAATTTTATAATGACATTAAAATATTGTAACATTAATCCTTTTATGAGAGAAATTGTTTTGCTGTCAATGGACTTATTTCGATTAGCTTATATTAAATATACATTATACATATATTAAGAAATTCGTCTTTTATTTTCGTATTAATTTTTACGTATTATATTAAAAAATTAATAGTATTATAAGAAAAATAAAATTGCACTAGTGCGAAAACACAAAAATAATCATATGACAAATCATTTAAATTTTTCATGAATGGACTTCATGAATTAAGTCATTTTCTAAAATTAGAAGCACAAGTATATGTACTAAACAAATATTTTAAACTATTTTGGAATTTAAAATTATTTTATAACACATTTCTTATTTTGTTTTCTTTATGTTGCAGCCATAATTTTAGTATCAAAATAAATTTTCATTTTGAATCTGTTTAAAAAAATAAGGTATCAAACTCATTCAAACTAGTTGATAAGGATTGTTACGGTGTTTATAAATGTAAGTTGGTCTAAGATAGTTTTTTAATCTTATACTTGAATCATGTACTTTATTAATCACTTAATATTTAATATATTATATATTTACATATTTTCTAAAATGTGTCAACATGAAGTTAAATATAATTACTACATTACAATTAGCTATGATAAATCGTTGTTACTTTCTCAATTTTTTCATCAATTTATTAATCGTTTGTGTATTATGTAGCAGGTAAGCATATAAATATCAATGTAACTATATATTTGTGGAATTAATAATACTCAGTGAACACCTAATATAAAATTCATAAGTATTTAAATGCAATTGCATTTTATGAATTATTATCTTCACCTTGAAGCTTTTTAACACATTCAAGTTTACTTTTGTCATTAGTCACATGATTTGTAATATAGGTTTTTTAAAGAGCATAAATAATAATAATAATAATAATAATATAAATTATACATTTGTAGTATTTGCACCAGCGTCGTATTAATATTTATGATTTATGATATAAATTAAAAGTCTAGTTTGAATCTGTCTGTTGTTTTTTACTCAGAATAAAATCGGTTCTTTTCTTGAATTAATATTATATAAATGATAAAAATATTGTTCGTTTGTAAGGTCATGGCGTTGAGTCAGATGTGAATATGAAAATTGATCATAAAAAGTATCCATAGATGATTTACGACGATAAAAAAGCATTAATGGAAACTTTCCAGAAATAATATTATACCTACTGTCAAAATATATACGATCATAATACGAGTGTACATCTAACGATAGAGATAGCCTGAAAAATTCAAATAAAACACGATCTGGAAATTCACACTTCAAAATCTCTCTTTGATGTGAATTTTTTCTTCGGTTAATTGTGATAATAGCATAATATTTGATGAATTTTTTTTTTTTTTTTTTTATTTGTCAATGAATGGAATCAATCTTGTGCCAGGAAAACGATTCGAACGCTCATTACATTTCCTCGTGGTGTAGTAGTGCCAAATGCTTTTCAGATGATTCAGTCCGATTTTCTGGCATGCACTTGTATTAAGAGTGAATAACCCACGAGGCTTAGTGCGCCAGCGGATTCGTCAGAATTTGTGTCCATGACTTACAAACGGATATATTGTGTGATCGAGCTAAAAAAAAAAAAAAAACGAAAGTATATGGACGACATCTGAAAACGAAACAGGGTCAAGGCAGATAATAAAGGGATTAGAAACTTATTTAAAATGCAAATTGAAGTATTTTCTTTGGGATAACTTCTTGCGTTATATTATATATTCTCACTATTTTATAGTTCACAGAATACACCAGAGTCCAACCAATATTTTCGGCAGTAAAAATTACTTTTTAATGTTCACATGTAATATTATAATTTATTATTTACTTAAATGTCTAATATATATATATATATATATATATATATATATATATATTTAACATCAAATAGTTATATGTATAATAAATTGGATGTAATCGTAAATTCAGTACAAAATAAATTTGAGAAATTTTTATGTGGGTATTTTAAAACGTTTAAACCATGGTTAAATCTTTGAGACTAAAGACTTTTAGTTAAATCTTGAGACTCTTCGAATAGACTTTAAACAATAGCCATTACTTACAGCACCCTTAAATGTGGCCATATACTTGTATTGTGGTGTTATGATATTATGATAGGTAATAGTAAAATACTTAAAAAAGGAATTATATTCGTCGCTTATAATCTCTAAGATGTATCTCGACAATGTGAATCTGCAAAAGAAAAAGTTAATGTATTTTGTTGGGTACGCTTGCCTATACATTTATTAAAAACTATATATACGTATATTATGTTGAAAACTAATTTGGATTTGTAGTTTTGTGAAATGATTTTTTTCTTCAAGATTATGAAATATATATATATATATATATATTTATTTATTTATTTTTATTTTTTGTTGTATAATTTGTTAAAAGAGAAGTGAGGAGAAATGCAGTTTTTTCCCATTTATATTTCGTATTATTTAAATAAGCATTATTCGACATCACATTCCCAATGCGTTACAACGATTTTGTCGCACTGGCATTCGTAGAATTGTGTACGACGTCGAAAATAATGTGTCCACTGCACACATTTTGTAAAACACGCCAAGCGTATTTTCGATCATTACAAGTACCCTCGGCTGTTGAACCGACTGAAAACCCCCCGGTGAAGGTATATCCTCGGATATTATTCTCGAATACTGAAATGCCGACGTAAATATTGTAAAATGTCTGTTTCCTCCAGACTGGCAAAATAATATGTTACTTTTTGTTTACGTAATTGTATGGTTGATTGAACGAAAGGATCGAAAAATAGTAAACATTCATTCAAGCGTCTGCGACGTTTTTATCTCGAAATGACGTGAATTTGTATTTATTTAGTAGGTCTCAATATAAATAATTATTCATTTTTATGAGTGTACTAGTTATAGACAGAGAAGTAGAAAATGAAAAACTACTGGACACGAAATATTTGAGGAACAAATGACTATGAATATTTGATAAATAAAAACTGTATGGAAATTGGAATGTTAGTATTTGTTGCCGGAGAACGAGATAAAAACATATTGATCAAATAGAAGATAAATAATTCACTGAAACACTCGGTATCTAGTTGACAACGCATGACATACACAAAATCTATGTGGATAATACATTGATACCAATATTACATATTAATCATTATTCATCAGGTAGTCGACCCTTTAGCAACTATTTCGCCGATATTAATTATTCCAGCCAATAAAGAGACCGTCGAAATCCTTGAAATGCAATTGAAAAAAAAAACATTTTGGGCATTGAAACGAATAGATCGTGGATATTATTGCAGAAAAAATTTCAAGATAAAACAGACTATTTCAATACATATATTATAGATATTATTTGTATAAATTGGCTTTTAATTTAAATAATGTATTATTACAATCGATTTTGCAGAAGTAAGTGTAAATCGGCTGCTGTTGATAAATTGTGATTTTTTTTTTCTTATTCAATAACAGATTTTAGATCACGATGATCCGTATACAACGGTGGTCATATGTTCCGTGTTCAAAATGATAACAACAACAAATGTAGTAATACATTTTGCACGCTGATGAGGTAGATGGGTATAATGTGATAATAATATGTTCGTAACATTATGGGTTGCAGGATTTGCGGTAAATTATAATATATATTCGTAATCCTCGTTCTTCGCTGTATAATATTATCGTCGCAATTAATTCGTGTGTACTCTCTTCTCGATTTTGTCAGACATCCAACGAATTCTCTGCGGTCGATTTTTCAGACATACCCCGAGTGTAAAATAGGTGTACATTCCTATGACGTCGTAGTCAACGCCGCCGCCGCCGCCGTCACCACGCCGTGTCCCTCTGTATGGTTAGCAAAACGCTGTTGTGTGTGCGTTTTTCTATACATCATGTTCTTGTCGTCGTCGTCGTCAATGGGGTCTGCCGGTTTATTTTCTACCATTTTTTTCGCAGTGGTTTATAAATCAAACGTTTCTAAAAATATATGCATGGGTGTGAGCGCGCGTGTTGTATATTATAATATATGTACGTGATTATTGTGTGTGTGTGTGTGTGTGTGTGTGTGTGTGTGTGTTATGAGGAAAAGCATAATTTTTAAAAGTTCAGGGATGAAGTATTTGGTATTTTTTTAAATCATATTGGTTTTTCCTCGTAAGTGTAATAAGAAAACATATGTGTAGACGGATATCTTATAGCGAAAACTATCCAAAGGGATTATTGTGAACGCAGAGCGATGTATTGTGTGAAATATTAAATCCTTTTTTTAAAAGATTTTTTATAAACATAAGAATATGCTATAGTTAATTTAACGAAAAAAAATACTTCGATATCATTTCAAGTATTCAATTTATATGAAATGCCCATAATAAAAAACGCAGAATGACTGAAAAAAAATTATAGTGGTATCAACAGATCACGCTGTACTCGTTAATCATAGTTCAAAACAATTGACATTTTGTGATGTACCTAAATCTAGAGAGATGTGCTCTTTGCCCTATGGACGATTTATTTCGCGCGTGTAGATACGCACTAATTCTGTTCAGCTGAGGTTTTTAACAATATGTATATTATATATATATATATATATATATATATATATATATATACATATATATATATATATACTATATATTATAGTCATCGTGTACGCGTATATCAGAAAATACCGATCACGTTACGAGCGATTTTACGCCGGTATTATGCATACTGTAACGTTTTATAATATTCACGGAATTAACGAAAGTTAGTGTTTATTTTTAAAAATCACGTGGGGTTGCATTGGATGAAACACTTGCTTTCGCGAATTTATAATTCGTTTAAAAATAAGACGTGACCACTGATTGTGTTGTTGTTGTTTTGAGTACGATTTTATAAACTTTTTTTGCGAGTGTACTGAATAATATTCCGGAAGTGCTAATTTTAGCATTAAAATATTCACGAAGCTAAAATAAAACAAAAAACAGATTGATACATTCTTTTTTTTATTACGGTGAATATGGCTGTGTGTGTGTGTGTGTGTGTGTGTGTGTGTGTGTGTGTGCGTGTACATGTATACGATCATGTGCGTATACGTTATAAACGTAGTTAGCATGACGCATTGACGGATTTAAATATTGCACAGGCACATATGGTGAATCATTTATTTATTTATTTGCTATGCGTACGGATTACCGGATCGATGGAAGGTGAAATGAAGAGAGCATTATCAGCAAGAAAAATACGCGGCAAAATCCAAGCACTCCGTAGTTATATAATGATACGAACACTTGTTGTAGACATGCAATTGAGAAGAGCAGACACCGCGTAGAGTATTATGTATCGGTAATCGAAGGATCTAGTGCAGTGGCTACATCCCAGTCGTGTTCAAAGCATTGTCCAGAAGATATATACGGTTTATCAAAGAATAATAATTTGTATTTTAATGATGCATGCCCACAGTGTACCGTTTTATTCCTTTTTTATTGTTTGTTGAATTATATTTACATTACCTCTATGACAGTGATAATCATTGAAAAAAATATTACAATTATTGGCTTCTTACCTTGATATTCACCAATGTCCATTATATTTTATCCTATAGCATAATCGTCGACATAACAATTACGAAACAGAATCCAAGTATATCCAGATACTAGATTGTTATACCGAAATATTATACTAGGTACTTATGTCTATTTTTCTGATTTCCCCATGCCTAGTAATAGGATAGTGTGTGCTATATGGGCAGATATTCCGTGCCGTGTTTCCGACTTCACTGTTATATAATATGTAGATAAATCAGGCATACATACTGGCGAACTCTTAAGTCCTTTCCCCTGGTGCATTTTTTACAATCATTATTATTTTAAATGTACACATAATATAGTGGTGCCCATTTTGAGTCAAGTTGATTGAAATAACTAAAATAACTGAATAAGCAAAAATAGGTTAATTGTTTTTTGTTTTGAATCCTACACATATATATCATTTTAAATACATTATGCGATTTACTTTAAATTTTGAGAGTCGTTATTTGTTATTATCAGACATTTTTCTGTATACGTGTCTACATGGTGTAATATTTCGACTGCTTTCGATATAAGTGCTACTGAATGAACCCTACTCGTATTCTTTCGTCTTCATTGTATGAGATTTAAACTTATGAACAGTTAACCTTTAAGTTCCTATTACGAAGTAACTTACTTATATAGTAAATAAATATTTAAATTTATCTACATCAAAAGTGTTAAAATCAAATTAAAATATATCAACTAGCAACATCATTAAATATCTTAAAACATCGCTACGATAAATTGATTAAATCTCCTTGAAATAGTTTTATCTATTACATTTTGTTGATTTAACGAATATCTAATGAAAAGTTATCGCTTTTTGTGTACCTCATTTTTCTATAGATGCATATCAAATTATCTTTGACATACAGAAAGAATGCACTTATTGATAAAGTCGGATTTCTTTTTTCATATTGAACGTTTGCTGGTAACTTACGCAAAATCGTATTTGTAACTTTTCGAGTAAAATCTCAAAAAGCAAAAAAATGCATTGTCATACTTTATTATTTTTTTCTAAACTTTAATATTTACAATATTATAATACCTACTTAATAGCTGTAATATCGTAAATATTCAAAAATGTGTACGCTTAAGTTAGATTAAACCCATAGCGTGGAAATGTGTAGTATCAATATTTACGGCCATTCAGTTTGTATTTGTATTTTATAGTCGTGAGCGAAAAATAAAACTATAAAATAAATTAATTGTTTTCCAAACTACTTTTTTCTACTATAAATTCTAAATAACTCAACTATTTAGTCATTATTATAGTTGTTATAGTATATATGTGATATATATTTTTAAATGATGTTTTCCAGACACGAAAACTCTTTCCTCCCAAAGAAACACCTCTGGCAAGCGTGCATGTGTGTTTGTGTGTGTGTGTGTGTGTGTGTGTGTGTGTGTGTGTGTGTGTGTGTGTGTGTTGTGTGTGTGTGCGTGTGCGTGTGTGTGTGCGTGTGTGTGTGTGTGTGTGTGTGTGTGTGTGTGTGTGTACTGTATACACAGTGGTACCTACGCGTATATTATTAATATAAAACGGTATGTGGTCGAATTGTTTATGGACGATAAACGTTTGTCGCACGCGTTTATTTTGGAAAATTGGCCGATAGGACCGTGCCACCAGATAATGGCATTGGTCCGCAGCGACGACGACGACAACATTGCGGCGGCGACTGTGGCCCAGTTTAATGTTAATATTTTTCGTCGTTTCGCTCGCTATTTTTTTCGTCTTCGAACACCATTACTTAACCGCACACTATTTTTACCCTCTCACCCTCCTCTACGTGAACTAAAATATTCGAAGCTCAAAGTGTTAAGTTAAAATAACTACTCCAATTGCACCGTCATAATATGATAATAATTTTTACACTCGCCGCGATTCACGTGTATATGTTCGGGCAAAGTGGAAAATTCGGGCAATGTATACATCGCCCGATGCATATTGGGCAATGTGAATTGTAAAGTATTTATACATTAATAGTATTAATTTTTATGTACAATTTATTTATAAAAATTGCCATTCAAGCAGAACATGTGAAAATAAATAGGTAGTATAATAGTATAATAAATAGTATAATTAGTAATATAAAATAAAAATTTTTTGAAATAAATTAGTATAAATAAAAATAATAATAATATAAAAATTAATTAATTATGTATAATAGTTAGTGTTTAATCAGAGAACAGACGTAGCATTTAATGATTATTAATTATGTAATTATTAGAATAAATGTACTTCACAATTTTTTAAATGTATAATTTGTATAAATACTTCACAATTCACATTGCCCAATATGCATCGAACAATGTGTACAATGCCCGGGCATTGTATACATTGCCCGAATTTTCCACTTTGCCCGTAACATATACACCATTATAAATAATGCGGTAAAAAAGTTATCAATAAATAGTCAATGAATTAAAAGATAAAATATAAAATTATTCGCAGAATATTTTATAAAACACGTTAAGATAAATTATAAATGATATGCATCACGTATAATTTGTTATCAAATTATCGGGATAAAGAATTGAATGGGCCATGGTATAGTTATTATAGTTATATTTTATAGTTGTTCAAAATTGGCTTTTTTTTTTGTTCATTTGTTGTATTAGATATTTTAAACGATTCGTCATGAACGTTTTCGTGGAATTTTTTTTGATTTAAACTGACTTACTAGATAAATCTTGGTTGAACTTATGTCCCCTAGAATAAATAACAAATTAAATTCATATTTAATGAAAAATAAAAAAATCCTCAAACAGAAAAATGACTGTGTCAACTAATTGGTAAAGCGCTTAGAGTGCATTAGCTCGTATTGTCTGCAGATAACTGTTATGCTCGTTGATTATGTTGAAATCTAAAGATTATGTAGGTTTATTTGAAATTCATAAGAACAGCACGTGAAATTAAGTGATTTAAAAATAGTTGACTGGATAAGTTGTTTTACGTGACATAAGAGTTGTTTACAAATGGTATTTCATCGGTTTTCGCCGAGTAGCACGAAAGGCAAGTGTCTTTGACATCCAATATTACTAGAAGAAATTTTGTGTTGTAATTGTAGACGACACGACATTTTTTCGAGTTTTTTCAAATACTAAATCAAAAAACTAAGAATAGTGTGAGTGGTATGCACAAAAGGTAAACACACAAATTAAAATACTCATTTAATATAGGATTCATTACTATTAGAAAATAACATTAATAACAAACAAAATAGATAAATAATATTTTATTAAAAGTGTGTTAAATTTTTCTTTTAATTAAAAATATGAAAGCGGTAACTCTGTTTTTGTGTATACTTACACTTAGTGATTTTTTTTTAACATTTTCGGTCTATTTTCAACCTTGTTTTCTCAAAACACTAATGGAACAAAATTATTATGAAATAAAGTTTTATTAATTTAACCTACGTGGTTTTTAAAGTTTATGATTTTTTTCTATATTAACCACAACTAATAACTTAATATTACGAATACTTTTGAATTTTTTATGTAGAATACCTACTTAGTATTTGAATTTTTATTTTTTGACCAATAGTTCAAAAAATATAAGAAATGTTTTGAATATTGGAAAATTGGCAGTACCTACGATTTAGTGGGTGATCTTTATTTTTTACTTTCCTATTCTAAATTAAAATATGTATTGAACTATTGATAAAAAAAAACACTTTAAACATCAAAATGTTAAAAAACTGTACAGTTTTTCGTTGTTTTTTAAGTATTAGTTGTGGTTGTCTTTTAAACACATTAAAAAATTGAAAAAATCACAAAGATAAGAATAATAAAATTATTCTTTTTTTTTATAAAAATCTAGTTTGATTAGTATTATATATATATATATATATATATAGGTATATATGAACTGAACATGAAAAATTAAAATTCGTGCATTATGTACGATTAAAAGAGATGACTATGCTTAATAAAATCATTACCTACTGGCTACTGTATTTTGTATGTATATATTAGTGACTACAGTTTTCATAAATGCATAATACAGATAATTTAATCAATTTTGCAGTACGCTGTACATATATTATGTAGTATATACCCAGTACCTATCATCGTAAAAACTAAAAATATAAATGTTGAAAGAGGAGAAATTGTAATAGAGTTCACAATTTTCATTTAGCCTTTAGCTAATAAAATGAATAATCGATCTTTGATTAAATTACTTAGTCGATTTCTCTAAAATTGTATCATTTCGGTTTCAAACAAAATGTGATGTTTATTTAATTTCACCACAGGCATACTGAAACTCTAGTTATTTTTGTTCATTATATCACTGAAATTTGGTATAGTAATAGTCTTAAAGTATTATAGGTAACATAGTTAAAAGCACCTTTTAATATTAATTAAAATATTATTTTATTTAATCATCCATGGAAATTTTTTCGTTCTAAATTCATTGGACCACCAATCATATTAAACGTTTAAGTACGTACTTATTACCGTTAAAACGCAACGTAGCAAACCAGTTAAGCGTATCTAATATACGTCCATAAAACAATTTATTAAGAAAACATCAAATCGTTTACTGATACTTGCGAAAAGTAAAATCAATGTTATAAAATATGTATGATGTAAGTAGACCACTTTTAAAGGATTTTCAGCGATTTAAACTGACATTTTTCTGTGTCCTGCTTATTTTGTATACATAAAAAAAATGTCTTGCATGCATTTTACATAGCATGACGTATAATTCAAAAGTCTTATTAAACGAGTGTGAGGTATATGACGAATGAAAGACGAGTCGTGAAGATCGGAAGGAGGGGTGAGGGGCAAAGAAAGAGACTGCGGCGACGGCGTTTATTAATGAAATTTTCGTCGTTTGTGCAATGGAATTTTAATCTGAATTTGGCTCGGGTCCCTCGAGGCGAACGTTCGAATAATATTTTAGACGACGTATACATAATACGATCATGTATTCGTGTATTCGTGCGTGTGTGTGTGTGTGTGTGTGTGTGTGTGTGTGTGTGTGTGTGTGTGTGCGTATGCGCGTGTGTGTATGCTCGTGCGTGCGTCCGTGTCCGAAGATCGAGAGAGCGCCGTCGATCGCGCCATGTTATTAAAAGTCCCTCATCACGTCCGACGGGTAGTGGTAATCTGATATTATTTTCGCACCGTTTATATTTTTTTTCGGCGTCTGTCATTACACATTATTACCATTATTATGATTACTAATAATTGGACCTCGCGCTCGCGCGCTCTAGTATCTTCGTGTCGTAAGAACCGTAACCTTTATCGATGTCGTGTAGGAATATCGCGTCCAGGGTAAACCCGTTGTTCTAGTATATAGCGCTTATACACATCTCAATGTATTACATATACATCTCATAATAATGATTATAAAAATCGGAATTTAATTTCAAGCGGATGTCGCGGTCAGATTTTGCACCACGTTGTGCGCAGGTCCGGGTTTTTTCTCAGATGTGTACACCCCGAGCCAATAACCGCAATGTCATTATCATTTAAATTTTTACGTTACTTTGATCGTAGGATTTTTTATACTACTCATCAGATAATCGTTTTTTGTTAAAGTTTTTTTCTTCACGGGTTGTGTTTATTTTTCAATATTCTGAACGTCGAGATGAGGTAAAAAAATTCTTGTGATTCCGTTTTGAGTCTTTACAACGGGTGTATCGTTTTTCAAGTATACACGAGTTTTAATATGATCAGGAAAACAATAGTTATAATCTTTCAACAAAATAATTGATCGATAGATTATAAATAAATGTTTAAATCACAAGTAAATAAATTCGTAATCCGTAGATTTTTTTTTACGAATCATAATATATCATGTTTATGTAGTATAATGTATCATTATCTATCTTAATATTACTAAATATGATTCAAATTCGTACTAATCCAAGTGTAGTATCTACATAGATACATACGTGCGGCATAGTACCAAATCAAAAGATTTATTTGATTATTAACTCAACATACTACATAGGTACTGAAACTGAATACCATTGAACAGCAATTTATTGAATAACTTGTCAAACGTGTAAAACGTCTGTAACTATTAGTGATGAGAACTATTCGAATATTTGAATATCAGTATTCGATACTACAATACAATACGTAACGAAAATTATTCGTTTACATTTTCGCGTTTTATATATAAAACGTTGAATAATAATATAATATGGCTTGTGGTGCATAAAGGCCTACGAGAAGTGGCTTAATTTCCAGCGACATTGACAACTCGAGTATATTGACTATTGTATACCTACTGACGACAGTATATTGACAGGACAATTAAAATACTAAAAATAAAAATTATGCAAAATACTCGTAAATCATAATTAAATTATTATTATTTTTAAATTAATAATTATTATTTTTGGTTTGAAATAATTTACGAACTTAGTTAATAGTAGAATTAAATAAATAGTATAAAAGGCTTATCGTGGAAAAATAAATATAACAAATTAGGTATTGTAGCATCGAATACTGATATTCGAATATTCGAATTATTTACGATAGAACTATTCGAATAATTACATTACATCCCTAGTGACTATTTCCATATTTTTATCTGTGTTTTACTTTTCATATCTAACTCACAAACATCAAAAACTAGTATAGAAAAATTATTCAAACAAAAATATGATACAATAGTGTGAACTCGTAAACGATTAATGAGTTTGAACAATGAATGAAACGTTTAAAATAAAATAAGAGTCGAATTGTACACACGATTTCAGTTCATTAGACATCTGGTTTGTAGTGAATTTGTTCGACATAAATGATTTCATGTTGTCTTTTCTACCATATATAAATATGTAACATCCGATTAATACTCAATAAATAAGTTGGCGTGTTAAAACAATATATTTTCACTCTTAATATTGTGAAAATGTCGACCGTAGTCGGTAGAATGGCAAACAAATGAAATGAATCGTTACAAAGAATCAACGTTTTTTTTTCTACTTGTTTAAGTATTGGTATATTTTGGCAACATTTTATGATTTCTATTATACATTTTGGACGCTTAAATAAGCCGTGAAAGACAGCTCGAGACGTAAATGGACTGTAACGATTTATTGGTCGAGAATCAGACCTACATACGTAAATTAATAAAATCCATACGAGTTCGATCATGACACTGTGAATATGGACTTTAAAACATTCTTTAAATTTGTATTTATCTAATGAAATGAATTCCGTGGTCTCGATATAAGTATATTTGTTATTGGACAGTTTGAAATGCTAATTTACGCTAAATTTTTTTTATTCGATAAATTTACTGTAGCGTTAATTAACCATATCACAGTATTTTAATCACTATTGATGCTTTTTTTTTTTTTTTTATATAAATTATTATTTGTAAACGCGAAGTATACAAACTACATTTATATACTTAAATTTGTCCACATTAATTTCTTATTTGATCTGGCGAAAAATGTAATTTAAATATACGAACTGGTGGCGTCGTCCAAATTTGAAATCATTCTTGAATCGTAAAGGAGTTTCGTAAATTTTAAGAACTTAAAACTTCAGATTAAGTATCAGTTTATTTGTTTTGGCAATCACTTCTCGATTATAGTTTATGTAGGTCTAGTTTAAGGTATTTTGCCTCATTTAGCAAATATATTTTTAACCACCCCTTCAGTTTTATATTCAAACTTATTTGCAAATAATTAATTAAGCTTACAAATGATTCGTATAAAAAGCTAGATGATTTATACATGCTCTTATTTACATAAAGAACTAATGTAACTATTACACTGATATACTCGTATTGAATGTGAGAGTGTTGTACATAATTTTTTTTAAATTTTAAATAGTAAAGCAAACTTAAATAATTTATTAAAAAAATATAAAAATTCTATCGAGTGGCAGTTTTTTTTCTAGAGCAAAATTGTCAAAAACGGTTTTTTGATTTCATAATTTTTCATTGAACTTTTTAATATTGATTTAATATCAATTTTACTTAACTTTTGTTATTACATCGAAGTATTTATGTTATCTCTAACTCTATATAACTGATACAAGCCTCGCTTACAGGGGATAGATAATCGAAAATGATATATTTAAAAAAGAAATTAATGTACATAATCATTACTTTGATCAATAAAAAAAAAATGTTTGCTCTTTTAAACTTCGGAAGTCTTTCTACTCCAAACGTGTCACATATGAGCATTATTAGAATTTTAGATTTATACGTATAAATATAGTTACGTTGGGTGTAAATTTGACATTATTTAGCATGAATTGTAACACTTCTAATGTAGTATTAGTAGGCTTTCATAATTGGAATGTAATTAGAAACGTATGGTATTCGTCAAATGAAAATATTAATCAATCTTTATTGTAATTTTATTTACATAATACACTATATATTTTTTTTCACATCTAAGTTTTACCAGTTTCGATGTTAATCGAAAATTGATACCCTAAGCAGCTGTCTATTTTGCTATTGTGTTGAGTCATTAGTTTATAATATTGTACTAAATGATATTAAACGCCAAATTTGACTAATATTTCCGTAAATGTAATCGTGCGTCCGTCAGTCTTTCACACAACCTATTTTGAGTTTTTACGTTACTCGTTAAATTTTGTAGTTTAATCAAATTATTTATAAGCTCACATAATACCGACGCATAACGTATCGATTGTTAATTTTACTCATATGAATGTTTTATTTTATTTCGAGTTTTATTATAATATCATATATAATTGCACCTGAACATAAATCAATAATTTTATTTATTTTTTGTTTTAGAAATACCTGTTACCTCTGAAAAGTGCCGAAAATTCAGTGCTTATAGAACCGTCAGTGGTCGACGAGATATTTTATCAGGTATGTATTAGATTATCACATTGTACATTTCGAGTGTAATGAAATAGTCTAACGTTCTTGGTTTGCATATTGTGAATAAAATTATACATGAATAATATGTGACTGTAATTAAAATGTATCTTTAATGCGTCTACTTGTATTGCAATCATAACTTTTATTACCCTTTCATTTTCTTTTATATCTAGAAAATCCCAATTGTTTAAAATCATCTATGAGTTTCGGATTATATTAATTAACTTTAAATTTATCAAATGTATAAAGATTTTGTGAGAAAAAGTATTGTGTATATTAGAGTTAGTTTTTTAGAAAAAAAATTCTCGATTTTCTATTTTTTTTTCCAATTATCTCAATTACATAAAAAATCTTTTTAAATATAAATTCCTCAGTGCAAAGTATAGCATTTTTTTTTGTGGTATTTTCTATAAAAAAAATAGTCTATTGTGCTGTATTACTCAATCATGCTTCATAAGAATATTTATCACCCTCTACACCAATTTATAAAAACACAAGAGTATTATTGTCTTTATGATAATCACTTTCGTGTAAAAAAAGTTACGACCAACTACTCAGTCATGTTGATTATGTATTGGTCAACCTCATAACAATTGCACACCATGGAAATAAGACAACTCTTAGTAGGCCTTAAAATGTTTTTGATTCTTAAAGTTATTATATTCAACATAGTATTAAATTATAGCAATACAAGCACCCGTAATTTGTGTTAAAAGTTCCGGTTGTGGACTTTTTTTAAATACATTATAATAAAAATGAACTAAAGTAATTTTGGTTTTAGATTCCTGAAATCCTAATGGAGCACGAACAGTTCCTAAAAGATTTGCATAAGCGTCTAGAAATTTGGGATGCTCATCAGAGAATCGGTGATATCTTATTAGAAATGGTTTGTTTAATGCCATTTTGAGTATATAATTTAATGTAAACATATTTTTCATTAATTTATTTTGCTTTTAGTTCTCTAAAAAACCTGTGATAGATTCGTATACATCGTTCATAAATAATTGGAAACAAGCGAAAGAAGCTATAAAATCAACGTGCAATTCAAAACCAGCGTTTGCAAGATATTTAGAGGTAAACGATAATAGCCGACGAATTTAAAATAAGTCCTAATATTTGATTAAATTATTATAAAATCAATATGAAATTTAAACATATTTGAACATTTTCTAATTTTATTTTTATTCCTATTCGATTTGGTTTTATAGTCGACAGCTCGAGAGCATAAAGGAAAGTTGGCACTTGATTCACTTCTTATAATGCCAGTTCAACGAATACCTAGATATGAGCTTCTTATACAGGTATTTATTTTTACCGATTATCCATTAAAACATTTTTTTTGCGTATAGGATTTGAATTTATAGTAAAATTTATTAGTTAAATGAGTTTTTTCCATTTTATTAATGGAATACTAACAATATTTTTTAATTATGCATTTCTAACAAATTATGTAAAAAAATTATAAAAATAAATCATTCATAGTTACGCTTTTTTTCAGACGTTATTAAAGCATACCGAGCCAACGCATCCGGACCATGAGTCACTGATTGAATCGCAAAAGCAAGTGCACGAAATGGCAGTGAAAATAAACTGCACCGAAAAGGACAACTTGGAGTTGGAGCAGATCGAGTCTCTTATCGACGGGCTGATTCACTTGGCGGCTACCGACCGAACATTCCTCAGACACGATTTGGTGACCATCGTTTCCGGGCAGTCGATGAACCGTAAGGAACGAGCATTGTTCTTGTTTTCCGACTTGCTGATCGTCACTAGCATCAAAAGAAAGAGCGGAACTATTCGTAAACCATCAACGTAAGTGTACTTTCGACCGATATATCGAATCTATAAATGAGATGAAAAATTGATGGACGTAAAAATAGAGTTGAATATTTATTCGATTTAAGATAAAAAAAACAAGTGCTCACGTGAATGTGTACAAACAATATTTCTTATTTTAGTTGCAATATTTCACATGGTGAACCAAATACAAAAATATATACATTATCAAAACATAACGATTACCGCAAACATAATATTTAAAATGATCGACCACATTTATAATAAAATCAGTGATAACTTAAAACGTTTCATAAATTTTAATATAATACACTAATGAGCCAAGAAAAACAGTATGCAGTGTTTATAATAGATGTTGTGAAATGAATTCTGTAAAATATTATTATTGGACATTTTACAGAACTTCGCCAAATAGCGTCGTGAGCAATTTAGAAGCTAACAAATACAAGTTACTGATGAAGATACCACTGGATGATGTCGAAATAGTCAAAGGTATAAAAATTTGTTCTTGATATTCGACTTAGATAATTTGTTTTAAATACTGAATATTATGAATGGCTGCTCCACCTATTTATTTTATATTATTATTCTATTAAACCCATAAAGTTTAAATAGTTGCCCATATTTTCAAACGTACCATTCTATAAAATTTATGTATGTTGTCTTTACTACACACTTATACTATCAAACAAATAAGTCATTTTCATTTAAAAATGGTAGGTAGGTCAATTCCTAGATTCCCAGTGGGTAAGAAAATGTATATTAATTTAACTAAAAGATTTTTATTCTGCAGATAAAAATTCTGTTGTTAAAAAGAGTTAGTCAAGTATTATGTAAGGATGTATGTGAATAATAATTGTGTGTGTGTGTGTGTGTGTGTGTGTGTGTGTGTGTGTGTGTAAATATCGATTCGATAATTTCGCCCGTAGATCCCAGTGAAAACTATAAGACACACTTTAACGGTTCGATCGAACATCTCAGATTTTCATCTACAAAATCGAATGAAATTGTTAAAACTCGTATTTCTATTATTCGTCCGCATCCACCCTGCTCTTAAGTATCTCTAAACGCGTCCGATAACTCCGATATTGGAACAAATAAATAAACAAACTCGTATGCTCGGTTAGTAAAAGACGAAAATGTACGGCGCATGCTCCGCGAGATGGAATATTTGTCAGAAGACGTGTCCACGTTGACCCAAATGACTGACATGGTGTCCATGTTGCACTGTCCGCACAGTCATCTGGAAGACTCGATCAAAGACATGTTGAACGCGCTCAACAAACAACTCTCGGAGCGTCAAGCCAGCGACACCCAGCTGTGCTATCTGGAGCTGAACTTGCACACCAGGTATGAGCGGGAATTCGGTGCAATGCCATGGCGTAACCAGGATTTTTTCAAGGGGGTGTCCACCAACAGCTCACGGTTTACTCGATTTTTTTCTCTCGAAAAGTCAATAACTTTAGAATTTCAAATGATTACTTTTTTTAATTTATCATACTATTATCTCATTCAAACCTAGTCCGTAATTATTTCTGAATACGCTATTGGCATCTGGCGATCGATAAACTGAAAAACCACATACGTTTAGACACAAATATCATGTAGCATTTTAGTAGTTTTTAATATGTTGAGACATTTCACAAAATAATTACTCATCTTTTAATATCGAAAAATTTTAAATTACTAAATCTAATAATCTTTATCTCTGGATTAACTCTTTTATCACGTTATCCACGACAGTAGCAATTTCACGGTGAATATTTAACACTTCAACAACCACTTAAGTCTATACGCTAAAACTAAGTTTCCAAAGTATGTTTTAATCTTTTTAAAGTCAAATATTACCTACTATCAGGTTTCGAACTTCATCTGACCAGTTCTTGTTAAATCGCAAAGTCTAATTATAAAACGTGGTTATTATAGTATGTTTAGTGCAACCGTGGTAAATTTCCGAATTTGTCGGTATACTGTGGGCATAAGGCATTATAACATGTATAAAACATAACAATTTACATTCTGCCATAATTGTAATTCAAAGTTTAAGCGCTGCATTCTGAAAAACCTTTGATATTGTGATGGTAGTTGAATGCGAAAAAAATTTAAAAATATCGAAAAATTGTTTCATCGGTCATCAAATAAAATTGTTATAAATACGGTTCTATAGTATCGAGACACCCAAAATACAACTCTTGGTTTTGCCGCTGGTCACCATTACATACAGGCCGTGAGGAGCGACATCCTTATGGCTGTTATAACGTGATGTAGATAATTGTCATTTGTATTCGTTTTTACAGGAACGGCGCTGAAACCGTATCAATCATGTTTTCAAAGCCGGAGAAACGAGCGAATTGGGAGGAATCTTTCAACGAGGCCAAGCAAAAGCTCGGTAAATCCGCTTTATATTTAATAAAAAAAAGTTTATTTATATAACTATAAAAATATCATTATTTTTTATTTCGACTATTAATGATATTTGACGTGGTGGCACATAACACTATAGCATTAAAGCGTTCATAGATCACTTACAAAAATGTACTGTAGGTACTCATTATACATAAGACTGAGCAGTCGAACGCTGCAGTTTAAGATAAATGCAAAAATAGGATATCATTATCGTACATATATATGTTACAGTTAAAACCCGAAATCCTTCGAAACTAGTTTTACTTGTCAAAACTAGTTTACACAAATCCCTTTAGTCACTTTTGGTTTTAACTAGTTAAAACTAGAATCAACCGCAGGTTCAATTCATTTTCACTAGATAATTCTAGTTTTCACTAATATATTTTAGATACTACTAATTCTAACTAAATAAAAATGGGTTAAATCTAGTTTTGACGGTGATGGTCTTAGTAAATTCTAGTTTCAACTAGTTAAAACCAGAAGCGACCAAAGGGATTTGTGGGAACTAATTTTGACCAGTTAAAACTAGTTTCGACGGATTTCGGGGTTTAACTGTAACATATATATATTTGTAAAATATTATTTTTTTGAAATTATAAAATCTGAATTCGATGCCAGCGTATATTCAATTTGATTATTGGCATTATTTTATCATGAACGTATTTTAAACATAATATGCATAGAAAAAATATTAATTTAATTTTAAAAATTCGAGCTATGTAAAAAAACATGGAAAATATATATGAAAACAAGTTCGATAAAAGTAAGCTCCTTTTTTGTAAAAACCCTAATGAAACAAATGTTACACTCTTTGAAGTAGGTAAATGATACTCCGATGCATATACATAAATCCCCGGGCCTTGATATCATTTTGACGCGCTTTTTTTTTCATTCCGTTTCCGCGCAGTTTTGTCGACGGACCGGAGACCGAACGCCGACTTTGTCGGTCCGGTGCCCATACGCAAGACCCGGGCTGGCCTGCAGTTCACGTGCGCCGCGCCGGCGTTGAACCAAAGGGACGTGTGGGTGTGCAACAGCGATGGGTACGTCGGTCAGGTGTGCGTGTTGAGCCTGTATCCCGAGCCGACGGTGACCTCGTGTAACGGCGTGTGCAACGCGCGCATCCTTTGCGTCACATCAATACCGGCGCCGCAACGCGTCGAGTGAGTGTCTTTTTTTATCGTTTTTTTGATCGAGCTCTCGAAAAAAGGATTTTTCACTAGTTTTGTTTTTTGTTTTTCTCACGTCTCGTCTAGTCAAGCCAACAGCGCCAATAAAGACGAACAGATCAGCAATCCGGAAATCAGCATATCGGTCGAAGACACCGACCAGACGGGGCCCGACATCAAATTGGACAGGTAAGCCGCGCGGGATTTCGGGTCGGTAACAATAGTATTGTTTCGACGCGTCGCGCAAAAAATGTATATTATATAAATTGTCGTGCTCACACCCACCCCGTTTACCGTTCCCTGCAGTTCGTCCAGCGAAGAGGACGACGAGAAAGAAGCGAGCCACGACCGCGTTCCCGACGGCGTGTACCCCACGGACCCGGTCGACTTCGAAGGCGAGCCCACCATGTGGCTGGGCACCGAGGACGGCTGTATACACGTGTACAATTCTATGGACAACATCCGGATCAAACGGAACAAAGTGAAAATTCAACATGGGTCCGCCGTGCACTGTATCATGTAAGTGTGTGTACTCGCACGGTTGAGTACAATGCGAACAATACAAAATAATTGTTATTGATGCGTGCGATAAATTTATAAAATATTTTACGCATAAGGTGATTTTTTCAAAATATGAACACCCTTTTTTTGACCATGTATATAACGCCCGAGTTCGAATACTTTTTTGTGTACAGTTTTTAAACACTAATGCTAGTATTATTTTTATTTTTTTATAAAAAAAATTGTTTTTTAAATATTTTTCGTCTTGGTGGTTTTTTAAGTTATTTGGTTTATTTCAATGGCCACCATTTATTTAATACTATGAAAAAAGATATTAATTATTCGTAGATTAAATTTAACATAAAAAAAGCCGGTAAGACAATGGTGGTGGAAGTTCGTCCATCGTCGCTCCGCTCCTCGGACAAGATTATGGTGATGAGTAGAGATACAGGAGTTGGATGGGATACACGAGATGTATTGATAGATTAGGCATTATAGGATAGATAAGGACATTATTTTATATTATAAAAAAAAAACGATTCTGAACGAAGATGAATTGTCAGTGAATAATATGTTTATAGTAAATCGCTTGAATTTTTGTAAAAATTACAGTTTCAGACGCCCGTTAAAATTTTTTCATTGAACCGATCGTGAGATTTTTTATACTTTTTGCAATCAAAACTTATGAACAACCTTGTAATACATTTTCATTTCTTAACTTTGAGTAGAACATTTTTTATACATTTTCAACTACGACATAATTTGTGATTTCGACAAATTTTGTCGATTTTTGAACTTCAACTGCTTATAAAAAAAAATTGTGCCTATGTATTTTTATAATTTTTGAATGGGAGTTAGAACAACTTATGTGGACCCTTCCATTAAATTTTCAAGTATTTCGTCCGAGCTACATTTTTTTTATCAACATTTATAAAAAATAAAATAAAAAAAATCAAATATTTCAAATGCCTATAAATTGATTAAAAATGAGTGAAATCTTTTGAAAATAAAATTATATAAAGAAAATGCCAATATAAACAACTGATAAAATTTTCAAGTTTCTACAACTTATACTTTTTGAAAAAAAAACAAATAGCAAAAATCGTTTGAGGCTAAACCGTTGTTTAACGTGTTTTTGTAAAAATTTAAATTTCAAACACTCATAAAATTTTTTTGTCTGAATCCGGTAGAGTTTTTTTTGCAGATAATTGGAGAAAAACTAATGAAAAACCTTGTACCAAATTTTCAAAACTTAGTTACAAAAGAAAAAAATTTTACGATTTTTCAACAACAAAATTATTTGCAAATTTTCGCAATTTTTACATATTTCGTATAAATTGGAACTTTGAGCACTTATAAAAAAAAATTGTGACTTACGATTTTGGATTTTTTTTTATCAGTTATGGAACAACTTATAAGAAACCTTGTATTAAATTTTCAAGATTTTCTGGCAAAAAAAAAAAATTTTATCGTTATTTTAAAAAAAAATACTTAAAAAAATTGAAAATTTCAATTGTCTATAATTAGCTCAATAAAAGTCAAAATACTTTGAAAATTTAACGGTGTATAGAGAACGCTAATCTAAACATTTTGTGAAAATTTCAAGTATTTACACCGATTAGTTTTTGAGTTATAGCAAAATAAAAAATTTGATTTTGTCGAAAACTGGTTTTGCGTAAAATATACCGTTTTTTCCTCATTTTTTAAGGGTTTTTCCCGGCGCGTTAAAAAAATATTGAAAATTTTTAACTTTTGACCCCCCAAAGTACCAACTAGATTCAATTTCCTTTCAGAAAAGTTGCTATATAAGGCAATCGAAGCATTTTTACTGCCCCAAATCGTGTCGACAGACACAAAAATAAATAAAAAAAAAAAAAAAAAAAAAAAAAAAAAACACATCATTGTAAAATCAATACATTCTTCACTCCGTTCAGAATCTAAAATAGGGTGAGCGTGTTTAAAAAAAATCACTTTATATACATAATGTATACATTTTTTTATCAGTTCGAGAGTTCATAACATTATATTGAATTCAGTTCGATGGTCAACTTTTCAAAATAATAATTTAATTAGGTATTAAAATATATCTAACATAATTTTATTGAATAACATCTATACTATGACTGATTTAGTGAACAGTATCAAATATGAATAATAAAAAGTATTCAATTACTAACTAACCATCTCGTACAGATCGTACAGTGGTTAATATTTCAAAAGAAAGTAATTATGTTGAAACTATAATTTATACATTCATCCGTATCGAAAAAGTTTTAAAAAATATGTTATCCAATTTTATTCTCAGTAGATAGTTATAATTATCTATCTATGACACAGCTATTGTACAATATGAAAATATCAACATCAAATTATTTGAAGATATTTATGACTTTATTTTCAATATTAAATTCCGTGTAAAATAAAGTAAATAAATGTAATTAATTTTTTATTCGGCATTGGGTTTTAGCAAGGAAATTTGATATACTAATCGTGATGCGGAAAAAAACTGGTTATGTCTTCTAGATTGAATTTTTTTAGTACATTACCTATAGGATTTCAGTTAATGCTTGGTTAAATGAGAAAATAAACGACCATGATGTAAACAAAAATGTCGAATAAAACTTAATGAGTCGGTTAAATTTTCCCTTTCGGATATATTTCAGGAACCTAATCAAGCGTTTGGTTTGGAAATTAGATAACGGTTTTTGAATGAAATAATCATGCATAAATTTATTTGTTAGAAATAATGCAATTAACTCATTGACAGAAAGACATGATAATAAAATGCGATGCGGCATCAAATGACGTTCTCGTGTGGTTCACTTTTATTGTTACCGTTTCGTTCTGTTTCAGTTATCTGAACAACCGCGTTTACGTTTCATTAGCGAATGGCGATATTTGCATCTACTACCCAGACACGAGTGAGTATATCGATATTATTTAATACGTCGATAATAGTCGATACCACGTTTTATATTATAACGATTATTCACACGTTTCAGACGGTAGTTGGAATACGTCGGACCCAGTGACCATAAACGTAGGGTCCGCCGCCGTGCCGGTGTCCAAAATGTTACCTGTCGGTGATAAGCTCTGGTGTTCGTGTCACAACACTGTCAAGATATTCGACACGACAGAACTGCAGTTTCAAGTGAGTAAAAACAGTTCACTGTTGAATTCAACGAGTTTAATATAAATAAGTGTGCATGCGATTTTAAGTATGTATTATTTGGACATTTGAACGTGAATTCCTTTAATTTAATTTCACTTGTTCACTGGTCAGCATTCAGCAAACGTCGATTCCTACTGATCGTTATATGGCTCACAATGTATTTTGTTTTCGCATTCAAGTATAATTATTGTAATTAATTAAAGTTGTTTTTTTATAAAGCCCATTTAATGCATTAATTTATTGATTTTGTTTTAACTCGTTTATTTAAACTAAAAATACTTGAATTATATTTTTTTTAATTTTTTTTTTTTTTTTTGACTAGTATCTATATATTAAACTTGAAGTCTGCTGCACGAATATATTCCAGATAAATAAATAATTAGGTGGAAATAAATTAATTATGAAGATTTACTACCTGCGTATATAATATGTCATACTGTGATGGCTAACTATTTCATCAGGAGTATATCTGAATAAAATGATCATTTCAATAGTTCCAAAAAAATATTGATTTTTTTACTCTCTGGTCTTTTGTAAATTAAAATTACTGTAATCTAATTACCTAAAACGTCTTCCGATTATTTATAACATGTTTCTGTATTTATCTTCCTACTATAAAATAAAAATGTTCGCCATCGGTATCTTGTTTACTCAAACAAATGAGATCGCTATGCTCGTATTTATGCATCATATACAGTCATAACTCATAACCTACGTATGTATTTGATAATTGATTACAAACTAATTAAGTTTTAGATTTACCCCAAATGTGTTATATGTAGTTCAAAATAATGATAAGAAACTTTTTAAGTTTTGAGAAAAGGCTATGTTAGATAAGGTATACAAATAAGACAAATGAAGATATATAATATATATATATATATAAATATTTTTTTTTTATTCTAAACTCTGATCACACCTACACCATACTCACAATAAAGTAAGTTTATTATTGTATTTTAAATTTCTTATAGACTATATCGTACATTTTATTTATGTAGAGAATTTATCGTTGTGAACTGTATTGTTTTTAATTAATCTTTTATACCATTTGTATATAGTTATGATAGGAGAAAACTAAACAAAAAATGATATAATTTATTTCATACAACATTGATGTTGTGTGCTTTACAATAATATCCTCAGGGTACTTTTCGCTTAGAAATTTAAACTCGAGCCCTCTCAGATTAGATTCCCTATTTTTCATCAACGCTTTAACGTGTTATTATTTTTTGCGTTACCGTCGTCGTCTGACTGTACAATCATAGCAGTCGATATAATCATTGACGTGTGTACGTATGAATGTGGGTATTTAACCGCATTTTTCGATTTCAGCATACGTTCGTGATCGGTGGTGACTCGAATCGATCGATCACCAACCTGGTCGTGTCGGGAATGGGCGTGTGGCTTTCTCTGCAAAACTCGGCCGTACTTCGTCTCGTCCACTCGGCCACGTACGAAGTGCTAGCTGAAGTCAACACCGCGCCGGCCGTCACTAAAATGCTGTCGAGTGAGTGTCAACGACTCCATAACCGAACCGTCGCTGTTCGCTAAATTTGTACTTATACATTTTTTCCGATCCCTCAGGCTGTGACGATATAATAAGGCAACACAAAGCGGCGTGTCTTCGGGTCACGTCGTTGTTGGCGGTCAAAGACCTCTTGTGGATCGGCACCAGCGCGGGTGTAGTTTTGACCATGACCATTCCAGCTGTAGTCGCAAATACCGGAAAACTGGTCACACTTCCTGTTCCAGTCGGTTCGTAAATGATAACATATTGATAATATAGTATCTATAAACAATTTACATTTACAGGGTGATTTTTTAGTATGTACTGAATACTCCTCTTTTTAATATTAAAATATATATTCGAGTAAAATCGAATTCGTTATCACGTATTATAAAAACACAATTTTAATTGAACTAATGAATAAAAAAATTAAATGAATAAAAATTATATTTCAAAAATTGAATTTGAGCACGATTATTTCACGTCACTTAAACAGAAATTAAAACATTTTAAAGTGAATGGTTGATAAAAAAAGTCTAACTTGATATCAAAAATTTAGAGTTTATCAGTAAAAATCATCTACACAACAATAGTGTAAATTAGAAACAAAATTTAATTTCAAAACATTTTTTAATTGTAAAAAATTATTTTTAAAGTTTAGTTTTAGTAAACATTTAAATTACAGCTTTCATTTTTTATCGATATAAAAGTTTTATGAAGTATAATTGTAATCATGCGGTGAATTCAAGATTAGTGTTCTGTAAATCATATAATATTTGTATCAGCAACATCTCTTACATAATATATACTATTTTTTTTTCGGTTAATCCGAATTATGGTTTCATGCAATGAATGCAAAAAAAATTGAGTTATGCCAATTTGATTGTTAAATGTATGGTGATTAATACAGTCAAATTTCCTATGGAAGTTTTCTTGTATATCGATTAAAATAAAGAAAACCGTTTAATATTATATTAAGCACAAAAAACATTCTTATCTATCCTGAGTAATTATTGCTAGTAAAATAAAAACTTACCTTCAAAAAAATCATCTAATCTAATTAGAATACAACTACACGTTTTTTTAATGAATACATTTGAATTGAAAGTAGGCTATCGTACATTTTATATAATACATTTGAATTTTAATGATTCTTATGAAATTGTTCAATTCATTCAATACATTTTTTAACTCTGCAATTTTTCTAACAGGATCACTAACTATTTCTAACTTACCTAAGTATTCATATTATATTAAGGATCCATCATAGACAGGTTTCACTGTATTTTATTTAGTATATATAGTAACATGTATCAATGGGTATAGCAAAAAAATATATTCATAACAATAAAATAATTGTTGTTTTGATAATTTGTTATTTTTATAATTGAGATTTTACTAACAATGAAAACACAATCATTTCATGTGCTAACAATTGTCCTCGACATTGCTTACAACATTATTTTACGTCATAAACTCTAGTTGTATACTTGTATCAAATAATATAGTTAGCTCCTATTAACCCGATTAATTTTTTATTCAGGCGTACCGCACGGCCACACGGGTCACGTGCGGTTTTTGACGTTGGTTGGCCACTTGCCACAGAACTTATCCAAACAACGACGGCAGTCGCTGAACCAGCGGAAAATGAGCACGTCCGGCAAACTGTTGCTGATATCCGGCGGCGACGGGTACGAGGACTTCCGGTCGACGACCGCGTCCGAAGTGGCGGGTCGTGAGGACTCGACCAACCACCTGTTGCTGTGGCACGTGTGACGAGATCCGGCGGAGGGGACGGGGAACGGCGGTCCGCGCTGATCTCGGGTTTCGGAAATTTTCGCGGGTCGTCACCGCCGCCGCCGCCGCCACGCAGCTATCAAAACAATACGAATCATATTAACTGTATAATTATCATTATCATACCCCTACCCAGGAACACGTGGATCGCGTCCGCGACGCCTTGGACCCTTTGCCGCAGCCGTCGTCCTAGACGCCGCCGATCGACGGTTCACGACGGCGTCGCACGGCTCCGCGGGCCGACCGTCTCGATCGGTCGATCGGACCGATAGCCGTAGCCCGACGCCCACGCTGCACCGCAGCAACAGTCATAGATATTTTAAGCACGTTCACACGGGTTCGTCACTAGACGGGGTTTGCCGCGGGTCGGCCGAGGCGAGCCGTCCGCACGGACACAGGCGTTGGTCTTCTTATTCGCGTGCGACAGTCGAGTGCACAGGCTTAGCCGACTCACGGTGGCAGTGATCACACTCGATGGCACTTTATGAGTGATAAATATAGGTCGGAAGTGAAAACGGACAGGGGAAGTCTTCGATGGACGGCACGCAGCGAGTTCCGCGTGTAGAGAGCGTGTTCGAATTTAGTCCGGCCGGTTTATCGACAGCGCTGAACTGTCGGCAGCCTGAAAAATAATATTATATTCGTTTTCCTTGTCGTACGCACGACGTGTTGTCGTGTGCGATGACCCATAATGCATTTTGTTTTAATACTATTGTTATTACTTGTCGTCGTGGAGCAAAACGGTAATTTAGTGATTACTCATTAATATAAATGATTATTATTTCGAGTTTTATTTTCATAATTAATTTTTTTTTTTTAATTTTTGCCATTTATTTATACCTATAAAATAAGTTTTATTGTCATTATTTCACTCTCATTATTTACTGTTACTATTATTAATTTAATTATCATCACTTGTTTTAAATTTAAACTTTTTTTTTTTTAGATATTATATTAATGAAAAATTAAACATAAAATATAATATCACGTTATTATCTTATAAATTATAATTGTATTCATAATTTTGTAAAAATAAATGATAAGTATTCTTTAGAAGTAAGAGCATACCTAGAAAATAAGATTTAATGTACCTAAATTGTATTTTAGATAATTTTTTTTTGAGTGAGAGTTACACACATAATTATAGGAACAATAGATAATGTATTCCTATATTTTTCAACTTTAAATTTTATCATTGATGTTTTAATAATGTTTTAAAGAGTCTATACATAAAAAAAAAAAAAAATAAAGAAAAAAAAAAAAAAAGAAAAGAAAAGAAAAAAACGAAAATTAATCAATTTGTATTTTGTTTATCAAACACGTATTGTTTTGTATGTCAAATTCAGATTGATGTTATGAATTTAACATTTAAGTTATTAGTGTAAAATTATTTGTTACCAAATTGTTATCGTATAAATTAATAACATAAAAAGTTAATTTGAATAAACATTTTAATGAATATAAATATTTGATGGTGTTATTTGTATATTATTTTATATTTATTATTATGGTATGCACCAAATTATAAATTTTGACTTGATAGCAGTGATGAATTGAGACGTTTTTTCATGAGAGGCACTTGAACACTATATGACTAGGGTTATCAACCTTTTGAGGTCCATGCCCCCTTTTAAACTATTTTATGATGTCACGCCCTCCTCACCACAATACGATTGAATTATGTTTAATATATACAAATTTTAATATGCTCAAAATCGTGCTCAAAATTTTGACTTTATGTAAGTAAGTGTCGAAAACTCAGACTCACAGAAGTTGTAACAAATTGGGTGTTCACCGGTCGTTAATAGCTGAAAGTTCTGCAAAAATAAAAGGTCTTACTGCTGACACAGAAGATTTAAAAAATAAATTGAATACTCAATCTATGTTAATCGATGGATATACAAAAATAATCAATATTCCTACGGTAAACATTCTAGACTTAAGAAATAAATTGAAATAAATTGATTTATACATTAAAATATCAAATAATTTATATTATTAACTGTAAAACACATCATAACAGACTACCGTGCATACTCCATCGTTAAAAACAAATACAATATCCCTGAAAATTTATATGAAACAATTGGACCAATAATCACAGACCAATTCATTCTCTTCCTAAAGAACTCCGGACAAATTAATATAAAATGTAACTAATGTAAAAAAAAATAAAAAATGTAATTAATGACCTGACCATAGCAGCCGAAGTTGTAATATAGATAAAAGAAAAAAATTTATATATATATATATATATATATATATATATATATATATATATATATATATATATATATACTAATGTTAAATCTTTCTATACAAATTTATATTTCCTTATTAATAAATTTACCCCAACGCATATTAGTTATAAATCATATTTTCCATCGTGGTTTAGTAAAAATTTAAAACATCTCATATCACTTTAAAAAAAGCACACTTCTACTATAAACAAACTCATTCAGCTAATTATTACTTAAAATTCACTACTTTAAGAGCTCAATGTATAACATTAAGAGCCAAAAATTATTCAGATTATTTATATTATAGTATTCAAAAATCTATTAAATATAATCCCAAGCTTTTTTGGAAATTTTTCAGTGATAAAAATGCAAAAAACACTTTTCCAAATATAATGCATATTGATAATGTTCAAATTAGGGATGGGCATTAAATCCGAATATCTGAATTATCCGAATATCCAGATATCCAAATCCGGATTTGAATTAAATTCTTAATTCTTATCCGGATTATCCGGATTTATGGATTTGCTTTTTATGTGACTTCAGACTTATAAATATTTTTAATGTATGGTAAAATAAATTATTTTACTATAGGTAATGAGAATTTAACAATAAAAAATTAATACTGAAGTTGTATGGTTTACAGTATATTTATCATAATTTCAATGGTTATTTATTATTTGTTATAAGTTATCAAGACAAAAAGTTATTAAATTTTTGAGTTTATTTTATAACTATATGACGTTTTCAATTGTTATATTATATGAAAGTTTGTATCATAAAAATCGTTCGAAATGTAAACGTTTCAAATAGATAAGTATAGTGTATAAAATTTCTGCTGTGTTATGAAACAAGTTGTAAAGATCGTGAATTTATAAGGTCAAATGAACTGAACCGCAGAACGTTCCAAGAGTTTTTGAAAGAACTTATATCACAATACGGGGACGTGCTTTACCATACAGAAGTGAGATGGCTGAGTAAGGGTAAAGTTTTGGAACGTATCTTCAGTATTCGTCATGAGATTACTCTGTTTTTAGCTACAAAGGAAAAAGAGTATCCTGATGTTTATGATTTTAGTTGGTGGCTCAAAGTAGCGTTTCTCACTGATACAATGGGCATTATGAATGAAACACTGACTCGATTGCAAGGACACTACAATAACATTGTAACGAAAATTATTAGTATTGTGTTTTCACAGGAACAATAACTCAATATTTATATCGAAGAATTGTCAAACAGCGATTATTCCAGCTTTCCTTCTGTTAAAACTTTGTTTGATGAAAATCCAGATGAAAGTCAAGATGTTTCTGATTTAATAAAGCTGTTGACAGATCTAAAGAACGAAATGTCTTTGAGGTTTAGTGACTTCAGAAAGTATCAAGAACCATTTCGCTTGGTGGAAAACCCATGGTCAATTACAACAGTAAATATAGCTCATCTTTCTGTTTTTGGATACGAAGCTAGGGATTTGAAAAATGAGTTAATTGATCTTCAGCATGATACGGAGCTCAAAAGTGTTTTTGAAGAAAAAAAGAAGAAGAATAATCACTACGAATTCTGGAAAGCAGTTGAAAAGGACAAATTTCCTAACTTAATTGACTGTGCTCAGAAGATTTTGTGTGTTTTTGCATCTACGCATGTCTGTGAATCTACATTCAGTAAGCTGAAGTTCATAAAAAACAGGTACAGATCCAGGTTAACAAGTGAGAACGTTGACAACATTTTGAGAATTTCAGTTTCTTCTCAATCTGTCAACATAAATGCCATATTAGAGAGTTGTAAAAGATTTCGCCATTAGACTTCAACGAATTGATAAATTCAAGTAGGCCAAGTCATGAAATTAAGTAAAAGACATTTCCCTACTTTTTTATATGCAAAATGTTTATTTTTTTGATTTAATAAACTTATGTTATAATCATATTGTTTGTAAGTTATTTGACGCCACTTCATAGTGTATAAATATATTTTGTAATTAACCTAAACCGTTTAGGTTTAGGCCCTGACTAAACTGTACAATTTGTACTTGCGGCCCTAAGGAAAATTTGATATGAACTATTTGACTCTCTCAGAAATCCTAGTGAGGACCCCTGTCATAGAGTAATAAGAATATTCTTATTACTCTATGATCCACCTTGTATAAAACACATGTTGGCATTAATATGATGTTGTTTACAATTTTATGTTAATTTTTGATACTAAGCGATTTCGAATATAACATCAGAATAGATTCGATGTCCAGCACTCGTAATGTGTGCATCTAATTTATCCGATAATTACTATTTTATTAAAAATAAAACTAAATACTTAACCGTTTTTGTTGTGAAAAGTGTTAAAAAAAACAAAAAATCTTAAGTGCTTTTTAACAAAAGAAAAATCGCAGTCCGTCTGGGGCCCAAAACCCCAAGGCAAGACTTTTGTAAGTATTTTAATTATTCAAACCCACATAACGTATAACAGACCGTCTTCCCAACCGCGTATCTTTCACTTACGTAACAACACCTAATTAAAGATGAACACTAATAAAACTAAGACTATCTCCCCAATTAAAATTATCAACCGAAACACCGTACAAAAGAAAAACAGCAATAGCAGCCAATTAAGTGAGTCTGATATGGACAATGTTTTCAATTACGACTGGACTGAGGTTGTCTCTCCCAAATCACACAAACGTTTAAATTCCGATAAACAAAGTTCGTTATCAAAAACAACTAAAACCACGACTAACACGCAATTTTCCTCTCGTAATAAATTCAGTGTCCTATCACAAAATGAAGATACGGATATGGTAACTAATGAAGTAAACGAAATCATCACCAAATTACCTCCACCAATATATATTAAAACAAAAATCCAAAATTATCAAGTTTTTTGAGAGAGAATAAAAAATATAATAGAACCGACCGACGATTTTACGTGCAAAAGCTCTAACGAGTCACTTAAATTTAACACTAGCTCGTCAAATGCATACAGAACTATAGTTAAATTTTTAAAAGAATCAAAAGTAGAATTTTTCACATATCAGTTAAAAGAAAACAAACCATACCGGATCGTTATTAGAAATTTACACCCTACCACTGAACCCGATTACATAAAAGAAGAACTGGAAAAAGAAGGACATCAGGTGAGAAACGTCACAAACGCCCTACATAGAGTCTCAAAAATAAAACTACCCTTATTCTTCGTAGACCTAGAACCAGCGCTTAACAATAAAAACATATTCGAGCTTAAAACCATATGTCATACCAAAATCAAAATCGAAGCACCTCGTGTCAACAAATTAGCACCACAACGCTTAAATTGTCAAAACTATGGACACACCAGAACTTACTGCAACAACCATCCGAAATGTGTTCGTTGCGGTGAAAACCACAGAACTGACACATGTACTAAAAGTCGAGACCTCCCTGCCAAATGTGCGTTATGTAACGGAAATCACCCAGCAAATTATCGCGGATGTCTTGTTTTCAAAAACCTACAACAACTTCGAAAAAAACAACCACCAATCAACAGCAACACAAACAAACCTGAAGAAAACACAAATTGTAAAAACCCCACCTTGTACAACCCACCTCTCAACAGTACCTCACACCCAAATAATTTAAATAACAACCAAACCTATTCTCAGGCCACCCTACAAAATAAAAATCCAATACACACAAATAACGAACACCAAAACCAACAAAACGAAAACATGACTACCCAATTAACCTCTTTTTTAAACGAATTCAAATCCCTCATTAATCCACTTATCTCACTTCTAACAACAGTCATCGACAAACTAATAATGAAAAATGTCAACTAATAACAATCAAACTCCTCCTTTATCAATACTACTCTGGAACGCAAATGGATTAACCCACAATAAAAATGAACTACAATACTTACTTTATGACAAAAAAATAAATATTGCCCTAATTACAGAAACACACCTAACACCAAAGAAATATTTCAACATACCAGGTTATACAACACACCGAACAGATCACCCTGATGGTACTGCACACGGTGACGGTGGTACCGTGATCTTAATATCCTCTATGCTATTACACTACACATTACCAACATACCAAAAGAACTTTATACAAGCCACAAATATCCAAATAGTACTTAACCATATCCCCATTACAATATCATCAGTTTACTGCCCACCTAATCAAAAAATCACGCCTCCAAAACTCCAAACATTCCTAAGAACACTAAAAAATGCATTCATTATCGGCTGTGACTTTAATGCAAAGCATACTGCATTTGGATGTAGATCAACAAACCCCAGAGGCCAAACTTTTTACAATACAATTTTAAACAATCACCTTTCCTTCATTTCACCTGATGCCCCAACCTACTGGCCATCTCACACAAATCGTCACCCAGACATACTAGATTTTTTCATTACCTCACTACCAAACCATTTAAATAATAATATAAAAAACCTTGATGAACTGACCAGTGACCACTCCCCAATTCTACTTCACCTAGGTGGTAAACCAGAAAACATAAACAACACTCTACAATTTAAACAAATTAATTTCAATTTATTCCAAAAAAAATTAGACGAAAAAATTTCATTAAATATCCGATTAAAATCTCGCGATGACATAGACAGCGCTTCTCAATTCCTTATTACAACTATCCAAGATGCGATATCAGACTCATCACCAAATACAAATACACCAATAAAACCACACCAATATACTTATTTACCCCAGAATTTAAAAGAATTAATTAACAAAAAACGCCAAGTTAGAAAAATATGGCAACAAATCCATAACCCAGAGCACAAACACGAATTTAACAAACTAACAAATAAATTGAAAAAAAATATGCAAACCTTTAAAGCCAATCAATTTCATTCATTTTTATCATCACTTACTCCAACCAATGGCTCTTTATGGAAATCAATAAAAAATAAAACCAAAACAAAAGACATTGTCCCCCTTTAAAAAATCCTAACAACACTTTAGCCATAACCGACAGTGAAAAAGCAAATTTATTCGGCAACCACCTATCAGAAACTTTCCAACCCCACTCAGATACAAATGCCAATATAACAACACACATAGAAAATGTTCAAACTTTTCTTAACAGTCCGCTACCTATGTCATTACCAGCTAAACCAATTACACCTCAAGAAATAAAATCTCATATCACTAAACTACGCAAAAACAAATCCCCTGGGTACGATTTAATTAATAACAAAATACTAAAAAAACTAACAAATAAAACCATCCTTCTTCTGACTCACATATACAACACAATGCTCAGGTTATCATACATTCCCCCAATATGGAAATTCTCAACAATAATATTAATTGCTAAGCCAGAAAAACCAAAGCATTTAGTAACTTCATACCGCCCAATAAGTTTACTACCAACATTAGGCAAACTTTTTGAAAAATTACTTCTTATAAGAATAACCCCTATTATCAAAGAAAAAAATATCATCCCAAATACTCAATTTGGATTCCGATCATATCATTCAACAATCCACCAAATACATAGAATCACCGATAAAATATCAACATCATTCGAAAAAAAAGAACACTGCCCAGGTGTATTCCTTGATATCGCGCAAGCATTCGATCGTGTATGGCACGACGGATTATTGTTCAAACTAAAATCGTTTCTACCTGCTCCATATTTCCTCATTCTAAAATCTTATCTTGAAGACCGATATTTCACTGTTAAACATAACAATTCTTACTCTCCTTACCATAAAATCAATGCGGGAGTACCCCAAGGAAGTGACCTATCACCTATACTCTACAATATCTACACATCAGACATCCCCAAAACAAACCATACAACTCTAGCGACATATGCAGACGATACCGCTATACTAGCATCAAACAAAGACCCAAACATAGCCACCCACGATATACAAAACCACTTAAATCTAATCTCTAATTGGACTCAAAAATGGAAAATTAAGTTAAACGAAAATAAATCAGTTCAAATAAATTTTTCTCTTAAAAAAAATGAATGCCCACAATTGCCGCTAAATAATATACTAATTCCTATCCAAAGTGAAACCAAATACTTAGGAGTTCATCTCGATAAAAGACTTACATGGGCCCAACACACAAAAACAGAAAAGAAAACAAGCAAACACACGCCTTCATCTCCTTCGTCCATTATTATCTCCTTCAATGAGTTTGAAAAACAAAATATTAATATACAAGACTATAATTACCCCCCTCTGGTCATATGGTATTCAAATCTGGGGCCAAGCCAAACCATCTAACATAAGACACATACAAGCGTTCCAATCTATATGTCTTAGACAAATAACTGGAGCCCCATGGTATATGACCAACGACGCATTACATAAAGACCTACAAATCCCAACAGTAAACGAAATAGCAACTCGTCATTACAAAAAATTCCACTCCAAACTGCACTCAAACCAAAACCCTCTTATTTCCCACATGTCCTCTATAACCATACCCAGTAACCCCCCAAGGAGGTTAAAAAGAAAATGGCCAAGAGACGCCCTTGCCTGAAAAAAAAAAAAAAAAAACGGTCTCTATAATTGAACCCACCAAGCCAAACAGGAGGTACTGTTGATGGACGGTTTTCCCCCCTCACGAGATTTCAAGACATAGTATATATATTATTTTATCAAATTTACTTATTGTGCTGATGTATAGATTGTAAATATAGCTTTTCTAAATAAATTAAAAAAATAAATAACATCAGAATAGTTATTTTATTGCATTATAAATAACTATCATGTGATAAAAATCAAAGTTATTAGTTTAATGTTTTTATTAAAAATTTCAGCTAATGTGACTTTTTTTTTGTAAGTTTTGGTTTTTTTAAACAATCTAGACTTTATAAAAAAAAATTTGGTATTGTTAGTATTGTATATTTTTTTCATAATATATTTGATATGAAGCGTGAACATCATTATTTTATCAGGTAAATGCGATTTAATACTCTGTATCATTAGATACCCTTGTGCAAAAATGGAACTGTAATTGAATTTTTTTCATTGGTATTAATATTTCATAACACATTGATTTCATTGATACACATTGTATACTTTTTTGACTTCTCTACAATATTAAAATTTATAGACATTTCTAAATGTTATAGTATGTTATCGTATACCTTATAATATTTTTTGAAACATGATAATTTATAATTTCTTTTATAATTTGCATAGTATGTCTAAACTCAACTCTAATGAAGTTTGTGATATATTAAATTTAAGTTTACCAAGCGGATCTGAAGCAAGTTTTTGTAACAGTGAAGAAGATGATGATAATGCTGAAGAACAATTAGAATTAGACTTTGAAGTACAAAACTTGGAAAACTTAGAGTACGTATAAAATTGTTTAGTTAAATTAAAATATTAAAACTAATTAAAATTATTCAATTTTAGTTGGATGATCAAATTGTTATTGGGCTAAAGTGCACTTTACCACGCCCCTCACGAATTTCTATTTTTTTTTTTTTTTTACAGACGTGTTTCTTAACGCTGATTTCGGAACTGTTTTAATTTTTTTGCGGAAACCATTATTTTGGAAGTTATAGCCTTCCAAAGTTTGCAATTTTATGTTTATACGCATGCGCGCCACATTACTTCCGCGGTATAATTATAATATGCGGAGCGCGTACGATTTAACGCATTTACGCGCATGCATGCGCCAAACGCTGTATACTTTGCTTTCCTACGTTTTCGTATTGGATTGTCGTCTATTATTAATTATATTATTATTTTATTTTGTTATTATTAAGATTACTATTAAGATAGACTTTCAAAAGGTAATAGAACTGATAATTAATTATAACTATAATTATTTGGCCGAGCCCCCAACCGAGAGGTCCGTAGGACCTCGAGTTTGGCGACCAGAACCGGTAGGCGTAGGGAGCGACTACTTTTCATACTTTAATTTTGCCCCTATAGGGTAGGTAGGTCACCCGTTTGGCTGAGGTTTACACTCATTGGGTAAACTCTGACCCATACCCGCAAGGGTTTTCACCCCCTCCCCCCTCCCCACAGGTATGGTATTTTTACTTCCCGGGGGGTGTGGGAGCCGGCAGGCGTAGGGAGCGACTACTTTTCATACTTTAACTTTGCCCCCCCTATAGATTAAGGTGAGCCACTATAATATACTTATGTTATTTTAACAGGCAATGATACAATATACTCATTAGTCTGTCTACCTTATGATAATTGCAAAAAAAAACTTCATATAGCTTATTCTATTATTACACAGATAATGCAATATGCATATTAGTAAAAATGAGGTAGTTATAAAATATATTATTATAATATAGTGATATTGATATAAATACGATATACGATATACGAATATTAATTAAAATGGCCAATTATGTTTTTTTTAAATATCTTAATTTATAATAGTTATATATAATATTTGATAGGTATTTAAAATAATTAAAGATAGGTACGATAAAATAAATACTTTAATTATACAATAATATTAAGGGTATTCAATATTCATATTAATCTAGATTGCATTGTGTCATCATTAAATATTCCATTTAGTCTGCCCGACAGGCGACAGTGCAATAGTGTGTAGGTAATACTATTTAAATACTGTTATAGTGTCCAGTTTAAATCTTTTAAAAATTTTCACAATTTTCAATTGTGAAACTTCCGGGAAAGTGAATGAAGATATCATTGTTCTACTCCAAGAGTGGAACTTAATTCCAAAAAATGGAGAATACAAATGCCCTCGTGGTCATATTTTAAAACTGGCCAAGCTGAACGATTCTATCGATGGTTTTGTTTGGAGGTAAGTTCCTATCTGGCCATCTAGTATGTTAGTACGTTGTAAATCGATCCTTTCTTAACCCAGGTGCCGTGAGAAATGTTCGGTTAGGAATCAAAAGGCCACTAAGTGTGAATATCAGGTATCGATGAGGAAAAATACATTTTTCGAAAAGTCACATCTTTCAATATTTAAGATTATGGCTTTGTCATATTTGTGCCTTCAAGATACCACGCAGTCATTTATTATGAGGGAGTTAGAAATAAGTCGTCATACTATTGTCGATTGGGCAAATTTCTGTCGAGAAGTAATTTATGATGGACTAGTGATACATAAAGTTAAAATCGGTGGTGTGGGTGTTGAAGTGGAAACTGACGAGAGCAAATTTGGAAAGCGAAAATACCATAGGGGGCACGCAGTTGAAGGTCAATGGGTATTTGGAGGTGTTGAGCGAGGAACCAACAAATGTTTTCTTGTCCCAGTGGAAAAAAGAGATAAAACGACATTACCAAACATCATAAAAGATTGGATTTTACCAGGAACAACGGATAATATCTGACTGCTGGAAGGTAATTATTTAAAATTAAAATTAAAAATTGAACAGATAATCTATATTTTTAAATACTTTAATATATTAGGCATATGACTGTTTGAATGAAGAGGGATTTATTCATTTTAAAGTTAATCATAGCATTAATTTTAAAGATCCCGTAACTCATTAGCATACTAACACCATTGAAGGTCTCTGGAGACATGCCAAATTTTCACTACCACAATACCATCGAAAGAAAGATTTTATAGCAAGATATCTCGCCAAACACATGTTTTTGAAACAAATTCAAAATCGAAATGATGCGTTGATAGAGTTTTTTAAATTGGCTGGAAATTTATACATCGTGAATGTCCAACATGTTGAGGTTGAACAAGTTTCAAGTGCCGATAACAGCAATACAAATAATGATGAAGAAACTGATTATATTGTTTATTAATATATGTTGTGTATAAGTACAATAAACAATAATTTAAAGAAAAATTTAATTTGAATTTTAAAATCGTTCTCGTAAAAAAAAATATAAATGTAATTATAGTATACGCGGAGCGCGTATAATAATTATTATACGCGCTCCGCATATAATTATACGCGCGGAAGTAGTGTGGCGCGAATGCGTATAAACAAAAAATCGCAAACTTTGGAAGGCTATAACTTCCAAAATAATAATTTCCGCAAAAAAATCAAAACAGTTCCAAAATCAGCGTTAATAAACACGTCTTTAAAAAATAAAAATCGAAATTCGTGAGGGGCGTGGTAAAGTGCATTTCTGTGGTGTTTGGGTAAAGGGGGATAAGTCAAAAAATGTGTATTTTGAGATAACATGTAAGAGACGTAGAGAATTTTTTTTTTACGTTTGTGCAAAACGGGATAACTCGAATGACGAATTAAACAGTAGTAATTGATGTGTGAAAAACGGGATTAAACACTTATAATGCAGTTTAGTTTGATCAAAACAGGATAACTCAGTTGTACCATATTACACATTTACTACTTTTGTGAGAAATAAGTCAAGTTGACTAGTTTTTTATTACACATACTTTAGTTTTGTCCAAAATGAGATAAGTAAACTTATCCCCCTTCACACACAATTTTATTGACATATCTCATTTTTATCATTATTACTAACATACTATTATCAATATTGCCAAAGAACAATAATAATAGTTATTAATAGAATGTCTCACCTTATTTTATTTTGACAACACTGATTTTATCAACACAATATTATATTAATTAAAAACCTTATTAGTTTGTTATCAGTGTCATTCTATGATTTTATCTAGATGATTAATATTATTGCAATACAATAAAAATATAAACTGTTTCCATGACATTTGTGTGAATAGCTGTTTTATATATTTTTATTTAGTTAGTATTTTTATTTTATTTATTAAATCACTCTAGCCACTTATACAATGCAGAATAAGAGAGCACAAAGGCTTATATCTTTAGTGTCAACAGCAAAACCCAAAGGTAAATTTTATATATTGAAAATTTTACTGTTTCACTAAAATTTATTTATTTGTATTTCTATTGTATCAATAATGTTATTATAAATATGTTTATGTAGACCAAAGTGAATCAGATAGTAGTTTTTATGACAATGATAGATACTCAGACAAGTCATTTACACTGGACAGATATGATAGCCATTCTTCTGAAGATAATAATATTTCCATGTCACTAACTAAAAAATTGAAGACTTTAGATGCACAAAAAAAAGTATGTAAAAATGTAAATTAATAATAATATTCTATTATTTATTATCAGAACAGTACTGTAGTTTGGAAGTTATGTATTATATTAATAATTTTTGTTAATATTGTATTTTATAATCTTTTGTAATATCATACAATATTACAATAATACAGTTATATTTCTATTGTCTTACAAAATGGTTTAAATTTGTTACATAGTTACTTACTAATAAGTACTTTTTCAGTAATTTAGTACCATACAAGTACATATTTCAAACATAATTTTCAAGAAAAATTTGTTATTATAATATAATATTATATTTAATAAAAAGTATTGAGCTAATTAAGTTGTATTAACATAATTGTGGGTTTTATTTAGATTGAAGACTTAGTAACATTACAAAATCTGGTAGAAGTAACTGAAATATACAGTAATGAACAGACTGAAAACTTGGTAGAAAACAATAATCTTATGCCTATCATAATTAATGAAATTGAAACTGAATTAGTACCAAATCAAGAAGAAGTTGAAGCCGTTGAAGGTATTCCTATTGAAAATAAAAAAATTAGAAAAGAAAAGTTAAGCCTTAAAAATAAAAGAAGAAAAACTCGAAAAATGAGAACAGAGAGAAGAAATCATGGTGAGGAATATCAGTCTGAGGGAGGAAAAATTGTAGCAGCAAGAAAACTAAAAGATTTAGTTGAATGTCGAAAAAAATGTAAGGAACGTTTTTGTGATAGTGATAGACAATGCATTTTTAATGAATATTGGTCATTAGGTTCTCACAGTAAAAGAATGTCTTTCATAAGTAGTTTGATCACAAGCGATGAAAAAAATTCAGAAAAAAAGAAAATAAAGGATGTGAAAAAACAAAAAATGAGATTGATAAGTTATAAATATTTTTAAAAAATTAATGGACAAATGCATGAAATCTGTAAAGTTTGTTTTTTAGCTACGTTTGATGAATCTAAAAAATTTGTTGAAAATGTTCAACATAAATCTAGATCTACTATTTCTGGTGCAGTTCAATATGATATGAGAGGGCGCCATTCACTAAGTATAAAAATTTCTGAAGAAAGGTTATCAATTGCTAAAAAACATATATTGTCTATTCCCACATATGAGAGTCACTACACTCGGCGTGATACTCAAAAACGTTACTTACCATCTACATACACTTTAGCTCAATTGTATAGTGAATAAAAAAGAAATTGTGACAATCCTATAAGCCGTACAGTGTATGAAAAATTAGTTCATGATTTAAATATATTTATTAAAGCTCCTAAATCTGATACTTGTAACACATGTGATAAACTTCACATGAAAATAAATTTTGCTACTGATGAAGAGAAGCTGAAATTACAAGAAACATTAATTGAACACCAAAACCTAGCTGATCAAGCATATTCACAAAAAGCTCATGATAAGTTGGAATCAATAACTGACCCTACTAAAAAAACGTTGAGTTTTGATCTCCAACAATGTCTTCCCACCCCACAATTAGAAACAAATGTAGTGTTTTATAAGAGGCAACTTTGGGTCTACAACCTCACAGTACATGACTGTGATGATGGTCAAGCTTATTGTTACATGTGGTCAGAAGTGGACGGTGGTAGAGGAGCCAATCAAATTGCATCTTGTCTGTCTAAACATTTATATGATATTGATCCCCAAGTATCTCATATTACTTTGTATTCTGATACATGTGGGGGTCAAAATAAAAACACTCACTTGGTAGCTATGTTTATGGCAGTCCTTAAAAATCATCCAACTTTAAAAACAGTTGATCACAAGTTCCTACTAGCAGGCCACACAAGAATGGAATGTGATAGCGATCATGCTCTGATTGAAAAAAATAAAAATAAAACTGATGTTGCTATCTATCATCCACATGATTGGTTGCAATTGGTCCGGCAAACAGGGAAAAAAAGACCATTTAAAGTGATCCAAATGGAGCTAAATGATTTCTATGAATATTCTGCATTACTATCATCTACATTGCAAGTAAAAAATGTAAAAAACAATGTTGGAGAAAAATTGAAATGGCAACCAGTAAAATGGCTTCGATACACTAAAGACAATCTTGGTACTTTGCAATATAAAGATACACTAGATGTTTTAGAACCATTTAAGTACCTGAAACTACTTAAACAAGGACAAGCTCGTAGTTTATTTATTCCCCCTCTAACATATACTAAACCAATTCCAATCACCGAAGCCAAAAAAAAAGACTTACTTTCTCTGCTACAGTTTATTCCTACAGTTTTCCATGATTTTTATAAAAATTTATCAACTGATAAATCCCAAATAGACCAGTTATGTCTTGATGAAGAAGAAAATGAGGAAGACTGAATAACATAATATAAGTTTAAAATTAAATTAATATTCTAATATTGTTATTTATTATTATAAAAAATAAGAAAGACTAAGTAGAGTCGAAATGTTATTATTTCAAGGATAAGGTAAATAAGATTTTTTATTTAATTTCTTTATTTAAAAGGATACAATTTATTTTTTGTGTTATAAAAAATTATAATTATGTTATAATAATAAATTACCATGGGAACAAAAAAGAATTAATTGTTTATATTTACCTAATATGATATCTAAAATAAATAATTTTAATGTTAAAGTTGATTATAATACTATAATAAAAATATAAGTATTGTTAAAATGTTAAAAATATTTTAATGTGTTATTGGAGATAAGTCAGAAAAAAATTCGACTAAAAAGAGTCAACTCAATAAAAAAAATATTTTTTTACTTTATTTTATTTTTTTTTTAAAGATTTTTTGTTTCATTATATTAATATTTAGAAATATAGCTGGACAAGAAGTTAAATTATTAAATACATTTTGGTCTTCTTCAAATAGAATAAAAGATTTTTCTCAATAAATTTTCAAAATCTCAAATGCGTTTCCTCAACATTACCAAATATGGACTTAACCCCCTTTACCCAAACACCACAGATTTGTTCCTGTTATTGATATGGAAGATACAGAGGAATTTGATTTTTTATGGCCTCTATAAATGATTCTGTCAAATTGCCTAGTCCTAAACCAGTTCCTGCGTCTACAGTAAATAATCAATCAAATCTCACAGAGTCGTCACCAAAAAAAACTAGATCTTATAAGAGAAAGAAGAATATTATTACTCCTAATCAAATCGGTAAAAAATACACTAAAAAATCTAAAAATATAAGCAGAAAAAATAAATGGTTTGCTGGAAAAGACAACAATTTTATGAATTCAAAACCCAGTTTTACTGGTGTAGAACAAATAAATATTGATGTTCTGGATAACACCATTTGCTTTCTTCAAACAAATTTTTACTGATCAAATATTTGAACACATGAAAACTGATCTCTATGCTGCTCAATGTAATAAACCAAATTTTAGTATTACTATAAATGAATTAAAACTGTTTTTTGCAATGAACATTGCTATTGCATATCTTAAGTACCATAATGTAAGAATGTATAGAAGGCATAAGACTAAATTTAATCGCAGATAAAATGTCAGTCAATAAATTTTCAGAAATCAAAATATACTTACATTTTGAAGATAGGTAATTACAATGAGCCTGATCTAGATGTTGATACATTTTGGAAGCTACCCCCAATTATTAATATATTGCATTAATCATTCCATAATACAGCTAGTACAGAAGATCATTTTATATATTGTTTGATATCGGCAACTCTCATTAATTGCTCGGCCTCGAACTTTCGAGAAAGTTCGATATCGCCTTTTATTTATATCGTTTAGCGATAACCACCGTCGTATGTCAGGCGACCGGACTCTCGCTTTGAGTACTCGGCCCGACGTGGATCTTTCGACGTGCCTGTGGTGTGCGTCTGTACGTCGTGTCGCCGCCATTTGGTTGTCACGTATATCGCGATATTCGCCGCTGCTTCCACGCGCTTTGTCAGTCGCAAATTGTCACGTCGTGTCGCCGCGGCCTTCACGAGTGCCATTCATTTTACCGATCGTGGGCCAGATCAAGTTGATTGCCTTGTTTTCCGATCCGTGAGTTGTCGTGTCGTTTTCTGTCGACGTGCCCTTCAACGATTGTCGTCGGTGCGTGATTTGTCGGTGGGCTCCATTCCGTGTCGATGTTTGGTTGGCGGCACTTTGTAGCGGACCAATAATTGTAGCCGGGTATCCAGCTGGTGATATTCAAATATTATTATCATTATCATTTAACGTAGGGCGTGTGTTATTGCCCATACGGCATTCTGTTTTTTTTGTATATATATATGTTTTCTTTTATAACATTATTATTATACCCCTCCTTGGGCGCCCGTACCCTGTTATTGTGTATTATTTATTAATTATTATTATTCAATAATACGGCGGTGCTAGTGCACGTCATAATATATACACGCAGTGTTTCTATATTCAATATTTGTGTATTATCTGATTCAGAGGTCACCCAGTCCAAAATAAATTAGTATTTTTGATTGCTCGTCGGGAGTCAACTGTCACCCAGTACTCCCGCGGTACTCACATAATATATGCTATTGATGAAATGATGGTGCCCTTCAAAGGAAAAAGCCATTTAAACAATATCTAAAAGATAAACCTAAAAAGTGGGATTTCAAAATTTGGGTTCAAGCAAATACGAATGGATATGTTAATTGCTTTGATTTATATCAAGGCTCATCAAATGAAGAATGTTCATTATTTTCACATTTTATAGATAATCTATTTACATCATTACCAGTTATACGTCAACTTAAAAAGTATCAAATTCACACAGTCGGAACATTGATAATAAACAGTGTTAATGATGTTCAAAAGATATTGGTCGATCCTAAACTATTACAAAAAGGTTCTACAAGTATAGCTACGTCAGATGACAATTGTAATGATACGCACGACAGTGTGCAAATATTGCTACATCGCACGATCATAATATCACATGTCATGTCACGTTACAATTCGATCATAACACCATTAACATTATGCACACTCCATACCTAAACGAAAACAACACATTGTAAATGAAACTGCAATATGTTGCACTTTCATCCCCATATTATTTATTACCACATTATTGTCAACTATTCATAACAAAAAACATCATTATACAGTCACTGAAAAACAACAACACGATCCTTATCTAACATATAAATATGACTGCCTTCTGAGGCTATTCTCACCACTTGGTCTAAATCTAGCGGAGGTCCTACAAGTCGCCATACCATTTTCCAACTGGGTTTATTGCTCGTTGGGAGGTATGCGGCTTTACGACACTTTGCCTAGATTTAAGCCATTTTAATAATATAATCGTGTTCTTATTTTAAAGTGAATAAATATAAATCATAAAAAGTGTTCTTATTAAAAAGTGTGTTAACCATTAATTGTCTGAAGTCCCTGGGATTCCTGGTTATAGGATACCACTGTAAGGGCAATTATAAGGTAAGAGATATATGCATATACATTTAATAATTTTATAAACAAGCTTGACAAACATAATATTTACAAACAATTTTTCCCTTTTATACGCGTATAACAAATATTCCCTTCTTTAACCGGAAGGAAGGTAATGCCAATTAATAAGCTAGTTGCAGGTAACTGGTAGTTCATCAGCAATAGGCCAATTGTCGATATAAATAATATTTTACCTCCAATTAAAAAGGATTAGCTATCCCGCTCATTTTTGGTTCATTACACAATATAACAATTCTCAGATGGAAGGATACTAAGGTTGTACACACTACCTATATCAACATATTCTGGTGCAGAACCAGCTGATCGTCTACAGAGATATGACCACAAAGATTAACAATTCGTTGAAGTAACTAGACCATTTGCTATCCAAGAATACAATAAGTTCATGGGCGGGGTTGACTTGATGGATCGAATTATAGCACATTATCCACATGGTTTTAAAAATAAGAAATGGTATTTTAGAGTTCTTTCACTTAATAAGTATGAGTATAGTAAATTCTTGGATATTATGCTGAAAAATTCATGGCAATACGCCTTTGGTAACATTTAAATTTTAAAGCATATATTGTTTCCATATCAATAAAATTCCATATATTGTTTGATACAGATAGGTAGGTACTATTGACAATGCAACATCAACAATAAGAGGAAAACCAAGCAGTACCGAAAAACCGAAAACATCACAAAGAAAATTTACTAATAAGTTATTCCATAAATAAGATTTGATGGAAAAAATCATTATGCAAAAAAAATTAATGCAGCTCAAGCTCGTCGTTGTATAGTGTTGTAGACTGTAAATGTAGAACAAGATATGAATGTATGAAATGCAAAAAAGCTGTGTGTCAACACTGTATGGCTAAATACCATACTAAATAATAAATGTTTTTTTTGCATGTAAAATAACATTGAAAAAAAATTAATATTTCACGATTTATAAAACTATAATAACAATAAGTTTTAACAATTTGTTCATTAGTCATGTAATGATACGCGCGACAGAGTGGAAATATTGCTACATCGCACGATCATAATATCACATATCATGTCACGGTACAATTTGATCATAACACCATTAACATTAGGCACACTCCATACCTAAATGAAAACAACACATTGTAAATGAAACCGCAATATGTTGCACTTTCATCCCTATATTATTTATCACCATATTATTGTCAACTATTCTAGAATAACAAAAACATTATTAAACAATCACTAAAAAAACATCAACACGATCCTTATATAACATATATATATATGACTGCCTTCTTAGGCTAGTCTCACCACTTGGTCTAAATCTAGCGAATGTCCTACAAGTCGATATACTATTTTCCAACTGGGTTTATTGCTCGTTGGGAGGTGTACGGCTTTACGACACTTTGTCTAGATTTATGCCATCTTTTTAATTAAATCGTGTTCTTATTTTAACAAATGAATAAATATAAATTATACAAGTGTTCTTAAGTGTTCTATTCCTTATTTGTCTGGTCTTTGGGATTCTTGGCTATTTGATACTTCAGCGAGGACAATTATAAGGTAAGAGATATTTGCATATACATTTAACAATTTTACAAACAAACTTGACAAACATAATATTTACAAACAACTTTTACATTTCCCTTTTATACGCGTATAACTAATATTCCCTTCTTTAACCGGAAGGAAGGTAATGCCAATTACTAGCTAATTGGAAGTGACCAGTAGTTAGAAGATAATTGATCACTATCGACTAAATTAATATTTCCCATAATCTTTTCAATTAAAAAGGATTAGCTATCCCGCTCATTTTTGGTTCATTACAGTCATAAGTACTTTTTTTTATCAAGGAGGTATTAAATAATTAAATTAATACAAGAAAAATAAGTTTTTAAGTATTTAAAATTTTTTTTTAATTTTAAGTTTTGAAAAAAATGTATTATTTAATCAAAGGTAAACTGTCAAGTTATGAACGTACCTTGTATCTAGATATATGAAAGAGATTTTAATGTTTTTAATGATTTTAATGTGATTTAAATTCTAAGTTTGCCAAAAAAATAATATGTGATTGTTTAGTATAAAATGTATAAGACTATAATAAGTTGCAACAGTTACAAAAAAAGTTGTAATTAGTCATAAGCAATGTAATGTCAAGTATCAAATAATTGAACTTGTACAGAACAGTTAAGAATTTTGAAGTACCTATTTAAAATGTGATTTACTTTTTAGTTTGCAAAAAAGTGTGCTTGTATAAATTATGAAATTTATAAGAATGCAATAAATTGTAAATGTTACCAAAAATTTACCTATTATTTAGTCAGATAAACGGTCAAGCCGGTCAAGGTAATAATTTAACTTGTTCCAGGTAAATGTAAGAGATTTAATTTTTTTTTTTTTTGCGATTTAAATACTGTAAATGTGATATAAATTATAATTTGATAAAAAAAAAGATGTTGTTAAGTATAATATTCATAAGATTGTAATAAGTTGTTAATTAGTCATAAGTGTTATGTCAAGTATCAAATAATTGAATTTTTACAGACAAATTAAGAGTTTATATATATATATAAAAAAATATAAATAAATGTAAATAAATAAGTGGTATAATTTTTAAATTTACAAAAAAAGGTGTTGTTTAAGTTATGATATTCATAAGACTGTAATAAATTGTAAAAGAAACCATAAAATGTATTATTTAGTCAAATGTAAACTGTCAAGTTTAATAACTTAACTTGTTCCTAGTAAATGTAAGAGATTTTAATATTTATTAATATTATTAAAATTTTAAGCAATATTTTTATGTTAAAGATGTTATAACAAGAGTGAAAATAAAAAAGCTTGAAAAAAAATGAGTTCCTTATTGGCACAATGGTATCATATGATACCATACTTTAAAAACGCTTTAGAACTTCCAGTTGGGTTTTGGAATTTTTAATTATTTTTCCCATGCTCTATATCAAAGTTGGCCAACATGACTATGTACGCGAGCCACATGTATTGATAAGATTATATCAAGAGCCACATTCTTAAAAACTGTTCGGTAAAATTGATATCAATTTTTGGAACGACGTATTCATGTGAATCACTTTATTCAACAATGAAAATAATCAAGTCAAAATATATCGTTCAAATTTGACTGATGATCATCTCATAGAATTGCTATAGGAACTGCTTTTACATCAATTCAACGAGATCTCAAGAAGCTTACTAAAAAAGTAGAACCAAAAAAAATACCACACAGACAAATTTGACTTAATGTTTAATTTTTTAATTTATTATTCATATTAATTTTTTTTTGTTTATTAAACTGAATAATATTGCCTTATATCTATACAATAATTTTTTTTTTTTTTTATAAATATACACAAAAAAAAAAAAATAATAAAATATTTTGGTTTTTGTAAATAAGACCGCGAGCCGCATACGACTATGACGAGAGCCGCATGTGGCTCGCGAGCCGCAATTTGGCCACCCCTGCTCTATATTATGCTATTCTACCAAAATAAATTAAACTGAATGAAAAATAAAAGTCATGCATCAAGAGGTTAATTTATATCTAAACTACTCGTAATATACCTATATAGGTTATACATTTTATAAAGTAAATTATAATATTATAAATATATTTTTACTTCTGAAATTATGAAACTTTACAGATATCACTAAATTTTCACATCTATTGGTGACTATAGTTTTTTGTTATCCATTGTGTTTTCCATTTTCTTGTTTAGGAATATACTACCATTGATTATAAATACTAAATAAATAGTATTTAATATTTATAATCAATGATTCTACTGACTTAGAAATTCAAGGTGTATGTAGTATGTGGCCCTGGCAGTGATCCAGCTCAATGGCCAATCGATTCATCGTTAACCGAATATTTCATTTTAAACCAACCTCACCAAAATATAAGTGAAATTAGTTTTAATAAAACTCGTCGAATTTATGGAAAATACTGGCGTCAACTTCCTCGAGATATATTCACTAGAAAATTACATAATGGAAAATACAAAATTAGAGGATGGTTACTATACTCCTCATCGAAAAATACGTTATTTTGTTTTTATAGTCTTCTGTTTTCCAAAGGAAAATCGTTATTAAGAAGTGCACAGAATGGTTTGAAAATCTGGGCCAAATGTTATGACAAAGTTCAAAAGCACGAAAAAAGTCCACTCCATTGTGAATCTGTTAGAATTTGGTATTTAAGTACACAAGAAGCCAATGTTTCAATTAATAAAGTTTTAAAATAAGAAATACATTCTAAAATATCATACTGGACCCAAGTTCTTGATGTGTGATATCAATAATTACATTCTTAGCTGAACAAGGACTTTCATTTCGAGGTAACAATAGTGAATTTAGTTTTGTAATTATTGGAAATTACATGGAATGTTTGGAATTGATTGCTCAGTTTGATCCATTTTTATGTGAGCATATTTCTGAGTTTGGAAACAAGGGGAAAGGTAGTATAGCATATTTATCTTCAATAATATGTGACAAATTCATTAAACTTAAGAATAAAGCCAATAAAATTGTGAATGAAATCAATGAATCTAAATATTTTTCAATTATTGTTGATTCAACTCCCGGCATAAGTAAAAAAGATCAATTGACAGTGGTCATACGGTATATAATTCCAGCTGGTGAAATAAAAGAACATTTTTAGCTTTTCTACCTTCAGTAGGACACAAAGGAGAACAAATGGAGTTTAAATTATTACAACAATTTAATGAATTGGGCATTCAAATAGATAACTGGAGAGGACAGTGATATGATAATGTATCCAACATGTCTGGTACATATAAAGGACTCCTGGCTCGTATAAAAAGTATGCCAGTAATACAATTTTTGTGGTACCATGTACGGCACACTCTCTCAATCTTATTGGCTCTAATACTGCCGAAACAACAAAGCAAGGCACAAATTTTTTTTTATACTATTCAAATGGTTTACACATTTTTATCATCATCAACTTACAGATTGGAACTCCTTAAAAATATTTTAGATACATTTTCTACAAAATCTACAACAGTTCCAAAAAATGTATGTACTACTATGTCTATGTGGTCCTCACGGCCAGAAGCTTGTAAAGGATTATCTGGGTATAAATAAATATTAGAAGTTTTAAGAATATTATCAGATGATAAAACTCAAACACCGTTAACTAAACATGAAGCAAATTCAATAAAAAAACAATTGAAACAATTAGAGTTGGTTTTCATATTGAAAATATGGATCTCAATATTGCAGAGATTTGATACTACAAGCAAAACATTGCAGTCAAAATATATAAATTTATTTATTGTTGTCTCATTATATGAATTATTAGAATTTTACGTACAAGATTATAGAGAATAATTTGATATTTTAAACAAATCTAAAGAATTATGTGGAAAATCAACATTTTCATGGGAAAAATCAAGAGTTACCAAGAAGAAAAGTAATTTTAATGATTCAATGTCTTTAGATACTGTATATCATGTTGATGATAAAATTAAGAATGATGCTTTATATGTTATAATTGACACTCTATTATAAAATTTATGTGAAAGAAAGGAATTGTATATAAATATTCATTCAAATTTTGGATTTTTAAATAATTTGACCAACTTGAATCCTTTAACACTATGTAAAAAGACAGTGCATATTGTAAATATATACAACCAAGATTTAGACCCATCATTCATTGAAGAAATAGTCAAATTTCAAAAAATCGCTGAATCGTTTTCAAAAGAAGAATTAACTATTAATAGTTTATTAATTAAATTATCCAATTCTTCTTTGGCAATGGCTTTTCCTAATGTATTAATTATTTTAAGAATATATGCATGTATGCAGTGTTCTAATGCAAGTGGTGAGCGATCATTCTCTGTCCTCAAAAGAATTAAAAATTATCAATGATCAACTTTAGTTTCAATTTATTTGTGTTTTGATTTTCTATCTATGTATATTGTATACAATAAATAACAATTATATATAGGTAACAGTAGTTTCGAATATTGACAATTGATATGATAATGTATTTCTAAATAATATACTCATTATTTGTAGGTATAGGCACGCCATAATTTTTTTATTTTATCGATAAAGTTTATAATTTGTATCATTAAAATTGTATCTGATTTTTGTATTTGTTTTTTTTAACTGTAAAATAATCTTGATATGCTGTAAAACCAGATGAATAAGTATGTGAGTAGTTATTTTGTTAATTTGATTTGATTTATGTATTTTAGTGTTCAGGCGAAGCGAGAAAAAATGTTTGTTATTTATTTGAAAAAAATGGCAAATACTGATTTTAACGGGGGGGGGCGTCATATTTATGTTTGCTTCCCTCTAAATTGTCCCTTAATACGGCCCTGCCTTTAACACTTGTAATATTATAGTTTATTATCTTATGTAATTTTAAAGAGTTATGCATATTGTTTTCCAAACATAATATTGAGTTTGAGAAAAAGTTTATTTCAAACTCAATTAACCATACTAGCTGAGCAATCCAAAATGATATAATAAACATTTGTGCTACACCAATACCATTGTTTCAGAAGTTTAAGAGTACAGCATGTTTTCCGTTTCTTGTGGTGAAACTAGGTAAATAAAAAAAAATTCATATTTATTTAAAGTTACTTATTTTGTAAAACCTACTTTAAAATAATAAATATCAATGTGTTTAAAAACAGATCTCATAAAGAAGAGCAAATGTCTATTTTTATCCGTTATACCAAAAATACAGAGGTGAAAGAACGTTTTTTTGGAATTCGTAGATGTGCCATAATGTCAAACTGCTGATGCTTTAAGTTCATCTATTATTGATTTTAAAATTTTTGCAAACTTTCTAATATTCTTATTGTTGGCCAGTATTTCGATGGAGCCAATGTAATATATAGTCAAAAAGGAGGTGTTTAGACTAAACTTAAGTAAACTTATCCATACGCTATCTACATTCATTGCATGGCATATAAGTTAAATTTGGTTATTGAGACAAATAAAAACATTTAACAAGACAGATTCAGCACTTTGAGCTTGTTAGATATTGAAAGTGACATTATTATTAGTAATGAAGACATTTTATACATATTTGAAAAAACAGAAAAATGTATTTAATTGCACTAAGTACCAAAATAAATGTATACTGTTTTTGCTTAATTATACTTCTCAATTTACCAACATATTGTTATGTATATATATCTAAAAAAGTAATGCATTCATTTGTTCATAAAAATATTTGTATGTTATTAACAATATAAATGTTAAAGGTAAACTATATACAATTCTTGGAACAGAATTACTGCTAAAATGAACTTTATTTTTTTTGTATGTCTGAGGAGGCTTAAGCCTCCCTGACAATTTTTCCTGTTTGAGCCGCTGTTCATAACACACATACGCCCGCAAATATGTCTTGAGATAAAATTATATAACACAGTATTTGTATTTTATAAATATTTTTTCATGTTATTTTAAAACCTAAAAATATTTTATTATTTTGGCTTAATTATTAATATAACTGGGAATTGATAAAATAATAAATAACATACTTTTTAATTTTAAAAAATTAATTTTTATTGAATGAAAAAATAATGCATTTAAGTTTATTCGAAAGTAACCTTATATGCTTTTCCCATACGACCCAAAAATATAAATTTAATATTTCTGTTTTTTGTGCCATTGTATAGATCGACCTCTTCTTTTGACATTTTTATGGACTTTGGTAGGAATACTTTTGTGGACCCTTCATCCACATCAGTTTGGTTGTCGCTTCTAAATCATTACCTAAAACAAATAATTGATGACATTAACGAAGTCAATATGTTTTCATTTTCATGAAAATGACAAGGTCATTCCATCTGAAAAAGTTTTACTGAACTCATTTTTTATAACGGACAATGTGATTGGTAAGAATCAGTGTTATTAGAATTATTTTTCACGAGGTAGATATTACGAAATAGATATATTTTATCTCAATCAGTTATTCAAAAGTACCCAAACAATTGATACGCGATAATGAAAATTTCATTATGTTATTTAAACAAGATGAATCTAATTTAAAACATGTGTATAATAACTATAATATAATGAATATTGTTCTGGAGGCATATCTTTTATCGAATTAAAAATGTTTGTCTGGAATCACAACCGTTTTTCGTTCGTTATTTGTGTAGTAAACCTACCTACCTACCACTACAACATTCCATTTAAGTAGTACCAAATGATACTGCACGTATTTAATATTTCCTGTGTTATATCTAATTCTTTTCACGTAGCTTCAACACGTTTTACAAACACATTGTTACAAATCTAATAGTTATAAGTTAGATCACGTCCGAACACCTTGTAAAACATCATATGATAATTATTCGACTACATATATACGGGTAGAGCTCTATACACAAATTAGTATTAGTTAAACTCCCTAAGTGTACGGACTTATACTCGTCGTTGCCCACCAAAGTAACATTGCCGCGAGCCTTTTGAGTCCATTCCCTATGATTTTTTAAGTGCAACTAATTTCTCGGGCAGAGCTTAAAACTCTGTCCTCAAATTTCTTATACACTGTAATAACTTCAAATACATATTATTATTATTACTTCTACTTAAACTTGTATTTTATTTAAACGATCACTCACCTTTCAAACTAACGGACGTATAGAATACCGCGTGACTACATCACATTTTTATAACGCTGTGTAGTGAGAGATCACTACATTTGTAAAGGTAAAGATCGTGATAATGGTCTCGAATTCCATACATTTGTCGTTATATAAAGCCGTGTTTTATATCGTTTTTTATCATTAACAGTGTAATCATGACGCAGGATTGTATGATTTTAAACGAATTGGTAAAAACCGAGAACATGAAACGCAAGTTTCATTAGTGACGCAAACATTTAAACCCGTCGTCGAACTGCTGCAGAAAATATCTAAAGTAACGTCACTCAGGATATAATGTGAGAAAAAAAAATCCGCCCCGTGATCGGTTTTAGGTCCTGTGAGTCCAGTTCTCGTCTAACACTTACTTGTATGTGCAAAAAACGCCTATCGTTCCAAGCTGATCCCTTTTGATGAGTGAACAGAAAGGCGCATTGTTCTTGTAATGAAATGAAAGTATAATAATCTACTGGATACAGCAAACGTCTCCATACATTTGGTTCATATATCTCGTCGGATTCATCATCACTATTGTTTTTCATACTATAACAAATTTAAGATAAAGTTTTACAAATTTAAATTTAAGTTTAACAATAAATATAACTTTAAAAATAATTACTCCACATCATTGAAATCTTCATTTCCTGAATCGATGGTATTATTCATCTCTAAACTAAAAAAATTGAAAGTGAGAAAAAATAATATTGCATTAGATCGTGATTATTTTACAAGTTTATTTAAAAAAATAATAATTACTCGCTATCACCGTCATCTCCAGTTTCTTCTTTGTTACTTGGCCTTACATCAGATTCGAAACCTTTATCATTAAAAATATAGCGTGAAGTGAGATAAAAATAAATATTTTATGAGATGTGTCTTATGAATATCATTTATATAAATTACTCGCTAGATTCGTACTAGATTTCTTCATCATCTTCACACGGCTTAATTTGACGATGCAGATGATAATGCGAGTTTTACCTCTGTATTGTTTGCTGAAGTTAAGCCAGTCGGAGTGCATGCCTCCGTTATCTCCATCCACACGTGGGTAAACACGTCATTGTTGGAATGGTTCTCGTTCTCCGTGTTCCATATGCACAATCAATCTAAGAAAAATAGTGTTGATAAATTTGAGGCCAGATTGACATTATTGAAATAAGATATATGACACTGCATCCCTTAATTCCTTAAATCGTATTATTTTTTTTATTTGATTTTAGATGATGTGTTGGTGTTATGAATGAAAATTACCTATTTCATCTGCCAAATTCAAAGATTTGTCGGATTTGTGCAAGAATGATATTATCCCCGAAAAGTAAGATAATTTTTAATTCTATTTTACACTGATTCAACGAAATAAATGCATAATAAAAATTATTATTATAATATAAATAATTAACAAAGTTTAAAAAAAGAGCTCAACCCTCCAATGATTTACAAGAATCACTTAAACGAAATATTTCAAGAACACAAAAATGCCTATTTCTACTACACTGACGTCTCCAAAACAGAAAAAAGCGTGAGAATTGCAATTACTTAGAAAGATCTCATTACCAGATTCTAACTCCCTGAAAGCTGTTCCATATACACAGCAGAAGCCATAGCTATACTCAAAACGATAGAACACATAATACTTAATCATGACCATGGAAACATTTACAAAAGCAATTTAATCCTGTCAGACTCACTTTCTACACTCATGAGCCCCTCAAAAATACCTTTAACACTACAGCAAAATTATACTGCAAAAAATAAGCAATATTTTATCATGATTTTACAATTTGAGAGGAGTTACTTGTATTTTTAACTATAGAAGAATCTGAATTCAACTTTCTTGGTGATGAAGAGTGGTGGACAAAGTTATCCTTCTTAACTGATTTTTTTGAGCATCTCAATAAATTAAATTGAAGTATGCAATGTCGTGATGAAAATATACTAACATCGTCAGACAAAATTATGGCTTTCATCGAAAAATTGAATTTGTGGAAAGCTAAAATTAACCAAGGTAATTTAATCATGTTTCCACGTACTGCTTTACTAGTTGTGGATGACAAAATTTTGTCATTAATAGTCGAGTCTATCACATTGTTAGAAATAAAAATGAATAAATATTTTCCAAGTATTAATATTAAAAATTACGATTGGGCACGAGACCCTTTTAATGTGTCTATTAGTGACTTGGTTGATTTAAAACTTGTAGAAGAAAAAAAGCTCTATTCAATTAAAAATGATCGACATTGCAGTTGAAATTCAAAGAGATCCCTTAATAAATTCTGGATCTATGTTTCTGAAGAATATCCAGAGATATCAATAAAAGTACTGACTATTCTTTTATATTGGGTAACTATTAAAAACAAAGATGAAGTAATAAAAAAATCAAGTTTATGTTGGCTATTAGACAACAAGTATAAAATAATAAGTACCTAATGACCGTCTAAGACAGTGTATGAACAACAGCAAGCAAAACACTATATTATTGAAAAAATATATCAAAACAACCAAGTTCCAAAAAGTTCTACAATAAAAAATATATTTGCCAAAAACATCAAAAAAGGAAGTGAGAGTTCATCAGAAGATGTTGATGAACCTTCAAATTTGCTGTTGTGTGATGACAAATTATCCGGCTACAATTCAGATGATAATTTATATGAAGAAGTTCAATATCAAACCCCAATTTGGGCAAACATAAAACCGGGTACATATTATCTGATGGAAGCGGTTCGGTGAGTATACGGAAAAAATCAAGATTTTTGTATGTATGCTGTGTGATAAGGATTGATGATGATGATGGAGAGATTGTTGTTCAAGGAATGAAAAAAGAAAATACCTTAGAAACCAGTGGAAGAACTCAGTTTTGTATGAAGGAAAATAATATGTCTAGCATAAATCTTGAAATGGTGAAAGCAATACTCCCAGAGCTCACACTATATTATATAGTATATAGTAAATCGAGATAGCAGATTTATGAATTTCAAGGGTTTGTAAGTGTTGAAGAAATGTAAATAATAAATATTAGGAATTTTTAGTTTTATTTCATTTTTATTTTAAGGACTGATGTTAATTTTTATTTACTTTATATTTTTCTGATTTTTAATTTGTAATTTAGTTAATCTTATGTATTGTAACAATTCGTATAAACTAAAGAAAATGTATAATACTATCCTAAATTAAATGTTAAGTCTAATATGTTAATGTACCTAGTTTTAATTTTTGAACTTCTATAAACATTATTAATACTAGTTGTTTGAAGATATTATTTCATAATTTTTATTCAACTGTTAATTTGTACTGTTATTTTTAAATATCAATATCATTTTTATTAACTTAAGAGGACGTAGTACCGTCGTTTTCAATACCAAAAACATGCTCGCTTAGATTCCAAATTTTTCGCTCCAGAGTGGTTTTAGGACACAAACACCTATTAACAAAATTAAAGATAATAATATTCTCGAGGGCCCCACGTAGCCTTTTTTCAAAAAATTAATTTTTTGAAAAGTTACCGTCATTTTACTATTTTGAAAAAATCATTATTTCTAAACGATATACTGAGCTTAATATTTGGAACAAAGAAAAAAACCTACGTGGGGCCCTCGAAAATATTATTATCTTTAATTTTGTTAATAAGTGTTTTTGTCCTAAAAACATTCTGGAGTGAAAAATTTTAAATCTAAGTGAGCATGTTTATACGCTGTAAAATGTTCATTCTTCCCGACAAGTGCTGCTCTTAGGCCGGGGCTATACACGGCGGATTCCGCCGCGTATTCCGCGGCGTTTTCCGTCAAATTCAAAATGCATTGATTTATATCGGAGTAGCTATACACGACGGATGTATTACGCCGCGTTTTCAACCGCGGCGGAAAACGCCGGTTGGCTTGCGTTTTGGCGGACGAACGCCAAAGTAATAAAAACGCAAACTCCTAATTTTACATTGTTTTAAATTAGGATGGGCTATACTGGTTACGGAAAACGCTGCGTTTTCACCATAATTTTATGAATACGGTAATTTTAAGTGGATATTCAATATTTCATATATTTAATTTAATCCTAACTACCTAGTAAATACATAATAAAAAGATTATATATTTTATAATTAAGTTAGATAATAGATAACAAAAATAAAAATGTTTAATTATTTCATATTTGAAGGATGTACCGCAAACTTCCTGTATATAGTTTTCTCTCTTTCTTCTTCCAATGCTTCATTTATGGCAATTATTAGCACTGGTGTAATTTTCGGCATAATGATAACCTACTACTACGAACTGACTAGTGCAAATGATCGATCGATGAGTGTCTATTATTAATTTGTGTTATTCAATTGCAATAAATATGTTTATATTATTGATACAATAATTATGGGGTTTACCATTTTTTTTAAATATTGTATAGACATATGAGACGGAATACGCTCGGCGGATACGCCTTGTATAGCTCGTCTGTCGGAAAACGCCGCGGAATACGCCGCGGTCGAACCGCGGCGGAATCCGCCGTGTATAGCCCCGGCCTTAGCGGTCTGTCTGCCGACGTAGGTTGTGCCGGCGGCAGCGCCCCCCACTCTACAACGCAACTAGTCCGACTAGACTGAATTATAAAAATAGCATCACCGCAGCCGTGACAGCGATAGTGTGCCGTGTTTCTGGTGAAATACGTGTAATTTATAAATGTATAGTATTGATAAATACTAGGTAATTATGATTATCATTATTATTGTCATATTGAACAACATTATATAATTCATACAACAGTCTTGACGTCTAATAACAAGCATTGATCAAGTTCACTACGCAAACGTACGATATACGTTCCTATGGTCCCTACTCACTAGTGAATATACTTACGAGTATACATTGTGTTTGTGTGACGCATAAAAAATTGATTTATATTATTTTTGTTCCCCGTTGATTTTTTAAATTATGGGTAATAAAAAAAATCAAAAAAAAATAAGTACCGGCAATAAAAGGCTAACTGGCAATGCACTGCTTGCACTTCGCCGTTACAAAAAAATTAACAGGTAAGTTCGTGTCTTCCTAATCATTTAATTTTTTTAAAGTATATTTTTATAGCTTATAATTATTATTTGGGGGGCCGGAGTGGCCGAATCATTTCTAATGTATATAAATTCATATTTTCATGTCTATTATAAAAAGTTCTATTCAAAAGAGGTTAGACGAGACTTCCCAGGAATACGGATCGACTTCAGTAATAAATGCTTCGACAATAGTTCCTAGGTAAATTGTTTTAAAATTTAATTTTTTTCTACATTTTAATATTTTAAAATTAAGATCATTGTGTTAGTATACTTTTATAAAATTTTAAATTATAGGGTTGAAGTTTTTACTAGCGACATGGATATGACTGGGATAAATGCATTAGATTGTACCAACGAAAATATTGAATTGCATGAACTGCCAAGTGTCATTGAGACAAAAGTTGATGAATCGTTATTGAAGTATGTTTATTTGTACCCAATTATAAGTTATAACAATAACATTTTAGCGTATATATATGTATATAGATTATAGGTGTATATAAGTTAATTTTGATTTCACTATTACAGTATATCTAATGAAATAGATGGACATAGGATTGTTGATGTGGCTCATATATTTTTCCAAATCCAAAATATTAAACATGATGGTGGATTTGGCTGTAATTTTATCGATATGAATTTTGTACGTGAAGTTCGTTCAGGATTCTATTCTGATTTTGTTTTTGAATGTAAAATGTGCGGTATTGAAACAAAAATTAGTTCTACGAAAAACAGCCCAAAAAATAATTGGTCTATAAATAAAGCTGCAGTGAATAGTACTATCGCTGTCGGTAAGTAAACAGATATTATAATAATATAACTTTGTTTGATACATTTTCTTGCGCCAAGTTGAATAAAGACTAATAAAAACTTCGTGACACTAATAAGTCAATGACGATCTGTTGTTTTTTAGGAATTGGTTATACGCAGTTATCTGAGTTTTTTGCTGGGTTAGAAGTGCCCTCAATATCTGCTAATACATATCAATGTATTCAAACAAATTTACAAAAAGAAATTCAAAATACAGCTTGGATTGAGATGAAAAAAGCCGGTGAAGAGGAGAAAAAATTAGCTTTAGAATCCGGTAACGTTGATAAAGACGGAATTCCGTTAATAACTGTTGTAGCAGACGGACAGTGGTCCAAAAGAAGTTACAGTACGAGATATGATGCATTATCGGGAGTAGTAAGTTAATGCGCATATAATAACAAAAAATTGAATTTGTATATTAATTATGATTACAAGTAAGTGCAACCAGGGTTGTTATGTTTAAAACTTCGGAAAAAAACATATTGATTTTGTTTCAGACGTTTATACACAAGTTTTAAACATCAATGAAAAACGTGTGTCTAAAACAATATTTTTAGTAAATTTACCCACTGTACAGCAGTGTTGACTCACTTGCCAACCTTTTTTCTAATAAAAACAAAAAAATCCCAAAAACACGGTATAAAAATGTAAAAAAAACAATCTTTAAAAATCTTTTAAAACGTCGTTTTTGTTTTTTGTTTTTATTAAAAAAAAATGCGTTTTTTTCAACCCTGACTGCAACACATTTATATACAGTCAGTGCCGTTCCTAGGTTTTGCGAGGCCCTGGGCATCATTAGAACTCGAGGCCCTGTATTTATAATATTATATCGAAATCCATAAGTAGATACACTAGAATAGTGGTCCTCAATCTTTTTATAGGTACCTAGTCCATTTTAAGTCGTTGCTAAAATGTTTGGAAATATTTTATTTACACGATATATTATATTATTGTATATTATACGCGAGGCCCTCGGAGGCGCGAGGCCCTGGGCGTGTGCCGCGTTTGCCCTGCCCTCGGGACGGCACTGTAATACAGTAGGTTATTGTATGTACATAGGTACAAAAAAAATGTTTACACAGGTTAATAATATATTATTTCGTTAATAGTTTCATTACTTTATACATTTTTTGTGAGGGAGAATTTGGGATTTACAAAAAAATATTTATATTTTTATTCCGTTTTTTTTTAAATTGTATTATTTATTTTAGGCTAGTATAATTGGTTATAAAACCAAAAAAGTTTTATTTGCTGGTATCCGAAATCGATATTGCGTGACGTGTGAGAGAGCGTCTCATAAAAACATCGATGCACCCAAACATGCATGTTTTTTGAACTGGAAAAAGGGAGCCACAAGCATTGAAGCTGACGCTATTGCCGAAGGATTTGAAAAAAGTGTTGAAATGCATGGTGTTAAATATTTTAAACTGATCGGTAATAATTTCTTTTTTTATTTATTAAAATAATAATTAAAATGTATACATAATTTTGTACACTAAGTAATTTTCGGTAATTACCTATATTTTTATTTGTTTTAATTTTAAAGAAATAAAATAAAATTACATATGCGATTATACATAGTTAATTTATAACTTAGGCGATGGTGATAGTAGCGTGACGAAACGTTTAAATGATATACTTCCATACGGCCATGCACTAAGAGTAGAAAAAATCGAATGCCGGAATCATTTACTAAGAAATTATTCTAAAAAAATGATGGCTTTAAGTAAGCGAACTGAAATGCCAATTGATATCAGGAAAAAAATATCCGAAAATATTCTTAGGTTAAGAACCGATATAACTTGTGCTATAAAATATAGAAAATCACAAAATGTACAACTATCTCAAAAGATATCAGGTAAAGTTGAGCATTATTTCAAGTACCAATAAATTAACAATGTATTTATTTTATTTTAGCACTTCGATTTGATATAATAAATGCACCAAACCATCGGTTATTCAATAACCACAATAAATGTTCTTCTTATTTTTGTAAAGAAAGGAAATATCACTATAAAAACTCAAACTATGATATCGATAGTAAATATAAAAAAATATCAGATGAAATAAATATTATCGCTTCTCGTCTATCTAAAAGTGCAAATAGTTTAATAATTGATGTTGATAATAATATTTGCGAACAATTTAATAGCGTAATAAATAAATTTTTGGGGGGTAAACGTATAAATTTTACGCAAAAAAGTTCGTATACAACTCGGGTTCAGGCAGCAGTAATAAGTTTCAATTCGAAAGAATACTTACGTACACTTAAAAAACACGTAGCACAGACCAGCCCAGGTATGTATAAAATTATTTAAAGTTTGTAATTTTGTACTAATAACTAATGCTTCAAAAACATAAAATGTTCTTATATGTAGGAAAAATAGGAAAATCTTTTTTGAAACGAACGTTGGATAAACGTAATTTATGCCAAAAAAGACGAAGAACAATAAAAAAAATTCCTAAAATAAGTGCCAAAACATCAGGAAGGGCTGATGAAGATTACGGAAATACTGAACCGTTGGACAATGTAAGAAACATAAACAATGCCGACTTAATTAAAGAAATGGATACATTTGTGAAGTAATTCATAAAAAAATTAATGTTTTGTTATTTATAAATAAAGATAATATTAAACATTTTTTTATCATAGAACACTGAATGAAGTTAATCGGACACAGATAGAAATTGAAACTCGAGATCAAGCAGCTAGCGAAACATGGAGACTTGAAAGATTGTCCAGACTTACTGCAAGTAATTTTGGTCGGATTTGTAAGATGCGACAAACTACAAGCTGTAAAAATACGATATATTCAATTTTGTACAATAGCTTCAATAGCAAGTAAGTTATTAATACAACACATTTTTTTAAATTTATATAATTCAACATATCACAATATTTTTAATAGATCAGTACAGTATGGTAGGGATATGGAAAACATGGCAAAAAAACATTTTGAGCAATTATATGGTATTCATGTCAATGCATGTGGTTTATATATAGATAAAGATTATCCATACCTTGCTGCGAGTCCTGGTAAGTAAATTTATCAATTTAATTAAAATTAATTTATAATAAATTCACGGAAATGGTAATTTACTCTATTATTTAGATGGTATAACCGATAATAATAAAGTTGTAGAAATTAAAGCACCTTATGCAGCGAAAGACACTTTAAATATACATGAAGCTGTCGAAAGTTGTAAAGTTAGTAGAATTTCAGTAAATAAATCTATTAAATGTCTATATTATTTTGGTATTATAATATAATGTATTTATAATTTATGTAGATAAAATATTGTACCATTGACAATGGTAAACTTAAATTAAAAAGAACACATGAGTACTTTTATCAAATTCAGGGACAACTTCACATAACGCAGAGTGATATGTGTTATTTTATAATATATACGCCTCAATGGGTTTCAGTTCAAGAAATTTATTACGATTCAGATTTTTGGCTAACAAACATGGTAGATAAATTAAAAACGTAAGTCTTGCGAAAAAAAAAACAAAAAAAATGTATAATGTTAATTGTAATTACCTAGCTAAGTTATAATTAAACAATATTTTGCTATAATATTACATCATAACTCATAAGTATAAGATTGTTTGCGTGTGAAATTAGTTTTATAACATAATACATAAATATACGCACACATATAATATATATATATATATATATATATATATATAACAATTTGCATGTAAATATTTTGTTTCAGATTTTATTTACAGTGTTTACTACCAGAAATAGTTGACCCGCTCTATAAATATCGTCTAATGGTATCTGACATACGGGAGCCGGAAAAAAATGTTACAAAAAAATCAGCTAAAATCAAATTATTTTAAATTTGTTATTATTTATTATTGATCGATTAATTTTTGTTGCCGTATAATTATAGTATTTTATATTTGAATAATGAAGTAATAATCCAATAAATACAAATCAAACTATGTTATAATACAGTTTCTACGATCTATATAAAGATACATATATTTAGGTAAGCAGTGACTTAAATTATAATCAGTAGATCATGGGTACGCGCGGACATTTAAAATAATACGGCGGCATTTACGTATATGCATTTTATAATAACGCGAAACGTGCCAGACGAACGTTCATAGAATAATGAACGTCGCTCCCGAAGTCCCGACTTAGCACAATCGACGGCCGGCCGCCGACGGCGAGTAGTGGGCGTAACTTAAACGTCGCGTGCTTGCGGATCGCGAAAACACTTAACAGCGCTACCTCTCGGCCGTTGCATACGTAACGCTTTGGGTATCACGTCCTCTTAAGAAAGTTAATTATATCATCCTAAATGAAATTTCAAGTCTGATATGTAATATACCTTAGTCTTACTCTTTTAATTGTTATTAACATAATATTAATATTAAAGTTGTGATCTTATTAATAATGTATACCAATATAACTTAATTACCAATAAGTTAGTCATATTTTAACCATATATGTATTTTAAATATAAAATATATTATCTTTATTTAAATGAAAAATCTTTTTTAATTTTTGTAAATGTTATATAACAGTTGGCACACTATGTATTAATTAGTTTTATTTTGTTGTTATAAACCTATATTTCATAGTTTTAAAATATCATGAACATACTTCAAAATACTTAATACTTAGAATAAGAATCTGATTGTTAAAGGTACTACATTTTTTTTCTTTTTTAATAATTATATAGTCAATTGAAACATGTGATGCATTTAAATTAAGTGACTTAATTTTTGATTTATTAATTAAATTATTAAGTATATACATTAGTCAATATCAAATAAACAAGAGAATTACTTAGTTTTCTTTTTCATAATTAATTGTTTATTATTTATATGGTAATCATGGATAATCTTTGGTAATCATGGGTAATCTTTGATAATCGTGGGTAATCATTGAAATCAGTAATCTGGTGTACGAAATTTCTATCAGATATTTACTACCCCTCGGGTTATACCAATAAATTGTGCACATATTACAAACAAAAATTTATGAGGCAACATCAACTCAAATTCTTAGCACTCAACTAAAAAATTCATTAAAATTAGTGATCAAAGCGACTAGGAGAAATAGAAAACGTTTCATTTTTAGCAATTGCTACAATATTAGATCCTAGATTTAAAAATTCAGTCTCGTTATCTAAAATATTAACCAAAATATCTCAAGAAATCAAGTCGTATCAAGTAACTTCTGAAAGTTCATATGATTCTTCTGATTCATCTCGTGAGTTGTAAAAAATATTATCTGTCATGTAGGTAATTTATTAATTATAATATACTATTAATTTTCAGAAGGTAAAGAATAGTCTATGGAATAACCACTAAAAAATTGTTCAACAAAGTAGTCATAGTTTTGGAAAAGCCACAATAGAAGAAACTGGTTATCCATCTGAACTAAATTTATATTTGAAAAGTGCTTTACGTAGGTTGACAGACAACCCATTATAACTATGGAATGATATATCTACAGTTTATCCAATTTTGTCCAAAGTAGTTTTAAAATATTTAAGCTCAGTAGCTACTTAGGTACCTACTACCTACCTAGTAAAAGACTTTTCTCCAAAGCAGACTTGACAATGAGTCAACAAAGAAACCGTTTGACTAGCAAACAATTTAATATGCTATTGTTTTTACAATCCGAGGATGACATTTTTTGGGAATTGTAATAATTAATTAAATAATTAATTCATTTATTTATATTTCCACATTATTATTAGTTTTAATGGTATTTTAAGATTTAAAACTTATGTAGGTGAGGTTATATTTTATTGTATTAGATTAATTTTACATAACAGTTTTTTATAATTGACAAGTATTTTTTATGTATTTAAAAAAATAAAGTTGAACAATGGTATTTCAACGCTTGAATTCATTATTTAATTAGGAAACTAGTACACACTGCATTGTAAAGAATACAGACAAAATGATATGCATCAGATAGTAGCCCTAAAGGTTAAAGGGGAGAAAAAATTTCCAATATTTTTAAACATCAATGGTTTTACATTGATACATCGAACTCATCAATATTTCAAAAAAGATGTATCAATACATTGAAAATCGATGATCAAACATTTTTGCCCATCCCTAGCCCACAGTTAAAAGTAAAATTGTATTTGTGGTCATTACATCTTAATACGAAAGTAGTTAAAAATCAGAGATATTTATTCACGCTAGGTATATGCAATAATCAATGGTGTTATGTACAAAATTCGTTTAAAAAAAAAAAAAAAACAACCCAGAGCGTTTTATGCGCAGCATAGTGAATACAAGATATTATGGGATTTTAACATTTTACTCAAACATTCTCGTCAAATGAAACAACTAGTCGAAAAAAAACGATATCTTGTAAATAGATTAATTTAACAATACGCATTGACTACCGGACTAATACCTTCAGAAAAGTTACTTTTGATGTTTTGTAACATCAGCTAATATAATAATAATAATAATAATATATAAAACGTTACCTCAGACATCTGGGCTAAGTTATTGTCCGCCCACTCGTAGCGATTTCAATATGGCCGACAAAAAGGACACGCGGCCGTTCGTACGGTATACGTTACTGTCGGACACACTCGGTTGTCAATGTACACTTGTTGCTCGTATTTTTCACGCGTCGTCGGTCGAGCGTTGCCGGCGGTTAGAACACACCAGCAACGGCACTATGGTAACCCCGTGGATCTGGAGAGGCAGACGAAAATGGCCGAATTACGTACGGGACATGTCCACGCACATACTCGAAATTAGTTATTCTGTGTGAACGAAAAAAATATACGGTGACAGCAAAACAAGCAGAATCGACACGATTAACGTCTCGTAGGAAAGAATACGTTATGAAAACGACGGTTTATGACGAGCTGTCGACGATTGAACAGGATAAACACACAATAAAACAAATAAAAAACGAAAACATAAACTCGAGGACGGAGCGACGCGTTAAAATGTTTTAAAATGTGGCCGGACGCGTCGCTTTACATATGTCGAATGGTGTCCCGGTGTCCGGCAAACGCCGATGTTCAGCGCAGGCTGCCTAGCAAGGAGGTTAGGACGCGGTATCGCGTCAATCTCGGAATTCATGGCAGAAACGAAGATTAGACCTCTTAGATCATATACATACTATGGATGGAGCCACAAGCCACTACGTATCATAGCAATACAAAAAATTGAAACCGATATTAGCGACGAGTCTCTGAATTAGGTGTTCAATATGCGCATGCGCAACGCAACTTCTCGCAAATTTATCCGCCGATGATTTGTTATCACATAACCATACTAATATACTATGTAGTATGTTTTGAATTTTGACCATTATATTATTATTCTTTTTCTATGATTTTGAAAAAAAAATTGAATAAAATTAAACGAAATATAATAATACTACTCCTACTTTAAGTATTCAAATTGAAATCATACCATTAAAATATTAAATATTTCAATTATGAGTAAGAAAGTGGGTAATTATAATGCATGTGTATTTTGCTTACGGTCCATTAAGTTACATCCAGGTTTATCTTTACATAAGTAAGTAAAGTAAATTAGTAAAAAGCGAAGTGGGTATCGCTCTGCTGTACATTAGGGGGCGTATGGAACACTATCATTATCATATTATATTATTGAAGTGTTAAATTTGAATGTAATGATAGGTAGCATTGCATACGAAAAACCAGGCGTGCCCATCCTTTTTCATACATTCATCAATCCATTCAGAATCTAAAAATAAGTTTGAGTGTTAATTAAGTAATTATTATGTTCTAAAAATGTTTAGTTTTCCTAAAGACCAAGCTTTACGGCTAAAATGGATGGAGGCCTGTGGATTTAGTGAATCAGACATTTATCCTAAGCGTAAACTATGTTCAGTTCATTTTGAAAAAAAATGCTATACTGGATTAAATAAAGTTGTTCTGAAGCATGGTGCAATTCCTACTTTGCATATTAAAAAGTTAGTTAAATTATTAGGTATTGTTTGTATTAATATATTATATTATGTAACTCATACGGCATAACTATACAAAACAAATTTTATTTCATAACCAATAATTCTAATTGTTGATATTGTAATTATTATAATGTATTATTATATTATTATTATGTATTATTATTACAATTTTGTTTTTATTTATTATTAATTATTATAATAATAATGATGAAAATAATAAAATGTATTCAAATAAATATTATTATGACAAACGATTCAGTGACTACTGACTACTATGTTTTAACAATTATATATTTTAAAAAAGAAATGGTATAATAGGTATCTACTATATTTATATATTATATTTATATAGTATATACTATTATAATTACTAATTAGTAAAATAATTAAATAAAATAAGTATTAACTATTAATTATTAAGCATTAAAATATTAAATAATAAATATTAGCTAATAAATATTAGCCGATGCCCGATAGGTGATAATTATTATTCAATTGTGTGGTGATAGTAATCTATTGATAATTATGCGACGAGTTGCTTCGCGCATGCGCATATCGATCACCTAATTCAGTGACTTCAAAATAATACGCCGTGGCTCCATCCATAGTATATGATCTAAGTTAGACCTTTGACGCGTAACGATAAGAGATATCGCTTATTTTCACTAGTGATGGGCACAACCGACTAGTTATAACTATCGATTATCTATATTCTATCTTTAATGATCCTAGTATTACACAATCATGATTAATATATATCTGTACCACAGAGGTCAAGTAACGCAAGTCCATTTTTTCAAATATTGAGTTAGCTGCTCTATAATCGAAAATATCCTTTTTGTGATATTTTTAAAGGTATTTTAACGTAAGTCCTATGTACACTATATTCACGTATAGTAAGAAGTATACTAACTTAAGTCCTAAACTATAATAGGAGTATAGAAACGTATGTCCACCACAATAGTTTGCTTCTGAGGTATAATAGAAAAACAAAATAATATTGTTTAAGTATACAATCGCAAATCCATTTACGATAGTGTACCTCTAGGACTGATATAAATGGCTACACTGTTAACATCACAAGTTACCTATCGTAAGTCCATTAATTTGATATACCATTATCAACCCGCCAAATGAAATTGTTTTTATTTATTTTTTTTTAAAGATGATTTAACAAATTTGTTACAAAATTCTTAAAAATTGTTATTATTATTTATTACCTAAATTATAAGTGTTACCTACTAGTTATTTAAGTATAAACATTTTCAATCAATTAGTTGATTATTAGCTGTCTGGACTGCATCGAAATATCCTAAAGCACCTCTAGATTTAGGTTCTTCAAAACCTATAAAGATTAATTCATCTTCTCAATTTTCCGTTATTACTTTGGCCAGAACATGGATATTGTCAATTTGCGTTCGATCAACTGAACCATCACACCTTAAAGAAAGTGCTAAACAAGTCTTAAATTTTTTTTTTAAGTTGATAATATCTACTTGCACTATACAACTTGAAAATTCACGATAGTTTGTAGGAGTAACATAAAAACAGCCAACACAAACCAAGTAATTTTAAAATTGTGTATATAAATACCTGCTGGTACTTCATCACTTTGATCATTGTCACCTAAATTATTTAATACAATTATGAATTAATTCATTAGTTGAACTTAAACCTAAGTAAAACAAAACAGATTACACCATATCTGTATGGGTAGGTTGTTTCTGATACATGACCAATTGTTATATAAAATATTAAAAATAAAATATTTTTACATTTTTAATGAATTAAATATTAACTTACCAGAATTTAATTTTGGCATGAAAAAATGATGGATAGTTTTCGGTTTTTTGAATTTATTTGTAATGCTGTCTGAACTGTTTGAAGTCATAGTAGTAACTAGTAGTTAACGTATTTAGGTGCAAATAATGTATTACTTTATATTATATTCAATATTCACAAAATTCACTGTTCAATTTGTATAAATACCACTATAGGTACCAGTCACCAGAGTAAAAATGAAAAAGCTTGACAGTTGACAGTAACACCCATACGTTACCATTAGAAACAATTTATAAACAAAAATGACATTTAAATTTACGCGCAAAAATTTATTTTTATTGATTTCTACCTTTTAAAATCAAAATGTTGAACATTTCTTTCTTAGCGCTCGGTGAAATTATAATATTAATCTCTCCTCAAAATTTCATTTTGATAACTCAAATAGGTTCGGCTCTGCGTTGATTATGAATCAAGAGTACAAGAATATTTATTTTCCTTAATATATAGAGATAATAGTAACCTCACGTTAGTACCTTACTTAACCAGCAAATGATACATTTTTTTTTTTTGTGGCGTTCGTAGCAATTTGCAAATTATAAAACCTTTTTTTCCATTAACTTACAAAATACTGACACCAGTTAGGAGTCGATTGGTAAGTTGATTGAGCTAACTTCACTAACGTTATAAATATTGTATACATATAATAGCTATTAAACTATTTTCCTTATGAGTGTAATATTAATAAAACTTAACTTTTTTAAAACCTTGGAAAATCATATAATTGAGATACGTACACTTTTTTTAAGAATTATTATTATAATTGACTGTAGAAATACACTTTTAGAATTTCATGTTTTCAAATTTTTTTGATCGTAATTAATTCTTCAATAACCAATATCATTACGAATTATATTAAAATAATTAAAAAAATAATTTAATTGATTTTTGTAGAAAAGAGGACGAAAACCAATGGTTGATTCAACAACTATTTATAATGTTCTTGAGAAAAATAAGTTTGAACTTTTTGAAAATGACAAATTAAAATCAAATACTCATGTAATATGGACTAAAATATCAAAACAACTAGGTCATAATATAACTCCATTAAATTTGTTCATTTCTGTTTACAAAGATCGCCACGAATACCAAACAAAATTAAAATCCAGCTTGAATATTTCCCAATCAAGTGATTTGGTAGATGAGCAATCAGACGATGAAAGCATTTTAAGTTGTGTAGAATCAGAAGATACAGATGCAGAGATAGATAAAAATGTTGAACTATTCAATAGTAATAAAGAAAAGTCTTTTTCAACTACATTGTTTCATCTAAATATTCCTTTTGAGAAATACATGGAAATTAAACCACTTCCTGTTCTATACAACAAAAAAACAAAATACGAAGTATTAAAACAAAATAAATGGTCAGACGTAATAAACGATGCTTTTTTAAATGAATATAAACTTCCTTGCAACTACATTTATAAACGTAACAAGGTGTCAATTGATAAATCTAATAGTAAATATTATTTAACATTTTATGCTACATGTAAGGACTGTGGTAATAAATTATCTGGATGGAGTGAAAATGAACCTAACAATGGGGATCCTCTTTTGCTTAAAATTTGCACTGTAGATACTAGAGGAAATGAGTTAATGCATATCAGTAAAAAGCCTCTGAAAAGTGAAAAACGAATTGAAATTGGGAAAAATTTGTCTAAAGATATTGCGAGTAATTGGAGACGAGAAAATGTTTCTGACATGAAATTTGGTAGCTTTTCTCCTCCTAACTTGTATGGTCTATCTATCTTACGAAAAGCTAAACAACAATATAAAGACAATTCTTTAAATATAACAGAAAAGTGTCCATTTAAATCTTTGGTAGAATTAAAACATAATTCTCAGTTTTCGGGGTCCATACACTCCATTGGTGTCGATCCATTGCTAGTGCATTATTGGAGTACTCACCAATTAGTTATTTACAAAGATTTATGTAAATCATACATAAAAGTCGCTATTGATGCGACGGGAGGGTTGGTGAAGAAAATTAAACGTTCATCGCTTAATTTATTATGAAGCAATATTTTTTTGTATAAGGTTGTTATTAACACTGGGTATGGACAGATGTCAATAACACAGATGATATCAGAAAAACAAAATTGTCTTACTATATTCCATTGGCTAAGTGAGTGGATAAAATCTGGAGTTCGACCACCAAACGAAGCTGTAAGTGATTTTTCTTTAGCTTTATTAAATGCCATGTCTAGAGCTTTTTGCAAAGGACGTAATCTTCGTTGTTATTTGGATATTTGTTTTAAGATATTGACTGGTGAAGAAAAACAAATGCCAGAATGTTTCATACGTATTGACGTCGCTCACATGATGAAAATATTTTGTCGTTTGAAATGTTTGACTGGTATACAAAACAAGCATCTTAAACAATTCTATGTAAGAGGGTTGCGCGTTTTATTAACATCATGGAATTTCAATGAATTTGGTAGTATTTTAACATCGCTGTTAATTGTAATGATGAGTGAAACCGATGGTTTGTTAAATGATCAGAGTATTTCTCCATCGGAATTAAGCAGATTACATGTATTGAATTTAATAAAAGGTGTGGAATGTAATGAAGGAAATGAATTCACAGCTGATGATGACACTACAAGCAACGAATTAGATATTGCAAATGACGAAACTCCGAGTTGCATAGCAGATTTCTTAAAATGCATTGAAGATAAATGTTCTTCTGAAGCATGTAAAGAAGGAAATCGTATTTCAGCATTTTATCTTCCAAACTTAGCCAAAGATGTAATCCGATTATGTAAATACTTTCCTTTATGGACTGGAGTTATGATATCTAAGTTTGAATCTCCATATCTAGTTGCATCGTCGGCTACTGTAGAGAGTGATTTTGGGGAGTTGAAAAAAATATTTTACGATTTGACGGTAAATCAATGACTGCTGACAGATTTGTGGCAAAACATTTGATTTCAATTGACTGTACCAGCAAATTATTTAGAAGTTCCCAGTTAAGAAACGAGTCACAGAGCCACATTGTTAATGATGTTACAAACAAATTATCTGTTGACTCCCTTGACATGAGTAATAATGAAGTTGATTATGGAGATAATAATGATGAAAAATACTCGTATAAATCGGATAGCAGTTTTTGTTCTGAAACTTCTAAAACATCTTTAAGTATGACGAAAAACTGGCGTGGTAAAGGTGAAAATGAAGACATTGTTCCAAAAATAAACAAAACGATAAAAAATAAGAAAAGATTAACAACTTATATGCAATCAGCTCCAGAAATTGATCAAATTTTAAACAGGAAAACACGTTCAAATTTAAATACATTATTAGAAAATGGAAATGTCTCTACTCCACTACGCATAATGAGAAAAAAATACATAATTAATAATACGTGTCCGTTTGATTCTATTGCTTTTATCATATGTATGGCTTATATAGATCACCCTCAGTATAGAGTATTTATCGATTCAAATGATAATATTCTTTTAAAATTTTGCAAAGATTTGGCTGTAAATGGAACAAGTAAGTTGTCGTATAGGAACCGATTAGAAATACTTAAAGATATTTTTGAAGAACAAGAAGGTGTTACTTGCGTTAAAATTGTGGATGCTAGATGTAATGTTTTATTTATAGTTACAACTCTTTTAAAAACTGCTCCATCAGTAATTGAATATAAGACTTGTTCCAATAAAGATTGTTCTAGCGCAAAAATTGAAGTCCCTAGACCTACAATAATCATACAACATCTATCAATTAATAATAGTTTTGAAAATTTAAACGACGCGGTAATTGCATATACAGTTTCCCAGGAATTGGAAAGTTTGTGTACACAGTGTTCAGGAAAAGTGAGAAAGACCAAAATTCTTCAGCCTCATTTATTCATAGAAACAGATATGTTTTCTCGAGACCAAACATTTCTACTTCATGCGTTTCCACTGGAATTAGTCGTCGAAAACTCAAGGTAATTTATTTTGGATCAAAACTGAACTAAAAAGTAAAACATTATATTTTATATTATATTATTTATATTTATATATATTATAATTTAATCAGTCTTGTTAAGAATACTTTTCAAATGTATTCAAAATACGTGTTTAAATACATTATTTCAGAAGTATACGAATACAAATACAAATACTATTCAAAAATAAAAAGTATTTTAATTAGGTACTTTACAAGTACTTAACCCATCAACGACTAACGGTTCCATATGGAACCATTTATAGAGTTATATTTAGATATTTTTCCCATTTTTATGGATAAACCAAATTATTCGCGAGCTATGATAACAAATCAGTCAATACGTCTATTAAAACCTGCTTTTTTCTCAGTACTGTTGTGTGTTGTTGAAGTGATACATAGCAATTAGAAAGTTTGTGTTTTATTGATTGTTGAAAAATATGGACATCCCACTCGAGTAAGTAATTTACTGCTTTACATTTTTATTTTTTTTTCCGTTTATTGTTAAAATTATATTCAATACATGTGTGAGAATATATTTATTCATTTATAATAATATTACAAACTATATTTGAGCTGTACTATGTTCATATTTAGGCTCGTGCCCATATGGGACCCCTAGGCCAATGCAGTGCAATTTATATAATTATAAATTTTGTTATATTTTAGACGTGGTTTTACATTAGATGAAGCATTGCACATTTTGCTTGACGAAAATGAAAATTTATTGAATGAAAATTTATACATACAGCCACCTGAACCTAATATATTGACGGACGAAGATTCTGCAGATGAAGATGCTGGTGGTTTAGTCGACAACTTGAGTGGTAATCAATTAAGAGCTTTTGTAGACATTGAATTGGTATCAGAAGGACAGGTTAGTGCACCTGAAGAAAATATTTATTATAATGCGGAACCACAACAACTAGACCGTGATATCAATTTTATATTTCCTGAAGTACAAAAGCCAAATTTTTTTAAAAAGGGAGATTTAGAATATAATAATGTATTTCCATCTCAAACATTTGAACAATTCTCTCAATTATCACCTGTGCAACTTTTTGAATTATTTTATACTGATGATAACATAGATTTTATTATTTATGAATCAACATTATATTCCTTATCTAAGAATTTATAACATAAGAAATATTACTCGTAATGAATTACGATGTTTTTTGGCCATCCTTATTTTATCTGGATATAACGTTTTACCGGGTCGTAAATTTTATTGGGACGGAAACGATGATATGACTAACTACATGGTGAAAAATGCTATGCGACGAGATAGATTTATAGAAATTGCGAGGATTATGCATTGTGGAAACAATAATAATATGAACCACGACAAATTATTTAAATTGCGTCCTCTGATGAATAAATTAAAAAATAATTTCATTGAACATTTTGTACCATCAGAATTTTTGAATTATGATGAATCTATGATAAAATATTTTGGACGCCATAGTTCAAAACAGTTCATAAGAGGAAAGCCAATTAGATTCGGATTCAAAGCATGGTGCATAAATTCGCCAAATGGCTACTTAGTAAATTTTGAAATATATCAAGGTAAAAATATTTTTTCTTCTGATGATGTTGAAAAATATTTTGGAAAACCAACAACGCCATTTTATTACATGTTGAAAGATTTACCATCTCCCAAAAATAAATTATCTTATTTATTTTTTTTTGATAACTTATTTACAAATGTAAAGTTATTATTATTTTTAAAAGAAAATGGTTATTACGGAACTGGAACAATCAGGGAAAACAGAATTTCTAAAGACATACCTTTTCCTAATAAAAAAGTTGTAAGTAAAATGGAGAGAGGGTCAACATTTAGTGTTCTTGATAAAAATAATGGTATACAATATGTCCGCTGGGTAGATAATGCAGTAATAACTATAGCCTCAACTGGTTATGGTGTCAATCCAAAAAATTCAGTTAAGAGATTTTCACGTCAAGAAAAAAAACTTGTGCAAGTTCCCCGCCCATTAGCTGTTTCTACTTATAATAATAATATGGGTGGTACAGATTTGATGGATGAAAATATAAATAGATATCGTATCAGTATTAGGGGAAAAAAGTGGTGGTGGTGCATTTATACTTGGCTGATTGACGTTTCCGTGCAAAATGCATGGATATTACACAAACAGTCACATAAAGATAAGATGTCTCAACTAGAATTCAGAAGAAACATAGTTACAAATTATTTGCTGAAATATCAGGATTTACCAAAAACGAGGGGCAGACCTACAGTGATAAATTCAGATATACGTCATGATGGTATACAACACTATGTAGCGAATGTACCAGATGGTAAGAGAAGACGGTGTTCTTATGAGAATTGCAACGGAAGGGGAAGAACAATGTGTAAGAAGTGTGATAAAGGGCTTTGCATATCATGTTTCATACCATTTCACACATAATTTTGTTTTTATAATTTGTATAATGTATGTTTAACCTAATGTTATTCATTTTTATTCAAGCCTTTAAAATAAAAAAACAATTCATATCACTTTTATTAAAAAAAAAAAAAAATGACTTTATTTTTGTAATTTTATAAATTGCTCCTCAATTAATCTAGTGGCTCCATATGGGCACACCCATTTATGTGAAATTGGAGGGGTGAAAAAAATTTTTGAGAGTGTGTTAATATTTAAAGGTGTAATCAATATTAAAATAACTCAAAATAATCATAAAAACTGAAAATTCACTTTTCTCGTCCTTGATGGGTTAAAAGTAATTTCATCTATGAAAATAATAAATAGTAGCTCATTTATGAACGAAAATGGTAAAATTCTAACAGTTGAAATGCTAACTGTTGGCTTAAAACAAATTTGGAAAATCGGTGTTCATAAAAATTTAAATAAATATATATTACGTACAACACGTGTAATAATCCACATTATTAAAATGTTAAATTATTATGTTCTATTATTATTATTATAATTGTTATTATTTTGCATATCATCATAAATGATAATTATATACCTGAAATAATATAAATGTTAAATCAAAGACATTAGGTCACGACCGATCTTTGTAAATAGATTAGCAACTAAGCAATCTATGTAGTGGCGTGATCACAGAAAGAGGTATAAAAGCAAGAATAGGAGGAGGACTCGGGAGTTCAATTATTGAAGCCACGGTGCAGGTCTGTCTGTCCGTGAGCTTTGTGTAATAAATAAATGTTAATGTTTTATGGCATTTGAATTACATTTATTAAGTCAATATCTGGTTGGCAGTGCTTTAAGCAAAGGCCAGTTACAACATTTTGGTGGCAGTGGTGTGCCGAAACTTCAAGCTTCAAGCAAATATTTGATTACACAGACAATAATCCAAAAACTCAACAATATCTTCGAAATCAAGAAAGTCAAGTATTAAGCAAGTCCAAATCAAGAAAAAGGAAAAGAAATCGAATCCAAATCAAGAAAAAAAAAATCAAATATTAATCAAGTCCAAATCAAGAAAAAGAAAAATCAAGTCCAAATCAAGAAAAAAATAATTTCTTCTCACTTCTAACAAATTAATATTTATTTTTACTACAATCAACAAAATTTGTTCAACATCAATCAACATTTCAACGTCCAGCAACATCACATACATCTTGCAAATTTCCAACCTACACGTCAACAACTCAGTTCAGTCAACTTCGAGACCAGGCATTTTAATTCCAGTATTGTCAAATTCAAGAATGAACATATTCTGGTGAGTCTATTTCTTTTTATATGTCTGAAGATATTATAGATACTGAACTAGAGTGGTTTTTTAATCTTGCGCGTAAAGTAGCAGAGGGGGAACAGAGAAATAATTATTTTGGTCATTTGCAAAAATTAATAGGTCAAATAGAAATATTAAAAATGAGTAAGTTAAGTTTCGACAATGCATTGAGAATGTTACCGGAATATGCAGGTCTACCAAATCAAGACCTTAATCTTTTTGAGAAAAAATGTAAGTTGGTTTTTTCTCACATTGATGAGGCATTGAAACCTGATGTTCTTGAAGCATTACTGTGCAATTTATCGGGAAAAGCATTGTGCATTACTCAGCACAAAACTTTTAAATCATACACAGAATTATTAGATACGTTAAAAACTAATTTCGGAAATAGTTATTCTGAGCAATTTTTAAATAAACAATTAACGTCTATTTCACAAGGAAGGAATGAAAAGGTTCAGGATTATGCATCAAGGTTAGAATTGGCTTTATATCAATTAACGAATGAGGTTACAAAGAACAAAACAGCAGAGGAAAGTGTAATTATTGTATCGGTGTTAACAAGGCAAGCACAGAATATTTTTATAGACGGTTTATTACAAAATTATAGAACGGTACTGAGAGCTATGCAGTTAACTAAGTTAGACCAGATGATTAAAGCAGCACTAGAGAAAGAGCAAGCGTGCGAAAATATGAAACCAAAATTCGAGAATAAATATCAGAACGTGAATAAACCTAAGTGTTATAATTGTGAAAGTATAGGACATTTAAGTAGAGAATGCAGAAAACCGAAGAGGGAATATAGACCGGATAATAGGAAAGAGACATATGTTAAAAAGGAATATAACGCGGGAGAAAATCAACATTCACATGTAATTATTGTAAAAAACCGGGTCACATTGTCAAAGATTGCAGGAAATTAAAATATAATAATGATCAGAAAGCTAAATTTGGAGAAGGAAGTTTAAAATTGGCGGAGATAAAAACTATAGGTGAAATAAAAAATCATCAAATATTGATGTTTAATGAGGTTATTAATACAATAAAAATTAATAATAATCAAGTAGTAGTAAGTTCAGATGATTTGAAAGACTCGTATTATGAATTATTAATAGATACAGCAGCTAACCTCAATATCATTAAATTAAATAAAGTAAATGATAATGTACCAATTAACACAAACTATAGAATTACAAGGGATCCATGAAAAATTAATAAAAACGTTAGGAAGCATAATTGTAATCAATAATGTATGACATTGTAATCAATAATGATAAATATAAAATTCTATTTCACGTTGTCGGTAACGATTTTCCAATTAAAACTGCGGGAATATTAGGTATTCCATTTTTCCAAGAATATGATGTTTCAGTAAATTTAAAAAAAGGAGAAATGAAAATTAAGTCGGGTAATAAAAATTTGAACAATTTAATAAACATTCCGCCTAGATCAAATAATATACTTGCCGTTACCATAGATAAAAAAATTGATAATGACGTAATTGTAATCGAAAAACAAACAATTAAAAACAACTTAATCATAGGAAATTCGATTAGTAACTGTATAAATAAAACAGCAAATGTAAGTGTTATAAATTTAGCAGAGCACGAAATAAACATAGAGGAAATAAAACTTAGCGATTTAATATGGGAGGCTTATGAGGAAGAAGTTCAAATTACAAGTAGGTACACTACCAGAGGAAAAACATGAGGTAGCATCAATTAATTATTTCGAACAGGAAAAAGGTCAGTCAGAAAAAATGTCTTTTATCAACCGAAATAAAATAATTGCTGAGGAATTAAAGACTGATCATCTAAATAAAGAGGAACTTAAATCATTGTCGGATTTATGTTATGAATACTCAGATATATTTTTTGTAAAAGGAGATAAAATTGTGGGTACAGACTTAGTAGTACATAGAATAATCACACCAGATAATCAAAGTCCAATCAACATCCGACAGTACAGATTAGCAGAATCACAAAAAGAGGAAATAAATAGACAGATAAAAGAGTTAGAACAACAACAGTTAATTAAAAAAGTACTTCACCTTGGAATCACCCATTACTTTTAGTACCTAAGAAAACGGGGATTAGACGGTGTACAAAAATTTGGACTTTGTGTAGATTTTAGAAAACTTAATTCAATAACTATCGGAAATTCGTGGCCTCTCCCTCTAATAACAGATATTTTAGATAAACTCGGGCATTCAAAATATTTTTGCACTCTAGACATGGCTAATGGATATCATCAAATATCCATATACCCAGATGACACTCACAAAACTGCATTTTCAACTTCACTGCATTTTCAGTTCTAATTAATAAACCGATTTTACAATATCCGAACTTTAATGAAATATTTTTAGTTACTACGGACGCATCAAATTACGCTTTAGGTTGTGTATTATCTCAAGGTGAAGTAGGTCGAGATAAACCGATAGCTTATGCATCGAAAGTCCTAAATTGCAGTGAGATTAATTATTCAACAATAGAGAAGGAGTGTTTGGCAATTGTGTTCGCAGTAAAATATTTCAGGCCATATATATGGGGAAGAAAATTTGTTATTTATACAGATCATCGTCCATTAGTATGGTTATTTAGTATTTCAGATATGAATTCACGTTTAGCAAGGTGGCGAATTTTACTTCAAGAATATGATTATGAGATTGTTTATAAATCGGGGTTAGAGAATAATGCGGACGCCCTATCGCGAATTTACACCATTAAAAATGTTTCCGATATAATGAGTTATGAGGAATTCTCTAAATGTGGTAAAATATTTACAAATAATAATATAAAAGAAGTATATAAACAATATTGCGGGGTGCCGAAAAATTATAATGAAGTGTTATTTATACCTGCTGACTTAAACCTTAATCTTCACTTGTTGCGAGAATATATAAACAATTTAGGTCATATAAATAAAATGTGTTTAAATCTATCAAAGGCGACGGAGGTGAACGTACTCTATAGCAATAATAAATATTATCTATACGACTATACGCATTCATTCAAGAAACATTTAATAATAGTTCTTTATATTCTGAAATTTATCAAACATTAATTAATATTAAAAACGTGTGTATAAAAAAATCACTAACTAATTTAGCAATGCCTAAAATAATATCTAATTTAAATTTTGATATTATTCGAAATATGATTAGATACATTTTCAAATCTGTCAATATTAAAATATTAATGTATACGGGGGTAGAGTTAACAGAAAAACAAAAATTAGAATTAATACAAGAACAACATATTACAGCCATAGGTGGACATCAAGGGGTAACAAGAACAAATAAAAGATTACGACAATGGGTATATTGGAAAGGGATGAAAAAAGATGTAAGAGCATTTATTTCAAAGTGTGAGTTATGTCAGAGTAATAAAGAATACAGGAGGACCAAACAACGATTAGTTATTACAACTACGTCATCAACGGCTTTTGAAAGGGTTGCTTTGGATATTGTAGGCCCTTTAACAACATCGTGTAACGGTTTTACACACATTTTGACATTACAAGACGATTTTACAAAATTTTCCGCAGCTTTTCCGATTTCATCAACAGATTCAAATACCATTGCTTGTAAATTCGTTGAAAGTTTCATTTTTTACTTTGGTATTCGAAATTCCGTTTTAAGTGATCAGGGTGCTAATTTTCTTTCAAATATTTTTAAAAAAATGTGTAAATTATTAGGAATAAAAAAATTACAAACAACAGCATATTCACCAACCACTAACGGAGCTTTAGAACGATCTCACAAAACGTTAAAAGAATATTTACGCAATTTCGGGGATTTAAAAAAACAAAATTGGTGCGAACATGTACCATACGCAATGTACACTTACAATCGACACCACATTCGTCGACTAATTTAACACCATACGAGCTTGGTTTAAACAACCAATTATTCCATCAGCATTTAAGGTCCTTTCACACATATCCGATCCGGGTCCGTTCCGATTTTTAACATTCCGAGTAGTTTCAGAGGACTGTATTCACACACATCCGATCCCGGTCCGTTCCGAGTCCGATCCGATTTATTTATATTGTTTAGTATTATATACGATTATTTTGTTAGTACGTTCACTTGTGTATGAGGAAACGGACGTGTTGATTCAAATTTAAAAATTTCAAGTTTATGTATAGTTAAATAACATGAGTGAATTTAACGAAGGTGAATTAATTGTGATGGCCCTGATTCTTGATGAAAATAGTAAATAGTGTTTGATATAATATAAAATACGTCAAAATAATATCGGACGCCTGTTCATACATGTCCGTTCCGGCACCATTCAGTGTCAGAACTTGTCCGATATCGGACAGAAATCGGTAATATACAATATTTTTTTTATCGGAGAGAGCTCGGAAGGCTCGGAACGGACTCGGATCGGACGTATGTGAATACATATATTGAAAAACAAGAAGTACATATTCCTGAAAACACGGATGGCCTGTCGGATCGGTCTCGGAACGGACCCGGATCGGATATGTGTGAAAGTACCTTAAATAAGACGCCAGTAAATAATTATACTTATAATGATTATGTAAGTGAGCTAAAAATACGAATGCAAGAATCCCGTCACATTGCGAAACATAATTTAATTGAGGCAAAACATAAAAATAAAAAACTATATGATTGTAAGATTAATCCTGTAACATTAAAAATTTCCGACAAAGTGTTAATGAAAAATATGCAGAAGAAAAATAAACTTGATAAAAACTGGTTAGGTCCATATGAGGTGATAGAGATTAACGAGCCAGTGAATGTAACGATATTAAAAAACAATAGGAAGGTGAGAGTGCATAATGCATATGAATCATCTGAAATTATTAAATGAAGAGTAATAAATGTAATAGTATTGATTATTGTTTTATCTTAGTAAAAATAATATAAATGTATTAAATAAAATTTTATTTTTTTTGTTTGGTTTTAGAATTATCATATGTTTACACATATACAAATCAACACACATTTCATCACAAACACTTTACAAAAACACACACATGAGAAACCATTCAGGTTTATATTTTGAGGATAAAGGTTCGATTAGAATTATAAACACCAAATGGACACTCGTAACATATTATGTTAATCTTACAACTTACAACTCAAGAGAACAAATATTTGATAGCTATTTAAATGACACGAATAATTTTTGTGTAGATAATGAATTAATTCCGACAAAGAAAAACATAATTTGTCAAAACTTTAAAACGGTATTTAATACATACACTCAATAAATTAAAAACAAAAGGGCTAATATTATAAAATCATTATTACGAAAAGGGGAAAGACAAAGAAGGGGGTTAATAAACGGACTAGGAAATGTAGCTAACATATAATTCGGGGTATGTGATAATAACTGCGCGGAAGAAAATATAAATAATATACAACAGTTACGAAATTCGGATGTAGCTTCGTTAAGTATAATGAAAGATCAAACACGTATAATTAAATCTGTAATTCATCAATCCGAACAATCTTACAGGGATGTGTCATTTTTAAAAAATAAAGTAAACGATTTCTTAATCGAAATGAATAAATCTTTAGATTTATAGGAGTTAGAACAGAAAACAAGACTTCAAGATTCATACTTACTTTTAAATATATTATTAAGCCAATATGCATTTGAGACCAATTATATTTTGGAAATGATTAATTTAGCGAGATTAGGTCAAATACATCCAGCAGTTTTATCAGTAGATGCATTACATACAAGTATGAAAGAAATTAAATTAGGTTTACCAAAAGGAACATCATTACCCATTGACCACGGACTAAGATAGTATGGACTGGAAACGAAAGCCTAATCACCGGGCCGGTTAAGGTTTGGAGTAGGCCAATGCGGGGTGGAAATCCCGGAGATGACAGCAAATGCGAATCGCACTCTATCTAGGTATACATATATAGGAATCATTAATATCTATTTCATGACTTTCCCTCCAATTACAAATCCAATTATTAATATTTAAAGTTAGGTTTACTTTACTTATTTTACATTATAATATTTACTTAATACACATCGTGTTTAATTTGTTTTTTAAGTGTCCCATATTTGTATATATTTTTATGGTCACCCCAATCTATTAAATCTAATATTATAATTTTATACATCCAAAGTTCCAAAATGCCACCAAAACGTAAATTTATACTAAATGTTCCATAAATGGATGTGAAAGTGCTGAAGGCCATAAAAATGTTACACTGTTTAAAGTATACGAAACTAATAAAGTAGCTTGGGAATTAGCAAAAAAAATAATGCAAAGAAAAAGAAGAATTCAAAACTTGTTAATACATAGGTAATTTATAATGTAATATTTTTGGACTTTTGGTTAATTAAGAATTATGGAATTAACATTAAAATAAATTTGTTTAATACATCTATATTGTATACTGATTACCGTGGTACGTATTCAAAAACTAGAATTTATTTTCCTTTAAACAGTAATCAATTTCACCAAAAAAATCCGAACAAATTGTTGAAATTCAAATAAATATAAAACACGATTTAAGATATTAGATAATAGCATTGCCACTACTTAAATTTTAATAGTAAATAATAAATATTAATCATATCGTGATATTAAATTATAGCAATAATTCAATTTTAGTTCGTGGTACTGAGGTAGCGCTAAATTCGCAGTTGCTGTCATCTCGGAAATTCCTACCCCGCACCTTTTGTCACTCTAAACCTTAAGCGGCCCGGCTCCGCATCACCCACCCGCCCATTCGTTTCCAGTCCATACTATCTTAGTCCGTGCCCATTGACCTAGACGAAATCGAGCCATATCAACTTTATACATTATCAGAAGTCAATATATCATATCAACAACAATTATTAATTTTTAATATACGTATTCCATTAGTAGATCAACAAAGTTTCAATTTATATAATATTATTCCAATGCCGACAAAAATAAATGACGCACAATACCCATATATACACATCATTTGATTATCTAGCGATAAGTTCATCAAAGGAATATTACACTACGTTTTCATTACAACAAATAATTGAATGTAGAAAAATAACTAATTACTTTATATGTTACGCCGTACAACCTATTCATTCGAGATCAACAAATAATTTGTGTGAGATAGCATTCTTTAATAATGAATTAGAAAATACTAAAATGTGTAAATACTCACACTTTAAGTTAACTGATAGTATTTTTCATAAATTAGAATTTAAAAATACTTGGTTATATACAGTTAAGGAAGAGAATGTAGTAATAACATGTGATGAAAATGAACAAACAGAGAATGCTAAGTTAGAAGGAACAGGCTTACTTTCATTAGATAAAAATTGTAAAGGATATGCTAATAAAAATATTTTACATCCAATTACATACTATATATACGTATCCATTTGCAATTAAAATCATTTGCAACAATTTCCTATGCTTCAGGAGACTATAATGGTAATGTATGGTCCATTATATATGCGGAAACTATAAAATATTACTAATTAATATAAATTGAATAATTATTATACAGTTTCATGAAGAATTAAAAATTAACAACCCAATAAAAAAGTTTTATTTTTTCTTATTTTAATAAAGTTATTTTACATTTCTTAAAATTAAAATATTTAAAATTATCATATAATTAAATGTATTAGTAAAACATTAAAAAAATATTATTTTTAATATAATTCTTCGATTTATATTTAAGGTGCCAAACAATGAATCTAGTGAAGCAATTAAACGAACAGAAAATGCAGTTCATACTTTTATTCGGCCACCACCAAAAAAATTCAAATCTACTATCAATCAACAAAATGAATTACTTTCACTTTCTTGTAGTTATTTATCGAATGAAGAAAGTAGACAAGATTCAGACTTAGACCAGGCCAAAGTTTGGGCAAATACTTTAAAAACTCTAACTCCTAATCAAAAAGCTACTTCCGCACCTTTACCAAATTCCTTGATGACAAAAAATACGAATACTATACATATAGATTAAAAAATGAAAAAGACATTTCCGAAATAATTAGAAACTTACCCACATCAATAACCGAGTTTGAAGTTATAGAAGAACTAAGAAGACTTAATTTTCCTGTTGAATCCACCCTAAGACTAAACAACAAAAATCAGACACCAACCTCACTAATGACATTACAGCTGGAAAACAATCCTTTATCACAAGATATTTTTAAACTAAATAAACTGCTAAATTGCATAATTATCATCGAACCAGGCCGAGATACGGTCATATTCACAGATCGTGCAAACTCCAGCCTCGTTGCGTAAAATGTAATGAACCACACCACTACTTGAACTGCGAAAAATTATCAGATATACCTCCTACCTGTGTGAACTGCAACGAAACGCAACGATGAACTCTCTCGCCTAACTGGAACTCAACAAAGAGTTACATCAGTATACCATCCACAGGCAAATGGCCTAGTTGAACGACAAAACAGAACTATAAAAAATGGTTTACTTAAAGTATTGAAAAACGATGTAAATAAATGGCCCATTCGCTCGTCGTACACCGTGGCGTTATGTGCTCTCACTCTCGTTCCACAGTGTTTTTTTTCTGACATCTGAAAAGTGTCCGATAATCTTGGAATTAATACCAATCGTTTCATACTGTCACGCTGATGCCAATTCTGCTGTCCTTCGGAAGTCACAGAGTGTTTTCTACCCATCAGCGGTGAAAATTTGGTAATTTTAATTAATTTAATCATCTACCGTACCGTTCTCTAATTATAACAGGTAATACTTATCTTCGAACTCCCCGGTCCAGCCGGCGGTCGTTCTAATCTTATCTTATTAATAATGACCCGCACCAATAGACCGTCATCGAGCAGTTCTCACACTACCAATAATCATACGAACACCGGAACACAATAAAACCAAATCTGGCTAATAATAATTTGAATCGTACACAGTACGTTTCAACTTTATCAAATATTTCAAATGATGTCTTTGCGGACGATGTTCCTAATGACCCAGATTTTAAATTAGTCACAAATAAATCAAAACGTAATCTTTCTTCTACCAGCTCAACTGGAACATCCGACAATAAGAAAACAAAACCCGTCTTTGTCAGTTCAAATAGATTTAACCATATCCAAGTACCGGGTAATGTTAATGATAATGAAAACAATATTGAAACGAATAATGACGTCCAACCAAACCAAATTCCGTAACCTCCACCAATATTTGTACGAAACGTTTCTGATTCCATTGAATTAAGAAATCAATTAATAAAGCCGATTGGTCCACAAACCTTCAGCTTTAAGTCATCAGCCAATAACCTAAAAATTAACACTACCAACCCTGACTCGTACCTACAGAGAAGTCATAAAATACCTGAAAACAGGTAATGCCGAATATCACACCTATCAAGCACGTGAAGATAAAGCATTTCGTATTGTCATACGTAACTTGCATCCGTCTTCTTCAACTTCCGATGTAGGAGCTGCCATTGAAGATATCGGATATTCTGTCCGTCAAGTTTCAAATGTTATCCACAAATCTACAAAATGTCCCCTCCCAATATTTTTTGTTGACCTTGAACCCGCTCAAATCAACAATGAGATTTTCAAATTGACCTCGCTGCTTCATACCAAAATAAAGGTAGAAGAGCCACATAAAAGACGTGAAATCATTCAATGTTCTAAGTGTCAAGAATATGGCCACTCGAAAGGATACTGCGCTCATCCTCCTAGATGTGTTCGTTGTGCTGATTTCTATCCCACTACACAGTGTACACAATCATAAGATACTCCTCCAACCTGCGCCTTATGTAGAGGTTAAACTAAGTAGATGTAGAGGTTTCACTAAGTTAACTGTGAGTTAGTTGTCCTGGAGTTGAGTAACCCTTTTTTAAATGCTGGATGGACAATAGTTACTGACAATTTCTATACCTCTTTACCTTTAGCTAACGAACTTTTAGAAAACAACACTCATCTTATAGGAAATTTAAGATCAAATCGAATAAGATTACCTGAAATTTTTAAAACAAAGCTACGACCTGGTGAAATTATCGGTAGAGAAAATATAAATGGAATTTTAGTCGCAAAATGGCACGACAAAAGGGACGTTTCCATGATGTCCACTAAGCACAATATTAACATGGTCGAATCTCTTAAAAAAAATCGTAAAAATGAGCCTGTCTTAAAACATTAAACATCCTATCTTAGGAATTTTTGTCATAGCCAAAATATCAATTATTAACTGGTGATATTGATTACACTATAATCAATATCACCACACTATACAACACATTTGGATGGAGCCTCAAATTAATAGCAGGCATATTCTCTAATTTGACACATCATATAATGCACAACATACATAAAAGAAAATATACTCAAGCATCTACAAACGACAAAGAAATAAAAAAAAATCCACATACCAACAATAAAGCTGAGTATACACAGATGTACCGCAATATACGAAGACTATCAGTATAAAAAAAAAAAAATGATAATAATAATAATTATCATCAAATAAATTAATATCCACATCACATGCATATGAATACCGACTTTGCTATAATCTTTTAAATTATTATTATTATTTTTTCTCTTTTTAATAAATGTATCTTTTAAATTAAGATATATATCATCATTATGATTATTAAGTATCATCATTATGTTAATATAAACAAGAATATCATTTTTATTGTAAAAAAAATATGTATATATGTTATGAGGACATAACAAAAAAAAAAAAAAGATTACGGTGAATGTAATGATATGCATAATCATATAATAACCACTAGATAAATTATAAATTATCATTATTCAGATTATTATTATTAATTATTAAATTATAAATTATTATTATCCATTATCTTATATTTATATTAGTTTATTTAATTAGATTATTATTATTATTAATTATTAAATTGTAAATTATTATTATTCTAAAGTGTCATGTGTAATTATGGTCCAGTATATTTTCCAGAATTTTATTATGAAATGTTAAATATTATTATGGACTATCATCACATTTTTGACATTTTATAATAATACTCCGCATTATTCAGAAAAATAATTATAATCAAACCGTCATTTACTACGTTTATATGATGGCGTTAAAACGGTTTGAAATTAAACCGTTTTGAAATTAAAACGCTTTAATGTCATGTAAACACTTAAAAACGGTTTAAAAACTGTAAACCGTTTTAAAAGTTGAAACGCTCGCACTATGTAGTTTAAGAATTTAAAACCGTTTTTATGCTTAAATCGGTTTATCAAATGTACATATAAACGCGGGATATGTTTTGCATTAATTGTGTTATCAGTTTGTTATTATAACATCATATTTGTTTATAATATTTAATACGGTACGGGAAACGAAAGTTAACTATATACTTAATAATGTAGTTAACTAAAGTAAAAAAAATTCAATACCTACCGTGTAATTAATTCGTTGTTTACTAAGTACTTATTAGCTATTAAGTTGATTAATAACAGTGCATGAAAAATGGCATCTCCGACACCGAAAAAACGAAAGAGAATTTCTTGGTCAGATAAAGAAGTGAAAGATTTATTAGCAATCTTCAAAGTAAAAAATATAATGTCTGCTTTGGATGGAAAAAGATATAGAAATGGAGAAGTAATAAATATTTGTTATCTTTAAGTCTCAACTTCAGTAGGTATGTTTGTAACTATTGTAAGCGAAAGAGCATCTTGAACAATAGTTGATGGCATGGTAGTAGCAAATATTAACAACATTTTATGTTTTAACAACTTTCTTTTATTATTTATCATTTTAAACACTTTTTTTCTTCACAATTCAGCTGTCAATTTTCTGCGTTTTAGTTCAGCAAAAATTGAAACAATTAATTTTAATTTTGTCATTATTTATATTATTGTAAATTTCAAATTTGTATTTTGTAACACAAAATGAAATATGAATCAATCATATTATCTAATATAAAAATTTGAATCAAATCAATTATCAAGTATTCTCTTGGAACAAACGAATAAAGTCATGGACTAAAAATATTAAAATTAAAACGGTTTATAAAATATTTATAAACTGATTTATACATGTTCGTATATAAACACCTAAAAACGGTTTAATCTTAAACCGTTTTAAATAATATTAAAACGGTTTAGTTTCAAACCGTTTTAATGCCATCATATAAACGTAGTAATTATGTATCATAAAACCATATCAATAATTACACTACATTTATCATTATACAATTACCGCAATAAACAGATTGATATTATCACGACACGATACTATAAATACTACATCTAATAATAAAACTACCCCAGTCTCCACAGCAAGTAGCGAACAAGAAGAGAAAGACGTTTTCATACTTAGTCGTCGTGTCGTGATAAATCTAAATTAACTTATATTTAAAATTGTATTTATTTCTTTTCGCCTTCTCTACACTATACCCACATTCTTGGTGTCGCAACATTCTACTCCTCAACATTCAGGTAAATTTTTAATTATTACACTACTTGTAGGTGAATTTAAAGTTCCTTATTTATTGTTAAAGCCTTAAGTACTATTGGTTATGATTCTCATTTCCACGCCTATGAATTGGAATTTGATAACTTTAATGATAATGATAATTTAGTTGAATTCTATGTAAATGAATTGTGTGATACTACACCTACAATATCGCGTATTTTAGGAAATAATAAAAGTTATGCAACTCTAAGGTATGCTCTTTAAATGTAAAACCAAACTTAATCATAGTAAAATTTTTTCGTGGTATAAACTTAATATATAATTTATGTATACAAAAATTCTTTAAATTATTATTATTATTTAATTGTATACGTTTGTTAATTGTATAAATTTAGATAAAAATATAAAAATAATTTATAATTTATATTCATAATGTATTAATGTAATTAATGTATTAACATAATGTAATTTGTAATTGCGCTAATGCTCTACAAGTATAAAATAAAATGTATTTTTTACCATGTGTTAACTAATATTTAGTGTTTGAAAAATATAATTGTATTATATTCATTTGTTTGTCATTCCTCGCGCGACCAGCGTACAGTGCGCACGCGTTACTGTTGTTCTCGTGAAATGTTCAGTTTTAATGTGTCTAATCTTAACAGAATTTATCGAGTGTCATACCCATCGACGCATTTTTAAAGGCAGCGCAAGGATTCAGCGTTCTCCAGTCGACTTTTTGCCTTCCTTCTGAAGAATTATAGTAATTTTTCAATTTTTTTTTCAATTATTATTATTACTTATTAATTTATTATTATAATATTATATAAATAAATTTAACAAATTTAACATTTCCAAAGGCACCGTCGGGCACGGTGACCTTTGGACTCAGATAATATAATCTCATTATGCCAGCCAACAATACTGCAAAACCGAATCAAACCGTATCACCTATCAAGATAATTAACAATCAAGTAATTAAAACTAAACCCACAATGAATAAAATTAATTCTCAATCGCAAACTGACAACAAACGGTCATTACCTCAATCGCCGAAAACACCTACCTCTACCGCCTCCACTTCCAAGAAAACAAAATTTTTTATCTCTCCTAACCGATACTCTGCCCTCGCCGAACCCGACCGCCACTAATTATGTAAACAATGATAATGATAATCAAATTGATATCGATGCACAAAGTCAGGGGTCCATGCACTCTACCACACATACACAAAAGAAAATAGATTTGCCGCCACCAATATTCGTTAAAGGCGTAAAAAATTTTTTCGAACTATCCAAAGAACTAGCTAGCTTCTTTATATGGCAAGTCACCAATATTATTCATCATCAAACCAAAATCCCATTACCTCTGTTCTTTGTAGACCTTGAGATCGAAGAGAATAATAGTGATATATTTGATGTAACATCCATACTCTACACTAAAATAAAAGTCGAAGAGCCACACAAACAACGACAGATTCCCCAGTGTTTAAATTGCCAATCTTATGGTCATACCAAAAGCTATTGCAGCAATACTCCACGCTATGTTAAATGTGGCAAAAATCATCTCTCCACGAACTGTTCCAAGTCACGTGAAACTCCTGCCACCTGCGCACTGTGCAATGCCAACCATCCAGCAAACTATAAAGAGTGCACTGTCTATAAAGAACTGCAGCAACGACGACGCCATCTCGTGAACTCAACGCATGCACGTCTACAACATCCACAACAGCCTCAACATCCTCCAGCTGACCAGTTCAACTACCAACCAGCCAATCAACCAACCTCTCACGCCACTAATAAACCTAATAATCGTTCATATGCTAATGTAACAGGTAACGACACCACTCAAAATAATTATAATAATTCTTCAACCAATGTTGATTTCATGCTTGCCAAATTCTTAGATGAATTTAAATCAATAATTAACCACTTAATCACCCTTCTAACCACTGTCATCACTAAACTAATTGAATCCAAAAATGATAAATAATTCATTCACCTCTAAATCCCTCCTAATCCTACTCTGGAATGCTAATGGACTTAAAAACCATAGAAACGAACTTCTTATCACTCTCCAAGAAAAAAGAATAGATATAGTGCTTATTTCTGAAACTCATTTTACTAATACATCCTATGTAAACTTTCCTGGTTACCATGCATACCGTGCTAATCATCCAGACAACTCTGCCCACGCTGGTGCAGCCATATATATTAGGGCTTCACTCGCATATACTCCATTACCTAACTTCCATACAAACCACATTCAATCGTGTGCAGTTTCCTTATTCCTCAACAATATACCTATTACCATAGCAGCGGCTTATTTCCCTCCTAAACACAGAATCTCACCCGATCAATTTACCGAATTCCTATCCACCTTAAATAATAATTATATAGTTGGGGGTGACCTTAATGCTAAGTATATTCAGTGGGGCTGCCGTGCCTCTAACCCTAGAGGTAACTCTCTCCTTCAAACTGCCTACCACTCTAATATCACAATTCTCGCTCCACCTAACTTCACCTATTGGCCAACATCTCGTCATAAAATGCCTGATATTTTAGATATTTTTGTCACCAAAATTCCAAATAGTCTTCACACACAAACTCAAAACTTGTTAGACCCGTGTTCAGACCACTCACCTGTGTTGCTCTCAGTAGATTGCCAACCTCCTGATAAACTTAACTCAGCGATGCTGTCTCAATATCGAACAGATTGGGAAAAATTTGGTCACATCTTATCCGAGAAAACCGATTTAAAACTTTGTCTAAAACCGCTTCTAACATTGATAATGCTGTTAACCTACTCACAAATAACATTCAATCAGCTGTCTGGGAATCAGCAATCCAACCACCTCCAAGAAAGACTGAATTTAATCTTCCTATACACATCAGGACCCTCATATCACTGAAACGTCGTGCACGAGCAATTTGGCAACATTCCAGATACCCATCCGATAAGCGTTACTACAACGCTCTTACACTAAAACTCAAACGCCTCCTTGCTAGTCATAGATCCGAAGCTTATGCAAACTACGCATCTTCACTCTCACATAATGATGGTTCACTTTGGAAGGCCTCTAGGAAACTATTACGTATTCATAATCCACCCCCTACTCTACGTAATGATGATGGTATCTGGGCGATCTCTGACCAAGATAAATCAAACATATTTATGAAACACTTAGAAAATACCTTCCAACCTCATTATAATATTCTATCGCCCAGCAAAATCCAAGAAGTTGAAAGCTTTCTCAACTCATCACTGCAGATGTCCCCTCCTCCTCGAGCCTTCTCTCCTGGTGAAGTATACTTTAATATTAAAAAGCTCCCAGGAAAAAAAATCCCCTGGATTTGATCTAATAACTGCAGAAGTAATCAGAAATCTACCTAAAAAATCTATCTTATTCCTAACAAAAATCTACAATGCTATGCTCAGACTATCTTATTTCCCTATTCTTTGGAAATATTCTACTATAATTCTCATATTAAAACCCAAAAAACCCCCGGACTCCCCGACCTCGTATAGACCAATCAGCCTCCTCCCAATACTTTCCAAGTTATTTGAAAAACTGCTACTAAAACGTATTTTACCTATTGTCGACACTGCAAACATTTTACCAAACTCGCAATTTGGTTTTCGCAATAGCCACTCCACCATTCACCAAGTCCACAGATTGGTGGACAAAATCTCCTATGCTCTGGAAGAGAAACTTTATTGCACTAGTGCGTTCCTAGATGTCTCCCAGGCCTTCGACCGTGTATGGCATGCTGGTCTTTTATGCAAACTTAAGATTCTTCTCCCTAGTCACTACTATTTAATCCTTAAATCCTATTTAGAAGACCGACTCTTCTCAGTGCGAGTAAGTTCCACCTTTTCTGTTCCCACTTTAATTAATGCCGGTGTACCACAAGGTGCAGTCACAGCTCCCCTCCTATTTAACATATATATATCTGATCAACCTTATTCCCTCCATACTCTTGTTGGTGACTTTGCCGACGATAAAGCTATCTTAGCGTCTAGTTCTGATCCTCATCTAGCCTCCAGCTATGTCCAAGACCACCTAAACCTTCTCCAAGCCTGGTACAAGGAATGGGGAGTTAAAATGAACGAATCCAAATCGATCCATTGTACTTTTACGCTCCGGCAAGGAGTATGCCAGACTCTCCTCCTTAACAACCAACCCCTTCCTACTGCCCAATGTGTACGCTATCTTGGAGTCAACATCGACCGTCGACTTACCTGGTCAGCTCACATTAAAAATAAAACTCGAATACTTAACGACCGTTTTCGCCTTCTTCGGCCGCTCCTAACTTCTAAAAATATTAAACTACCCACTAAATTATTGCTATATAAACTACTACTCAGACCCATCTGGTCCTACGGTTTGCAGCTATGGGGCTCAGCGAAAGTATCAAATACAAACCGTATACAAAGGTTTCAATCCAAAGTCCTTTCAAACTTCTAGTTTCAAACTGATGATCAATACTTAGATAAAATTAACTAATTTTTATATTTATTGAACCAAAATTGCAGTATTGAACTACATAAGTAGTTTTAAAAACACACATGAGAAATGTTAAATTGACTATAGATTATCTTAAGTTAAAGCAATGTGCATTAGTTTTAAGCACAGTGTAATTATTTCTACAGTCAAAAGAGCATTTATCAGTTATTTAATTTAAATTAAAGTGATGTTGATATGACAACAGAGTACTTTGATTTTAAAATAGATGGAAGTTAGATGGAAATTCATTGGTGTTATAACAAACATTTAAACAGTCCAGTAACCGTTACTGCTGAGTGTTAATAAATTAAAATCTAATTGATGTTAAATTAACTACAAACTAGCCTTAGCTCAAAAACGACGTTCAAATGTGAATAACTTTGACACTTGTTCGCGCCATATGCGCTGTGATTATATTGTATTTGTAGTAGTGAGTTTAACGTTTCGTAACGGTCGGTATCGTGCGTTGCTGCGGTGCTGTCGACTATGGCATCAGCTGTGGTGTGCTGAAGGCCCAGCTAGAGATGGGAGCTTGGTAAATTTACCCAGTAAATTTTACCGGTAAGGTAAATTTACGTAAATTATACTGATATTTTTTTTACCCGGTAAATATTTTTTACCGTTCTAAAAATCGAGTGACCACTTATTTTAAATGTTTTTATGTGAACATTAACACTATATATAGTAACATTTCTATGAGGTTAATGTTATCCGTAGACCGTAGTCGATACGTCAATATACCTAATTAATATTACGAGAATTTGGTAAAACCAGTTCAAGTTATCACCATTCCGTCCATTCCCCGAACGTAGTATACAAAACACAAGTACACTGTACACTATAAATAACTTACCAACCACAGCGACCGTTCACGCTGCGTATACCTAATTATATATATATAATAATTTATAGTATGTGATTATTGATTAATGATAAGTGATAACTGATTTTTTGCTTTATTATTTGTGTTGTTAATTTATGTTAGTTCTCACTGTTCAAAATATTTTATATTATAATTTCTAATGTACTAAAATAATGAAGCCGAAAGAAATCAAAAAAAGGTGCTACACAAAAGTAGAAATTGAAGGAAAAGAAAGATATGCGTGCAGATATTGTAATACAAATTATAAAGAAAATGTAACAAGAATGACAGTGCACATTAAAAACGAGGGTAAAGAAGTTCCACAGTGTATTTCAAAATCTTTATTGTCGCCTAACAAATCAAAGTTTAACCATAGTAAGTTTATTTAATTATTACTAAAAGATTTAACATTTTCTGTTGTCATAATTACCTATAATAATCATTATTTCATTATACTTATGTGAATTGATAATATTAATATCCAAAATTCACATAATATAAAATATAAATTTACAGAAAAATGTATGTAGGTACCTAAATGTATATTTTTAATATTTATAAATTCAATTATTACCTATAATCAAAGTTCTTAATATTATATTTTAAATAATTTTTTTATTTTAATTCTAATTTTCTAGAAAATATAAATGCAATTAATCAAAATTCATTGGAAATTGTGTCAAATACTGAAACTGTTATTCAGATAACTGATACAAATCAGAGTTCCATTGAAAATCCTCAGATTACCCTTAAAAATCAGAGTTTACTGAAATTTCTAGATACAATGAAAGGAGGAGAAAAGGTAACATAACTATTTTAGTTTTAACCTATATAATAGAATACAGTTTAAGGCCAAGATGGGGCTTATAGTTAATACAATTTTTATAGTATTTTCTATATAAGACATTAAAAAATGTTAAGCAGGTTCATATTCTGGAAAACTTAAATGATATATATATTTTTTAACAATTTTAATTATTGTATAAATCAATCATTTATAATTTATTAACTGTAGGACCATTTGGTTGAATTATTATCAAGAGCCATATTTACATCTGCTACGCCATTCTCAATTGTGGAAAATCAGAACTGGTTAAAATTTTTTAAAACACTTAGGCCCACATATAATCCACCATCAAGAAAAACAATATCATCTACCCTATTGGAAAAAGAATATTTAAGAACTTATAACAAAGTCTATGAAAATATTTTAGAAGCTAAAGTTTATGCAGTTCAGTTAGATGGTTGGAGCAATATAAGGTGTGTAACATCAATTATGCATTTATTTTTAGATTATAACAGTTTAAGTGAGAAACTTTTAAAGTCAATATAGTCAATAGTATTATAATATTTTTTAAATAATATATAAATATAATTATTATCAAAAGAAAATAAATTAATTTTTAAAGTAGTAAGAATTTTATAAAACACAAATAGAATATAGAATCTATTAAAATTAGTTATAGGTTTTGGAACAATAATACCAATATAATTATTGAATCTAGTATTATGATTATGTGTAGTTGTATTAATAATATCTGTAATTAAACATAAAAAGGCATACATTTTTAAGGTATAAAGAATTTAAATTATAAAGATTATAATATAATGTCAAAGTGATTTGTCTATGTTTATTATATAATTTTACATCACCATTTTTAAATAAAGAGATAGTTAGAGACTTTTTAAATGTGATGAAAAGCATTTGCTAAAAATAATTGATAGTTGATTTTATTTATTTTTAAAATTTTAAAATTTTTTTCAGAAATGAATCAATTATGAACATAATAGTAACAACTCCTAAACCATTTATATTTAAGTCAATTGATTGCGGCTCTAATCGCCATACTGCTGAATACATTTCTGCTGAAATAAGTTCTGTTATTGAAGAGTTGGGTAAAGAGAAATGTCTAGGTGTTATAACTGATAATGCAAGTAATATGAAAAAAGCTTGGAAATTATTACAAGCTGATGAGTTCATTCAAACTTTGTACCCGAATATTATTCATTTAACTTGTTTGGCTCATGCATGTCATAACGTCTGTGAAGAAGTACGAGCATATTATAAAAATGTAGACCTGTTAATTTCTGAAATGAAAAAGACATTTTTAAAATGTCCTAAGAGAATCGCAGTTCTGAAAGAAAAATGTCCAGAATTGCCAAATCCACCTAGACCGATAATTACACGTTGGGATACATGGATTAATGCAGTAAAATACTATCGTACAAATTTCAATGAACTGAAATCTATAATTGAAGTATTCGAAGAAGAATCTGAATGTGTGAGAGCAGCTAAAAGACTTTTTTAAATGCCATCGATACAAAGTAATCTGGTGTATATTGTATCTAATTTTGGATTTTTGCCTGACACAATTACAAAACTAGAAACAAGAGGTAACAAATATTATTTTTATGTGTTTTACATGTTTTATATATTAAAATATACTGTGTATGTTTTAGGTGTATTACTATCGAAAAGTGTAGATATTGTAAATAATATACAGATTAAACTCGAAGAATGCAATGGCGAAATAGCTAAATTGATTTTGGATAAATTCAACAAAGTTATATCGAAGAACAAAGGATGGGGAAATATCAAAAATATCAACCAAGTATTGATTGGAGAAACCACAACCGATGACGATCTATCAAGTAGCAATCTTAATTTAGATAATTATTTAAGTATGAAATACGCTCCGATAACTTCGGTGGACGTAGAAAGATCATTTTCGATGTACAAAAATATTTTAACCTCTAATCGTAACCGTTTTACTGAAGACAACCTATCAAAATACATGGTAGTCAATTTTTTTTTTAATACCAACTAGTTTATTTTGCATGCAGTTTTAATTTTTAATTTGTATTTTTCTCAAAATGTGAGCAATTGAAAGTGTTTAAAAAATGTTCACTTTTTTATTTTGTAGTATATTTATGAATTGCCTTTTTATATAAATTAAATGCCTTTTTTTGCCTTTTTTTACATTTTAAATGCTTTTTTTATTGATTATATTGCCTTCAAATCCGAACCCTATTGATGACAAATTCAAAAGTTTACCTATAGCTTATTATGCATGTGTATCGCATACCTTGAACTTGTTAATGTTAGATGTTGTGAAAGTGAAGCCGAAGTAATCCCGATCGTGGTCGGGGCACTGAGTACGTGGGATCCGGCCAATGACGACTTCATTATTATTTCAAAACAATAAATCTGTTCTTATCAGCTTAACTGCGGTTTTATAGATTCCTCATAACATGCACTTGGTCTTAGCCGGTCCAGCGCCTCGAGAATAGCGGTCAGGTGTTCATTTGTGTAAAATCATTTGTTTCTTGTATATTTGTTATATTTGTTTGGATATAATTCGTATTCGTATCGGATAAATATTTTTATAATATTTGTTGTAAATAATCTTACAGGTGAAAATTACCACTGTGTAGCCGTCCGAGACGAGCCGCCCCCGGTGTTGCACTCTGAAGTGCACGATTGAAGCGCCGTGTTCCCTTCGGGTGAACCGGCGTGGAAAGTAGCGCACCGCGAGTCGGCTGCACTCGGCCGGCACACGACCCCCCGGGCGGTCGAACTCAAAGAGTCCCTCCCCCGACCTCGGCCATACCTCGTCGCCCTACCGGTCTGAGCCCCTCGACCCCAGTCGGGCCAAACTCGTACGACCGGTACGTGGCACGAGTCCCTCGCCGCGATCGCGGCAAACTCGCCGAGCCGGCCGCACGGACAGGGAGCCTCCTCCGCACTAGGGCCTGGTGGGACATAGTTCACAACCACGCCTAGTGCCGGCCTAGTCACCGGAATCCCGTAAAACGGACACCCGGGGACGAACAGTGGAGCCAGGCCCCCGTCCGCGCCACCATTAAGCGCGGGGGTTACCCCGAAAAGTTCCTATTTTAAACAGTTACCAAAACGATCAGCGAGGACGCTGATCCCGACCGGTGCCGCCTCTTGGCCCGGCTGTTCTGTGTTCGTGAATTTTTTGCGCGGCTGACACCGCCTTTTGGACAGCCGCCCACCATGTGAGATGTCTCGACCAGCCGTACGCCGCCTTTTGGAACGGTCTGGTTGACCAACTCACGCGCCATGGCTGACCACGCTGGCGGCAGCCAGGTGGCCGGCCCATCACACCAAACGGATCCGGGCCCCGGAACGACGGAAGCAGCCGGCGCTGGTAGGACGTGAGCTGACAATATATTTACCGCTACCGACCACCATCAACTGCCCCAACGAGGGATGCCACGCTCGTTTTAAGGTCGGAGTGTGGACCAGCGCCAAGCAGTCCGTCGTGAGGCACCTCCGCGAACTCCACGACGAAGTGGAGAACACAACTGTGAGATGCGCGGGGTGCCTCATCGTCCTCGAGGTCCGGCCGGGCGCCCACAAGTGCCCGGTGGCTATACAAGAGGCCGAAGACTCACAAGAACGATACGCTTGCTCGGTGGAGTCCTTCCCGAGCAAATAGGGACTGACGAACCACACAAGAAACCACCGACGGCGGGACGCGGTCGCGGCGGCGGCAGTGCCGCTCCCGGCCCCGATGACCCGCCAGCGGATCTGCGGCACCAACGAACGGCAGCCGGTACGAGGAGGCGACGCTCGCGTCCCCGTGGTAGACGGGCCAAGGATACCGGCCGGTAACACACCGCCGGACACAGGCGGCCCAGTCCCACTCGCGAGCGTCGCGGCAGGAGGTGCGCCAAGGACACCGGACGGTAACAGACCTCCGGACACAGGCGGCGCACCCCTGCCCACCGCTCCCACCAACAGAAACACGCCAACATCGACGAGGCCGGGCACGCCGAGGAGACCGTCCGGGACCGACCGACTGTCGTTCCCGAGATCTCCCCTCCCTCCGCTGCGCCACGAATCGCCGCGCAACGAGGGATACCACATCGTGGTGGCGAGCCCGGAACTCTGGCGGCCGCGAGATCCGCCACCCGCCGCCAGCGACGACTCAACGTCGAGTGCCACGGCGAGTGAAGACAAAGAAGAGGACGACCGAGGAGGCGAGGTGGTTCAGACCCCGTCAGCCGACGACGGCGAGGTGGACGCGGGCCTCACGCCCGAAGGCACCACCGGGGTGCACGTGCACCTCCCTCCCCTCCTCGAGATACGGTCAAAACCATGTACAGACGAAAATTGGCGGCACTTCGAACAAATCGTCGAAGACATCACACAGACGGCGAGAAGCGTCGCCAAAATACCAAATCGGGCCGATGGGCCAAGGAAGAGGACCCCCATCGCCGTAAACGACGCACAGGAGATCCAAACGATATACAGAAGGAACAGAAAACGGGCCATAGTCGAGGGCGAGGGAGCGGAATGTGAGTAGAGATTACAATCCCGGGATCCCGAGATCCCGGCTACTTTTAGGTACCGAGAATACCGGGACCAGGATAAATAAATCCCGGGATTCCCGGGACTGTGTAACAGCACTCTATAACTCAATTCCTCGATTATGAATGCCGATTAACGTGTTTTTAAGATAAGATAATATTATGTTATGAGATTACATATATTTTACGACCGATCGGTATACGTACGAACAAATTAGTATACGCTGTTCTCTGAATACATTCAAATACATTCAATACGACATTGAAAGAAAAGTCGGAGCTTGAAATAGGAAAAAGTAAAAGAACAATTGATCCTATAGCACAAAAAGAAACTGATTTGATAAAAAAAATAAAAAAAGAGATGCATTTATTTGAAAATGGAGGAACTCGCGGGCATCACTTAAAGCTAGCATTTAAATACTTAATGTCTATTCCTCCTACAAATATCGAGTCCGAACGTGCATTCTCTGCAGCAGCCTATATAGGAAACAAACCAAGAAGCAGACTGGGAGACGGAAAATTAGACGCTCTACTATTCCTGCGTTCATATTTTCAAAATAATTAGAACCAATGTATGTTTATAAACTAATTTAACTAATATAAACTTTATTAACCGATATCTATTTTTATGCAAAATAATAAAAAATTTTAAATAAAACGAAATTGTGCATATTCTTTTAAATATTTTCTTATTAAATTTCGGGATAATCCCGGGATCCCGGGATTAATAGCTAAATATCCCGTAATCCCGGGATCATAAAATTGGGCCGGGATTGTAGTCTCTAAATGTGAGATACCGATCACTGAAATAGAGGCCCACTTCCGCGAAGTTTAGGCCGAGTCACACTGCGACACCACGGTGTACGAGGCCGTCACGGGACGTGACCCCATTTCTATCGGGCCGTTCACGTCCGAAGAGGTCCGGAGGTGGTTGACGAGATTCGAAAACACCGCCCCGGGCGAAGACGGCCTAACCTACAAATACTGGCGGCGACTCGACCGGGAGTGCTCCCTCCTCACGGCCATACTGGACGTATGTGCCAAGTTCAGAAGGATCCCCGCCACTTGGAAGCGGGCCGTCACCATCCTGATCCCCAAGAAGGGGGATCCGGCACACATCTTTCGCGGCGCTGGAAACGATGGGTGCGGGCGCGCCGCTAGTGGAGCTCGTGAGAGATATCTACGATGGGTCGACCAGCACGGTGTCCACTGGAGTGGACACCACGAATTCCATACAGTTTAAATCAGGTATTAAACAAGGGTGCCCGCTCAGTGGGCTCCTGTTCAACTTTGCGATCGACCACGTCATCCGGGCTGTCCAGGCGGACCCGGCGGAACACCGCGTGCTCGCGTTCGCCGATGATCTATGCCTGATCGCGGACAGCCCGGCCGAGCTCAAGACGCTATTCCAGACGAATCCTCCATTGTAAATGTATCCCGATTTGGAAAAAGGGAAATTCAATTTGATGACAGACGCTAGCCAATATGCAATAGGAGCTATTCTATCACAGGGCGAAATACCAAACGACCAGCCTATAGCATACGCAAGTAGGACTCTCAATAAAGCCGAGACCAATTATAGTGTTATTCAAAAAGAACTTCTGGCCATAGTCTGGGCAGTTAAGCATTTTCGTCCATATTTATATGGTAAGCGTTTCTGTATCATCACCGATCACCGTCCACTTACATATTTATTTAATATTAAGGACGTGTCTTCTCAATTAATGAGATGGCGCCTACAATTAGAATAATTCGATTACGAAATTTCGTATAGGGCGGGACCAAAACATTCTAATGCAGATTGTCTATCGCGAATACATGTAATACAAAATATAATAAACGTGGATTTTGAGAATTTCAAAATAGCGGAAAACAAACCAATTATCAATCTAAAAATAAAAGAAATTGAAGGCAGTATAAAAAATGCCGATCCCACAACAAATTTAATACTACCAATACCCGACGATAAAATAATAACACACACAGCGATAAGAGAAATAATTAGATCAAACGATTTAAATATACAACAACAATTCGATAACAACAATTTTCTAATAATAAAAACCGCGAATCGAAATATTATTTTTTATAAACTTAAACAAATTTTTCTTCGGAAATTGATGCCGTAGCGTATTTTAACGCGATATCAGAAATAAAACAATTTTGTATCGATAATACAATTCGAGAATTGTCGACAATACGTATGGAAGGGCTAACAACGTTAACAAGTTACGAACGAATTCGAGCCATGTTTCGATATATTTTCAAAGGTACAGATATCCAAATAACTATTTTTAAAGAACAATTTTTTACCGATCAGGAAAAACAACAATTGATTAAAGAATATCATGATTCATGACTCATTAGTAGGAGGTCACCAGGGGGTAACCCGCACACTAAAACGTATGAAACTTAAGTACCAATGGAAAAATTTAAAACAAGACATAAAAAATTATATAAAAAACTGCGAAATTTGTCAAAAGAACAAATCGAATAAAAAGGTCAAACAACCCATGATGATAACATCTACCGTCACAACAACGTTTAGTAAAATTTGTCTTGATATCGTAGGACCGTTACCTAAAACAGATGCCGGTAACGCATATATACTGACCATGCAAGACGAGTTATCTCGTTACGCAGTTGCAGTCGCGCTTATCTCCACAGACGCCGAAACTGTGGCACAGGCATTAGTAGAATGTTTCGTATGCATATACGGAATACCTCTTACAATCTTAACGGACTGTGGAACAAACTTCTTATCAGACCTTTTCAAGATTACATGTAAAATTTTGAAAATTCGAAAAACAAAAACCACACCGTGGCGTCCCCAATCAAACGGTATTTTGGAACGAACACACAAAACTCTGAAAAGCTACTTACGCAGCTTTGTAGACAAAGATAATAACTGGGATGCACTACTGTGCTATCCCACTTTCTGTTATAACACCACAGTCCTACAAACACTTCTACAAATTTCACTCCCTACGAACTAGTATTCGGGAAAAAACCCGTTATTCCCACTACATTTTTACAAACACCGGAGCCGCAATATAATTACGATGATTATTCTTTTGATTTAAAGAAAATTATGCAAGAAACCCATAAAACGGCACGGGAAAATTTAATCGAAAGTAAACACGATAATAAACACTATTACGACCGGTCCATGAACCCATTAGCCCGCCATACACGATAGGATTTTTTGACGGATTTGGTCTCTGACGGATTAAATCCTCTAAAAAGTCCTATCGTGTGTAGTGTTCAATGATTCAAATCCGGCAGATTTATAATCCGACGGATTTAGTCCAACGGTTCAAGTCTCTCGCTTTACCACACACTAAAAGACCAGGTTCGACGGACCACGGACCTTGATATGAAATTTTTATTTTATCGATAGTAATGATTTTATTATCATTTATTACTATCATACAATATCATCCATTTACCTATCAATAGTTCGTTAATAATTTGTATTTGATATTTTTGAATCATTTTTAACTCTTAGTGTTTTTTTTTTTGGGTGTACCTAGTTAATTTTTTTTAGTAATATTTATATACATTTTGCACAAATCATGGATTGAAGTAAATCTATAACAACAGATACTTCTAGGAAGCCAGTTTTTGACCCACTTACGCCTCATTTTTCTTTTTGAGATATATTGGTACCCGACCATCAATCCTGCAGCGGCTATCGACTTTTTTTTTCTCGGAGGCATATTATTATGTTTATTCATTATTGTAATATACTATATAATACTGATAATTATAATAAAAATTTTAAATATAATAATTGGTATAATATTATGTTATATCAATTCTATACTTATTTAAAATGTATGATTATAAAATAACATTTTATTAACACATAGATTTTTCTAACACATTAGATGAGTGATAACAACAATAATAACTGATAAACCAGCTGTAGTCCGTTGTATAAATCCGCAGATCTTTCAGAACGTCTTGAAAGACCAAAGGACTCGATCCTCGGCATAAAAATCAACGGATTTCTTCCACTAACCAGCGGACATGGTCTGCTGGTGGATTCGATCCGCGAAAAATAGCGGACTTTTATTTTCACGTTAGTGGGCACGTCAAAGGACCTAGTCCGACGGACCAAATCCGTCGAGGACCTAAGGATTTAGTCCGTCAGACCAAATCCGTCATGAAATCCGCTCGTGTATGGCGGGCTATTAAGGTGCGTTTACATTAGAGCCCGAACACGAACGAACGCAAGCGAATGCTATCGAACGAATGCGAACGCATATTCGCTAGACATTCGGCAACGACCGTTTACATTGTTCGCTCGTTCGCGTTCGCTAGTCTTCGCTCCCACAAAATTCTTCGATCCAAAATACACATTTAGTTGGTATCAACGCGTACGGGCCGAATGCCGTTCAAACTGAACGGAAGGTTTCTTTGATCGTACCGCCCCCGGAGCGAATTCGTCCGAACGCGAACGAATGCGTTCGTTCGCGTTCGGCCGCACCGTTTACATATTTTGTTTGTTCGGTAGCATTCGCTTGCGTTCGTTCGTGTTCGGGCTCTAATGTAAACGCACCTTTAAGGCCGCGAACGCGAACGAATGGTACAAATCGCTACCGAACGAATTCGTTCGAGATTCGGCCCCACCGTACAAACTATTCGCTCATGATTATTCTTTTGCGTTCGATAGCATTCGCCTGCCTTCGCTCGGATTCAGGGTTTCAAAATACTATTTAGTGTGAATTCGACTGTTGAGTGAACAAGTGCTCGTAGTGTTCAAATCGTTTTTTAAAGCTGATTTTATTTTGTTTTATACATTTAAAATGTCGTCAAGTGAAGACGATTTACTTATAGCATGTGTAAGTTTCGTGGCCATGAAGTCACTAGAGAATAATAAATTAAAAAAACGATTATTTTTTTATCAAATTGTAGACGTAATTAACAATTAAAAATTGGCGGTACTTACGTTCATCGTATCAGTTGTAGTGCGAGGCTTAAATTTATCATTTAAAAATTGCATTTCCGAAAATGCAAACCATTTCGAATGATAAATTTCGTTAGCTCCTGCTCCAGAATGGCCACTAGTTCCTTCGCGTTGTCTCTCCCTTCGAAATGAAGATAGTAAACTTTCCATTTTTTTTTTTTTAATAGAAGTTACATCTTTTCCCATTTCATTCGCAATTTCTAGCCAACAATCGATTTTTAATTTGGATAATTCATATTTGGCATTGGAAGGATCCCATAAAATAGGACGCGACTTATATAAATTAATTAATGTAATACATTCATCATCCGAAAAATCCATGATAAAAAAAATTATTTATTTATATTATTCATGAAATTTATAAATAATATATATTTATATTAAATATATTTAATATATTTAAATTAATTAATTAACACGAAATTTCACTCAAAATGTCACTCAAAACAGGTAATTGACTCAAACGCAGGCGAATCTGTTATGACGGGCCGAACCACGTTCAAACTAAAATATATCGATTTCTTTTATCTTACCGCCACCAATTCGAACCGCGGCGAAGGCGAACGAATGGCTCAAATGGGCGTTCGTTCGCGTTCGGTCTACCGTTTACACCTGTTCGTTGGTACCGATTTGATGTACCCAGTGGCGGCTCGTGGCTTGGACGACGGGACGATCGCACCTCCTACTAAAATTAGTAAAAATAAGAAAATTTAATGTATAATCTTAATTCTGATTTTTAAAAAATATTTTTATTTAAACTGGAATTTTTAAATATAATATTATTATAGTTATAACTTATAAGGTATAATACATTTGTCGTGTGCGAACATTACATTATTTTGTTTTTCTCTGATACCAGAAACTTATCGCATAATATGGATACGCATCGTATTTGGACGACCTGCAGCGTCGTCGTCCGTCGCGGCGTATGGTTCGTATGTATAAGCGAGGCGCTGAACGATGTGCGTGCGGGTACATTTAAGCTGCGCTCTTTTGTTCTGGTATTGGACGACCGGCAGAGTCGTCCAAGCAATATTCCGAATACGTATGTTACTAGCGAAGCGCGCAATCGTGTGCGTGCGAGTATATTTATTGTACAATGTTATTACACGGGTTTGGACGACCTGCAGCGTCGTCGTCCGTCGTGGCGTATGGTTCGTATATATAAGCGAGGCGCGGAATGATGTGCGTGCGGTTACGTTTATTGTACGATGTTATTATACGGGTTTGGACGACCGATAGCGTCGTCCATACAGTAATATATTACTATATATATATTGGGTAATTTATTTTTAAAATTAACAGCGCTGCTGTCGGTTGCTTATCGCTATTAATTATTATTACTTTAATTGTTTAATTTCTATTTTGTACTGCGACCTGCACCTAGTAGCATGTATATTGTTGTCGTACACTGCAAATACGTAATGTAAGTACCTATACAATAGATCGTTTTGAATTTTAATTAGTTCAACATGTCGAATTCTGTTCATAATTTAATAAATATTAAATTTTCTTTACTATCGTTCGAACAAAAATTAACCATAAAAAATAATGGCAGGCCTTTACCAGAGTTAAAAGATTTAAAGACAAAATATAAAAAAGGAAAAAGTGAATATTTTCGAAATTTTAATCCAGCATTATATATCAAAAATGAATGGTTATGTGGATGTGAAATAAAACAAGCTCTTTTCTGTTTTCCTTGTTTACTTTTTGGTGGTGAAACAGCTTGGACTAAAATAGGAGTTACTGATTTGCAACATCTAAATGCGAAAATTGTTAAGCATGAAAATTCATTCAAACATATTCACAATGCGACAAACTTGAATTTGTTAGGCAAAGTTGATATAAGACATCAAATTGATATTGGTTATAAAATAGGTATCCAACGCCATAGCGAGTTAGTAGATAAAAATCGCTATGTTCTAGATAAAATTCTGAATTGTATTAAATGCTGTGGTAAACACGAATTACCACTACGAGGTCATGATGAAAAAACATCTTCAAAAAATCAGGGCGTTTTTCGTGGAATTCTCGACCTTTGTACTGATTTAGATTCTAGTTTGCGTGATCATTTTGAAAAATCTACTGTTTTTAAAGGAACTTCCAAAACAATTCAAAATGATTTATTGGATTTTATTCTGTCAGTATGTCGAAATAAAATAGTAAATGAAATTGAACAGTCAGAATTTATTTCCATAATTGTTGATGAAACTACTGATATTTCAAATATCTTTCAGTTGGTTCTTATTATTAGATATGAAGTACAAGGTCGACCTGTTGAGCGGTTTTGGGGTTTTGAGAATCCAAATGGACATAATGCCGAAGCATTATCACAAACTATTTTTGGTTTAATTGATCCACTTCTGGAAAAATCGCCTAATAAATTGATTGCTCAGTCATACGACGGTGCAGCGGTTATGAGTGGCCAAAAAGGTGGTGTTAATGAGAAGATAAAAGAAAAGTATCCATTCGCCTTTTTTATTAACTGTTATGCTCACCAATTGAATCTAATAATGATACAATCAATTTCAAAAAATAAGCAAGTTCGTGTATTTTTTTCTAATTTATCTGAACTACCAGTGTTTTTTTCTCATTCGCCACAGAGGGTATCAGTGTTAGATGAAGTAGTCGGTGTTCGTTTGCCAAGAGCAGTACAGACTCGATGGAACTTTAATATAAGAACCGTTAATACTGTTTTTGAACACAGGGAAGACTTGATTATTTGTATGGATAAAATAATTGAAACATCTTTACAAGCTAAAACAATTAATCAAGCCACTGGTATTAAAAGGCTCCTAGACGATACTGATTTTATTTTTTGGCTGAATATTTTTCATAAAATTATGCCACATGTTGACTGTTTGTATAGTTCTGTCCAAGCTAGAAAAACAGACCCTGTTCAAGTAAATAACTCGGTAAATTTATTTATAAATGAAATAAATAAAATACGTGATAATATGTCATCGATTTGTTCAACCGTTTTAAACCAATCAGACATAATACATTCAAATAAAAGAAAAACTAGCGAATACCCAAATATTACAAAAAGAATTATTGCTTTAGAAGTATGTGATATTTTAATAACTCAAGCAAAAAGTCGTTTTAGTTTTAACGAACATCTAACTACAGCGTTGCTCTTCAAAATGAGTATTACCCAAAATTTAATAACAAATTTCCAATTGATTATTTACAAAAAACTATAAATTGCTATCCTTTCTTTACAAAAGAACATTTAAGAACTGAACTTGAGGTTATTTATAGCCGTGATGATTTTCGCTTGCTAAAAGAAATTATTCCTACAATTAACTATATAATATCAAATAATATGAACGATTTATTTAAGGAAATACTTAAATTACTTAAACTATTAGTCGTCATTCCGATGACATCGTCGAAAGCTGAACGCGGATTTTCGACGTTAAAAAGAATTAAAACTTGTTTGCGAAGTACCATGGGAGAAGACAGACTTAACGCTTTATCTATTCTTAGTATTGAAAGTGAAATGATTTCAGAAGATATGGAATTCAATAAAAAGGTCATCGAACATGTTTCATCAACAAAAAACAGGCGGATGGATTTTATTCATAAAATAACTCCATAAAATAATTATTTTCAAATTATGTACTAAATCATATAATGTTATAATAATAATATAATAATAATATACTATGATAATTATATGAATAAAATATTAAGCTTTAAAATAATAATAAAATAATAATATGTGTATTGTGTTTCATTTTATTATATTTAATTTGACAATTTGTTAAACCTATGATTAGTGGTATTTTATATTTTAAAGTCGTACCCCCACTATCAGCACCCACGAGCCGCCACTGGATGTACCGAATTCGCGTTCGTTCGCGTTCGCGGCCTTAATATAAACGCACCTTTAGAATTGCATGTAGGTGATAAGTTGCTAATTAAAGAGAACAATAAGAAAAATACACTGAGTTTAAATTGGACGGGTCCGCACGAAATAATTATGATACATGAAAATGAGAATATAACGATAAGAAAAGGTAGGAAAGACTACAGAACACACATAAATAATGTGAAAAAGTTTTTCGAAACAGAGTTATAAAATAAAAACGTTTCATTACATATATGTAATTATAATAATAATTTATTATTATTTCATTATTCATTATAATAGTATTATTATTAATTAAAAAAAAAAATAATAATAAATAAAAATAACAAGTCTTTGTATTATAAATGTGTATGTATATATTTCAATATCACTAATAAAACATATATTTCAGAGATTATAAATACATCATAGCGGACTTCGAGTTTTTTCCAATTCATCAAACAAGTCTGGTACTGGTGTCAGGAGCAATATCAAACAGTCTAGACCGTTTTAAGTGCTTAAAGCTCGAAGGAAGACCACTAATTTTAACAGAATTAGGAAATGTGAAAAGTGTTAATGAAAAAAACACTAATAAAAACAATTAATTCAAGTGGTAGGATCTTAAAAGAAAAACCCGAAACATTATTTCCGTTCCTGGAACAAATAAGACAGAGTATAAATTCCAAATCAAATACATTGAATTTCCAAACCATTAATAAATACATATATCGAGGAAATCAGGAACCTATATTCGTCTTATGGGGAGGGGATACGGATCGGAAAATTCTAACAAGACTAGGGTTTGGAAGTGTTAAAATGCTCAATGTAATATGTAGAGATGTAGATAACAATCATAGGTTCTTTTTAGAATTAAGAACTTTTAGTAAAAGAATAATATTTCAAGAATATGTAGGAATTATAGAGAAACAGGGTAATCTGTTAAACTTAAAAGAGACACACGACTTATTATGTTCTAAGTCGCACAATTTTAATCATTGCCACAATCCATGCTCAGACGTGGTTTTAACTAAATGTATCTTCGACAAAATATTATGCATATTTAATACTAGAAATTGTAATATATTAAGTTAATTTTATAAAAACAAAAAAAAATATTATTAGATATACGTATATCTATTTTTTCTTATTGAAATTCCAGACTGTTTATTTTGATTGGTTGGAACCTATCCCAAGGAAGTTCAAACTATCACGACTACAAAATTTCTGAGAAATCCGGAATCTATTTCGAAAATAGAGGGCCACTCAAAATCAGGACGACGCAGTGGGAGTTAACCGCATTTCTTAATTTAACAATATATAATCAGCAAGTAGAGGAGATACAAGACGTGGTAGATTTATCAACTCATTTATCAAAGTATCAACTAATTTATACCAACAAATTAAAAATAAGAAAAAATTAATTTTTAAGTCAATCAACCATGTCGATGAAACGGCACGAAAAAGACGAGCAATTCCTTTTAAAATGATAAGCAAGGCCGCCCAAATTTTATTCGGATTATGTGACACATTATGTGTGGACAAATCCAACAATAATTTAAATAAACTAGCAAAAGAAAACACTGCAGAATTGCACTTAATAGAAGAACAAATAAAAATCATAAAAATAAATCAAATCAAAGATAAACTAGAACTAATATCTGCTGAAGAGGTTATAGAGGGGGTACGTAATATAACTGACGAACTACAATTACGGGGTTATTTGTCCGAACATTTTAACACGTTAAATTTCATTCTACAAAAATATAACCTCGAAACTAATACACTTTTTGAAATCGTACAAACAGCAAAAATAGGTTTAATCCATCCAAGCCTAATTCAACCCGATGAAATGTTACGACAGTTAAGGGACATAAAAATTTGGTTACCAAGTGGTACTGACCTCCCAATAGAAATAACCAACACCAATATACAGGAAATAATACAATTGTCAGCCATCACGATATATTATTCCGATTATAACCTTGTGTTCATTATAAATATACCGTTGGTATATCACCATGTATTAACATTGTACCAATTAATATCAATACCTATATGTACTAACAACAATTGTATTTATGTTAAACCTAATTATAAGTATATCGCTATAAGTAGGTCAAAAGAACATTACTCAATGTATGACGAGATAGATAAAACTTTATGTAAATCAACGCGTGATTTCCTGTTGTGTCCTGAAATCTATCCCTTACATCCTAGAAGTGTGAGACCAATATGCGAAGTCATTTTACTGCAAGATCCAAAAGAAGTACCTGAAACTTGTAAGACAATGCAAGTAAGAGTAGAAGCCACCATCTTTCACAAATTAGAAACGAAAAACAAATGGATCTACGTCACGACCAATGAAACAATAGTTGTCACGTGCAACAACGAGAAGAAATCGGAAAGTTATAACTTAGAAGGAGTGGGCATACTTAGTCTTAATACCAGCTGTAAAGCCTATGCAGCGAAGGACATCTTGATTCCACATAAACCAGACCACGAAGAAGAATATTTAGACTTCATCCCACATTCTAGATTACGGAACTACCAGGAGTTGGAGACATCGCCAACCAGTAACACATTACACATTCCGAGAAAAACACATTCGAAATAATAAAATGTCGGACTTGGATCAAGTGGCCAGTTCAAGCGCAGAGATAGCAGCAGCCAAAACAGGAAAAGAAATTATATCAAGACAAAAATATATCAGAAACTTACATTATTTTCTGATGTACGTTTTATTGATTACAGTTACAATGATAATGATCAATCAAATACGAACAAGAAGAACAACACTGAAGGAAACATCCTGTCCAAATCAAACAATTAAACCAGACGAACAACCAACCGCGTTTGCACCAACGGACATTCCAGAACCACTGCAACCACACCTTCAAAATGCAGCAAGCGAACTGGAAATTTCTATACTGGAAGAAGAAACCAAAAGCTCACACTTCCATAGCACAGGCTGTTCTGTGTATACCCGTTTATAGGGATATCCTTTTTCTAAGAGGGGAGGAGTTTAGTGAACCGGCGTTTACGTAAAATATTATTTATTATACAAAGCTCAAACGCATGTAATATTATTATCATTATTTTTACCATTTGTTAAAATGCCTAGCGGTTCACTATATTTCTATTAACGAAAGGTGGCGTGATTAATAAATGCTAATCACGCCATTTCCTCAATCAATCCGTGGTCCCGATTAGACATCAGGCGAGATCACGCCACGGTAGATTTTAGTATAAAAAGCCTGTAATTGAACACTACAAAGTAGAGATAGAAAAGCCGAGCTAGACTCAGTCCCAAATTTAAGTGATCAACCGGTCGTGAAGCCTTAATAGCCTCACATTGCCGCCGGACCTGGTTGCTTAAATTATTTACTAAATTAACTTTTTTCTATTTTCTCAGGCAGAGTTGAAACTCTGTCTTCAAATTTATATACAAGTTTTTTTTTCTAAATTATATTATTATTGTGTTAATAAAACATTTATTATTATTCAACAAAGTGTCAAGTGTATTCATTTTATTTTAATTCTCCGAACCACCTAAGTTGCTGTTGCCTGTTGAACGAGATCAAGTGCACCGTCGTTAAATAACTTATCTGTACATGTCACGAAGCTGTCAATAGCTCGGGTCACTACAGTGGTCTGACGACACACCCAGAAAACAATCCTTGAAATCAAAGTACAAACTTGAAAAGAAGGCAAGGATTGAAGCACAAAAAACTATTGCCACTTTGAGTCAAAAGTTGGCAGACATAAACAATGAGGAAAACTATATGCAGCAATGTGAGAAATTTTTATCTCCAAGCTTGTTAACCATTGTTAAATCACATATTCGTTGTCAGAAAAAACGTCCAAATGGTTACAGGTACTCGGATGAATTAAAAGAATTTGCACTGACGATATACTTTTTAGGACCAGCTGTATACCGTTTCTTGAGACCTACTCTGCGTCTTCCAGTACCAAGAACTTTAAGAAGAGTTATGAGTAAATATGAGTTGAATCCTGGACTGAATGACTTTTTATTTGAATTTTTAAAGTTTAAAATTTCAAATTTTAAACCAGAAGCACTTGATTGCACTTTATGCGCTGATGAAATGGCACTTAAAACACGTTTATTTCATTCATTGAGGAAGGATGAAATTATCGGATTCCATCAAACAAATTCAACAAAAACTTATGATCCGACTAAATTTGCATTTGTGTTGATGATTTGTGGAATTAATGTTCAATGGAAACAACCTATTGCATATTTTTTAGTATCTGGCAGTTGTACTGGAAATGACTTACATAACATTATTATGTCTACTATTGCTAAACTTCAAAATATTTCTTTGAATGTCAAAGCATTTATAACTAACCAAGGCTCCAATTTCCTGAATTTCAGCAAAAAGGTGTTTGTCAGTCCATCACGACCTTATTTGTATGTCAATGAACAAAAGGTTATGTTTGACCCACCGCATTTGGTAAAATCAACTAGAAATATGTTTTTCAAACATAATTTCATCGATGGTGAAAATTACATAGACAATAAACACCTTATACATTTCTATAACGAAGACTCTAAACTGAATATACGAACAGCTCCAAAATTGACACATGCCCACATATTCCCTGGACCATTTGAGAAGATGAGGGTTTATCTAGCAGCACAAGTGTTCAGTCATACTGTTGCTGCTGCTATGCATTCATATCAATCTTTGTGAAAACTATCATTTGATTCTTTGCAGACGATTCAATTTATTGAAAAAATGGACAATTTGTTTGACATATTTAACTCATCAAAAACACCTAACTGTAAAGACTTCAGGAGACCTTTTAAGAACACGTCAAATCAAAGAGAATATTTACTTATGATGGTATCATTTTTTGAGACTTTGCGAGTTATAACAAAAATTAATGGTTCTGATGTTACAAACCGAATGAACTTCATCAATGGCTGGTTGATATCAATAAATGGACTATTATTATTGTGGAGTAACATGAATCCCACAAATGATTGTAATTTTGTTCTCTATACATCGCATTTAAATACAGATCGTCTCGAAAATCTTTTTGGTATGTTTCGACTTCAAAATGGGAATAATTTAAATCCGACATCTGTTCAGTTTTACTGTGCCTTCAAAAAACTCTTCTGTTTAAATTATTTTAAACATTCACCAAATGCAAATTGCTTAAAAGATTTGGATAGCATTTTAAGTCATTCAAATGTAGAAGAGACTGGAAATCGCGACACACCGGTAATACTTCCAAAGCAGACAGCAAATCCGATCAATTTCATTCCATATTTGAAAATTGGAGATGTTGATTACCGAGACCTTAACATACCTGAAAGTAATGCATTAAATTATTTATAAGATATTACATAAGATGAGTCATGTAGTTATTTATTATTTTTCAATATATATTTATGATATTTTTTACAATTTTAATAGAACAAAACAAATTAAGTCGGTTAGAAAACGTCTTGTACCTTAACAAATGGGGAAACAGAGGCGGTGGTGCTGTAGGTTAGGCACTGGAGTAGGGGCTGGAGAATCCAAAGGCCTGAACAAATTTTTTACCTTTATGAATATATAACTTTTTCTGCTGTACCTTAATAATTCCATTGTCTTTAAATTTAATGATCAAGTATTTTCTATATTCTCTTCTTTGATAATATATTATAGAGACTATTTTTTTTAACGATATACTGATACTGAAATTGCCAAACATAACTAAGTAGTATTATTTCTATTTTACTAAATCTGCATAATGTTAAAGTATTATTTACTTAGTCTTTCTAAATGTATATCTTGAATTAGTTCTTAAGTGCCCAGAAAAATATTAGCTTACAGGCCTTTATTAAGAAATTATGTCACTGTTAAACAAAGAGGGTTGCAATTGATTGTGTAATATTGTGTGGTCGTCAAGAACTAGCATTACGTGGACATAATGATTCTGGAAGTTTATATGGTTAGTATTTTTTATACATTTATTTATTTCACCATACAATTTTGTATATTTGATAAATTTTTTGTATCATTAAACTGTAAGTCATTTATGTTACAGATTGTGATAATGTAAATCAAGGCATCAATTTCAGAGCCATTTTAAAATACCGCAGTGATGGTGATGAATATTTAGAAACTATTTTGAAAAAAAGAAGGAAGAAATAAATTTATTTGTCCCCAAATTCAGAATAAAATTATTTCAGTATGTGGTGATGTAATTTTGAAAAAGATTGCGAATCAAGTCAATGACTCAAAATGTTTCACTGTGTTGGATGATGAAACCACTGATATATCAGTTGTTGAACAGTTAGCCTTATGTGTAAGATATGTTGACAAAAATAAAAATGTGGATGAAGATTTTTTAAAATTTATTCCTGTTCAAAGTTTGACAGGGAAAAATTTAGTAGATTCTATTTTGAATGGTAATTGAAAAAAATATGGCTTACATACTTAAAAACAACTTATTTTGATTTTAATTTGGTATAATAGGATTGATGAGTTGTGGGGTTTACTGCAACTATTTATATGGACAAGGTTACGATGGTGCAAGTAATATAGCAAGCCACATACAAGGCGTTCAAGCCCACGTTAGAGCAAGGTATCCAAAAGCATTATACATACACTGTGCAGCTCATTTATTAAACTTGGCCGTCTCAACAGCTAGTAATATTAAACCTATAAGGAATTGTTTGGGAATTATTGAAAAGTTGTACGTTTTTTTCAATACACCCAAACGTAATAATGTTCTGCTGTCTTGTATTGAAAATAGTGAGACTGATGTAAAAGTGAAAACTCTTAAACGTCTTTGTGCCACTAGATGGGTAAAAAAATATGATGCGGTTCATGATTTCGTTGAGCTATTTGAGTTTGTCTTAGAAGCATTAGAGACTATTTCAGATTGGAATGATTCTTCAGGCTCCAATACAGATGCAAATTTACTATTAAAAGCTATAGATTCTGAATTTATAGTATCAGTCTTTGTTGTTAATGTAATGTATTGTAATGTAATGTAATGTAATGTATACAAATTATTTAGTGTAGAATAAAACTGTAAGTAAAATATTTTTGTGTGAAATAAAACTTAGAACAAATTAATAATAATTGAAAAGTAATTTTACATAATGCATACAATTTATTTTGTGTAGAATAAGACTGTATGTAAATTATTTTTGTGTGAAATAAAACTGTGTAAAAATTAGCAATAACATACAAATTATTTTAAATAAAATAATTTTTAAAATAAATACTTACATTTTGAAGGAATTTCAGTTGAGGAATTAGCATACAACACTGCTACCCGATAAATAGTATTTTTAGATAGCATACGACACCGCTACCGAAGTCTCTGCTAACTTTTAAAACGCTACTGAATCAAAATTTACTAAACATAATAAGAATTAACGAAAACTGATTATTGTTAAAAATTACACCACTTCTGAACTTTTTCATCTTAATATAGATCATGCAGTTATTTATCTCACCTTAATATTTTAAGATTATAATAACATCATTAATTTTGCAAAACAAGCGTTTTACACAAATTATACAATTTTTTTAATCATGCTATTCTTTATTTCATCTTCATATATATTTATTTTAAGACTGTAATAACATAATTAATTTTGCAAAATAAGCTTTTTAGATAAAATCATACGATTTTTTATTACACCTTCATATGATTATATTTTACATTTTCCCGAATTATCATAAATATGTAACACCCGACTCCATATTTTATTTATTTTTTTACCTTTATAAGACTTTATTTTCAAATAAATACAATGAAAATCCCTTCTGAATTTCAATCAGCAAAAATATTATTAGAAAAAAAAAATTATATTGATATCACAACAATTACCAACTCTTTGTCAAAATTTCATTAGGCATTTTCTGAAACTCTTAAAGTACTTTCAATCATTTTAACATTACCTTGAACTACTGCTTCTAATGAAAGAGTTTTTTCATCTTTAAAGAGTCAAAAGCTTTTTGCGCTTAAGTATGAATGATGATAGATTAAATGATTCGATGGTGATGAACGTTGAATCAACTGAAGCAAATAGTATTGACTTACAAGAAGCTTTGATTATGTTTTCTAACATGAAGACATGGCGGTACTCTCTTGTATGAATTAATATTAAAAAATAAAAATAAACATGTAATTTTAATTCATTATAATCACCTATGCTTTAATTAATTTTACTGATTTATTCTGTGCATATCTATTGTATTGTATTACTTTATATTGTTCATTGTTTTTATTTAAATTTGACTGTTGAAGTTTCAATTTGTATTTAAAGTAGACATTTATAACTTTTGCTCTGGTTACTGCTTGTATTGTGTAATTTTACTTTGTTTTAATTAAATTAATAATTATTGTTATACTACTATAATATTAATTATGTCAAATATGTCAAGAAAAAAAATAAATAGTGGCCTGCTCAATATTTATGCCTACCAAAATAAAATTGAAATGACGCCCCTGAGTGGAAATGTTTTTCAAAGAAAATTCTCCAAAATGTCATAATTACCTGCTAATAATTTCCTTGCTAGCAAATATCATGCAGCAGTAGTTAAGCAGCAAATCTGTTGGTTAATATCCATTACCAAAAAATTCAATTTATAATACTTTTAATTATAAGTATACAATTTTTAGCTTTTTTTCAGTTTTTTATACCGTGGAATTCGTTGTTCGTGACTTTTTTCGTCCCCTATTAATATTTTTTTTAAATATGGCATCCCAACTCGATCGCCATTCACCGTGCACCGCTCAGGGGGCCTATTCTTGAACGTAATAGAACGGCGTTCGTATACGAAAATCAACTATTTTTCTACTGTTTCAATAAAACCGTATTCTCGAACGTTATTCGTACACGAACGGATTCTATTGTACTGCCGTATTCGCATACGAACGCATCGTGTGGGTACGAGTAGTAGAATTGCAGTGGTCGTACACGAATCATCGTACATTCGTACCCTACCACGCTGGTAGCTATATAGTATTGAATGAAATTAATGCACAAGAATACAAATTATTATATTCAAATATGAATATTTATTTAAGAATATAATATAATTGTATTATTTAATTTATACATATTATATTGTACATTAAATTTGTACCTTGAGTACATATTATGTAGATTGTAGACACGTAAAGGTAAACGGGATTTCGTCATGGATTTAGGAATGGTTAAAAAATATAAATCCGGACCATTCAAATTTAAATTAAATATAATATTATATAGGTAGTAACAATATACAATATAGTATGAATAATAATAGAAATAAGTTAAATAGGTAAAATGACAGAATTATAAAAACAAATAAAATATAATATTAAAATAATATAAAAGGTATTTATTATTTTACTCAACACAATATAAATTATATTTTATAATTTATAAATTATAATACAATTAATTTAACATATATAATTAAATAATAGCCAATAGGTACACCGTGTATACGTATACGGTATATCATATATCATATCAAATTAACAGAATCAATAAATATATTTGATATATTATAGATAACTGGAAAATTTTTCTCAGACCCCAATCTTCATGATAGCCTTGTGAATTGTGATTTAATAACGAAACTGAAATAAATAATAAAACTTGATACTATGCTACGATAGTATTAATTATTATTATAGGTATTAATTGTTATTATAGGTACCTCCGGTTTTACCAAAGAGTCCCATAGTTACTCTATGGGTTTTACCTATATGATTTATGCATCTTTAGAATTTATCAATCATTAGCTATTGCCTTATCGGTTAGATAAGTTTATATTAAAACTTATTTGGTACCTACAAAACGTAATATTTTATTATTTGTGAGTTGTGAAGTATTACAACCTGTCGAAGTCGAACTGTCGAGAGTCGTTCTTTGTCTGTGAAAGTGTCGCGTTGTTTTGTTAAGATTTGAAAATTGTGTTAAAATATAAAATATGGGTGACGATATTGAAGTAATTGGAAACGTTTTGGCAATTGAAGTTCTAGAACAAATGGAACTAGATGCCAATTTTGTTCGTGGTTTAACATCTAATGAAAACGTGTTAGATCCATTTGAACGTAAGTACAATTTTAGATAATATACAAAATATGAATACATTTATTAATTTACTCTTTAATTAAAATGCTATTACAATTTACATACATTTTAGATTTGTCCGATGGACAATTCATTGGGATGTATCGTCTATCCAAAGAGTTGGTTAAACAGCTTATTGAAATGGTGAGACCATTTATGAAAGCGCCTTCAAGACATGGTGCTTTGCCAATTGAACGGAAGGTTAATATCTTCATTTTTTTTATTAATATAAATATAATATTACCTATGAGTCGTATGAGTAGTTAATATTATCGTCATTGATTCTATTTTATATGTTATTATTTGAAAATTGTTTGCTTTTTAGCATATAAAAATAAGTTATTTACTTTTACATAATCTATTTTTATTATGAATCTATTTACTCGTATACCTGTTTACATTATGTACCATTTTTAATTTTCAATGAAATGAAAATTTAATTTTTTATGATTTATGGCGTGATTCTATAATTTAACTAAAATGGTCATAATACCTAGTACCTATATTATGATTTGGGAAATTAATGTGTATAATATGAGGGCAATTCATAAACTAACCTCCGATTGGTCACAGTGCGGGTAGTGGGGGGAGTAGCGCGCCATCTGTGCATTCACGCGCTCATCAGGTCAGTCGGCATCAAGCCGTAGTCGAGTGAGCATCGTACATGCGCTAGTTTAGTTTTTGTGGCAGTTTGAAATGTGTGCTGCAATAGAAAGTCCCGCCAAATGTGAAGTGCGTGCTGTTATACGGTTTTTTACAGCCAAAGGATACTCTGCAGCAGCTATTCATCGTGAGCTTTGTGCTGTGTACGGACCAAAAGTTATGAGTGAAGGAGTTGTCCGTGAATGGGTACGTTTATTTGAAAGTGGACGAGAAAACGTTCATGATGAAGAGAGGAGTGGTAGACCATCCTTGGTGACTGACGAACTCGTTCAGACAGTTGATGCAAAAGTTCGTGAAAATCGACGTTTCATAATGGCGGAGTTATCTACTGATTTTCCACAGATTTCTAAGACTCTTTTGTACGAGATAGTGACAGCAAGATTGGGTTACCGTAAGTTCTGTGCACGATAGGTGCCCAAAATTCTTACCGACCACCACAAAACTCAAAGAATAGCCTCTGCATTAGACTTTCTGTCACGTTATGCGGACGAAGGAGAACCATTGTTAAACAGAATCGTGACCGGTGACGAAACCTGGATTAACATAAGTACGTGAACCCTGAGACAAAAAAACAATCAAAGATGTGGGCACATTCAGATTCGCCTACCAAACCAAAAAAGCCCGGCAAGATTTTTCTGCCAGAAAACTGATGGCAACGGTGTTTTGGGATGCCAAAGGGGTGTTGTTGTTTGAATTCATGGAACGTGGGACGACCATTAATCAAGACGTGTACTGTGAAACACTAAAAACATTACGACGGGCTATGCAGAACAAACGCCGTGGTATGCTGACTTCCGGTATCGTTTTTTTGCACGATAACGCCCGTCCTCACTCTGCTCGCAGAACAACAGCCCTTCTTGAGTCCTTCAAGTGGGACGTTTTAAACCATCCACCTTACAGCCCAGATCTGGCGCCAAGCGATTATCACCTCTTCATGCATATGAAGAAATGACTCGGGCCTCAGCGGTTTGATGACGACGAAGAGCTCAAAGATGCGGTCACAGGCTGGCTCAAGGCACAAGCGGGTGATTTTTATGCAGAAGGAATTTCAAAGCTTGTGAAGAGATACGATAAGTGCCTCAATCGTTGTGGAGACTATATCGAAAAATAGTGCAAAGATGTAGTTGTAAGATGTATATATTAAAATATTTTTACTTAACTTGGTGTATTTTTTTCAATCAACCGGAGGTTAGTTTCTGAATTGCCCTCGTATATTTCATTTAATTAATAGAAGGTATGTTACATATGATTAAAATTTAAATTTAAACCAATAGGCGTGCTTACACATTTTATCATATAAGAAAATTTATTAATATAAAATAATTCAGTTATTGTTTAGTATGAATTTTGGATTCTGAGTGAAGCAAAGAATATTATGGTTTTACAATGGTGTTTATTTTATCAATTTTTTTTTTTATTCTGTAATCACTTTGTCATATAAAAATACTGGTTCAACTTTTTCGTCCAGTAACTTTTTAGATTCAAAATTGTAATGAGATGCTAAGTTATTTTCGGAAAATCTTTTTTTTTTCTCTTTTAGTTTTTCCAGGAATTAGGACAAACAGTAATATCGGTAAAAATCTGTTATAAACAATACTTTCACTTTTCAGATGTTAGTTATTTAGTCAACTCTAAAATTATTAGGGCTAGAAACATGTAAATTTTATCCTGTATCAAAGATCAAAATTTTCAACCCTTGCCCTAAATATTGAACTTGGAAATTACCTAATTTTTGAAAGTTTTTATGTAATACAATTTTTAATTTCCGATACAAAAGTTTTGAAAATTTAAAATGACCTTATTTATGTAATTACTTAACCACCCTTTACGAATTTCAAAATCATTAGTCAGGATTTTATAGGTATACATTTAACCTTCCAGCGGGCGCGCTGTTGTAAATAATACAACAGTTTTATATTTATTTGTTTTTTCAACTTATACTATATTTTTATCTTATCGACGGTCATGGAAATTCCTCTGAAATGTTCTTATCTATGTTTTAGACTATTTTTGAAGTTATTGTGTTGTCGCAAAATACAACACGCGCCGTTCTGTGTACCTACGCGGCTACGCTAATACAAAACGCTTCATTACCTACCGTCGTGTACCTGCAGACATATTATTTTGTAATTTTTATTTTGTGTGGTAATAAGAACAAATAATATGTAAGTATTGTTTTATATTATTATGTAATATATTCATTTTTTTCATATTACGGTTTTTTTTTTATTTGCATACGTTTTGGTACGTACTAACAATCGATTTTATAAACAATGTCTTAGGTCGAATCATATGACAGTCGACCAAATTCAAAGTTTACTACAAGATATTTCAACTGAAATAGACTGTGTGGACGACCAAGAGAGTGACAGTGATCTAAGTATCGAAGATGTGGAGGTAAGTGACCACGAAAGCGATTCCGAACAAGATTTTTCAGACAATGAATCAGATCTAGAGACTAGTTTGGGTGACAGTATATTCTATGTAGGAAAAGATAAAATAACTAAATGGCAACAAAAAGATTTTACCACTTCAAAAATTAGGCATCATAATATAATAAACGTGGTTCCCGGTCCAAAGGAGTGTGCGAGAAATATCGTTAGTGAGATGGATGCATTTCTAAAAATTATTGATCTTGACATGATTGACGAAATCGTAAAGTGCAACAATATGTATATTAGTAACGTGAGACAACGAGTTCAATACTCTAGACATCGAGACTGCTTAGATACTTCAAGGTCTGAAATACTGGCTTATTTTGGACTTTTATTTTTGATTGGTATGAAAAAAGCTCATCATGCTAATGTATTAGAATTATGGTCGGCGGATGGTTCTGGTATAGAAATAACTAGGGCCACTATGAGCTACAAAAGATTTTTGTTTTTGGGTCGTTGCTTCAGATTTGATGATCGTGAAATTAGGGATGAAAGACGAAAAATTGATAAACTGGCTGCTATTCGTACTACGTTCGACCTTTTCTTGAAAAATATCAATCAGAATTATAATTTGAGTGAATATACTACTATCGACGAAATGTTACACCCATTTCGTGGTTGGTGTCAATGGATACAGTATATCCCAAGTAAACCGGCCAAATATGGCATCAAAATGTTTGCATTATGTGATGCAAAAACATTTTACACGAGTAAAATAGAGATTTATGTTGGAAAACAACCACCTGGTCCGTATGAGGTTTCTAATTCACCAATTGATATCGTGAAACGATTAGTAACACCTATCGAAAAATCTAAACGAAATGTTACCACTGACAATTGGTATACCAGCATTCCACTTGCAGATTACTTATTACAAAAAAAAATTACTCTAACTGGAACTTTGAAAAAAAAACAAGCGAGAAATACCTAAAGAATTTTTACCTGATAAAAAAAAAGATGTTGGTTCGAGCGTGTTCGGGTTTCAAAAAAATAAAACATTAGTGTCATACGTACCTCGAAAAAACAAAGCAGTTATTTTGCTTTCAACTATGCACCATGATTCAAAAATTGATGTAGAAACTCGTAAATCAGAAATAATTATGGATTATAATTTTACCAAAGGTGGAGTCGACACAGTAGATAAAATGTGTGCGGCATATTCTGTCTCTAGAATTACTAAAAGGTGGCCACTTGTAATTTTTTATTCTTTGATGAATATTGCTGGTATAAATGCTCAGGTACTGTTTTCATACTCTAAACATAACAACACCCCAAAAGTTAGAAGATTATTTTTGAAAACATTGGCATTTGATCTAATGAAGGAACATCTTGCTTCTCGTGCTCAAATCTCAAGTTTACCATTGGACATACCATATTTTCTGAAAATGAAATATGCTGTTCCAACTGTTCCAAGTACATCAGATGTATCTATAACCCCCCCTTCAAAACGAGGAACTTGCTACGAGTGTGGAAGGAAAAAAAATGCGGCTACATCTATGAAGTGCACCAAGTGTATGAGATTTGTATGTAAGATACATTCAAAAAAAATTATTATTTGTGAAAAGTGTTCTAATAACGATGAAAATGACTATTCTGAATAATTTATTGCTTTCTTACTGAAAACAAATAAAAAACCTAATTTTAATTTGGTATGCAGTAATAATAAGACGTATTGATTTTTAATAAATACATAATTATAATAATATTTAAATGAAAATAACTTTGTGAACGTTCCTATTGTTTATTTGACTTACTATAAGATATATTTAAGATTTAAATTTGTTATGTATTAAGATGTATTGATTTTCAATAAATACATAATTATAATAATATTTTAATAAATACAACTTTAAGAATGTATCTATTGTTTATTTTATTATTATATATACGATTATCACAATATATTAGGACTGTTGTAAAATTTACAACGCGCGACTACTCATGTTTGAAATAATGGCGCGCCCGCTGGAAGATTAAATAAATTATTATAAATTTATGTACAAAAATCAATGTTTTACATCAATAACAGTAAAATACGTAAATTGCAGTATATTAATAATACATTATACTGAAAGTTTGCTCAGAATCGTTGAACCCAATAGAAATGGAATATGGTTTTTTTTAAATTCAATACATTCATTACCATTACTTTGTTCATGCACTGTAGTCTGTAAGGACAAAATACAAACTTTCACCACCATTATCTCACCAATCTTTTGTATTCAGGTTTTAACTGCTCTTCGGTTTTTTGCTGAGGGGAGTTACCAGATGGATGTTGGTGAGAACCAACATTCAGCTGTAAGTCAACCGACTGTAAGTCGCATTATTGAAGAGGTGGTTAATGCTTTGTGTGAACAATCAATTATTGACCAGTATATACACTTCCCAAGAAATTTTGAAGAATTGAATGCCACACGTCAAGAGTAATTTATATTTTAATTTGTTTAGCATTATATTTTTGTACTTTGCATGCTTCAAAAATCCTTTCTAATCACTTGTCTGAGTTTACCTAATTCATAGAAATTTAACTAATACCAAGTTGGAATAAATGATCACTACATATGATTAACTAAGATATTTTATTTTAGTATTAAGTATTTATATAGTTAATGAAATTCATTTTAGATTTTATAACAAATATGGTTTTCCTGGAATTATTGGTGTGATTGATTGCACTCACATTCCAATCGTACCACCACACATAGAAGATGATATTTATCCAGAACATGTCTATGTGAACCGTAAAGGATATCATTCCATAAACACTCAATTGGTTAGTACCTATTCTAAATTATATCTTAATTATAATTATTTGTTAAAGCTGTGTAATGTTTTATTAAATAATTTAAAAATTACGTATAGTTTATTAATGGTAGTTGTTACAACATTAATTGTGATTAACTGCCTAATATTACAATTAAACTTAACATTAATTTTCCAAACTTATAATTTTTTACATAGAAATTAAATAATATTAAGGTTTGTTTTTATGTGTGTTTTTTTCAAGATATGTGATGCAAAAAAAATTTACAAATTTTAAATGTGTCTGCAAAGTTTCCTGGCTCCGCCAACGACACTCATGTTTGGAATGAGAGTGATGTTAAAACTCTTGTTACTGATTTGCATAATAGAGGTCATACATCTTATTTCTTATTAGGTAACTGTCAATTCAATTTAATACATTGATTTAAGTGTATAATAAAATATTGTGCATTAGGTGATTCAGGATATGCTCTTCGGCCATGGCTAATGACACCATTTGTAGATCCTGAACCAAATTCACCAGAAGCTGCATTCAACAATTCATTCTGTAAAATCAGATCTAATATTGAACGTTGTATTGGAGTGTTGAAAATGAGATTCCGGTAGATGTGATAAATTAAAAATTTTTAAGTTTTTTTAATTCAAATATTTCAATTTTTTTAGTTGTTTATTGAAACATAGAGTTCTTCATTATGCACCAAACAAGGCATTCAAAATCATTAATGCCTGTATCGTACTACATAATATGTGCATTAAATATAATATTCCATTAAATGAGGATATTCTAAATAATGATAATGACTTGGAAAATTTTGAAATCCCTGAAGTTCAGTTGGTGGAGGATGGAAATATACGAAATCGTAATCCTGAATTAGTTGCAGGACGACTTGCTCGTCAGCATATTGTTAATTCTCTCTTCACTTGACAGTAAAATAAGTAAGTAATAATTTTGTATTTTATTTGAATTAGTTTTTACAGTAAGGAGAAAAAGTAATCTCTATTAGATATTAATTTTAATGCCTATCATGTGAGATACATTAAACCATTTAAACCAATATGTCATTAATTAAAATTTTTGAAGGTTAAATCATTAATTGATATCAAAATTATTTTAAAATTTATATTTGAATAACAATAGATGTTAGTGTCCATTTTTCAATGCATTGCGTTTTTATCAAACATATAAACTTAATAATAAAGAATAATTAGGAGGATAAAAAAATTAACAGTTAAAACACAAGTAACAATTCAGTTGTATACTTGTATAAAGAAAAAAAGTTTTGTAAATTTTAAAAAAATTTAAAATTTTCAATATTAGTGTCATTATTAATGAAAAATCAAAAAGGTAAGCAGAAAAAGTCTATTCGGTCAAACTGTTCTAATAAATGGATAAGTAATATTTGTATTAACTTGATTTCACAGTTGAAAATCACAATTTACAATTTTTTTTTTTTTTATATTGATATAATAAGCATAATATCTATATTTATAATTATAAAATTAGAAATGTTTAGTCTGTTCACTAAATAATGATACATTTTTCAGTTTGTTGAATGAAGAGATGTGTAAATTAGTAATTAGGTATTATATAAATGCTTTATAAAAGAAACAAATTAAACATATTTAAGAAAATTTGGTTATTCCATCTAATATAATTATTACTTTATGTACATTGTACAAAATAATATTTTATCCTACTATTACTCTATGAAGTTACACATATACTATTTAAATTAAACTATTTTTTTATCTAGGAAAACAATATTTGGGACAAAAAGAAGATAACAAAAAAACATTAAACATCATCATCACTAAGTGCTGAACCACTACTATTATCGCTACTAGTTTCATCAATGCCTGCCATTATCGCCATGGCCTTAGCAATTTTTTCTTTTGCCAATAAACTTCTTTTCTTTAACTTAAGTTGTTGTTTCAAAATTTTTATTTTATCGCTATAGTACTTATTAATGATGTTATTCCTCTCAATTGTTGTGTCAGTTAACTTAGATGTTGCTGTGTATGCATGCTGAATACGTTGTGATTTTAATGATTTACACCCTAATGAAGAAAACATAATATATATATATATATATATATATATATATATATATATATATATATATATATATATATATATATATATATAAGTGTTAAGTTAATTTAATTCATTAGTTATCAAAATCAATTGATTAGTAAATTTGTATTTTTAACAATTTATAGTTATCAGTAGGTACTATTTACCGTGTTGGTAAAATTGGTTGGTGCGACTGTTCTATTGTAACTAAATTCGGTTTTTTTTCTACACTAATGTCTAAAATTGTGTGTTCCAACTGTACTGGTTGTAAATCTCTTTAATTAAATTATATTGAGTAAACAAAAAATGTAGTTAAGGATGTACTATTAACTGTACGTTAATATTAATTAAAATTATTGAATTGCTTACATAATATTCAAAATCTCAAGAGTATCAGAACTATCATGTACTATTTCATGACTACTGGTGGATGGTTGCTGAAAATCAAAAGTTATACTAGGTTCTTTGTACAAAGGATCCCCACTAATAGGCACCACTCCAATCGAATCTATTATCCGTTTATCTACTTCATCTAGTGATTTAGCTTTTGGTGAACCACCTCCTGTTCCAGTTACATCATGTCTACCATCAGTTTGTTTTTTTTTTTTGCTTTTGCTTTTAAATCTTGCCAAGTCTGTAATTTATTATGTAGATATTTTACTTTTGAAATTAAAAAACAGTTCAAACAAGTATCTTATTGACTTAATGAAAAATGGGGAAAAAATTATTATAAAATCAATACATTTACTTCCCTGTTCATTCAAAATTTTAATTTTAGGTCTCTAGGATAGCAACCTAATGAAATATATGATTAAATAAAATGTACAAATAATTTTAACTTCACCATTTGTTTTATTCTTAAGTTGGCCTGGAAATAGAATTCAGAACACTGCAGCCACATATGTTTATCAACACATTTTATGAAAAAGTGGCTGAAAGTTTTCTTTCACAAGGTCAGAATGTGCTTCCATAAAGTCAATTAGGTATTCTCTTTAAAATTTGGTTACAGAGGATTTTTCGATTTTAAATAAGTATTCATTTTTGTAATTTTAGTTCATAATGAATAATAAATTGTTAATAAAGGTATATTTTGTTTACATTTTACAAATGTGTAATTAATTGAGTATATTATTTAACTATTCTTCATATTATGTGAAATAAACCAATACATTTTATTACAATGAATCTATTATTGCCATTAATTTAATAATTACATTTATCATTATTTTAAATGCAAAAAATGTTATATTATTTATTAATATTATTTTGTTTTATTGTAAAATTTAAATTAAAAACATCAACAAATAAAATTAAAATATATATTGTTGTCATTTTTCAACAGAAAAGCGTACTTATCTAATAATCATCTAGCTCTAACAAACATATTTATTGTGCATAAAGAACTATTCATTATTTTAATAAGTCATTTCTTGTGTGTATCCGACTTCATTTTCTTTTTTTAGTGCTTAATTTTACTATTTGTAAAGTGTTTAGTACATGTTTTATGTTTAATCTATATATTTATGTAATATACGTATAATGTATAGGTATATAAAACGTACAAAACACTAAATAAATTATAGAACTAAACACAAAAAAAAAGAAAAGCAAGTCTGATACACACGTTGGGTTGGAAAAGATGGTTCGATGATCTCGCAATGGTGTATATTCTATTTCAAAAGAGAACATACCGGGTGGCAACCGTTTTACGTTCGACAGCACGCATCTCCCACCAAAAACCAGCTGTCCGACGACAATAAGATTGTTAACATTTGATTTAATTGGTGTGTAGTGTGTACACGTCGAATAATTTCGATCGGCGCGTAATTAAGACAAAAGTGGGGGAAATTGGGCTTAAGTCGTACATCTAGGTACATTTAGGCAATCAATAAATATTATTTAAATTACATTATTATTAACTAAACATTCTTAATTAGTCTTATTCTTTATTCTTTTTATTACAAGTGCCTAGTTTACTTAATAAAATAACAATTAATTGCTTCGGAATTGATGTGATTCACAGTAATAAATAATAACTAATCATTCATATACCTATCTAAGTTGAATGATTAAATACAATTTACAAATAATTTAACCTTTCGCCATTCATTCCACTCTTTAGTTGGCCCGGGGATCGCATTCAACAATTCGGCACACTGCTGCCACAAATTTTTTGCCACATTAGTAGTGAAAGTGGCCGAAAATTTTCCTCTCATAAGATCCGGATGGGCCTCCATGAAGTCAATTAGTCCTTCTTTTTGCTGTTTGCTTACAGATGATTTTTTTAATTTCATGTTAGTATTCATGTTTAAGTTTAACATAAGACTTTCACACTTAAAAAGCAAAATTATTGTAATGAATTGTTATGAAAAAATGTTTTTCAAAGGGTGCGTGCGCATTCAACGCTCTCGACCAATGAACAACGAGTATTGCGACGTTGCCATACAAAACGAATAGAACAGCGTTTGTAATTTGTATACAATTCGCTCTATTAATACAGATTCTATTGGTGATCAAGAATACGATTTTTCGTTCGTGGTAGAAAAATCAGTAATAGAGCAACTCGTATACGAACTCCGTTCTATTACGTTCAAGAATAGGCTCCCAGGCGTGTTAAAAGTACACGGCACAGTCGTGTCATTTCACTCGGGTCTCAGCAGCAGTTCACACCGACCACGTAGGTAACATGTCATCTGCCCGACGTACAACAATTCGTTTTATCGTTGGATAAGAATAACGTTTTGAACACGAGGCGTAATCACACGCAAACGACTACGCGTCGCCATCGTTAAAAAAAATTGTGATAAAGCGCGTGGCGAAATCAGGGACCGCCACGGCCAGCGAACTTCAAAGCGAACGAAATCGCGTCGTCGTACACGTTCGACTAAGGCAGTACTGATCGGATTCGCATATACGACATCCGATCACACACACACACACACACACACACACACACACACACACACACACACACACACACACACACACACACACACATACACATGATTTCCGGTGTGAAAGAGTGCGTCGTACGGTGAATACTACGTACGACACTACGACTTCGACGAGAGGCGAAATAAAAGTGTGAACGACAACGCGTGGCCATTATAGTGATGGTACGAAATAGCAGTAGCAGGTTGCTAATTTTTTTAATTTTATTTCAGCCTGTGTTTCTACACTTTAGTTGATGGTACGAAATTAAATATTTATATTATTTTTGTGTAATAAAATAATTCTATTTAGCATTATACAGTAATCACTATAACGGATTCGACAATAATAAACATTCAATTGCCTAAAAATTATTGTGCTCAAATTTATTAGTAATAGCAAATAGCTTTGATTAGCAGTCACTGGCCACCAGGGGCGGAGTGGCCCACCGGGATACCGGGAAAAATCCCGGTGGCCTGGAAGCCAAATGGCCCGTTTACCTAAAGTATAGATAATATTAATAATGTAGAGTAATGAAAAAATTTATTTATCTATATGACTATATATATACGAAGACGAAATCAAATTTAATTATAAGTATACCGTATCTAATATACGCACGTATATACCCACTTCAGTTCAGTTCACACTATCTATTTTTATAACTTTCGCTGTAGCCTTCTATGTCTTCGACACGGAGTATTATGTCTATATTATATTATATCTGTGGTCTACGACAATATCTTATCGGTTTATCGCCTCGCTATACTATCGAATCAAATGTACATTACTATATTTTTTCGTTATTTTGTCATTAGATAAAATACTTTGCGAGTGGTAACTACATTTATATTTCATACGTATTAAAAAGTTTTGTTTTTAAATATTATATTCATTTCAATCTAAAATATTTCTCATCAAAATGAGCGATAATAAGAAAAGAAAAGGTGGCGCTGAAAGAGAGAGGGAAAAAAGTAAAAAGTTATTGATGTTAAGTGGAAAACAATGTATGAGATTAGATTCATATTTTGGTAAAATAAATCCAGTTACACTTTCAACGGATTCGGAAAATATCTCTGATCATAATGATTTATCATTTGAAACGGATCATACTTCCCAAGGTAAGCTTATCAAATAAAATTATTTTTTTATATAGGTACCATATAAGTTATAAATTATTTAATAAATTTTAATTTATAACAAAAAAAGTAAAAAGTTTACCCCTTGACCACCCTTTTTTTTATTTAACAGATATTAACGAGTTTACTAACGATGAAAAAATATTAAATTCCGAAAATAGTAGTTCTGCTCTAATGCAACTTCAACATGACACTCCGGTTATCAATCCAGAAAAAAACGTAGAATTAAACAAATTTAAGAAACCAAATTCTCATAATTTAAAGTACTTTTTTCAAATTCATCCGGTACAACCGTCTGATGATTCAATTTTACCATTTTCGAGTAAAAAGGTATTTTTTCGTAACAACAAATTAAATAGGAATTGGTGTACATACAATGAGCATTCAAAACAAATATTTTGTTCCGTTTGTTTGGCTTTTTCGACTGACAGTAATGCATTTACTAAATGGTATGAGTGACTGGAAACATGTTTACCAGCGTATTTCAGAACACGAGGCAAGTAAATGTCATATGCAATGCTCTGAAGCTTATTTTATTCAGTTCAACAAAAAAATATTGAAAATGTATTATTAGTTGACCAAAAAAGAATACAAAGAGAAGAAGTTAAGAAAAATAGGGCAGTACTTGAGAGAATTATTGAAGTTATCAAGGTTATTGGAAAACGTGGTTTAAGTATACGAGGTAAAAATAATGAAGCTGCTTATTTACTCAATGACCCTATCTTAGATCATGGCAATTTCCTTGAAATGATTATATTATTAAGTAAATATGACGCTGTTTTAAATGAACATTTGAATAAAATTATAAATACGAGCGAAAAAATGCATAAACGTGGATCTCAAGGGCGTGGAAGTTTTGTTACTCTTTTAAGTCACTATTCAATAGATAATGTAGTTACATCAATCTCTTCATTAATAAAGTCTACTATTTCAAATCAAATAAAACAATCAGATATGTTTTCTGTTTTGATTGATACTACCCAGGATATCTCGGTGATGGACCAGTGTTCAATTGTACTAAGGTACGTAATAAATGGAGAAATAAATGAAAAATTAGTCGCTGTTAAGTGCTGTACTGATTCTACAGGGGAAGGTATGATGAAGTTATTACAATCTGCATTATTTTCATTAGACATAAACATTACTCGTTGTATTGGGAATGCTACAGATGGTGCAGCTAATATGCAAGGCATGTATAAAGGTTTTACGTCTTGGCTTAGCAAAACAGCGCCCGAACAAGTTCATGTTTGGTGCTATAGCCACGTTTTAAACCTGGTAATATGTGACGCTACAAAAAACCCAGTTAAAGTAGCAACGTTCTTTTCTATCATTAATTCATGTGCCGTATTTTTTAAAGAATCATACCAGCGTATGAATATTTGGAAGTCAATAAGTAATAATCATCACGATAATATTCGAAATAAACGTCTTCAAATCATCGGAGAAACGAGATGGACCGCAAAGCAAACAGCCCTTAACAGAATTTTTGGTACTTATGATAAATTTGACGATGCTTTGTATACAGAGTTGATTATTTGTCTATCTAAAATATCTAATAATGAAGGTTTTAAGCCCGATATTCGATCTAAAGCTAACTGTTTATTGTCATCATTATTGAAGTATGAAAATATCCTCATTGCACATATGTTTATGAAAATATTTTCTATAACAGGTCCCTTATCAAGATACTTGCAAACAAGTGGCTTAGATTTATTAAAATGTCAACAAATGGTCGAAGGCACTTTAAAACAAATAGAAAAACTCCAACGAGATATGGAAAATATAAAAATAACATATTGTGATAAGTTTATATAAAAGGCTCAACGAATTATTGATTTAGAAATTGAAAATACTGAAGATGAAAAAAATAAGAAAGATTTAGAAATGTGTGATATTCAAGATCAGTTTGAAAATAAACGTATTCAAAGAAAGAAAAGAATGTCTACTTATGAAACGGAAGATGAACCAATAATTAATGCTGCAAAAAAATTTGAAGTTGAAGTTTATAATAAAGTATTTGATGCTATTATACGAAGTATGACTTCAAGGTTTATTAAAAATAATACATTATACTTTGATCTTTCTCTATTATCGCCAAACAATTTTGAATCATTCAAAAATGGAATGCCGAGTGGTGCATTATCTACATTATCTTTGAAACTTAAACCATTTATTGAATGTAACAATGATGTTGAACAAATTAAAAGCAGTTTATGTGAAGGATTATTACATTTTTCTAGCTCATGGGAATTTTTAAAAAAATCAGTAAATGACGAATATAATATGATATATTGTGAAGATAGTGAAAATTCTGATGACAAAGAAGATTCAAATTCATGTAAAATAAAGCCATGCAGAAGTTGTCAAAATTGTCCTCTTTGTTGTTACAAGGCCTTAATTAAATATAGTTTATTTTCTAACACATATCCAACTTTGATGTTGGCATATCAATTCTTACTGACATTACCCGTAACACAAGTTGCGTGTGAAAGATCATTTTCAACACTGAAGTATATAAAAAACCGATTAAGAAGTACGATGAGCAACGAACACTTAGAAAATTTCATGTTAATGGCAATCAAGAAAAAAACACTAGTCGAACTTAATAATGACGAAATAATAAACTCTGTTGGAGAAAAGAGTAAATTATTAAACAAATTATTATTGTAAGCATTGATTAAGTAGGTATGTTATGAGTAATGTTATAAGTTAATGTTAATGTTATAAGTAAAACAATTATTATAATTATATCTGAAGCTAAAGTAGCTTATTCTTTGTAAGTTAATATATTTATTTTAATTTTATTAGAACATATTATAAGTATAAAAACAATAATGATATATTATTATTTTGGTTTGTGTATTTTTATTTCGGTTTTATAGTTTTGTTAATAGTTTTATCTGTAAAATACATGCACTGTTATATTATATTTTAGTACCTACCTATTTGTTGTTTGTCTGCCTACATACAAAATTAGATAAAATACAATTTTTAATCAGGAATTGAAAATTTTGAGTGGCCTGGAGAAAATTAATTTTCCTGGCCTGAATTTTTTTCCCACTCCGCCCCTGCTGGCCACTGATATTTTCACTGCTATATTGTTAGAGTAATAATTATTATCAGTTCCAATAATAGCTGTTACCCCGAAAAACAGCTATTCTACATGAATAGCAAATAGCAATTTTGCAAAATAGCAATATTTTTCACTGCTATTTTCAAATAGCAATAGCAGTTGCCAAGAAAAATAATAGAATTTTACCACCACTAGGCCATCATTGATTATCGTTCGACGCGACGAAACACGGGAACCGCCGCGCCGCGTCGTGGGCTACAGCAGAGCGTGTCACACATAAACGCGTATGGTTAACCTAAAGCTGCGGCCCCACTGGGAGCGATTTGCGATTTTGCGATAGCGTGTAGCGATTTTGCGTTTTAGCGATTTTAACAAAAGTATGTAACTCATATGTAGTGGCCCCACTGAGCGCGTGCCGCGTGTCGCGTGTAGCTTTACACGCGCGGTAATCGCTTAAAGAACAAAATAGTTTGATATTTGGCGATTAATCGCTGTCAAAATGTCTTCCGCGTCGGTTGTGTCCGAACAAATAGCTGCCGCTGTATTCGTACAGGAAGCTATTTGGAATCCTAGACACCCGGACCACAGTAATAGGACTAAGATTCAAAAATGTTGGTCCAACATTGGAAAGGATCTTGACATGAATGGTAATTTAATTAATTAATATTATATATTTTGATATATTACCTTTATATATTTACCTTTAAATAATTTAACTAATATAGTATCATAGTATAATATAATATATTATATTAGCTAATAAGTATACTGAGGCTCTTCACTAGACCACATGACGTATTGCATTACTTTGGAGTGACATATAAATATATATATATATATATATATATATATATATATATATATATATATATATATATATATATCATATATAAATTAGAGCTGCAAAATTAGATAAATATTGACAACAAATGACAATAATTACTGCGTCTATTGTAGGTACTTGTTTTATAAAAAAAAAAAACCAGTATTTCTCAGATCGACTGTTATAAAACTGAAAACTGTTATAATATAATATAATTATACTATTTAAAATCTGGTCATAATTATAATAAGCAACTAAATTGTAAAAATAAATTATTGCTATGGTTATTTTTAATCTTTTCATATTGATTACGTATTATCGGGTATTTAACTTTTTTTTTATACAGTAGTTATTTTTATACAGCATTATACGAGACTATAAATACTAGAAACTAGTGATCCATATTATACTATAAGAATCAAAATATAACTAATATGATAAACAAAATTAACTTGTAAATATTTTTCTTATAATTATTGTTTTTTGACAAAGAACCTCATTTAATTTCAATAGTAATACAAAATGTATATTTTAACATTACGAAATAAATATACATAGTAATATAGGTAGTGAAATATTTAAAACAAAACGTTTATATATGGTCCAGTTGCCACGGAACAGACCCAGCCTGACTACTAAAATATTCAGTGAATAGTTCCCTTGAATCTTTTGCTAGTCTTCCAAATCTATTATTTTGTCTTCCTACACTGTTCTTGGATATATTTGTCTGTTCTTCCAAATTATCAATTAAATTGTTTAGTTGATCGTGTTTCAATACTAAGTTGTGCAATACACATACTGCCTTTGTAATTGCGATGGCATGCTCAACGTTTGTTTCAATTGCCTTGTTTAATATCCTCCACTTTGAGGATAAAATTCCAAATGAATTTTCCACCGTACGTCTTGCCCTTGATAGTCTGTAATTAAATATTTTCTTTTTTTGGTCATTCAAAAGTTGCTTCCTAGGATAAGGTCTTAATAAATTGGTCAAAAGGGGGAACGCTTCGTCCCCTATAAATGTATATGGTGCTTTAATGTTGGTATTGGGTAGGTCTACATCATCTGGAATATTTAATTGATTTTGTTGAAGTTTTTTAAAAAAAACTGAATTTCTTAAAACTCCACCATCACTTTCTCTACCATATACACCGATATCCACTGCTATAAACTTATAATTAGCGTCAGAAATTGCAAATAAATTTATTGAAAAAAAATGTTTGTAATTATAATACATCGAACCAGAATGTTGTGGTTGATCGATTCGAATATGTTTGCCATCTATACTACCGAGGCAGTTCGGAAAGTTCCATTTAGTAAAAAAATCATTTGCATTCGTTTTCCAGTCATCAACCGTTGGTTCCGGTATATAAACTGTAGACAATTTGTCCCAAATAGCCTCGCATGTCTCCACTACAATTCTCGCAACACTTGTTTTACCCATACGAAAAGTAAAAGCTAAACTTCTAAAACTACATCCAGTTGATAAATACCTAAAATAATAATAATTATATTAAAAATATGTTTTGAGACCTAATTCTAATTTATAATCTATCAAATAATTAGTCAAACATTTAATTAAGGTATATCAATCGTTAAATTGCAGTGGTTACATTAAAAACCAAATGGAAAAACATCAGAGATTATTATCGAGCTGAACTAAAAAAAGTATCATCAGGACGTTTGGGGGCTGGTGCTGACGAAGTAACCACTTCCACGTGGCCATTATTTTCATGCTTAAATTATTTGAAGGATACAATGCAAACTCGTCCTCGTACTACAAACTTGACACAGAGCGCAAGAAACTCCGTCGAAAATGCTTCACAAGATACTTCCGTCGATTTTTCTCTATTCAATGTAGACGAAAATAGCGTAGAAGAAATATGTGAAGATGATAACGGCATTATTCAATCTACGGAAGACCACATAAGAGAAAAACCCATGCATACAACCCAAACGGCAAAAAAAACTAAAACATCAATGGGCAATTTCAGACAAGAGTTGTTAAAGCTTGAGGAAAAAAAAATAAAATTACTTCAAAGTGAAGAAAAAGACGATGAAGACTTAATGTTTTTAAAAAGTCTATTACCTGATTTGAAGTCTTTATCTAGATCACAAAAAATGAGGACAAAAATAAAATTTCAAGAAATTTTATACAACGAAATTATGAATAATGAGCCTACAACTTCTACACAGTATTCAAGCACACCAGCATCAGTTTCTACGCAGTCATCAATTTCAACTGAAGATAATTCTCATTGGCAACCATGGCAACATATCAATTTTAACGATACCAATCAGCTCGTAAATGGCCCCATAGAACTCCAAGAACAGGGTACAATTTACGAAAATGTGTAAAAAGTTCAAAGTTTAACAAAGTTCTGACTCATTAAATTGTTTTTCATTTTAGTTATATTGTTATGTGAAGGAACTATTTTTATGTTTTTTTTTAAAATTATATTATGTCAATAAATAAGTTTGTTGAATGCTTATCTTATATTCATTTAATTTTAGTAAAAACTAAATTGTTTTATTACAATATCTGTTGCATAATATGACTTAAATAAGTATGTTGTACGTTGGGTTGGTATAAATAAAACGTTAGAGTAAAATTTAGATACTTATATACTATAGGACATAGGTAAAAACTATGGGTAAATCGGTGTTTTGGAAACCTATTTTAAGCCAAATGAACTTATAATCATTTTATTTTTAAATAAATAAATAAATTCTATAATGCTGCTCTTCAACAATATTTTTACAATAACAATTCAAATTTGTGGCACAAAACAAATCATTTAGAGTTTATACAACAATTATTTTTAAAATTAAATTTAGAAACAACATATTATTGTTGTGGTGCAGTGTTGTAGTATTCATTCGTTTTTTTAAAAATAATAAATAAAACTAAATTTATCATATAGATTTGATATATAGAGATGCTAACTCAATATATTATTCACTTAATCAAATTTATTTAAATAACTTACCTCAATGTAAGAAATAGCCTTTCTTCTACAGGTATTGCTTTTCGGAAGTTTGTATCTTCTTTTTCGATCACGCTTCGTATAGCTTCCAAAATTATATAAAAAGTAGTTTCACTCATGCGACAATACTCAAAAAACTTAACTGGATGATTTTTTAATTTACCGAAAAGCGTATGAAATTCCCCTTCAGATAGCCTATGTTTATTTATTTCATGAACCCATAAACGGTTCTTAACCAAATTTACTTTAATATCAATTAAAGCAGCACTTTCAGCCAGCAACATTTTTCTAGACGTCATCTTGGTCGAGGATCGAATAAACAAATGAAAAATACACGAACACGTGCGACTAAAAATGCAGAAACGCATGTAAAATCGCTAAAGTGTCCCCATCAAAATCGCTAGAGGACATCGCGCGTGTAATATCGCAGAAACGCTCGAAACGCAGAATCGCAGAATCGCTCCCAGTGGGGCCGCACCTTAACACGTAGACCGCGGCGATCACCACGTGGCCGCGGTTCGACGACGAGTGTGCCCGAAATATTAAATTATCGTAGCGGCGCGATCGCCATTCACCGTGCACCGTGTAGGCACTAGGCACCTCACGTGAAACGTGAAAACGCACACCTCAGCCGGGTCGTTGCGCGAGTCACGTCATGTCTAATGGATGTACACCGAGTATTTGAACTAGAGATGTGTCGTTCATGAACGACCTAGTTCAATTGAACTAGGGATGAGCAAATGATCACGTCGCCGTTACTTTGTCACGGCGACAACAGTGTCACTGTTTGTCACTGCGACAGTGAAATATTTTAAATGGTGACTGGTGACTTATGGTTACAATGTTATAAATGTATAATGTTGGTGACAATTGAGTATAGTAATATCACAGAATAGATTAAATACTTTGATAATGTCACTAGAAATTTGTCACTGACGACTAAAATTTACGGTGACTGGTTAAAAGGTTGGTGACTGTTGTCACTGTTCCACTGGTAATCGCACATTAATACGAGCCGCCACTGGTGACAAGTCACCATTAAAAATCGCCGTGACATATTAGTCGCTGTCACCACTGTCACCAGTGATAATATTTTGTCCCTTTTATCCATCTATAAATTGAACTATTCACTTTAGTGAACCATATGAACTAGTTCACGTTTTTAAGAACGAGTCGTTCATATCGTTCACTGGTTCATGTATGATACAGAGCAGTGCTTATTTTAACGTGCGTTTGAACACATTTTGCGTAATTCTAATTGAAAAATCTGCAGCTATAATTTAATAAACGCGCAGTTATAACCACATATTATAAGTTATATTACATTTTTTCAATTTGTGTGGTTAATAAATTATTTGTAAACAATTTAAAATTTCATTTTCATCTTTATTTTCGAAAATATACTTACTTATTTACCAATGGGTTGTCCTGGTATTTTAGATTAGGCGATTAAAATATAAACGCCTTTCAAGTTGCAGTGTTATAGATAAGAGTCTATCTTTTCGCTTATATTTCGTATCATTATGTTTCTATTTATGGTATTATTATAAAATAAATATTTTAGTATCAAATATTATGTACAATGTTATGAAAGAACGTTAGGGCCTTGCCACACTGCGGTTTTTTCGCCGTTCGGTCCGAACGGTTTTGATCGCCGCGGCAATAAAACCGTTCGCTCCATTGCGCCACACTATAACGGCGAAACCGTTAGCGACTAGCGTTTCCATCTATTCGTTTTTATTTCTTTTTGGATTTTGGTGATGGATACACGTAGTTTGTTTATATATTTATTGTATTTATAATTTAAAGAATATGATATCTACGAGGAAATATAATATAACTATTGTCTATGTCTACTTTGTTCACCTCGTTCTTGATCTGATAAATCTTCCCAGTTTTTGACTATCACAGAACTTATATTACTCCAGGCTTTTCTTTTCAAATCTCGATCCATAAAACACTTGCTTGTTACATTCCATATACATTCATTTTTTTCGATTTCAATTATAAAAAGTTCTGTATCGACCATAATATTCATATTTAATGATACATATTATATTATATATATATATATATATATATATATATATATATATATATATATATATATATATATATATATATATATATATACCGTAGTTTGATTATGTATTAGAATTATAATTGTATATTAATTATATATACGTCATAATTAAACAAGAATACTGAATAATTCAACAATAAACAAAAAATGCAAAAAAAAACTAGTTGGGCGGTAAAAACGCGTTGGACAAAAACGCAGTATAGCGCTTGCCCTTTAAAACAATATGTTGTTGACACGAACGGCACAACGGCGCCGCCGTCAAACCGCTGTACGCAGCGGTTATCGACGGCGAGTGGCGGTAAAACCGTCGTAGTATGGCTCAATCAATTTAAATATAGATGTTTTGGTGGTAACGTAAAAACCGCGGCGGTAAAACCGTTCAGACCAAACGGAGAAAAAACCGCAGTGTGGCACGGCCCTTAGGTTCAAGAATGATCGCGGCCCATCGTTATCTTGGGGAAAACCATATTCAGTAGTGCTCGCGAGCAATGAGCATCCTCGAATTCTACTACAATATCAAATTTAGCCGTTTAAATTTTAATTGTTGACCAGTGACCACGGTGAGTGTACTGTTCAATACAATAGTACAAATACTAAGTTGGTATGTACGTAAGATTATATATACACGCGTGATACGTGAAGTTATCAACTACAGGATACAGAATCACAGAATAGATAGAATTACATTTGTTATTAACAGGTACGTCATATTTAAAATATATTACAATTTTTTCATCATAAATTAATGTAGTGCGTGCAGACTGCAGGGTTCTTTATTACATTTTTCTATAATCAAAGATATTAATATTATTCATTATTTAGAACTAAGACACCAAGCAAACAGTAAAACATTATCTCTATTCTCTGTTATATGATTCTATATCATAATATGCACGCGCAACAAAGCAAATATAGGTACGTACTTATAGTCTGCATTACGAAAACTGGCTGTGCGTGGCCTATACGCTATTCAATTTAAACTATCTATTTGTTTCTTTTGTAGAGAGCACATAAATCGTTTTTAGTTAATTTTTATTCCAAACCTAACATCAAATAATAATAATTGTATCCCTAAGTCTCAAGTAAAAAACTATTTTTATTATTTTATATTTATTATTTACTATATTTATATATATTATTATTATTATTATTTAGTATTTTATTTTTATGTGGAAAAATGTTTTAGTTTTATTTTTCTACACCTATTTATTTAATTTAAATAATTATTTTATCTAATAATATTCATGACATGTCCGAAATATTCACAAAAATAATTTATAATTTTATTTACATTTAAAAACAATGAATAAATTATTACAAAATGTTTTATTTTCCATGTTATAAGCAGTGTTGAGCTAAGATGTTTATCAATTTAAAGATAATTGAATGGGTATAATTTTTTCTATATGGAAATAATATTTAAATAAAAAGTAAATCATAAAAGATAATTTTAATTTAACTAAATAAATATTTATTTATTTATTTATTATTTATTATTAATATAAACGCCGCAAGGCTATAAAACTATTCATAAAAATATGAATATATTTTTATCCATTTCATTGTAATATAGTTATAAAAATTTCCAAAAATCAATAAATGTGCATAAAATTGTAAAATGTATTATTTAAAAACGTATCAAATTACATAAATATTATTTTTATTTTCAATTATTATGATTTAATAAATTATAGTTTATAAAAGTATATCGTTGCCACTTTTGGTGATGTGTACTAGAGTATAGACAGCTTACTGTAGACATATTATATGGTATAAAATGTGCAGAGAAGAACGATTTTTAAGAAATAATTTTAAATAAAAAAAAAGTGGAGAATCTTTTGAAATAAGAAAATATTGAGCGTTTTTTAAATAAAAATTATTAAATTAGTTATAACTAATTTTAAAATAAAAGTATTTAAAAAAAAACGTACTTTTTCATCGTTTTTTCATACTTCAGCTTTAAGAACTAGAGAGCTTGAAATTATAGCAAAAGAAAATAACTGTGCATTATTAAGAATTCCAAAAGTATTCAAAATAAGATGGACCGAATTTTCAGCTTCCTTGCTCAACTCAGTTTTGACTTCGTGGAAAGCACTTGTTTTATACATGAATAAATCTGTTGAGCCAGAAGCAAAAGGATATGGCCAATTTTTGAAAGATGAATATGAACTTAAATTTTTAGCTTTTATGGCTGATGTTTTAACGGTTTTCAGTCGGTATCAGTTAATAATACAATCAGACTCTTTAACAATTCTTGACCTATCAAAAGAAACAGAACTGGTAAAAAACCGATTACTCTCATTGAAGTCTCAATCCCTTATTGGTGGATGGGTAAATGCGTTAAATGAAAGCATGATCGAGTCAGATATCAATCCAACAACTATCCATGGCATTTCTCTAAAACCCATTTGTCCAAGACGTCGTAAAAAACATCATATGTATATTTCAGATCGAAGAGAATTGAAATCAGTATGTGACGAGGTAATTGATACTATAATTAATTTTTTGAGTTCTAGATTTGAAATAGATAAAAACTATGTTAATATAATGAAACCATTTATTAACTTAAATTCTCTAGCAAACATAGAAGAAGTTTACAAATTAGTTGGCCATGATCTATCACTTCAAGATCTTTCTTTAGAGTACGGGGAAATAGTTGAATCTAATAATATAGCATATTTGAGAAAAATGAATCTATCTGACCTTGTCAAATCGCTTTCTGGTTCAAAATACTATCAAAATGTTTTAACAATACTTGCAAGAATATTGGTTGCAAAACCTCACAGCGCAGATGTAGAAAGGCTGATTAGTACCAGTAACATATTAAAATCTATTGATCGGCAGACTCTTAGCGTTCAAAGTGAGAATTATTATTTATATATACATTTAAACATGCCAACATTAATTTCATGGGATCCAAGGCCATCCGTAGTTAATTGGATTAATTCATCAGACCGTCGAGTTCGAGATACACCAAAAGCAAAGCAACAGGAGTGGTTTAAGGGCATATTCGAAGAAGCTTCAAATTTAAATCAAAAAAATTGTATTACTGGAGACGAGGAGGTTTTATCGAAAAAAAAGAAGTTATGAAGTTTTTATTTTTACATTTTATAAGTTTGTAGTAAAAAAAAAAAAGTTTGTTGTATTCAATATTTGTTTGTATTTACAAAAAGGGTTATTAAAAGTTTAAAGGTAAAAGCATAATAATAAGTCTTATAATATATTTTTTTGTACAAGGAACAATTTTTTGGGAGCAGTGGTGTGTTGACCGTGATTTTGAAGGGCAGGTGCCCGATAATTTTAAGGGGTGGGTGGGTCAGTGAGGTTAAAAAAAAAAAAAATACTGTCAAATATAGCAAATGTGGCCAATAAGGGGGATATGGCCCCTGTGGCCCCCCTGAATACGCCACTGGGTGGGTGGTAGGTCAATAAAAAATTAATTGCCCCGATAAAATATTTCACTTCGCCACACCACTGTTTGGGAGTATGAGAGGGAGGTTGAGTTTTGCGCACTTCTAAAAAAACTTTAAAATAAGCCCTGATACAGAGTACGTATTTATACGAATGAATCGTCAAATAAATGAACGATGAACTAGTTCAATTTAATGAACGATGAACGACTGAACTAGTTCACCTTAATGAACGATAAGTCCCATCTCTAATTTGAACGTACAATACAAAAATACGTTTTGAAGTTCAATATTAGTCATTCGTGTTGTTCATGTCATCACATATTCGATGATGTGCACGAGCGTTATCAACGTACAATAAAATACGTTTCGAAAACGTGAAGTTCGATTTGCGGGCCGTCGGACGCGAAAATCAAACGCGCGGCCGATGCAATTCGTTCGTTGTCGCGTACATACTATGCCAAACGACCGGTGTCACCGCGACTAGTAACGACCACGTCAATACGTACCGAGCTGCAGGCTTGCAGCAGCGAAATAAACGGCGGACGGCGGCCGAAGGGCGACAACTCGCTGAACTGTCCACCTCGGCCCCACCACTTCCGCACGAAAACTTATCGGTTATGACGTGCGTCGTAACAGTTCGCTCTACAACAGCTGCAGTTTACTCATAGAATGTAAAGCAGGGATCCCACGCGGGATTCACGCGCCGTGGGACCGGTCTTGCTCGGCGCGGCTCGTGTCTATCCGAAAATTGTCGGTTTTTAGTACCCGAGTCAAAGGAATTCATTCGCGCTCGTTGCTCGGCTCGTGAAATCGGTCCAACGCGTTCCCACGGACTCGTTAGGCCACGTGTACATTGGCGAGCGGCGAGCGACGAGCGGCGCGTTGGAAAAAAAATTTAAACTCATATAATTTAAATCAGAGTGTGTACATTGATTACTAGCGACGAGCGGCAGCGGTGAGCGATAGCGGCGCGACGCGTCGCAAATCAAACATGTTTGAATTTTGCCGCTCGCCGCTCATGCGAAATATTTATTTTATTCATAATATTCTATATCCAATGTAAAAATAGTCTAGATTATTTAATTTCTGGCCTGTGGGTGAACATCAAAACGTTTAATTTGCTATTTAAAGAATTGTACAAATAAATAAGTTTCCAAAATAATAATGATAGACGATAGTTGTTCAGTGGATTTCTGTTATTGACTTGTTCACTTGTCACTTGTCAGATTATTATCAAACAGTATACTAGGTTCACTGTTCATAGTGAACACATTTGCTAATTTGTTCATTAAATATTTTAAAATGTCCAAGGCAAATTATTTAAGTAATGATATGCGAGAAATTTTAATTTCGGAGGTTCAAAGTAGACCATGTTTATGGGATGATACACATCCACAGTATAAAAATGTCGAAAAAAACAAAAAAATATGGTCAGAAATAGGAAAATTAATTGGAATATCAGGTATGTACCCATTATTTATTAGTACTTACTTATTTTTATAGGTACCTACAATATATGGTATAAATGTAGTTTAGTTCCCCATCACCAATTTGATTTTTTTTTTTTATCGAAACTTAATATGTAACTCGACTTACTTTGAAGTTATAGCCTACCAAAGTTTGCGAATTTAAGTTACCTACACAAGGTGGTTTTACACAACAAGTGGAGGGCCAAAAGCTCAAGGGGGCAGGTAGGTTTTTTAATACGATAACTGATTTTACATAAAATAAAATCATATGCCTCAACTGACATTCGTAAGTACTCGAAAAATCTATCTGGTGATTTCCTTAAGTCATTATACAAATGATGATACTCTCCATACATTTTTCTTCGGCGATTTATGGGATGAATAGCAACCTTTTTTTTCTTAAGTAACTTTTTACGTAAAAATGGACTATCCAAGATTAACGAGAGACGTTCTACTGTGAGGAACGAAATTTTTTCGTAATAACACGCAAAACAATACGGTAATAACACGCACAGAGCAGTTAAAATACAACTATGTACTGAAAACAAATTTATAAAAATATAGCATGCCGCTGATGAAAATAACGCGCCTCAATGTACACACGTTGCCGCTCGCCGAGCGTCACCGCCACCGACGCCGCCGCTTAAAGCCGGTTACACACGGAGCGGTTCGTCCGCGCGCGGTAGCGGTTTTTATCCGCCGCGGTTTTTCACCTAAAATTAAACATCTATATTTTAGGCCTGATGCACACGTGCGGTTTTTAAACGCGCGGTGCCGCTGCGGTACCGCGTTTGCGTTTGCGTTTACTCACAACTGGATTGAACGATGCACACGAACGCGCGGTGACGCAGCGACACCGCGCGTGAACTTGCGGGCGATCGTGTACCGCAATTCCCCGACGAAACGCCGCGGCACCGCACTTTTTACGCGAACACGGTACTGACGAATGTTGGCGAAATACTGGAGAGCGGTTTCTAGTACAAAAAACGCTCACGTGTGCATATACGGCCGCGGTACCGCAGCGGCATCGCAGCGGCACCGCGCGTTTAAAAACCGCACGTGTGCATCAGGCCTTAATGGGAATATTCAAACGCAAAATATTGACACGCGGACGACCGCGGACAAGCGCGGTCGACCGCTTCTAATCGCGCTTGTTCAATTTTCAGGCGGTCGACCGCTTCCGCTAGCTATAATTAAACTTAGTATTTCCAATGATCATATTCACACGAAGCGGACTAACCGCCAACCGCCGCGATTTGAAAGCGGATCTGCCATTCATAAATTAACAATTGTTGAGTACGATAGATTACCATACATTTTACGTTAATTAATTTTATTTTATTAAATATATATTATATTATAATTTTATTTATTTATTTCAAATATATATATATTTAATTAAAAATGACATTTGATACCGAACAATTTATTATCGAGATACAGCAGAATGACTGTATCTGGGACAAACGTAAGTATCCCATCGTTTATATAACATAACAATTTATTATGTAAAACTACTAAAACTTTTTAAATGAAGTTACAATACACATATAATTAAGCAATGCCTTCTAAACATATTAATATGTACCTATCTATATAGAAGCAAACAGTCATCATGACCAATTAAAAGTCCATGTTGGTTGGACCAATGTAGCTCGGGTTTGTGTGGAAAATTTCGAACAACTTGATGAAAATATGAAAGCACAACAAAGTAAGATAGTAAATATTAAATTATTTATACATAAATATTAAACTGAAGGGTTTTATTAAATATCTTTAAGTTTTTATCAATTTTTGATAATTTATATATATATAAATTAATTATCAATTCATTAAAATTAGTACCAAGTGCTTTATAAATAAAAATAAAAAAAAACATTTTTCAATTTCATTATTTCAGTATAACAAAATCGTATAATAACTATAATATTTTAATATTAAGAATTGCATTTTATATATTATTATTATATACATTTTACAAATTTGTATAAATAGTTTATTTGCCAATTATTTTATGTTGCCAGCTGAGCGCTTGACTTGGGTGGTTGACATAATTCACGAAGTACTCCCTTACATCCTTAGCGTTAGTTTGAGAATTCCCGACACCTCTTCTTTCAGTTACGCTATCCATAGAACAATCCAGGGTGTCCTCAAAATTAAAACCATCACGGCGTCTAATAAAATTGTGTAAAACATAACAGGCTTTCGTAATTTTGACCGCAACATTTGGTTCCACTAACATGCTGTTTTGAAACACTCTAAATTTCTTGGACATAATTCCAAATGAACACTCAATGTACTGTCGGGCTCTAGACAAACGATAGTTAAAAATGCGTCGATGATCATTCAGTGTTCTGCCGGGAAACGGGCGCAATAAATTTTTGTGGAGTGCAAAAGCCTCGTCAGCGACGAGTATAAATGGTTGAGCTACACCTTGATCATCCCCGGGTAAGCAGCGTTCTGGAGGAAAGTTTACCTTATCTGAATATAACTTTTTACCAAATGGTGACATTTTGAATACATTGCAGTCACTCTCCTTGCCGTAAGATCCCACATTGATGATACGAAAGCAATAATTCGAATCGCAAATAGCCATTAATATGAGTGAGAAAAAGTGTTTGTAGTTATAATATAATGAACCGCTGTTCCTTGGGCATTGTAGTTTTATGTGTTTTCCATCAACCTGTAATTATTATAAATTAATAATAATTAATTACTGCGGTCAAATTTTTAATTCAGTAACCTATATATTTATGTAAATAACATATATTAATAGGTCTAGAATTTGAGTACACTCTTTGAAAAGTGTTTTCTTTTTTTAGATCAGGAAATTTAAACTTGATTGTAATTATTCATAAACTTCAAAATTTATCAGTGATTTTTATCTAAACATTTTTTTTTCAAAAAAAACATGATCACTATTGAGTTAAAAATTATACATATTAAAGATGTAAAATTAAGATATAGCTATAAAATATAAAAATTGGGGCAATTTTTTTTAAGAAGCCAGAATACACAGCTATTTTTTGTTAGTTAAAATGTTAATTTTGTATTATTTAATTTAAAGTTTGTTATATTTCATTTCTATTATAATTACATTAACATTTTATTTTTCTAACTTGAATGATTTAATTATTTAAATTAATTTATTTCTAACCTAATCTTCTAATTTAATATTTTTAATTTTAATAGATACAAATTGAAAGCAGGATGCAAATATTACAAATTGAACTATTTGTTTATGTATAGGTACTGTATAGCATGTACTAATATATATTATATTCTATATAATTTACCCAACCCTGGTTTACACTTTACATTACCACACAAAAAAGAATTATACAATTAATAACTTATTTAATTTTTTTGAAACAAGCAAACCTATATTATTTAGTTATATTCTTACCGCACCAACTGTATTTGGAAATTGTGTCTTTTCAAAATATCCTGTTGCTATATCAAGCCAGTCATTAGTTGTTGGTTCTGCCATCTCAATTGGTTGTAATATTGTCCACAAAACTTCGCAAGTTTCCTGCACAATATTCGATATGGTGGACACTCCCATCAAAAACTCGAAGTGTAAAGCCGAGAAATGCGTTCCAGTTGCCAAATACCTAAATATTATAATAAAGAATAAAAAATGTTTAATAATTTGAATATATATGTATATACAAATAATAATGTTTTGTTCAAAACAATCTAATTTCAAATGACATTTAATATTATAAACTTGCAATTTATTCCAAAAACTTAAAATGTTTATTATTTTAAAAATGTTTTTTTTAATGTATTTGAATATTATTAATAACATATGTTAGAATATTATTGTTATTCTATTGACATTTTTGTTTTTTATTAGTTAAAGAACTTATAAAAAAGTGGAAGAATATTCGAGATGCATATCGGAAAAAGTGTATCAGTAAATCCGGACAAGCTGCTAAAATAAATAAAAAATATATTTATAAAGATATTTTGGAATTTATGAGACCTTCAATGGAAAACAGAATGTAATAAATCCTTATTATAATATATTTTACACTTAAAATAAATAAGTATTTATTATTTCAATTTGTACAAGTACTAATTATTTTTATAGGACTGAAGGTAATGTTGTTGAAAGTGATGTGGATGAAACTGATGAAAATGAAGAATCCATTTTAATAGATGTTGGAAATGGTGTACATTCAGAAAAGGAATTTCCAACCCAACCCAAAAAAAAGAAAATGAACAATTCTTTTGAAAACAAATTATTATCTCTGCTAGAAAATCGTCAAGTTGAAGATCCGGTGACTTCATTCCTCATGTCTTTAGCTCCACAGATCAGATCATTGAATCAAGACCAACAGAATGAAATTTACATTGAGTTTTTAAGTACCATAAAAAGAGTAAGAAATGCAAATAATCACTCTCAACCACCGTTGTCTATTCCTCCACCAGTTAACAAAAATTACTTTCCAGCAAATTCGACCAATGAGTTTTACACATGCCCACCATATCCACCATACCAAAGTTTACCTCCCTATTCTTCTTTATCGATTCCTTCCCCTGCATCTACTCCGTCAAGCTCTAACAATAATTTGCAAACATTCTAAAAACTATTAAAGTATTTATGAATTTTTAATTTTTTATATTTAAAAAAAGGGACATTAATTAATAAATAATGTAATAAAGTCTTATTATTATTTTCAAATTTTTATTAAAATTATGTGAACTCAAAAATGTTTGATTTAAATAATGAAATATTGAAAATATTGTTATTATTATTAAAAATAAAAATAATTTTATTAAAAATACAATTAACATTTCTTTTAAATCTAACCTAATTATCAGAAATCATTGATTGTTAAAATTCATACACTTAATACATAGTTCACAACAAATTGGTTTGTACCTATATTTTAAATTTTATGTGGACCAATTACTTCATGACATTTTTATTGAAATTCTAGTTAAGACACTTATACAATAAAAAAAAAATACTGGTAGTGTACCTTATTGTGACAGTCAACCTTTCCTCTGGAGAAATTGGGATACGCATATTTGTTGGTTGTTTTTGTATGTACTGTCCAGAGAGCAAAACCTGATAATAAAAAAATTAAACCCATTTATTTTCTAATTATAAGGAATTGTAAATTTTAATAATTTATTTACTTACCAGTTCATCAAAAGATTGAATGCTCATTCGGTAATAGTTGAAAAATTTTTCAGGGTGTGCTCGCAAAGTCATAAAATTAACATGAAATTGACCATCTTGGGGCCTTTTTACATTCAATGGATGCACCCAATAACGCCTTTTAATATGTTTAGCATTTTTTCGTTTTTTGTTTAATACGTATGCGACACATACTGCTTCTACATCATTTAATGCATCCATTTCTAAATTATTGTTTTTGAAACACTTTAGAGAATAAATTATATACGAATATACGATAGATCGTGGGGGCTCAACTCTCAAGCACGTAGTATGGTTGACTGATTGAATATATCTCAGATACAAAATAGCACGAATTTCAATAACAATGAATTGGCGCGAAATATATTAAATTATAAAGAAACCGCGTTGTTAATCCGCCTCGTGTGTAAGAAAACAGCGGACGCGGACGCGGACACAGTCGCGGAAAGAATCCGCGTCCGCGCGCGGTCAATCCGTCTCGTGTGTAAGAAAACAGCGGACACGGTCGCGGACACAGTCGCGGATAAAAACCGCTACCGCGCGCGGACGAACCGCTCCGTGTGTAACCGGCTTAACGCTCGCCGCTCGCCGCTCGCCAATGTACACGAGACCTTAGACGTGCAATAGTGCTAAAAATAACTTGTTTGTTTATTTTTACCATTTAAAATTAATATAATCATTGTAGTTTGTATATCTGTAGATCAGAATAGACATTTTTTCTTTTTGTTCATTATCATAGTTGATACTTGACAATCAATTTTATTACTTGTCTTTCTTGTTTAATGTTAATTAAACTATTTAGTTTTGTGTTACGAATTATTTTTTTAATATTTAAAAAAAAATGGGTGGACGAAAGCCTTCTGTCAACTAACTCTAATTTTAAAATTATTATAGTAAAATGGATAGTTGAGAACGTACAATTTGCTATGTTGTACCTTTGTAAGACGGAATCAATACATATGATCAATATAAAATATACCTGGATTTTATTCTAGATAAAAAAATTAAACCCAGAGTTGGAAATATTAGGATACAATATAACTTTGGCCAAATGTGAGACTGTAGCCAGTAACATATTTAATTGTGCACTGAAGGAGTTACCTTCGGCTTATGATTACATAGAATGTAATACAAAAAGTTGTGGAAGGAAAAATGAAGGGCCAATACCAATAAATATTATAACATATACTACAAACAATGATGGCCTACATGGATTGCAAAGTTATTTAAGTTCTAGAGTTAATATTGAAAAAATGACGTGTGATTATATTAATGATGGCGAACCATGTGAAGGATTGAAAACAAAAACAACTACAATATCAGAATATCATTTATTTGAGGAAATATTAAATTGGGAAGGTATTATAACTTATAATAATCATATAATAAATCATAATAAATGCAATGTTTTTTCATTCTTACAGGAGACGAAAAAGGTAATTTCAGCAGTGAAGCGGTTCCACAACTACAGATAGCACTAAAAGATATACTTGAAATACTCATCAATTCAGGAATAACCTACGAATTAAGAGGTGTTGGATGTTATCGGCGTAGTCCAAATAGTCTACGAACATCCACCGGACATTACTACGCGTGTTGTAAGCGTGGACCAAATAACTGGGAATTTGATGACTTACAAAAGAATGTAAAGCAGGTTAAATCAACAACAGTTATCCCGTGTGAATTTCTTATATATACAATTTAATTTTAATTTGTACTATAATTTTTAAATTTAGTTATTAATTTTTGATTTTAGTATTAATTATTTCATATTTCAAATGAAATGAAATATAAAAAACAAGGTTTGTCTGAAACAAAGTATTTTATATTTTTATTATTTTATAATAATGAAATATTTAAATATAATGATTTTATTCTTATCAACTGTCCGTCTGTCCATGTAAAATATTAAAAACATATTTTATAATCTATATGTACATATATCTATATTATACATTCCAAAAAAATATTCAACAACAAGTTAAATAATTGGAAACAATTATCTTTCGTCAAATATTTTTTCACGGCCGGAATTTTCGCGTAGGAATTCTGGAACCTATCATAGGAATTCATAGGAATGACGTACTAATTATGCGAAAAAAAAAATTGCGTAAAGTTAAATAGGTGGGGCTGGGGACATGTACGTTGTGTGTGGTATTTTTCATATTTATAGTGAAAACATATAGCATTCATTATTATGAATCAATAATATGAATTCAAATTACAATTATAATAACACAAAAAAAGTTATGACCTTATAATAGGATACATTTATGGACTTACCAGGTTCTTGCTCATAAAATTGATTTTTATAGTTTTTAGTAAAATTTAATATAATTTATTATATCATGAATGTGTGTGGTAATTTTTATCTTAATTAAATTGAAAACTTTTATCATTTCTTATAATGTATTAATAGTTTGTATTCAAATTACTTTAAAATTATCTCAAACCCAATATATAACTGTCTACGTATGAGAATAAATACCTTATTGTCAATGTCTAACTAATGATTATTTAGTTTAAATGTATAAAATAAAACTTGACTCGTTCCAAATAATTATTTGAATAGGTAATAATACTGCCGTCATAAGCAAAAACGCCGTAAGTCCCAAAAAAATAAAAAATGAGGTTATAAAATAAAAATTATTGTGAAATTCGGCTTGTGTAAAAATATAATACACCACCAACTCCAGGACGTAAAGGAGGCAAACCATCAAGTTACTTATCAAGATATGATGGTTCAAAGCTGATGCCGCGTCGGCGTTTTTAAAATACTAATAAAAATAGTAAGAGGCGCCTTCACGACAATGAGGTAGGCAACATAAAATGACGCACTACCTCAGCGCATTCAAATAAAACAATTTATAATTTTAACTGTTGGTGGCAGTTATTTTATTACAAGAACATGGTATATATAGTATAATAAATAATCAATAATTCACAAAGGTAGCCTGTGTGGCTCAACAAAAAACAAATAAAATGGTAACAATATGTGAGTAAAATAGGAACAATAATAATGTAAATAAAAAAGGTGTAAAATTCAATATAACAATAATGAAGTGCCTATGTCGGCCAATGCAAATATAACAATAATTAAGTATACAAATCAAATAGTCGGTCCGTCGGCCCAATGCTATAATAATAATTCGGGTGGTGCACCACCTACCTTATGAGGTTATGACGTCTTGTGGTGCCAGGATCTGTATAATAATAAATACAATAGGTAATTAGTACAGTTTTGATCCCGCACACACACAAGAACGTCGCTAATCTCAACACGACGAACAATTCACAATACTCCTGCTGCAGCCGGACAACACAATACAAGAACCACGGTCATTCCCAATACAAAACGATCTCTGGTAAGCGGATTGACCAACCTAAGTTGCAAAAATAATTAATGAAGGGCAAATATGATGCGCTACGTTACCAGTAGACCGATTCACAATACAAGAAAGGACGAAACACGTGGTATGATAAAAATGACTGCAGGCAGGAACGACTCGACAAAACGTAGAGAACCGTTGAATTTGATCAATACCGAACAAGAGACGGAGCGAAAAAGAGCGAGCGCCGAGCCAGCTTGTTGAACGGACGAGCAAACGGAAAAACTAAAATGAGAATAGGACAATAGGCTTTCTGTGTCACTACACTAAACAATAACAATGGAAAAACTCAAAACTTTGTGACACTGAAAGCATGACTACACGAAACACGACTTTGAAACATTTTTGACAATAACGAATAGAACATACACTGATAATGGTTCCACAGCTGGCCGGTCGCTCACGAAGGCCTGATAAGCCTCCGCCGACAAAGGCTGCAACTGTGGAACGCACCGTTACGCAACGTTGCGTGTATATGAACACAAATGACCTACTAACTTGATACAAACTGAAAACACAATACTATAATGAACATAATAAACAATAATAAACAAAGGCATTATTTAGTTCCTCAAGGAAAGCAAACGAGATGTGCGGAATGCCATGAAAAATAAACTTCGAGATGTTCCAGGTGTGATGTTGGGGTTCATTTTAAATGCAATTTGAAATTCCATACGCCAAAATAGAACATTTTATTCATATTTACACATACTAACTTACATATTCTAATATTTTTTTAAATTATTATGCTAATTAAATTTAAATAAAGTAAGAATAATAAATAAATAATTCATTCAACTATGATTAAATTATATTATAATATTTTATTTAAGCAAGGTACCTAATTTACCCAGTGTCCTAAATATAGGTCACTTAAGAACTTGCAGAGGGTTGCATTTTTTTTTTTTATTATTTAACCCGTTATGTTCTTGCGCACCCATATGGTAACGCAAAAAATAATTTATAAAAATATAAAATTATATCTCCTCATAATCCTAGCGTTACCATATGGTCACATCAAATTGTAAGTAATTGAGTCAAAAAATCAAAAAAATTTGCTGAAGTTTTTTATTAAATTGGTTATTTTTAGTAACTATATAAAAAAAAACAACAAATATTTAAAAAAAATAACTTCGGACTTAATGGGTTAATTGATCTTAGATATACTACAGAGAGCAAAAAAACACATGTTTAAATCAAAATTTAAAAACATTTTTGACCTTGGGCATAAATGGGTTAATAATTATTTAAAAGTAATTTTAAATAAAGCGTAAAATTTATTTTGTGTAGAATAAGACTGTATGTAAATTATTTTTGTGTGAAATAAAACTGTGTACAAATAAGCAATAACATACAAGTAATTTTAAATAAAATAATTTTTAAAACAAATACTTACATTTTGAAGGAATTTCACTTGAGGAATTAATGGATGTCTCTGCTAACTTTTAAAACGCTACTGAATCATAATTTACTAAACATAATAAGAATTAACGAAAACTGATTATTATTAAAAATTACACCACTTCTGAACTTTTTCACCTTAATATAGATCAAGCAGTTCTTTATCTCACCTTAATATTTTAAGATTATAATTACATCATTAATTTTGAAAAACAAGCGTTTTACACAAATTATACAATTTTTTTAATCATGCTATTCTTTATTTCACCTTCATATATATTTATTTTCAGACTATAATAACATAATTAATTTTGCAAAATATGCTTTTTAGATAAAATCATACGATTTTTTATTACACCTTCATATTATGATTATATTTAAAATTTTCCCGAATTATCATAAATATGTAACATCTGACTCCATATTTTATTTATTTTTTAACCTTTATGAGACAATTAAAAATCGGCTATTGTATCATTTACATATTTACACTTGAACAGTTATATTGAATTATCAATTTTTATATTTTTTAAAGTTTTATAAATATTAAGATGGAAAACTTAAAAAATATACGTCAGTGTCGGATGATGATGAAGAGTCTTCTAGCGAAATCGTAACTAAAATAGTTATGGAAAATATAAAACATATTTTTTATAATTACCTATAATTAATTTTTTAGTTTATTGAAACAAGTGATGTTGAAAAAAAAACCGTACCAATAAAAATAATGGTAAAAGAACAAAAACTCAATCGGTCATAAATCTAAAAAAAATAAACTAGAGAAGGTAACTAGTAACTATTAAGTTTTCATATTTGTTACTATAATTAATGTACTATAATTTACTAAAAAAATTGTATTCAATAACATGTGTTTAGCCAAATTCGTCATACATAGATAAAATAAGAAAATTTGTTGAGGACGAAGATATAATTGACGAATCCACTAATACATTGACGGCAAAACAAGATGGACATAATTTGATATTCAAATATCCTATAAGTCACGCGCAGGCAGTCCGATAGTGCGCACGCATTTTACGTCGCTCCCGGATTATGTCCAGCTCTGAAACTTCTACAGAACAGAACATTTTGTTTTTCATCTCATTCAACAAAATACTTGACAATCTTGCCACAAACTTGTTAGCTGACCAACTTACGGGATAAATACTTCTCCAAATCAAGTAACTTCGTCTAATACTCTATTTATTTATAAATTAAACTAAATAAATTACATCCCACTACCGCGAAACGTACTTAGTCCAAACACAAACCGACCACAGGTCCACAGGCACCGTCGCGCGCGGTGACCTTTGGACTTCGATAACATTGGCGATATGGCCTCTAGAACCGTGTCCCCAATTAAAATTATCAATAACCAAATAATCAGCAAAAATAATGAAGTCAAAAATAAAAGTAAACGTAACTTATCGACATCGTCCACTCCACCACAATCACCATCCTATGCAGCTAGCATAAAGAAAGCTAAATCGTTTGTCACGCCAAACAGGTATAGCGTCCTATCTGTAGACGAGCCTACTATCGAAAACCTAAACGTCATATCTGATAATCAAAACGAGGAGCAACCAAATACCACTAACAACACACCGAAAACAATTTTGCCTCCTCCCATCTTCATTAAAGGAGTTCACAACTACATGGGCTTGATAAACGAATTTAAACAAATCATCGGTCCAAACACCTTCTCGTGTAAATCGACCTCAACTCATCTAAAAGTCCAAACTGATACCCCAGACAATTATAGAAAAATCATTCACTTATTGAAAGAAATCAACGCTCAGTACCACACATACCAGCTCCAATCCGAAAAACCTCTAAGAGTAGTCATAAGGAACCTACATCCATCAACTCCAGAATCTGATATAACAACAGCTCTAGAAGAAATAGGTTACAAGGTGAGAAATGTCACCAATGTAAAACACCACCAAACCAAAATTTCGCTGCCCATGTTCTTTATTGACATAGACCCGAATGGAGAAAGTGTTACTGATATCTTCTCAATTACTTCTATTTTGTATGCAAAAGTAAAAATAGAAGAGCCCCATAAAAAACGACAGATACCACAATGCCAAAACTGTCAAAGCTATGGTCACACACGCTCATACTGCGCTTACCCACCCATATGTGTCAAATGTGGAGAAAAACACCTTTCATCATCGTGCACAAAATCTCCAGATCTACCAGCAAAATGCGGCCTCTGTCAAGGCGCGCATCCAGCCAACTACAAGGGATGCACAATATACCAAACAATTTCCCGGAAACACAACAACAACACCTCAAGCAAGAAAGCCCAGCAGTCACCGCCTCCTAATCTCAACGTCAACACCAATCCTGAATATCAACAGCAACAACCAGGCTCCGAAAACACACCCAGGTCACGTACGTATGCAAATGTAACTGAGGGTCACCAGTCCGCAAACTCTAATATCTCCACTAACACCAATGAAACCTCACTTCTAAAATTCATTGACGAGTTCAAATCTATAATAAACCCTCTTATCTCTCTCCTCACCACCGTCCTCTCAAATCTCATTAACACCAAAAATGTCAAATAATAACGTAACATCTCACTCTCTCCTCATCCTAAACTGGAACGCAAATGGTCTAGCAAAACACAAAAACGAACTCCTAGTTATACTACAAAATAACAGGATCGACATCGCACTCATATCAGAAACTCACTTCACCAATTCAACACACTTCTTCCTACCTGGGTTCCAAGTCTTCAAAACCAACCACCCTGATGGCACCGCACACGCGGGAGCCGCCATCATAGTGAAATCTTCCCTACTTTTCTATCCTCTCCCGCAATTTCAAACGGACCACATTCAAGCCAATGGCCCACAAATAACACTCAACAACACCCCCCTAAATATATTTGCAGTATATAGTCCACCGCGTCACACAATAACCTTAAACCAATTCAACGACTTCTTCCTTACTCTTGGTCATAAATTTATAATAGGAGGCGATCTAAATGCTAAAAATATACAATGGGGCTGTCGCGTAAACAATCCTCGTGGTAACCTACTTGAACTCACAACAAAAAATCGTAACTACAAAGTATACTCTCCCCCATCACCAACATACTGGCCCACTTCACCCAGAAAAAGGCCAGACATTTTGGACATATTTATATCTAAAATTCCCAATAGTCTCCACAGCCTAACAACTAATCTCAACGACCTCTATTCTGACCATTCAGCCGTCCTCTTAACAATTGACACTGCCCCTCTTGCTAAACCAAAACAACCAAGCCTCATCCTAGGCCAAATAGACTGGGAAAAATTCAAATCATCCCTTGATAATCAATGTAACCTCAAAATTAGCTTAAAATCTCCAAACGATATCGATGAAGCCGTACACCTCCTAACTCAGTCTATACAAGAAGCTGCTTGGTCCTCCTCCTCCCCAATGCCAACTACAAACACCTCCATAAATCTTCCCCTACATATAAGAATACTAATCTCAGACAAACGGAGAGCGCGTGCAACCTGGCAGAGAACCAAATATCCCTCGGACAAACGCAAACTTAACAATTTAACAAATAAACTTAAAAGACTCCTAGCCTCTATTAGATCAGATAAATTCGCCAAACGTCTCATCTCCCTCTCGTCTACCGACAACTCGCTTTGGCAAACAACAAGGAAAATCCTTCGAACAAAACAATCTGTTCCTCCACTAAAAAAAACCGATGGTACTTGGGCCGTCACTGATCTAGAGAAAGCCAATATATTTCGACATCATCTCTACTCTACCTTCCAACCTCACAACAGTATTCTTACTCCTTCTCAAATCGAAAAAGTGAACCATTCTCTCTCCCACCCTTTACCCATGACTCTCCCACCTAAACATATTCGACCTAGCGACGTTGAATATGCGATAAAAAACTCCCCTCGTCACAAAAGCCCAGGCTATGACCTAATTACAGCTGAGGTAGCTTCACAACTTCCCAAAAAAACCTTACTTCTCTTAACACACATTTTCAACTCTATACTTAGACTGTCATACTTCCCTGTTCTTTGGAAATTCTCAATCATCATTATGATCCCAAAACCTGGCAAACCACCCGACTCTCCCGAATCATACAGGCCCATTAGTCTTCTTCCACTATTTTCAAAAATTTTTGAACGAATTATCCTAAAACGCATCCTTCCCATCATTGAAGCCAGCATACCTAATACTCAATTCGGATTTCGTCATAACCACTCTACAATACACCAAGTCCATCGTCTAGTGGATAAAATATCGTACACTCTTGAAAAAAAGCTTATTTGCACAGCTGCCTTCCTCGACGTATCACAGGCATTCGACAGAGTATGGCATGAAGGCCTACTCTTCAAACTCAAATCTATTCTTCCGCCATACTATTATCTATTATTTAAATCCTATTTACAAAACAGACATTTCTCCGTTCGATCTGGCTTCTCCTTATCCGAAGTATCACCAATTCACGCAGGGGTACCTCAAGGATCCGTAACAGCACCTTTACTCTTCAATTTATTCACCTCAGATCAACCTACCACCCCCAACACTACAACTAGTGACTTTGCCGACGACAAGGCGCTTCTAGCGGTTCATTCCGACCCCGAAATAGCCTCAAACCTCGTACAAAATCACCTCAATCTCTTATCAACCTGGTACAAAGACTGGGGAATAAAAATCAACGAAACAAAATCCATCCACTGTACATTCACACTAAGGCAAATAGTCTGCCCTCCCATCTACCTCAACAACGTACCTCTACCAACCGCACAAAATGTCCGATACCTAGGTCTACATTTAGACCGCAGGTTAACTTGGGCAACTCACACCCACAACAAAAGACTTGCCTTAAATAATCGCTCTCGCCAATTACGTTATCTCCTCACATCACAACACATCAATTTAAAAAACAAGCTACTATTATACAAACTTCTTCTCAAACCGATCTGGACATACGGTATCCAACTCTGGGGTGCAGCCAAAAAGTCCAACTTAAACAAAATTCAAATCTTCCAATCAAAATGTCTCCGTCAAATAACTAAAGCTCCCTACTATGTATCTAACGACACTCTTCATAAAGATCTAGCCATTCCAACAGTCCAAAACGTCGCAAAAACTCTATACAAACGCACACACTCCAAGTTCCACAGCCACCGTAATCCCTTGATTTCAGATCTATCTACCAACGCTATTCCTGGTGACCCCAGAAGGCGACTAAAACGTACCTGGTGTCGTGACCTACTAATCTAAAATTGTGTATACCTCTACCTCCCTTCAATTTGTAATCCCACCCTCTCTTACCAGCAAATTAAAATCCTAGCCTAAAATCCTAACCTTAAGTGCCTCCAATGGGCGGCTTCTTATATCCAGCCACTCAAGCCATGTCACCTCCTTCACATGCACTTATTGTAAAACAACATTTACAGATTGTGTATATTTAAATAAACGATATAAAAAAAAAAAAAAAACAAGTTACGAAAGAATTCAAGCCATGTTTCGATATATTTTCAAAGGTACGGATATCCAAATAACTATTTTTAAAGAACAATTTTTTACCGATCAGGAAAAACAACAATTGATTAAAGAATATCATGACTCATTAGTAGGAGGTCACCAGGGGGTAACCCGCACACTAAAACGTATGAAACTTAAATGTCAATGGAAAAATTTAAAACAAGACATAAAAAATTATATAAAAAACTGCGAAATTTGTCAAAAGAACAAATCGAATAAAAAGGTCAAACAACCCATGATGATAACATCTACCGTAACAACAACGTTTAGTAAAATTTGTCTTGATATCGTAGGACCATTACCTAAAACAGATGCCGGTAACGCGTATATACTGACCATGCAAGACGAGTTATCTCGTTACGCCGTTGCAGTCGCGCTTATCTCCACAGACGCCGAAACAGTGGCACAGGCATTTGTAGAATGTTTCGTATGCATATACGGAATACCTCTTACAATTTTAACGGACTGTGGAACAAACTTCTTATCAGACCTTTTTAAAAATACATGTAAAATTTTGAAAATTCGAAAAACAAAAACCACACCGTGGCATCCCCAATCAAACGGTTTTTTGGAACGAACACACAAAACTCTGAAAACCTACTTACGCAGCTTTGTAGACAAAGATAGTAACTGGGATGCACTACTGTGCTATGCCACTTTCTGTTATAACACTACAGTCCACACTTCTACAAATTTCACTCCCTACGAACTAGTATTCGGAAAAAAACCCGTTATTCCCACTACATTTTTACAAACACCGGAGCCGCAATACAATTACGATGATTATTCTTGTGATTTAAAGAAAATTATGCAAGAAACCCATAAAATGGCACGGGAAAATTTAATCGAAAGTAAACTGTATAATAAACACTATTACGACCGGTCGATGAACCCATTAGAATTACATGTAGGTGATAAGGTGCTAATTAAAGAACACAATAAGAAAAATGCACTGAGTTTAAATTGGACGGGTCCGCACGAAATAATTATGACACATGAAAATGAGAATATAACGATAAGAAAAGGTAGGAAAGACTACAGAACACACATAAATAATGTGAAAAAGTTTTTCGAAACCGAATTATAAAATAAAAAAACGTTTAATTATATATATGTTAATTATAATAATAATTATTATTATTATTTCATTATTCATTATAATAGTATTATTATTAAATAAATAAAAATAAAAATAACGAGTCTTTATATTATAAATGTGTATGTATATATTTCAATAGCACTAATAAAACATATATTTCAGAGAGTATAAGTACATCATAGCAGACTTCGAGTTTTTTCCAATCCATCAAAAAAAATCTGGTACTAGTCTCAGGATCAATATCAGACAGTCTAGACCGGTTTAAGTGCTTAAAACTCGAAGGAAGACCGCTAATTTTAACAGAATTTGGAAGTGTGAAAAGTGTTGATGAAAAAACACTAATAAAAACAATAAATTCAAGCTGTAGGATCTTAAAAGATAAACCCGAAACATTATTTCCATTCCTAGAACAAATAAGACAAAGTATAAATTCCAAATCAAATACATTGAATTTCCAGACCATTAATAAATACATATATCAAGGAAATCAGGAACCTATATTCGTCTTATGGGGAGGGGATACGGATCGGAAAATGCTTACGAGACTAGGGTTTGGAAATGTTAAAATGCTCAATATAATATGTAGAGATGTAGATAACAATCATAGATTCTTTTTAGAATTAAGAACTTTCAGTAAAAGAATAATATTTCAAGAAGATGTAAGAATTATAGAGAAACAGGGTAATCTGTTAAACTTAAAAGAGACACACGACTTATTATGTTCAAAGTCGCACAATTTTAATCATTGCCACGATCCATGCTCAGACGTGGTTTTAACTAAATGTATTTTCGATAAAATATTACGCATATTTAAGACTAGAAATTGTAATATATTAAGTTACTTTAAAAAAAAAAAAATATATATATATATATATATATATATGTGGTATTAGATATATATATATATATATTTTTTTTTTCTTCTTATTGAAATTCCAGACTGTTTATTTTGATTGGTTGGAACCTATCCCAAGGAAGTCCAAACTACCACGACTACAAAATTTCTGAGAAATCCGGAATCTATTTCGAAAATAGAGGGCCACTCAAAATCAGGACGACGCAGTGGGAGTTAACCGCATCTCTTAATTTAACAATATATAATCAGCAAGTAGAGGAGATACAAGACGTGGTAGATTTATCAACTCATTTATCAAAGTATCAACTAATTTATACCAACAAATTAAAAATAAGAAAAAATTAATTTTTAAGTCAATCAACCATGTCGATGAAACGGCACGAAAAAGACGAGCAATTCCTTTTAAAATGATAAGCAAGGCCGCCCAAATTTTATTCGGATTATGTGACAAATTATGTGTGGACAAATCCAACAATAATTTAAATAAACTAGCAAAAGAAAACACTGCAGAATTGCACTTAATAGAAGAACAAATAAAAATCATAAAAATAAATCAAATCAAAGATAAATTAGAACTAATATCTGCTGAAGAGGTTATAGAGGGGGTACGTAATATAACTGACGAACTACAATTACGGGGTTATTTGTCCGAACATTTTAACACGTTAAATTTCATTCTACAAAAATATAACCTCGAAACTAATACACTTTTTGAAATCGTACAAACAGCAAAAATAGGTTTAATCCATCCAAGCCTAATTCAACCCGATGAAATGTTACGACAGTTAAGGGACATAAAAATTTGGTTACCAAGTGGTACCGACCTCCCAATAGAAATAACCAACACCAATATACAGGAAATAATACAATTGTCAGCCATCACGATATATTATTCAGATTATAACCTTGTGTTCATTGTAAATATACCGTTGGTATATCACCATGTATTAACATTGTACCAATTAATATCAATACCTATATGTACTAACAACAATTGTATTTATGTTAAACCTAATTATAAGTATATCGCTATAAGTAGGTCAAAAGAACTTTACTCAATGTATGACGAGATAGATAAAACTCAATGTAAACCAACGCGTGATTTCCTGTTGTGTCCTGAAATCTATCCCTTACATCCTAGAAGTGTGAGACCAATATGCGAAGTCATTCTACTGCAAGATCCAAAAGAAGTACCTGAAACTTGTAAGACTATGCAAGTGAGAGTAGAAGCCACCATATTTCACAAATTAGAAACAAAAAACAAATGGATCTACGTCACGACCAATGAAACAATAGTTGTCACGTGCAACAACGAGAAGAAATCGGAAAGTTATAACTTAGAAGGAGTGGGCATACTTAGTCTTAATACCAGCTGTAAAGCCTATGCAGCGAAGGACATATTGATTCCACATAAACCAGACCACGAAGAAGAATATTTAGACTTCATCCCACATTATAGATTACGGAACTACCAGGAGTTGGAGACATTGCCAACCAGTAACACATTCCGAGAAAACCACATTCGAAATAATAAAATGTCGGACTTGGATCAAGTGGCCAGTTCAAGCGCAGAGATAGCAGCAGCCAAAACAGAAAAAGAAATTATATCAAGAGAAAAACATATCAGAAATTTACATTATTTTCTGATGTACGTTTTGGTGATTACAGTTGCAATGATAATGATCAATCATATACGAACAAGAAGAACGAAACTAAAGGAAACAGCCTATCCAAATCAAACAATTAAACCAGACGAACAACCAACCGCGTCTGCACCAATGGAAATTTCAGAACCACTGCAACCACACATTCAGAATGCAGCAAGCGAACTGGAAATTTCTATACAGGAAGAAGAAACCAAAAGCTCACACTTCCATAGCACAGGCTATTCCGTATATCCCCGTTTATAGGGATATCCTTTTTCTAAGAGGGGAGGAGTGTAGTGAACCGGCGTTTTACATAATATATTAATTATTCCGCAAAGAGCAAACGCATGTAATATTGCTATCATTATTTTTTACCAATTATTAAAATGCCTAGCGGTTCACTATATGCCTATTAACGAAAGGTGGCGTGATTAATAAATGCTAATCACGCCATTCCCTCAACCAATCCGTGGTCCCGATTAAGCATCAGGCGAGATCACGCCACGGTTAGATTTTATATAAAAGGCCTGTATTCGAACATTACAAATTAGAAATAGAGAAGAAATAGAGAAGAGCTAGAAGTCCCAAATTTAAGTGATCAACCGGTCGTGAAGCCTTAATAGCCTCACATCGCCGCCGGACCTGGTCGCTTAAATTACTTATTAAAATTAACTTTTTTTCCTATTTTCTCAGGCAGAGTGAAAACTCTGTCTTCAAATTCATATATCAGTTTTTCTAAATTATATTATTATTGTTAATAAAAACATTTATTATTATTAAACAAAGTGTATTCATTTTTAATTCTCCGAACCACCGAAGTTGTTGTTGAACGAGAGTAAGTGCACCGTCGTTAAATAAGTTATCTGTACGTGTCACGAAGCTGTCCATAGCTCGGGTCACTACAACAGGTACACAGGTATTAGTTAGTTATATACACACATAGTTACTATAATGTTTTTACAAAACATCTATGAAACAATAATCTAAAAACATCACGAGGAAGTTACTTCTAAACATCAAATTAAACGGTAATCTATGTTGTATATATTATGTTAAAATGTTACTTGATTGTAACATATTGTTATGTTGTATTTGTTGCATGGATGTTGCAAAATTGAAATCCATATAACATCTCATAAAATACATCATTGCAGGACAAATGCGAGTCCAACAACATTACCATAATGTTTTCGCAACTTGGATTATGATGTTTCATGCTTTAAAGAAACATCCTGATGATATTGCTGGGGCAAGTTTTTGCACAGTGGGAGTAGTTTTAATTGTAGTATGCTTTGAATTATTGTAATGATGTATTAGCTTAGATAACGAATTGTACCAGTTCCAAGAACCTGTTGATGTAAAATATTTATACATTTTACTTTTTATTGTTCTTATAACACGTTCTACCATTCCAGCCTTTATATTACTAAACGTTGAATAATGACGAATATTTTTTTAACAAATCTTGAAATTGTTTGTTATAAAATTCAGTTCCATTATCAGTTTGTAATAATTTTGGGTAATTTTGATTTAATATATTTAACATAGCTTTTGTAATTTCTACTGCCTTTTTATTTCTCAATGCTTCTACCCATACATATTTAGTATATGTATCTATTACAATTAAAATATATTTGTAACCATTATTATAATTTGATTGTGATTGCATGTCTATTAAGTCCGCTTGCCAAAGATCATCCTTAAATAAAGAAATTACTTTTCTTGGAAAAGTTTTTCTTACAGGTTGATGTAACTCATTTGCAATTTGTTCTAATGTTGTCATTATTATATTATAAATGTTTAAATAGGAAACATAGAGTATATCTAATGATTGTTTAATATATTTTTTCTTATAGAATAATTATGCTTTCAATCAATTTAAATACTTCACATATACCTACACATTAGACAACGATTTCGAATACCGTCAAAATGTAGGTGTTCGAGTAGCAATAAATAATTTTTTTAAATCTTTATCTCTGTTTCAACAAATGAGATAAATCATAGTATAGTTAGCGAATATATCCTTATCTGATAAATGATTCAATACTGGATAAACTGAAAGATGCAAATGGAAATCTATTCTATGTTAGACTATCTATACGTGATAGTCAAACATCTACTGGCTGGTGTTCATATCACTGTTATATAAGTGATGTTGATATAGAAAGATTTAACAATCGTAGTTACGAGCCATCATATACAATACATCGATTTTCATCAAGCGTAAGTTATCAAAATTGGTTTGAAGATGAATGCTGTAAAAATTGTCATCGATATTTCAGCAGAGGAGTCTATATAACAGATTCATCAAATATTTTCCATGAGAACGAAAATGGTATTCAATATGTGGAGTCATCAGTTCCTAGAAATATGCATAAAGTGTATTGGTCTGAATGTTTTTTAAAAAGAATTCGACATTTAAAAAAAATTAAATATAAATTTACTATTATATAATGAGTTTTCTTTCACGTAGTTCTTCTAATATGGATATAATTTCATTATTAACACCTGTATTACCAGCATTTTGAGATGATATTAACAAATTTAATCTCGTGACTAATTCATTTGGATCATCATAATAAACTATCTGTGTATTAGGAATTACGTTTTTGTATAAACTCGAACTTATTTGATCAGATTTTAACGTTTTCCCGAAATCTATTAAGTCCGAGCTATTTTGTAATTCTTTTATAGAATGTAATAAACTATTTTCAAGTGATAAGTCGTTAAGAGACTTACTAATGTTAAATGTGTCACTAGTGACTAGACTGTGAATACTTAATTTTTTTGTTTTGAAGTGTTGGACTGCTTAAGGATTTACTTCGTTTTTTTTGTTCATCTGTGTATATATCATCAGACTTACTTATATTTATGTAAGGAATACTTTTTTCGGTATTTGACACTATACAGGGTGTCACAGGTCTATTTAACAAATGCAATAACTTTTTTCTATTCATTTTTTTTAACTTTTTTTTTTTAAATAAATGCTAAGGCCTTGCGCTAAAACAATATTAACTTCTAATGTTTTTTATTTTTTGAAACTCAAATTTGAAAATTTAAGATTTAATTTTACCGTTTAAAAAAATTCAAAATAGCCATTTTGTAAACCTGATTTTTAGAAAAATATTAGTGTTTAAAATTCTAACAAAGGTTCCCACTGTGCAAGAAACTGTTACAAACATCCCAGAAACATACACTTTAAGGTTCCAAAGATTACATAATAATGTAACGTTCCCTGAAAGTTAATGTAATTTTCCACAAAAACATGAGTTATATACTATTTAAGTTCCAGTGTAAACATTAAAATAAAACGTTTCCTACAAACCTACATAATGGTTTTGTACAAAAATTACGTAATAAGTAATAACACATTTATTTATAAGTGTGTAATGTTTCCTAATACGTTACGAGAATGTTCAAGAAAAACACTAACGCGCGCCAGACGAACTGATAATGTATGATATTGGGTTTTCTTACCGTTATATTTTTAAAAATATACATTATACATATTATTATTATTCAATTATACTTGGTAATCGTGCGTGTACAGTAAACACGCTAAACAGTAAACAGGCTCTTCGCCGCGTCGCCGCTGTTGTTGATCGTCGTCTTACTGCTCACCGTTCTCAGGAGTCACGACAATTTTTGGTTTTTTTATTTTTCGAATACCAAATATCAATTAATAATTATGGCGAATTCAAATAAAAAGGTAAGATATATTTCAAACTTCATTATAATTTATTAATTTATAACCTCATATTTTCATGAGTGGCAGTCATGACACTAAATTAAGAGGATACTACATCCGCATGTGTGGCCACCATCATACAAACGTACATCGGTATATTATGCAACATGGGCAAATTTGAGTTTAGTAGAAACAATATTGTATGTGGTTTGCATATAAGACTATAAGAGTAAATTTATCTACCTACTATAAAATAAAAACTACCTACCTATATGTTATCTCCGGTTTTTTACGATATTTTTATTAAGTGAGATGAGCATATTTATACTATAGTATTTTACATAGGTACTTAGTACTTACTATAACTCAATTAAAAATTAAAATATTAAAAAAACCGACGAGATATAGCAGTTGATGTTCTTACCTTTAAGTTTGATCATAATCACTCTTATATTTAAGTTAACCACATAACATCAGTTCTACTTAATGCATATTTGCTATGTTGTTCGTTTGTAAGAAGGAGACAACATATTATTATGCTAGTGTCATCTTAATAATGATATACTTATCTTATAGGCATCCATACCTTTTATGTACAATTATTAATTATAACTTATTTATGGTATTCCAGAATCGGTCAATGAAATGGGTTGTTGCTAAATTTATGGATGGAAAAGATTATAGTGTTCTCCCCATAAATTGGCTGGTAGAAACTAATAAAGAAAACTTGGCTACAAGTACAATCAAGTTTTGTAAATGGCCACCAGTTAGATCTGTAAATAGTGATGACCTCCAAAAAGCAGCGAAACCAGAAGAATCATGGATACAATATCAAATTAAAGTACTTGGCGGAAACAAAACTTACAGTAAGAAGAAAAAATGTATTAAATTAATTAAACTTAAAATTAATTTATATATGTCTAAAAAAAACTATTTATTTAAGAAAAGAATAGAATATACACACAATTAGGTATAGATAAATAAGTAGATACTTGTTTTAATGTAATGTAATTTTTTTATCATGAATCCACTCATTATTTCAAAAACAATTGACGTTTTTGAAAATTAAAATTAACAAGCCTAATTGTAAAAAGGTACCTGAAATAAAAATATAAATTTTCTTAAATAATAGCAAAACATGTAATGTAATATTTTTTGAAATGATTCATTTGAAGTGATTCGTGATAAAATAATCACCTGATACAGTGAGAACATAAACTAGTTATTACAATGTGGTCTATTATATAAATTTGGTTTGGCTAAATTATAAAACTTAATTTCTTCTATGTTTATTAGGAAATTTTAGCAATGCTTGGAATACAAAAGTTTATGAGTCAACTGAAAATGAAGATGAATCTGTCCAAACTAAAAAGAAACGTTTACTTTCTGTAAGCAGTGAAAGTGATGATGAAGGTAAATACTATATTGCATATCAACTTAAAATATATATATTATGTTGTGTAGGAAGACTAGGGGCATAAGTAACATTTTACTTTAATATTTATAATAAAACAACAATTTTATAAGTCTTCACCTGTATTTTTTAATACTCTTATTTGGTTTTATTTAATTAGGTATATAGATATTAGATATGAACGAAAATATTTAAGGAGATAGTAGAATCTAATTTTCTAATTTAAGCTAAAATACATATCAGCAGAATTTTTGAAGTATTTGTCAAATATATTTTCCTGATATTAATTGAAGACTTATTACTGATTAAAATGTCTCAGATAGTGGTACAAATGTTGTACACTCACTTAGTCCTAATAATAATAGTAGGATAAATTGAACATTTTACTATTTTATTCCCTGGTCTCCCTACTTGTCAATAATTATGTTTGTAATTATAATAGGTATTATATTCAAATTTATTAACTATATATACTATTGTAGGTATATAGTGTACATTATTATACATTTTATTTTCAACCATAATTTACATTTACCTATGTATTTACACAATGTTTCAAATTTTGTAGATAATGTGGGATTTATTATTGAACCAATTTCTGTTAATGATGTGCAAAATGAACCTTCGTCTGCTTCCAATAATATGCAGAATAAACCGTATACTGCTACTAATGTGCAAAATAATTCTTTTGTTGAATCTGATGAAACATTTTACACAAACTTGCTACCACAGTCTACTACTGCAACAAATGACTATAATGACGTTTCAAATTATACATATCATTCAATGCAAACACCTAATGTACATCCATCTGTATTGAAATCTAACCCTGATATCCAAGTAATATACAAAATAGTAAAAATTATCACTAACCTATTGTACCTATCTAAAAATACTAAATGTTTTTATGTTTAACAGGTTCCAAGTTATGAAGAACTAAATTGTTCAAATTTGGGAAGTTTTGAAAACCATTTAGTCCAACCATTGCCTAGTACTTCTGATGGTAAGATATAATTGATTTTTAAAATTCAAACTTAATTAACTCATATATTTATAATTTATTTATATAATATACATATTACATATTAATATATCTTATTATAAAGGGTATACAGCTATGTAGGGAAGGTTTGTTCATTAATGTATATTATATAGATATTAGTTATTTCATGAATTTAAAATATTTTGTTTTTTAAATATATAAATAAAATAGTTGTTTTGTATTATAAGGTCATATTAGTATCTTGAAAAAAATTCACTGTGAATTAGTTTCTAATCGTTTGATGAATGAACGATTATGGAACAAAATGAACAGTTTGGAAAGTGAATTTGCCAACATAAAACACCAGATAGTACCAGAATTGTTATTTTCAAATGACTCTAAAGACAATGCATTTTTAGAACTACTCCCATTTTCCACTGTAGAAAGTATTTTGGCTTGTGAAAAATTGTTGCAATCAGATGATAGTGTTAAAGAAAAATTTGTATGTTTGTATACTAATTTAAATCAATTGCTTTTATTGTTCAATTTTGAATTTATTTAAGACAACTTTTGTTTAATAGAAACGTTTTCTTCACTTGGTTGGTGGTGTGGACGCAAAAAGTCACACCCGTCGAATTTTGAAAAAATTATTTAGTAACGAATTCGCTATTAATTGTTCATGGACTGGTAGAGCTTTCGAAAGAAATATGTCTAAATTTAAAATCCAAAATTTACAAATAATTTCAGTGATGAAATGTATGTAATTATATTTTATTTATACAATCTATTAAATTTGGTTTTTAAATTAATAAATATTTGTTGTAAGGTGTTATTAAAAATGATTACCAGCAAACTTCAGATTCTAAATTTGAAAATGATGTTCAATCTTGGTTCAGAAGTGCAAAAACAAGATTTGACAGAGAAAAGTAATTTTTTTTTTACGAGTGGTTAGAAATTATTAGAGTTCATTACTTATTAGAATAGGTTTTTATTTATTATTTATTAAATGTTTTTAATGGGATTTTAATTTTTTGATATTTAATTGAGTATGTAATGTATATTGTGTTATGCATTAAAGAAATTGAATGACCGCATTTATTAAAAACTAAATTTGGGGCTATTTTTAAATCAAAGCCTGAATAATATCCTATGTTTTTATTTTATTTTAATTTAGTAATTTTGATTACCTAATTAATATGTATTATAATTAATATTTTTTTATTTTTTTTTTATCAGACTTTCCAAAACAATGTAAACGAGTGAAAAACATTGGTTCTATATCTAATCGACAATTTAATAGACGAATTAAAGCTCAATTAGAAGTAAGTTACAATTTTTTTAATTTTGAGTCTTATATTTAGTTGACTAATAATCATTTATTTGTAGGCCATATCCAATACACCATATTCACTTGATACACAAATTATGGATTCTCCTCTTATTTCTACAAACAGTTCAGTTATTGGTACAAGTAGTACAACATTAACAACTACAGCCGAATTAGTATTAGTGAGTGATTTATCAATTTCTCAATGTTCTTCATCCTTAGATGACAATTACCTCCTACATTCAGTTGTTGAAGATCAAACACTTGAACCTGTTAGTATTTGTGATAAATTAAGATCTTGGATTGTTAAATTTAATGTTTCTCATAACTGTTGTAATTCTCTCCTTAAAATAATGAAAAGTGAAGGTTTAAAAGTTCCTAATGATATAAGAACTTTGATGAAAACCCCCAAAACCCATAATATTGTCAATATTTGTAATGGTTCATATATTCACTTGGGAATAGAAAATATGTTACTACCTATTCTTAAAAAAAATAATGCTAATATTTATATACCTAATCACATTTTAAAAATAGGCATTAATATTGATGGGCTTCCTATTTCGAAAAGTTCTAAATCGCAGTTGTGGCCAATACTGATTTCTGTTTTGAATTTTAAAGAACTAATTAATAATGTTGTGGCTGTAGGAATATATCATGGAGATAAAAAGCCTAATTCCATTGAAGAATTCATGAACCCGTTTGTTTTAGACCTCTTAAGTATTCTAAATTCTGGTTTGAATGTCAATGAAACTCATATGAAATTAGAAATAAGTAACATTGTTTGTGATTCTCCAGCAAAAAGTTTCCTTTTGAATGTAAAGTCGCATAACGCATATTTTGGGTGCACCTCGTGTCTAGAAGAAGGTACTTATGTAAGCCATAGAGTGGTATTTCCTGGAGTAGATTCATCTTTGAGAACTGACTATTCTTTCAGAAATAGACTTAATGAAGATTATCACAAAGGACCTAGTCCATTGGAATTATTGCCAATTGATATAGTAGATACTGTTTGTCTTGACTATATGCATAATGTTTGTTTGGGTGTAACAAAAAGATTAATTGAATTGTGGGTAAAAGGTAAAAAAGACATTCGAATGAATGAGAATAATATTCAAGAAGTAAATAAAGCATTGTTAAAAATAAGAGATTATGTACCTTCAGAATTTTGTCGTCTACCTCGACCACTTAGTGATATCGAATTCTGGAAAGCTACAGAGTTAAGATTCTTTTTATTATACTCTGGCCCTATTGTTTTAAAAGGCAAACTTAATAAAAAACAATATTCACATTATTTACTACTAGTTTTTGCCATTAGGATTTTATTATGTACCGAAACTTGTTATACACTTAATGAAAATGCAGAATTGTTACTAAAATCATTTGTTAAGGGATACCCTATGTTGTATGGTGGACATTTCATATCTTATAACGTACACAGCTTAATCCATCTGCCTAAATTTGTTAGAACTCATGGGCCCTTAGATAATTTTAGTTGTTTTCGGTATGAGAATTATTTACAGAGCATTAAAAATTGTTTAAAATCAACAAAATACCCTCTTCAGGAAACCCACAACAGATTAATAGAAAAACAAAAGCTAGAATTATCCCAGAAATATGAGACTCCTAAAATATATACTACATTCAATGAAACAGAGCACAATATGTATTCTCCCTATTATTCTATAAATGATAAACTCTTTAAAAAAATAATTTTTAACTATTCTAGATTAACTATAGATATATCTAAAGAAAAAAATAAATATTTATTATTAAAGGATAACTCCTTAGTGGTTGTTAATAAAATTGTTGAAAAAAATGTTGATCATAGTACACATTTTCTAGTGAAAAAGTTTTTAAACTTTAAAGAGTTTATTGCAAAACCATTTTCATCCATAGATGTGGGAATATACATTGTTAATATAAATGAATTATCTAATAGTTACTTAATTAATATTTCAGATGTTAAGTACAAAATTTTCTATTTAAGATTATCTGGTAACGAAGCAGTTATGAATACATTGTGCCACAATGTATAAATGTATAATTCTGTTCTAAGTACCTATTTACATTTATAGAAATAAAAATATATTTGTACAACATAAGTATGTTGTATAATTTTAATTTATGAATGATGTTAAAAAAATATTTTTTTTTCATATGTATTCATAATATTTAGGTAATAATGTATAATTATGTTTATTTAAATTTTAATATATGTACTCATTTTATTAATTTGTATGTATTAAAACTTTATGTATTGTTTGTATGTTATAAGATTATAATTTATAGTTATCTATAATACTTGTTTTTTTTATTTAATAAAGCGAACAAAATATTTTACATTAAAAGTTGTTTTATTTAATATTTTTTCTGGAGTAAGTATCAAAAATGTTAAAATTAATTATGAATATAATTATATTTCATAGATGGGAGGAGGGATTCTACCAAAGTACATATAATGATAAAAGTCACAAAAAAACATAATAGGAACATATTATTTAAAACAATTATTTGAGTGCATAAAAACGTCCCAGGAATAGTTTTTAGAAAAACATTACAGTAGTGTTCCAAAAACACTATTCAGGTAACATAAATATGATAACAGTTACATAATGTTTCATACACTGTTTCAAATAACACGGCATATTGCGTTTCTGTGATGTTTTTGAAACTCTTAGGTAAGTTCCAAAGCAACGTTTCCATGTTTATTGGGAACGTTATTTTTATATAACTGGAACAATATTTTGCACAGTGGGTTGATCCATTTATTTTCTATGATTTTTTAAAGTTTGAGAAAAAGTTAAGAATTTTATTGTATACCACATAATATTATAACACATATTATTGTATAACATTATTAATTAAATGGCTGATTGAAATTTAATTTTTATTCCAAGATTTTTGTTATCGCTTACATCTTTTATCATTAAATTGATATTTATTATTATGAGTCTGTGGGGACACAACGAGTAGTCCCACTACCTTTTATGTCACGCACTACGTCAGTGTAACCATATCGTAAATTGAATTATTATTGTATTTGTTTGTCTTTGTGAATTTTGGTATTTAACTTATATTTGTATCGTTTAAAGCTCCCCCACCGTCTGTAAGCTCGACTGTTCGAATTCGACGGTTACGGCGTCCGCTCAAGTCGAGCTGGCTCGCTCTCTTTCCAGACTCATTCATCAACATCAGAGTAAAGATATGAATAAGGCAAATCAATTTAAACATTTAATTGAAACAGTATCAGCACGATTTATTTCTGACCCGAAGAAGAAAATAACTACACGTAAGATTGAATAAAAGTATCAAGACTAGCAGTGAAAATTTTAACTTAATTAAAATGTTTTCAAGTTTGATTCAAAAAATTATAATAAAAATAAAAATATAAACTAAAAAGAATTTTATTTATTATTATATCATAATACAATAAATTATGAAATATATTTTCTTTTAAACATTAAGACGTGTAATATGAATGATTAAATATTTTAAATACATTCATGTGATAAATCTTTTAAAATCGTATCTGATATATTTTCGTAATGGAATTGTTGAAGTTCTAGAATAAAATATATATCCTCACATCGTTTATTACTTAAATCGATTTCATAATTTTGTACATATGAACTTGTGAATTCTCTCCTTTGACATGCGCTTGGTAAATTTTGAATATCTTGCTTAACCGATGAAATGATAAAATCAAAACATGTTTGGTTCATATTTAATTGTTTTTGTTTCGTAAGAATACAGGAATCAATGCAAGGATGTAGTTGTTTCATACGTAATAAATTGTAACGAGATAAAGTTATACTACTATTATCAACTCGTAATGTACGAGATTCATTATTTGCATTAATTGAATAAAACATATCTTTGGTTAGTACAGTTCGTTTAGAATTAGTACATAGTTTATTAAGTAACATAATAAAATTAGTTTCAGACATTAAGTAGTTCCATTTTTCTTGATTTAATTTTAAAGTCTGTTTGGTTAATTCACATTCAAGTAAAATAACAATTTTAATTTGATAATCAACTGAAAATCCAATTGATACATTTTTTTTATTATTGAAAGGTTGAATACTAAAAATTGATTTACATACTACCATAGAAGTCATTATTGTAAAAATATTTATACAAAAGAAAACTGTATGAATAAATAAATTAATTAAAAAAAAAAACAAAACAACATTTCACAAACATATGTAATTAATCGTTGACTATACCAAACATACTAAAGCGTCGATTACATTGAGTGAGTTTACAAGCTGATAGTTGGCAAATTCACTATCTGCTAGTAAACTCGCCTAGTGTAATTATGTTCACTAGCCAACTAGCAGATTGTTAACTATCCGCGAGTAAAGTTGAAAGCTGGTCTACTTTATTCGCTACTCGCTGGCGTTTATGGTTTCAGTGATGACAAAATGTCGACGGAAATTGTACGTGCGAGTGTCATTATTTTAGCTCATGCTATCAAAAAGGAGTTAAAAAAAAAGAAAAGCGGAAAAGGCAAAGAAATATATGGGTGAAACAATGGATAGGCAGACGTGAGATGTATGGTGCATCGAGCAGTTTACTGAAAGAGTTGAAGGACGAAGACGCTTCAGCTTATCGCAATATTTTGAGATTAGACTGTACCCATTTTGAAGATTTACTGAAGATGGTAAATGGAATGCTCAAAAAAGAAGATACAGTTATGAGAATGGCAATCCCAGCAATCACAAAACTTGAAGTAATACTACGTTATCTAGCAACTGGCGATTCTTTTAAGTCTTTTAAGTCTTCACAGAAATGTCAATTAAAAAACTTAATATCAGTTTAATTGAAACGTACCTAATATTCAAAACGGAAAACCGCCTCGGGGTAGTGCACGTGGTTTTTACTCGCTAGCTAGTTGGCTACTGAGCGAGTAGTACACGTTTTGCGTGTAATCATTACAATCGCACTAGCCGACTAGTCCGCTTCTAAAATAGCCAACAATCAGCTTGTAAACTCGCTCAATGTAATCGACGCTTAAATCATTATCATATATTAATAGAAATCAAGAATAATTACTTTATAAAGTAACATTGAAAATACAATAATTTGTATTCTTTAATATATTATATAATAAGCAGGGAAAGTTTATCTATTATATTATATTTTATCAGTGATAAAAATAAAATGCAAAAAATAAAATGAACATTTGTCTCATTGATTAAGACGTATAGTAAACTAGTTTAGATATGATGTGAGTTACTTACCTATTGATGTAGGTACCTGCAAATTTATTTATTATGTATTCCTACTCTAAATTATTGTTCCATTTATACCTATTAAATTATATTAGAAATTACACGCCTTAATCAACGAGACACATGTTCACGATAATTTATAATTACCTATATTATAAGCATTTAAGCAGTTTATTATTGAAATGGATTTAAACCAATTAATTACTAACTATTCAGATTGATAAAGTATGATATAAACAATTTCTACCTTTATATAATGAAATATAAATTATAACTAGTGAAAGAATAAAACATTACTTTATTTATACTCATTTTATTACATCATTTTATCAATCAATTATATCATTATGCATAACATGAATTTAAATCCTTATACTTAAAATTATTATTAACATCATTAACAAATTTACTACCTTTACTTAATAATATAAAGGAACATTTTTTTGAATGTTTAGCATGTTCTCTATATGGACAATCACCTCTTATCCAACTTCCCAGAATTATTCCACAAGTCCAACACTGTACACAATTTGTTGTTTTAAAAAAGAATCCTGCATCTGCTAATTGTATTCTGTCTAAAATCGGAGCTGGAAAATCATCTAACGATCGAAATCGTTTAGAAAATGTTTCATATTCCAGAAATTGTGGTTTTGGAGAAGTTTTGATTTGTTCCAATAATTTGAAATAATCATTTTCATAACTAACTTGACACATTATAAATAATACAATATATTTTGATTTATGAAGAAAAAAAAATATTTAACTCGTAAAAAACGACCGATCGATCCAATAGTATACAATAAACTAATACTTTTGTAAAATTATAATGTAAATAAATTAAAACAAATCAGTGTTACAATGTAACAAATTCTAAAATACATAAAATAAAACTAAAAATTAAAAAATTTAAAAGAAACCAAATTTTTTTTTGTGAAAATTATTTTTATGTTTGCAAATGTCAACATGTAAATATCAAATGTTTTGCAAAAAGTTTTTTTAATTTGTAGATTTTTCATAGGATTTTCACTAAGAATATATTTTTTAAAAAGAAGCCAAATCGACTTTTAAAAAGAAGCCAATTTTTTAAATTTTATCCACGGAATTCACGGTTAAAAAAAAAAGCCTAAAAAATGGATTCAGAAGCCCCGTTTAAATACTACTCACATTCTTCTCTTCCTAGTCAAAATCACATTGACTTAGTTGAAACATATCTCATCTCTCCACTACCAATGGGCCATTCAGCCAAACAAACAACTCCTGCTGAAGTCTCCAACATTATCAAAAACCTGAAAAACAACAAGTCACCCGGACACGATCAAATCTCAAATAAAATCATCAAAAACCTCCCTCCTAAATCAATTATTTGGCTGACTTATATATTCAATGCCCTACTTCGCCTATCTTATTTCCCTCCCACTTGGAAGAATTCAATCATCATAACAATATTGAAGCCAAGAAAACCTTCAAATAGCCCTTCCTCGTACAGGCCAATCAGTCTCCTGCCGGCATTTAGTAAAATGTTTGAAAAAATAATACTTTAAAGGCAGTGGCGGCTCGTGTTTATGTGCGATGGTGTGGTCGCACCCCCTACTGAAATGACCAAATAATAATAAAATATTTGATATTATTATAATTTTTAGATAATTTATTTAAATTTTTTATTTTATATAAATACATATAATTTATGAGTATGTATATATTATACGTATAGAGTGGCGGCATGGCTGTCGATATTATCATTATGTGATATTGTGATGTGCTACATTGTGAATCGCTTTTATAAAAACCGGTTTTCACGGAAATTATTACGTATTATCGGTTCGGTGGCGGCGGCCGCATTATCTAATAATATAATCTATGGTGTGCGATGATTTCTGTCGCACATTCGGGTGGCGGAACACGGCCAGTTGATGGAAAATTAACTCGGTCGCCGCGGCGCGCCGCAGCTAGAGAGCCTAATCTAGGCTCTCTAGCCGCAGCGTTTATCACGACCACGAGATGTCGGCTATAGGTTGTGCGGACGTTGTCGTCGCACATTTCGGGCGGCGCTGTTGACTGATATTGTAAATTTATTTTTACGTCATAATAATTCAAATCATTTGATGTAGAATTATAATACGTCTTTAGTTCAGCTTCTATGACGGCACCGGAATAGGTGGGAGTTTATGTTATGATACTTGTACATTTTATGCGGTGCTGACGTGCGTTACAATAAGGTGGGGATTATTAATAATTAATAACGAACACAATATTATGACAAGCATCTATTTTTGACAATAATTTATACATTTTTCCTTACTACCGCATTAACTATTAATCGTACAGTATTGAGTTATGAGTTTATGACTAATCACTAATCAGTATTCTATGTTATATGAATATTTTATAAATTGTTATTTTATACGTACCTATAATATTTCAAGAGCACATACATCGTACTTAATACCGAAGGTAAATTATTTTTTCTATTTATTTTTTACTCATTTTATCGTGGCAATTTGTTTATTTATTAGATTCGAATCAAAGATTTAAAAAAAATGAATACAATTCAGGAAATCCTTAAATCAAAATTTTCTTCTTTATCACTTGAGAAAAAAGTAGAAATAAAAAATTTAGGAAGACCTCTTCTTAACTTATCAAATTTAATTAATAAATCTAAAAAAGGAAAAAATGAATACAATCGCTATTTCAATATTGAGCTGTATCAAAAGTATAAATGGCTTTGTGGATGTGAAGTTGCTAATGCTTTATTTTGTTTTCCATGTGTATGTTTTGGTGGAGATTTATCATGGAGTAAAACGGGTATAACGGACTTAATACATCTTTTAGCCAAAATTAATAAACATGAAAATTCTTTTAAACATCTGCAAAATGAGGCGAATTTCAGTGTTGGAAACAGTTAATATACTTAGTCAAATTGATAGTGGCTACAAAATAGGAATTAAACGTCATAATGAACAGGTTTCAAAAAATCGAGATCTTTTGGAAAAAATTTTAAATTGTGTCAAGTTTTGTGGAAATTATGAACTTCCTCTACGTGGACACGATGAAAAAGTTTCATCAAAAAATCATGGCGTTTTTCGTGGTTTAATAAATTTATGTTCAGATTTATCATATTGAAAATTCTGTTGTTTTTATGGGAACTTCTAAAACAATTCAAAATGAATTACTAGACTGTATTTTAAATGTAGCAAGAAGTCAAATTTTAAATGAAATTAATAATTCAGATTTTTTATCCATTATTGTTGACGAAACCACAGATATTGCTAATACATTTCAATAAGTATTAATATTTCGTTATGAAAATAATGGAAAGCCTGTAGAACGTTTTTGGGGATATTCTAACCCGAATGGTCATAATGCAGAATTTTTGACTCAAACAATTTTGAAGGAAATTGATCCTATTTTAGAAAAAAATCCCGATAAGTTGATTGTACAATCATATGATGGCGCTGCAGTCATGAGTGGTCATCAATCTGGAGTTAACATAAGAATAAGAGAAAAATATCCATACGCTTATTTTATACATTGTTACGCTCATCAATTAAATCTAATAATGATTCAAGCTACCTCTCAAAATAAACAAGTGAAAATATTTTTTTCTAATCTGTCCGAAATACCAGTGTTTCTTTCAAATTCGCCACAAAGAGTAGCTGTACTGCCTGTACTAGATGACATAATTGGTTCTCGTCTACCAAGAGCAGTTCAAACACGTTGGAATTTTAATATAAGAACAGTAAATACAGTTTATGAACATAGAGATGCCCTTATTAAATGCTTTGAAAAAATAATAGATACATCATTTCAATCTAGCACAATTAATCAAGCTACTGGACTCATACGACTTTTAACAGATATGAATTTTGTTTTTTGGCTAACTGTGTTTCATAAAATTATGCCTCATGTAGACTGTCTTTATAAAGTTTTTCAATCAAAAAACACTGATCCAGTTCAAATACAGGAATCAGTATTAAATTTTAAAAAAGAAATTTCAAAAATTCGTGATAGTATGACAACTCTGTGTCGAGATTTTTTTGAACATACAGACTATGAAAGTACTAAGAGAAAGCGAACAGAAGATACTGTTAATCTTAGAAAATTAGCAGCTTTAGAAGTATGTGACGTAATATCTGCCGAAGCTCACCGACGTTTTGATTTTACTAAACATTTAACAGCCACTTAGCTTTTTCAAAATGAAAAGTATCTTATTTATAAAAACAAATTTCCTATTACAGCTTTGAACATAACTGTACAATGTTATCCATTTTTTATCGAAGATCGTTTAAAGACTGAGCTAGAAGTGATTTATTCGCGTGATGATTTCCGTAACTTGTCTAGTGTCATTGCCACAATAAATTATATTTCAAACAACAATATGGATGACACATTTAAAGAAGTATTTAAATTGTTAAAACTTTTGGTAGTCATTCCAATGACAACTTCCGATGCCGAAAGAAGTTTTTCAACCTTAAAAAGGATTAAGACGTGTTTAAGAAGCACCATGTGTGAGGATAGACTTAATGCATTAACTATGTTAAGTATAGAGAGCCAAATGATAAACGAAAATAGTAATTTCAATAAAAATGTTATTGATACTTTTTGTAATATTAAAGAAAGAAGGATGGATTTTGTTTATAAAGTTTAATTATGAAAATTATATTAATTAAGACTATTTTATTTTATTTTTATTTTGAGGAATTTCCTTAATAAATTGTCACACACCCATTTCCAACAGTCACGAGCCGCCACTGTTAAAAGGCTTATGCCAATAGGACAAAATGAAAATATTCTACCTGATATTCAGTTTGGCTTCCGTTCTAGACACTCAACAACCCATCAACTTCACCGCGTAACCGATTTCGTCTCCTCGGCACTTGAATCAAAAAAATAGTGTGCAGGAGTTTTCCTAGACGTTGCTAAGGCTTTTGATACCGTTTGGCTCCATGGACTATTGTTTAAATAAAAAAATATTCCCAGCCCCATACTATCTACTCTCAAAGTCATACCTCGAAAGCAGATCGTTCAGAGTCAAAATCAACACCAGACTATCAACTCACCATGAAGTTCAAGCTGGCGTTCCGCAAGGCAGCGACATTGCCCCATTTCTCTACATTTTTTACACTGCTGATATCCCAGTTAGTCAGTTCACTCGCATTGGAACTTACGCCGATGACACATCCATACTTGCCTCAAGTGTTGACCCTATCTTTGCCAGCCATCAAATCCAAACTCACCTAAACATCCTTATGCCTTGGTTCAATAAATGGGGAATTAAAATCAATGAAACCAAGTCATCGCATATTACCTTTCCGTCCGCCGATCATCATGAATAATTCCACTATTCATCATTGCACGAGTGTCAAATATCTCGGTCTCACATTTGACAGAAAACTCACATGGGGTCCTCACCTCAAGGACAAACGAAAACAATTCAATAGTAGACTTCACCTACTTAGACCCTTAATAAGATCTAACGTCAACATTCAAAACAAAATCCTTATATACAAATGCCTCCTCCGACCCTTATGGACCTACGGCAACGAACTTTGGGGCCCAACCAAAAAATCAAATGCAAACACGATCCAAGCATTCCAATCAATTTGTCTACGTATCATTGCCAAAGCTCCATGGTACCTAACGAACAAATTACTCCATGATGACCTCCAAATCAAAACCGTCCACGACACAGCCACCAATTTCTATAAAAGATTTCATGGGGAACTCCTCATAAACCACAACCACCTCATCTCTCAACTGGCCTGAAAAACTCTTCCAGACAACCTCACAAGACGTCTCAAACGCAACTGGTGCAGAGATCTGCTTAACCATTAAAATACATTTATATAAGTCATACATTTTTTTTTTTTAATTCTTTGTAAAAGCTGACTCGACTGCGAGTCTTCCTTCATGTCACTCAAAGTCATTTTATATTATTCTTATATCATATTTACTTAGTGTATATAATGTACAGATTGTAAATTTTCATTAAACGCCATAATTTTATATATAAAAAAAAAAGTATTCAAGTAAATTATTCAACGATTTTTACGGAATAGATTTTGTTATGTTAATTTTCAACTTTAAATGTTTATTAAAAAAATTGGTCCATTCAATCATAATGAAACTTGGGATAATGATTAAACAACATGATTTGAATCTTTTGGTAAAATTATTTCTCATTTCTCAAACAAGAAAACTTCAAAATCATTTCTTTAAAATTTGATACACTCATCACAATTATCTTATCTAATGAGCGTTGAATATCCCATGGCGTTCGCACTTCATTTGTTTTATATCATAAACTTATACTTAAATTAACTTTGCTATACATTTTAACGTTTTAATATTTTCATGATACACGTTTAATGACTGATCTATCGAATTTAATTAGATTTCATTCTATGTTTGACATGATATTTTAAATTTTTTGATTACATTTTTTGATAACAATTTTAAAGCTTATTTATGTACTCTAACTAACGTTAAACTTGTTTATAAATGTTTTTATGCTGGGCGATAATTTATATTCAAGAAATTTATTGCTATTAGTAACTATGCTAGTATTATTTTAGAGCCTTAAGAGGGTCCACGCGGTTGACTCTTAGTTGAAATCCATCAATACTTTTTAAAGTCCATCCACTGAATTTTGTTTGAAAATTTGATTCTTCTTCTAATATATTATTGAACATATTTTTAAATTTTAGAAAAACATGAATTATTTTGTACCAGTTCATTACTAGTTTAAAAAGCAGTCTTTTTTTTCCATAGTCAAAAAATTTTCGTACACGCTATCAACATAAATATTAATTTTAAGAGCTGTTTAACCATTGAGACACATGTTCACGGAAATTGTTTAAAGAAAAAACCTTAAGAGTTTCTTTAAATCTTGTAGTAACCTCAGATAGATTTTTAGCTAATGTGTCAAAAGAATCTGATAAAAATCGATGTGTCTACAAATTTTATACTAAAATTCGATGAAATTGATTTACTAAATGAAATGTATTTTTCAGTGGCATTCGGGATTACATAAATATTATTTTCATTACAACCTAGTTCATTAACAATGAAATGACTATCATATGCTAAGTTATGAAAATATATAGGGACAAATGATACATTACACATTTCAAAATTACAAGATATGCATAAAGTAGATCTGTAATTTCCAGTAAAATGATCATGATCTCGACACTTTATTAAATTAAAGTTTTTAAATGATTTTAAAGAACACTCACAAAATTTAGCACTTTGAAATCGTAATTATTCTTCTTCAGTTAAATTTTTCATTGGAATATTTATTTTATAAAGACTATAGATTTTATTTCCAAGATTAATCATTGTCTTCATGAAATGTTTAGCAGCATTATTACCTCTATACAAAGTTAGCTTTGTTGGTATTTTAATTTTTTTTATAAAATGTTTTGGTATCGTATTGAAATCTATTTTTACGTAAAACCCATAACTCATCGGCTCATGTTTATGTGTAATAATAGTTTTAGTAATTTTAGTTTTATTAATGTTTAATGGTTTTTTATGTTGTACATTCTTTAAAAAACATTCAAAATCAGCATATATAACAATTGGTATTCTTTGTATTCTTTTAAGGTTTCGGAATTCAATCAACTCATGATCATCATTTTCAAACATTACAGGTCTCCCTAATTTTTTTTGACTACATATTTTTATATGTTTATGTAATCCATTTCGACCCCAAAGTTTAGTTTTACATGGTTTGTTGCTAAAAACTGTAAAACACCTTTGACAAATTATTAAGTGTGATTTATGTTTTGTTCTTTGAGATCATATAAGTCTAGAAAAATTATTAATATAACAATAATGTGATTTTATTCCATCACTAAAAAGAAACAAGTCGAAATTATTTGTTTTCTCATAATTATTTAAATATACTGGATAAATAAAACCTTTATCATCTAAACCAAAAACATTGACTGAAACATCGTTAATTCGTTCAAAAATTTTGATTTCCTTAAGAGATGTTGGAAAACTAATACAATTAAAGTTTAATTTAGATTTTTTTTCTAAATGGTTAAAATATTTTGAAGAATACACATATTTATGTCGACGGTTATCGTATTTAGACAAAATCGCATACTTGAAACATTTTGTATCTTTATTTTGAACATTTATTATTGCTTTTTTATTTTCTATATGTTTAGGTAAAGGTATGTAACTTGTACCTTGTAACGGATTCACAATATTAATTCTTAACTGTAAGCCATCAATCGTTTTCAAATTCCAACCACTTCCTTTAACAATGAACTCTGATTCTTCTTTCTATATTTTATTTTGCATATTATTTAATAAATCAGAAAAAATCGAGGTTGAATGCACCAACACATTTGATGTTTTAAACATAGCATCATGATATTCGTTAGTTAAACAATTTTCATACGTACATTCAATACAGATATTAAATATTTAACTACTTTTTTTGAAGTGTCTTTTAACTTATCAATTATTATATCTTTACAATGATTAAAAAATAAATTAAAACTTAAGAAACAATTTTCATTTTTTATAAAAAAAAGTCTTAGGGATTTTTTTAAATCTCTGTATTTCAATTAATCCATTACCGTTCATGTTTAAGCGAATAGACTTAGATGGTACCTTTCGTATCATTAAACAACTGGAAAAAAAAATAGAAAGGTTATTTTTTATTTTCCAATTTCAGATGAAATTAAAATTGATTTTTTATTTTCCTTAAAATAAAAAGTTTTTAATATTTATGTCAATAAAAATAATAATAATTTAAATTAATTTTATAAAAAAAAAAAATGTATTAGTATTTATCAGCTATTGAATTTTACTATAACTTTTATTATATTAATAATAATTATTATAATACTTACATTAATGATGGCGGTATAATGTTTTATTTCTAAATAAAAATGTTCTTTTCAATGTATTGAAGATTTAGTATTCTGGCTTCGAAAAGTTAATACAAAATACTGTTGATGAAAATATGTATAGACATAACTTACTATAATATATTAGTAATTTGTTAAGCTAAGAAATAATTGTAATTTGACGACTGTATGATGACTGTAGTCGTAACTATATTTTAAAATTAAGAAAAAACTAAGTTTAAAAGTTTAAAAAATATATGATAACTATATATAATTTTTTTCACATAGAATTTCACGAATCAAACATGGAATAATTATGTATACTTTTTATAAACGATAATAACAAATTAAATAATTTGAGAAACTGGGTCGAATTTCTCCACATATTTTTTAATTGACTGTACACCTGCTTGGATTTGCTCTTGCTGTTTGTTCAACTTGCGCAATTCACGGGTATCGTTGTTCATCATGATGAATGAAGTAGAATTGGTTGACGTTGAATGGGAATCCAAATGACAATGACAATTGATAATACAAAATACTAATAATTTTAACAAGCAAAAAAATGAAAACTGAATACGTGGTAGTATAAATTAACAATAAAATAACTAACTCTATATCGCCTCAGATGTATTAAGAATAATCAACAACCACACGTATTTATATAATAATAATGAAATTTGTGTCTACAATCACGTCGAGGTCACCAAAAAATGTTAAGTAATAAGCTATTGCTCTGAGAGGGAAATGGGGCCTTTCTTTAACCAAAAAATAATAATAATTGTAATTGTGCTGTTTATTGTAAAAATAATAAAAATTGAGCACTTGGTCCAATAATAATGATAAATATATAAAGAATAATACAAAAGAGAATAAATAACAAAATTAAAATGAACAATGATAGCCTGTTTGGCTCAACAAACAAATAAAATGGTAACAATGTAGGTAATATCACAGAATATAACAATAATATATAAAAAATAAGAATTAATGAATCACAATAATCACATGTATAAGTAGGCCTGTCGGCCGTACGCAATAATAATAATTTTGGTGGTGCACCACCTACCTTTTGAGGTTATGACGTCTTGAGGTGCCGGGATCTGTATAATAATCAATCTTTAAACAATAAAAAGTACAAGTTGATCCCGCACACACACAAGAACGTCGCTAACCTCAACACGACGAACAATTCACACGACAAGGCTGCTACAGCGAACACAAAACTCGACAAACCACGGGATTCACAATCTTCCGCTGGCTAGGGGAAAAACAATTATTGAAAGGCAAATTAATGCGCGAACGATAGTTACCAGACAGAAGAAATCACACACAACACAATAGACAACGTGGTTTGACGGCTGCAGCAGGCACGAATAGAAAACCGAAAAAATGTGTGCACACCACGACAGACGAAAAAGAAGAGAGAGATGGGTCCGACGACATTCACCACGTAAGCTAAGGCCGCCGGCCACCATCTCTCAAGATAAGTCTCAGTGCCACCACACAAAAACGGAAAACACATTGGAACTTGATGAAAACTTGTGGCACTGAGAGCATGACTTTTATATTAACGAAAAACATAACCGAAAATATTTCGCACGCACACACGCGATACGAAATAACGAAAACAATTTGGACGAAAATGAGATAACGGCCGCACGCACGCAACGGACAGTCATCACACAACAGCTGTTGTCGACCGCGCCGCGGTGTCGCACGATGCGAACAGGTATCTCAATACGAAACTCACGGAACAAAAAAAAAACCCGCCAAAATCGAGGTATTTAAATTTAAGTGTTGGAGACAACATCCTCCGCGCCTTGAAAGACCCCTGTCTTTCAACACAATAATAACAATAATACTAAATGCAATAGTATAAACACTCTCGTTTCTATTTAAAGTAATGGATGTATAAACTCACCTTGTTGGCCTGTATGCCCTGTTTTCAATAAAAAATTGTTAAATATACTCATCATGTGCACAAGAGTAAACAATAGTATTGTGGCTTGGCTAACCATATATGTCTCCTTCTTAAACCAAAATCAAGTAATATGTGAAAATGTACTGAACTTTTGCATAGAAACACATGATGAGACGTGTTGGTCAGGACAATCTCCGAGGTTTTTCATAGTGAGTAGGAAGGGGGTGTTGTTGGTAAATGAGATTCAAATGGCGATATGCGAAGAGATTATTGGCCTAGACACCCCGATTGACAATTGGATGTGTTACAACACAAAGCTTGAATCAATAAGCTGTGAAAACTGCTTGAGCAGTAAGACATTGGCAAGAATACACAGCAAATCACCGGTGTTGGGCAGGCATTTAATAGAAATAGGGGGGTATAAATCCAATTCCAATGGTTTTACTCTCATGCATTCTGAATTTAGTGCCATATTAGTAATACTGTTTGTTTCCTCCGTCATCAGTGGTTTTGTCACCTACTGTGAAATACGAGGTTCTTTCACTAGGCAACTGCTTTTTTCTATCATTATATCATCTTTAAATAGTCTGTGTTTCATGGAAACAATGAAGAATTATACTGTAGATTCGGATGAAGAAAGCTTTTCTAGCGAAGTAAGTAAATAGTCTTTAAAAAAAATAAATAAATAAATAAATAAATAAATACAGAAATAAAACATTTTTATAATTATTATTTTTAGTTTGTTGAAGCCATAAGTGATGTTGAAAAAAATAAAAGTAAACGTATTAATAAAGTTAAAGTTGTTTCAAATAAAAAAAAAACCAAACGAAAAAGCGATATCACCGACAAAAAAATTTAAGCAAGAGAAAGTAATTTAAAATAAATATAATAGAATATATATATAAAAAAAAATATAAATATTTATATACTTTGAAATTGTAACCATTTATAGAATACATCATACTTACAAAAAATTGAACAAATCATTGAAAATGAAGATGTAACAGATGAGAGTATAAATTCGATGACTGTAAAACAGGACGGACATTATTATACGTTTAAATTACCTGTTATTAACGGAGAAGATTACTGGGTTTTACAACATTACAAAATGAAAGATGTCATAAACGTGTCATCTAATGAGAGGTAATACAATAGTATAATTATTAATTATTTATAAACGTGTTAATCTAATAACTTAAGGGGGATGTCTAGACAAACTAGATATGTACGAAAAATGCATTTAGAAGTCTAATTACGAGAAAACTATTGGTCAGATTTGATTGAAAATGGTATAAAAATTTTAAAAAATATCTCTTTTATGCTTGTTGTACATTCTCTTTTACATAAAACTTAATTATATAATTAATTTTACCAGAACGTGTGCAACCGCCGACCGATACACACGTGTGCAAAGGTCAACGCAAATCGCATTTATATAGCTTCCGATAGCAGTAAAACTCGACAAGCAGCAATCAAGAAGGTATGTAGACACACTATCGATAACCATTGTTACATCAGGTGCCTAAAACCTCGACCCCCACCTCATATCCAAATATGGATCCCACCAAACCCAACTCTCTAGAAACTTCATCGTCCGCCTCTCAGACCAACAACACCAAAACTTTCGCAGAAACCACAGCAAACATACAATTTCCGAAAAAAGACCAAGCAATCGTTTTTAACTCTATTGAAGATGTCCCTCAAATTGAGTATATTAAAGCCTTCAGTCAACTTACCTCACCAACCAACATCACATTCGCATCCAGAATATCTAATAACAGATTTTGCATTTACTTTACAAATAAAAATATTGTCGAACAAATAATAAGCCAACAGTCACACATCGTCATAAATAATTCAAAGATAACATTCCGCCGTCTAATTAACCCAGCCAAAAGAATAATATTATCTAATGTTCAACCGATCATACCGCACGAAGCAATTAAAAACGCAATCGCAAATTTTTCAATTAAAATACTATCACCGATTACCTTTATGAAAGCCGGTTTCACTGATAATGAATATGGGCATATTGGTAGCTTCCGCCGACAATTATATATAAACCCAGACGACAATGATAAATTACCCAGCTCAATCTTAATTGAATTTGAACAAACAGAATACCGTATTTTTCTATCAGATGACACGGTAATATGTTACCTGTGCAAACAAACTGGTCACACGTCAAATCGATGCAAAAATGTAACAGAAAATAAAATCACTGATTCCCAACAGAGCCACCAAAATTCTATCCCAAGCGTCAACGACACAGAAAGTAACACTCAACTACATGATACCGAACACCAATCAAACAGTACTAGTAATTCTCCATTTTCCTCCCAAGAACAAGTGGAACAAGTAAAACGACCAGCGCCTTCATCATCTTCTAGCTTTTTAAACATGGATAATGACCTCTCCATTGAAAACCAATTAATTTATTTCAAACAAAAAGTATCACACAAAACGTAACAATCAACCAGAGCTCATTAGCAACAAAATTAAAAGAGTCACAATCCAAAGAAAGAAAAGCAAACAACCCACCAACAACACATCCTACCACTCCAAAGACTAACGTTTCCAACCCTAAAACCAATAAGCCAACCCAACCGCTCACAAAAAAACCAAAACGATCAAACTCAATTGAACAAATTATATTAAAATTAGACGAGTCATTAGCATCAGCCAAGTTGGATTTCGAAAAGATGCCAAATCAAAAAATATATTTTAATCAACTCAAATACATAATAGAAAATACACTCAGCACCCAGGACCCTCCTAGTGTCCTAAAGGAGTTCAATATATCGTCGATGGAAATGATCGAAATTCTGGATACGATCCGCCCTAAGGTTAAAAATCTAAGCATCAAAAACAGGCTATCCAGACTCTCCAACTCCCTACTCAACTCAATGCTAAGTAACAACCCTACCACAGAGCAATTATGAAAAAAAAAAAAAAAAATTAACACAAAATAATAATGAAAATACTACATTGGAATATGAATAGTTTTTACAAAAAGTTAGACGAACTAAAAATACTAATATCTGAAATCTCTCCCGACATAATATGTCTCCAAGAAACCAACTTTACAAATCTAAATACCGCAAAACTACCCAACTACAATGATTTTAGCAAACACAGAACCACTGGACTTAGGGCCAGCGGTGGAGTAACAACATACGTCAGCTCTATATACCCATCTAAAGAAATCTATATCTCAACACACCTTGAAGTAATTGCAGTAGCAGTAAAACTCAATGATATTGAAATAAACGTATGCAACATATATCTACCCAACCAACACACTTTTACGGATAAAGGCATAGAAAATATAATAAAGCAACTACCCAAGCCCTTCATCATAACAGGTGACTTCAACAGCCACAACGTCAGTTGGGGCTCCCTAAGCACCGACAGCAGAGGGAAAGAAATAGAAAAAATCCTGGAAAACGAAAATCTGGTACTACTCAACAACATGGAACCAACGCGTATAAATCCAACTAATGGCAACTTCTCAAATATTGACTTATCATTCGCAAACGCATCCCTAGCTCAAAGGCTCAACTGGTCGGTCCTACCCAATCTTACTAGCAGCGACCATTTTCCAATTGTAATACAACTTATCCCTCGTTATAACGATAGCATCCCCAACCTCGAAAGATGGAATCTGAAAAACCCAGACTGGAGACTTTTCTCTAAAACACTAGACGACAAAGTTTCTCATATAGACAAATCTGAATTTCAAAACACAGAAAACTTGGTTGACCAATTTACGGAAACAATAATATCAGTAGCCAACCAGACCATAGGAAAAACCAAATCAAAAAACCCCAAACCCAAAGTACCATGGTGGAACCACGACATTAAAAATTCAATTAAAGAAAAAAACGACGCCCTCAAAAAGTTCCAAAAAACAAATAAACTAGACGATTTTATACTCCTAAAACATTTAAGAGCCAAATCAAAATTCCTGATAAAAACCAGTAAAAAATCGTCATGGGAAAAATTCACTAGCAGCATAAAAGAAAACACCGACTCAAAATCAGTTTGGAACAAAATACAATCTCTAAAAGGACTCAGACGAAATAAAAAAATCAACTTAATAGACCCAAATTCTAACCAATTAATAAATAAACCAGATCAAATATCAAATAACCTCGGCGAATATTTCTATAAAAATAGCAGCGACAACAACTACAAACAACACTTTCTAGCATACAAACAAAAATGCGAAAAAGAAGCTATAAGTAATACCTCCGATAAAAATTGTCACGACCAAATACAAATCAACCAAGAAATCAAAATACAGGAATTAACACACACACTAAAAACATGCAAAAGCAATAGCCCCGGACCCGACACCATCCCATACGTCTTTATCCAAAATTTTGGGACAAAAACTCTTAATTTTCTGCTTTGCCGGGTAGAACAACTAGTTCTGAGATTTTTGAAGCACTCAATAGTTATTTTCGTAAACATGGAATTGAATGGAGAAAATGTATTGGAATATGTACGGACGGTGCTGCAAAAATGGTTGGACATCTTTCAGGAATTGTCGCAAAAGTAAAAACAGTTGGGTGTATTCAGTTCTACAAGAAAATATTATTATTGACTGCGAAAATGATCAAATTAGCAAAACCATAAACATAATAGGAACAGGGACCATCACGCTAAGTGACAATTGCAGGGCAATTACTTCAGATACTGTATTAGTACCAATAAAATACTTAACTACCAATCGACAATTAGATATACTACCTGAATCACAAATCCCTAAAATTTCACACAAACATAATGAGATAACGAAGCTAGGAAAACCCGATTTAAATATGTTGTATGACACTGAAATTAAATCATTATATAATTACACCCAAAACATGAATGAGATAGATAGTTTAATCAACATTGAATTTATATATAGAGAGAAAGAATTAATAAGGTTATTATATGAATATATGTATTACATGGGAGGAATAATAATTTTAGTAATAATATTTTTATTATATTATTGTTGTAAGCATAAAAAGAGAATAGTGGTGCGGGTTAGAGATACAATACCTTTGGTTTAATAATTATGACGCAAAGAAAAAAACAAAAAAAATGTATGAATTTTATAAGCTTGATCTAATGTAGCTTTAATACTAACCAAATTATAAAAATGTAATACTAATCACTACTTTTATATTGTAAACATGTATATCATAATTATTGTATTTATAACATAATAATTTCTGTAAACAATTGTATTATAAAGATTTCTGTATTGAGATACAGAAACCTTTATTTTAGGGAGGAGGTGTTGCGAGCTCACACGTTTTATTAAGACATTGCTAGACTCTAGGATATGGGGACACTATAAATTACCAAATTAACCTCACGCGAACGTGTCTTGATTAATTATCAATTAATAACATAAAGACAATAGAACCATGAGTAATAGTAAAAGCCATGGATATGAACACATTATTTTGAAGACATATTTTTTTTTTGTTTTTATAATTTAAAGTTTAGATTTGTCACGTGTTTTAAAAATAATGTATTTGTATTACAGAAAAGTATATTTTAATAATTTTTCCAATATTTCTTATTTCAAAAGTACTTTTTTAAGTCAGAAATTCATATACTTAAACTATATAAAAAATATTAGAAGTGAAACTATATAAAATTGATTAACTTAAATAACTGTAATGTAGTAGTATAATATTACATACAATATCTTTGGTAAATATTATAATATAAAATTGGATTAAATATTTCAAATTTACCTAGACCTAAATTAACGTAAATGTACATTTACATAAACCAAAAAACGTAAATTCTCATTTAACTTCAAACTTTTAATAAAAATATATAAAATCTAACGAATTTATTTAAACAAAAAACCTTATATTAAAAATGTTTTTTCTTTGTACTCTAATATGTTATTATATTTATTTAATATAGTTCGATTTAAGTGTGAAATCAAATGGAAATACAGGAAAGGTCTTAGATAATCCATTAAAAAAAACAAAAAACTACGAAATCAATATTAAGAGGAAAACGAACAATATAGGATTTTTGCTTACATTTTTCAGTAACACTACTTGAGATGGCACTGCGCGATTGATACACAAATGACGTTTAATTAAGTTGTAAATATCGGTACGCGTATTTTGGGTCACACATAAAATAAATGATGGATTGAATTGATTAATAATTTTTTCAAGACAAACTGAATAGGCCGATAAATTCATAGCACTTGTTGGACAAAATTCTGGCAGTAGAACATTGAAATACATGCTTTGACTAACTTGTTGAATCGTTCTAACAAATGATCTAGAACGATCTGTTTATCTTATTCAAAGACTATCAAACTATATTTGCAACGTACGAAAAGATTTTTTTGTTGAAGAATAAAAATCGATTGGTATATCATCGTCAATAATGTGAGTATTAATATAAAAATAAATTATACCATATACATAAATTGTTTTTTTTTTAAAAGTATTACCTAGTTTTACTGTTCATTTTTCTAATCATCGTTTCATTTTTTTTCTGTTTAATCAATTAGATCGATCGAGTAATTATTTATTCAACATTATTTATTATAAAACGGTTTCATAGTCAGAACATGCATGTAAGTTTTTTTAAAATAAAAAATCATACACTAAAAAATAGTGTGTAAATTTAAAAAAAAATGTTATTTTATTTTTTACACGGTGAAATAAGGTGGAATTTAACCGCTAAACTGGTAAAAATTTGAGAAGCCAAATGAAGCTAAAAAATACATACTTTTTTTTGGAGCAAAAAAATCGTACACTAAAAAATAGGTGGAAATCGCCCGCCAAACCGGAAAAATTTGGCTTCTCGAATGGAGCCAGAACATATATACGTTTTTTTGAACAAAATAATTTCACGCTAAAAAATAGGTAGAAATCGCCCGCTAAACCGGTAAAATTTGGCTTCTCAAAATGGAGCCAGAACATATAACCTGACGGCAGGTTCACTGTCTGTTTACCATTTCGTGATTCTGTATTAAACCTCGGAGAGTCGAAAGATATAGCTTTGCGAAGATTTATCGCGCTGGAACGACGTTTGAACGCAAATGAATCATTAAAAAATGATTACGTAAAATTTATGGAAGAATATCAAGATTTAGGACACATGTCGCCCGTGGACTTATACGAAGTCAATCGACATTATTTTTTACCTCACCATCCCGTAATAAAAACAGATAGTGTAACGACCAAGTTACGCGTCGTATTTGATGGTACATGTCAAACGACGTCAAAATTAAGTTTAAACGATGTTTTATTAAAAGGACCGGTAATTCAAGAAGAGCTAGTGACATTGTTAGCGCGGTTTCGTACTCATAAATACGTTTTAACAGCCGATGTTAAGCAAATGTATCGGCAAGTCCAAATAGAAGAAACGCACCGTGACTATCAGTTAATATTATGGCGCCCTGATACTAGTAAGAAAGTACACATTTATCGTTTAAATACCGTGACCTATGGTACAGTTCCGGCATCGTTTTTAGCCACCGGCTGTCTCCATAAGTTAGCTGAGCAAGAGCAAGAAAACTACCCATCTGCAGCTACAGTTATTAAAAATGATTTTTATATGGACGACCTTTTAACTGGTTCAAATACGATTTCAGATGCGATACTCTTGAGAGATAATATCATTAGTATTTTACGTAAAGGAGGTTTTGAGCTACGAAAGTGGGCAGCCAGCGATCCTGTCTTATTAGAAGGCATATCAAGAACAGATAGCATTGAGAAAAATTTGATTCTAGATCTCGTTAATAGTCCTACAAAGGTCTTAGGACTTATGTGGAATCCAAAAACAGATGTATTACAGTATAAGGTTATCCCATACGAAGATTGCGTCAAAATAAGCAAGAGAAAAATATTGTCAGACATCGCATCAATATATGATCCTCTTGGACTTATAGGCCCTATTATAACTCAAGCAAAATTATTTTTACGAGTTCTATTTTGTGAAAAATACGAATGGGATGAATCACTTCCAGAAGAGTTAGAAAACGAATGGATAACGTACAGAATTAAATTGTACGCGTTGAAAGAGTTAGTTATTCCAAGAAGCTTAATAAACGACAATAACATAGCAGAAATACAAATCCACGGATTTTCGGATGCTTCGATAAAAGCATACGGAGCATGCTTGTATTTAAGAGTAACATACACAACTGGAAAAATCGATATTCGACTAATCGCTTCAAAATCACGTACTGCACCATTGAAAACGTTATCGCTGCCACGTTTAGAGCTAAGCGCCGCAGTATTATTGTGTCGGTTAGCCGACAAAATTATTAAAAAGTTAAAATTAAAGATCAGTCGTCGTTATTGGTGGACCGATTCAACAATAGTCTTGTCGTGGATTTCATCGCCCTCAGCTAAATGGAACGTATTCGTCGCCCATAGAGTAGGTGAAATACAAGATCAAACGATTATGAGTGAGTGGCGTCATGTAATCAGTGAGGACAACCCAGCAGATGCAATATCTCGTGGTCTCGATCCTACATTAATTCAAAATCATAAAATTTGGTGGGAGGGTCCTGAGTGGTTAAAGGAAAATGAAAAATCCTGGCCAAAATCATTCGAAGTCGAGATGAAAAATGTGATGCCCGAAACACGAAAAACAGTCAACTTTGTTTCAACATTTAGCAACGATTTATCGTTTATTGAACGTTGTTCGTCATTAACGCGATTACTGCGCATTATCGCGTATTGTTTGCGTTTCGGTCATTTAAAAGAAAAATTAACGGGTCCAATACAAACCAACGAAGTATCTAGGGCCATGAAATGTGTAGTGCGAGCAGTTCAGGCATATTATTGGTCAGAAGAAATTACTGATTTGAAAACAAGTAGCCAGGTATCAGTGAAAAGTAAGATATTCCGTTTACGCCCATTTTTAGATCAAGATCAAATCCTCAGAGTAGGTGGCAGATTGAAAAATACTGAAAAACTAGATATATTTCAACGTCAACCTATGTTAATTCCGCAGTCGTGCATTCTTTCTAAATTAATATTTCGCGATGCCCACGAAAAAATAATGCATGGTGGTCCAGCTGCAATGCTTTCGTACGTAAGAGAACGTTTTTGGACTATACACGGACGAAATATGGCACGAAAGGTGTTTCACGAATGTATTAATTGTTTTAAAACCAAGCCAGAAACTGTGCAACCAATCATGGGAGATTTGCCTAAACAAAGAATAGAGCCAAGCCGTCCTTTTGCAGTGTGTGGCATAGATTTTGCTGGACCTTTTTCTATAAAAAATAGTCTACGCAAAAACGCACCGACTAACAAGGGATATATATGCATTTTCGTATGTTTCGCGACTAAAGCTGTACACATAGAATTAGTCTGTGATTTAACAACTGAAGCATTCCTGAACGCATTAAAACGATTTGTTAGCCGAAGAGGGCTCTGTTCAGATATATTTTCCGACAATGCGACGAACTTTGTTGGAGCAAATCGCCGACTATTAGAATTGAAAAAACTATTTCACACCGAGAAAGATATGGAAACCATTCAAGGATCTCTTACTGAGTTAGGTATTAGATGGCACTTCGTACCCCCCCGTTCCCCTCATTTTGGAGGATTATGGGAAGCCGCCGTAAAGGCAATGAAATCTCACTTATATAGAACTGTAGGCAACGCAAATATGACTTACGAGGAATTGAACACTATTATAATTCGTACAGAGGCTTGTTTAAATTCTCGTCCTTTGTGTCCATTATCCTCCGATCCTTCTGATCTCTCGGTCTTAACTCCGGGTCATTTTTTGACGGGAGACTCTTTGACGGCTATACCAGAACCTGATCTCACCGCCACACCTATTAACAGATTAAATAGGTGGCGAAGAGTGACTCAGGCATCTCAACAAATATGGTCGAGATGGAAAAAAGAGTATTTAGCCCAATTGCAGCAACGTAGCAAATGGGCAGGTGAAAAAGGTCCAAAGGTGAGGCTGGGCTCCGTGGTATAAATAAAAGAGGACGACATACCGCCACTGCAGTGGAAGCTGGGCAAGGTAGTAGAATTGCATTCTGGTGCTGACAATGTAGTACGGGTGGTCACATTGCAAACTTCAAAGGGCCAATTTACTCGTGCAGTCCGAAAAGTTTGTCCACTTCCGTTCGAAGGGAACTAACTTAAGGCATCCTAAATTTGATTCCAACCAATTTATTAATTGGAAAATATTAATGATTTTTTATTTGTTTTTGTATAATTATGTTGTATAGTATAAGAGGAGTTCTTGAAACATTTTCTCTTTATTTTGTTTTATATGTTAATATTAACCTTATAATAAGGTACCTAGTAGTAAAAAAAAAATTTTTTTTTTTTTTTGTTTGTTGTTTTTGTGCAATGTTTCAAGGCGGGCGGTATGTTCGATATCACGGGTGATCGCGAAGAGTGATAACAAAAAGCTTATAACGTATATACAGTCCACACATCACACAGTTAGTCTTTGTCTAATCGCTACGCCGATCGCACGGGGTATCGGATTATCCCCACTCCGCATTCGTTATGTCAAAGTAAAATATAAGAAAATTAAGAAATAAAATTAGAAAAATAAAAACTATGCTTTTTTTTGCCTTCGGGTTACTCCGTAAAATATAACGCCGAATCAATGATATTTTCTTAAAGTATAAACACTTTCTTTTAATTCCAGACAGCTGTGTACTAAGAACAAAATATCATCATGAGTACTCCAATGGCTGGTGGTGTAGAAAGCACAAGTAGAATGGAAGTAGACCCAAACACTCTGGCAACTGATGGAAGGACAGGAGATAGCTTCCATAGCTTAACTTCAAATTCGTCAACCTCTAACAAGCGGATATTTGTTGATGCTGACAATGAAACTACAGAACTTCCTGATAAGAAGAGAGGGAGAATAGAACTAGACAGAGGGCAAAGGGATGAGATCCTAAGATATGTGATTGCTGCCCATATTAGGATATTGAAGACAATAATGCCGTCTGCCAACATTGAAACTCTAAAGAACTTGCATGTTTCCCAACAGGTGACCAGTATATTCTGCACTGTCCACAATTGTTTAAGACAAAGAAGTATTAACTCTGGTGATTTGAAGGACAACATGGCAACTAGGTCTCACAACTTGAAAAGTAATGGAAAAGAAGGAAATCCAACCCCACACAAAGACATGGAAGTGATGTTGGACGGTTACTTTGACGGTAAGACAACAAGCTTTGTTACTGTGCCTATCGCTATTTCGCAATTCATTTTTCATATTTCATTCCATATTTGAAAATTGGAGATGTTGATTACCGAGACCTTAACATACCTGAAAGTAATGCACTTAATTATATTTGTGGATACTTGTATATGAAATGTTTAAAAAAGCATACGTGTGATGAATGTATCAAATATGGGCACAGTCAAAAGGACTTAGACAAATCATTTCTATTCTGCCACTTTAAAGCATATGAAGACAAAAATAAGACCATCTTTGGACATCTTCAAGTACCGCACAATGACTTCCACGATTTTATTTTTGAACTAGAAAATATAATTATTGAACAATTTCCAATCTTAGCTCTAGACAAAAACGTAGGCATTTAAATGAAAGATGCATTTTTCAATGTACCATTTAATCATCCTTGTCCATATTTTGATCATGTATTCTTAATTAAGTTATATGTAAGATTTATAATTTTTTCATCATTAAAGTTTTTAAACAGAGACTTTATCGGTGCTAACTTAGTTTTCGCACCAACCAACGATATCGAAGTGTCTCCCCGGTCGTCCAACACGTGGAGGTATACCACAGCGGCGCATTCATGCTGTGACGCATCACAGAATCCCAACAACATACAACGATCGCCGGACCGCGTGTTAAAATGTCGACGAATGTTGATCGGAAGAAGGCAAGCCAATGACGCGACGAAAGTTGACCATTCTCAATGAAGCTCGTCGGGAAGGGGGTCGTCCCAACCAAGATTGCCTGATCACGTCCGTTGCATTACGTGTTTCGCGTAGAAGGTGGCCGGCGAGAATAAGTCCAACGGGTCGAAAAATCGCGCGATTAATGACAGAACTCCGCGTTTAGTGAATACAGGTGGTGAGTCACCACGGAGCGCGCACCCAAGAACGTCATTTGTCGGCTGCCATTCCAGGCCGAGAACCTTGACGCCACCCCCATCCGCGGCATCAAAAGGTACCGGACTTGTCAACGGTCGTGTATCGAGTTATAATAATATTCAAACCCGCACTTTCCGTCATCAAAACGATCGATTATCGCCGAGATGTATTTTTTAATCAACTATGATGTACTTATGTATTTTAATTTTTATTAATCTTTGTATTTTCAAAAAAAAAAAAAAAAAAAAAAAAGCAAGAGCACGCTATACATATAATATTTCTACATCGGACAGCCAAAATCGACTTCGAAGTTAGTTACAAAAAAGCAGTGGTTTAAAGTAAAGTGACCTTAAAAGTAAAGAAGATCATCGGCATTAGCCCTCTAGCTAGTAGCATAAAGAAGAAAAGAGTCATCTTTGGGGAGAGAAAAGTTGGTTAGTTGATTGAATTAGGTTGATTGAATAAGGAATAACGCGTACAGATTGTGAAGAATGGACCCAACAACAGTGGCAGGAGGATCAGGGGCGTCAGGCAGTGGGCACGGGAATGAGATGGAGACGGACGTGAGCCCAAGAGATATGGAGCCGCCGCATAAAAGATTAAGGACCATAAACGTAGACCCTGACACTTTTCGTAATGAAGGAGACACGGGCCGGGAGAGGCAAGAACTCAATAAAGATCAGAGAGACAAGGTCATAATGGCAATGCTGGTGTCCCACATTTGGCATATGGCCGAGCTAAAGATCGAGCTTCCAAGTGTCTTAGACCTACACTTGCCCACCCAGTTGACCTCGTTTACACCGCCTATACAATTTTGCGTCAGATGTCTAATAATAAGGGCAACGTCCGCGCTAAGGCAGAAGGCAAGGATATTTCAGTACATACAGGCGGTAAGTCATATTTGATGACCTTGGAGAGGAGTTTAGAAATTCAGAGGAAGGTTCAATCGCTATTTGGACTCGAGTATGTGAGACCCTCTGGAACCGACCTAAATCATTGGTATGGCACTGCAGGGCCACTACTCACATTTATGGCTGGCTTCAAATATCGCATGGACGAGCTTCGAGTGGGTCAGTCCTCTTTCGCGGTGGGCAGAGATGGTGATACGGTGAAGATGATAAAAACCTCAAAATGGGGCCTGAATACCAATCACCATGTATTATGCGAAGGCATTACGTTCCCGCCCAACAAGCAATCATCGATTTCTCAATCTCTTGGACCAATGACATGTTTAGTCAAGTTAGCCATGAGCAAGGATGCTATTTACCAAGATAAATGGATCAACGCTGTCAAACGAACATGTAAACATATCCCAGAGATTGAGACCATCTGCTCTATGGTCAAGGGCCGATCCGCCAGAGAAGTGCAGGGTTTGTTCAATGCGATTGGGAACCTCTTGCTAATTATTTCTGGTAGACAGGCATATCAGGCCTTTTTCCCGGCAAATGCTTTAATCTTGGCGCTCATGTCCAAAGAAAACATGGAATTCTTTCATAAGAACACTGCTTTGCAAGCGCTGCCTGCAAATTTGGACTATGTGAGAGTGAGCCATTTCAAATTTTCAGGCAAAGCCTGTTTTGACGCGTACAATGATCTCCCGGAACTCCAGTTGCCGGCTTCATTGGGATCCTTTGCTGCTCAAATATTTTTCCATTCCGTGTGGGGCACATACTGTGAGGATCTGGGGGTGTTGAAGTGGATGACACGAACTTCGTTCCAATGGAATGATCGAACAAAGATGGGTGACTATGGTACCATTGGGAAAAGCATCTCCTTTAAGCCAATAAGAATTCATTTCTATTCCAAACCACGCTCTGCTACCAAGACCTTACAAACATGGTCGAGTCCGGAGAATGCTACTCTTTCACTCCTTGTGGAACTGATGATTGTTATGGAGACTCTGCAATGTATTGTGGGGAAGACACCTCATCACATAGGTATCCTGCTAGAAAGGGCAAATGTTGGTGTTACAGATTCAACTTGATCTCTAGAACCTGCATTCAAGACTTTGATTGCAAAATATGGAACAAGACTGGACGGGTAGAATGGTCAGGTCCAAAAAAAGCATTAATAAAATTTACGAAGACCTTTCCATTCAAGTTGAATTGAGACAAGTGAGAGAGTCATTGGTGTTGCCCCAACTTCTCAGTTACTATGTTGTTACTTTAAATTTGGTTCCTGACAGCGGAGAAGTGAATGCTACTTGCTTCACGAACAAAGAATATGTTAGTTGCATTCTCCTGGAAAGAATCAGTTCAGACCATAAAGCTGGGATGACTTTCAGTTTCAACAGGACTCTGATTTCATGGGTGTCTAGCAATCTCTATCTTCAAATGAGAGATAGGAGAATCTTCACCACCTCCAACTTGGAAAATCAATTCAACATAGAGGAAGGAAAAGCCACCATAAGGGATTTGGAGCACATAACGGAATCATTGCTGTTTGCACAAGCACAGGTTGAGTACAATTTAATACTCTTGATGAAAGCTTTGGAAGATACCCAGAGGCTACTTGCCGCTACCATCGATTCAGTTTCCCGGAGAGACAATTATTTAATTCCTCAGATAATGAAGATAACAAGAGTCTCTAGAAGGCTATCCAAGATGGATTTTAATAACTCCATGTATACAGGGCGACCCACAACACAGTCATGGAATCACTTGATTCGGAGGTCGTATATGACATGGAAACAAACCTCCTTAGGGTATCAGGCACCAACAATTCCCGTGTGAAAAAGTCAACTCCTTGGAGTGGTGAAAGAAAGAAAGTTCAGCTCTTTGATGATCCTGATTTATCCTTCAATGAAGTTCACAAGATTGATTTTGAAGTTGCCCTAGAATCTGCGAGAGGAGACCCCTAGATGGTTGCCGATATCACTGGCAAACAGGAGCGTGATGATTCACAACATTGGAGTGTCTTACCAAAAGATGATTCTGGCTTCCTGGGGTACATTATCGGTGTTAGATATATTAGATAATAATTCTGGTTCGTTTAACGTCCACTTTCTTAATTCAAAACCCGCAAGTTTTAGTACATTTATTATTTGGTCGCGTAATAATATAAAGAAAAAAGAGAAAAAATTAAATAAAAAGAGATAGAACCAAATCACAGACCGAAAAGTTTTCCTGCTAAAAAAAAAAAGGCCTTTGCCCAGTCATTATGAAAATAGACGATATTTCATTTCTCAATTGAATTCGTTTTTGAAACCAAGTCGTTTACATATCATCATGTACATATACTGTTATTTTAAATAATGAACAAATGTGTTGTGGGCCCGTGGTGACCCAATTAAGATTATCATTTTTAAGTATGATTTATACATGGGAGTGTGTGTAACTTGGTACCCTATTAAAAACACATTTATGTATACTGTATATACACTTTATACTCTATATATTCTTTAATTTTGAATAATGAACTGATGTATTATTAATCAGTGGATGCGTTATTTCTAAACCACCTAGGACCGCACAATCGAATGTTTGCTGTACGAATACTTGAGTCTCTTGTTACGAGACTTGTGTAAATGGGACGAGAGACTATCCCTGAAAAAAGACAAGAAGACTCGTTGTCTTATTTGCATATCCAAATCACAAACCAAATACGTCTCCTATTAAAAATAACCCTGTCCGAAAATCTAGATTTTTTAATTTAAAGTTTAGAACCAAAGGTCAACTTATGTAAAGAAGAATGTCCCTGTTTCGATTTTGCATGAAAGATTTTGAGATTTCATAATGCTAGTGGCCAAAACTTGTGTTGTAAAATTAATGGTAGTTTTAAATTGAACTTTAAACTGCATTTTCCCGATTACATTTCTCAATTTATGTTCGAGTAAACGCGCCTGAACTTAGTACAGTGCACATTTACATATTGTAATGATGAGCGAAACGTTAAATAAAATTGTCACATCACACCATCGTATTCAATATATACTTAAGACTTTAATTATTCAATCAAAAGTAATTGAGAATAAAAGAAATGAAGAAAAAAAAGAAAGAATTAAATAAAAAGAGATAGAACCAAATCACAGACCGAAAACTTTTCCTGCTAAAAAAGGCCTTGCCCAGTCATTATGAAAATAGACGATATTTCATTTCTCAATTGAAGTTCGTTTTTGAAACCAAGTCGTTTACATATCATCATGTACATATACTGTAATTTTAAATAATAAACTAATGTGTTGTGGTCCCGTGGTGACCCAATTATGATTATCATTTTTAAGTATGATTTATACATGGGAGTGTGTGTAACTTAGTACCCTATTGAAAACACATTTATGTATACTGTATATACACTTTATACTCTATATATTCATTAATTTTGAATAATGAACTGATGTATTATTAATCAGCGGATGCGTTATTTCTAAACCACCTACGACCGCGCAATCGAATGTTTGTTGTTCGAATACTTGAGTCTCTTGTTACGAGACTTGTGTAAATGGGACGAGAGACTATCCCGGAAAAAAGACAAGAAGACTCGTTGTCTTATTTGCATATCCAAATCACAAACCAAATACGTCTCCTATTAAAAATAACCCTGTCCGAAAATGTTTATATTGTAATTCCTGAACATTTTGTGAAAGTGAGTTACGACACTCTTCGTTGGGGACGTCGATATATTTGTAAATTTAATCACTGGTATGTTATAACCGTAGGCGAATTACGTAGAATGAAAAAGTTGGACGTGTTATTATATTGTCTTACCAACAATTATTCGCTGTTGTCTTATTTTGTAAAAATACTAAAATGTTTGCTCGAACAGCAAAGAAGACATCGAGGACAAGGAAAAGTCGGAGTACTGGACAGGTGCATCGGTTCGGACGAGAATGACGTTTTCCCGGAACAGCCCTGTAGCCCAAACCGTATTGAATTTGATTCCGACGTTCAAAGCCGAAATAGAGATTATGAACAACGCAAAGGCAAAAAGAAGAGGAAAAAAAACTTCGGGAGGAAATTCGAATTTTATAATAATTGTTTATTTAAAAAAGGTGGTGATTATTTCATTTTTTTTTTTTACCAATTTAGGTTTATGTATTTTATTGATTTATTTTTCCGTATTTTGGCCTATGTTTAAAAAAAATGATCACGTAAGATCACGTGAAAACTGATGAATATTTTATATATATATATATACTTCAAGGTCAAACTGGAGGTGTGTTGTCGTCGGATACATAAAAATTGTATTTTTATTTGAGCAAGCATCCAGCTAGGAAACATTAGAGGAATGACGTCATCCGATAAGAAAAGCGTGCTAATTAATACGTACAACTTTATCAATATTTGTCATATCTGTATGAAAAGCCTATTTTCTTAATATATAAGGCACTTAACATTGCTCATTAAATCAGTAATATTTTCTTTACAATACTAGTAAGACATTCATAGGCAGACTTGCGGTATAGTAAGAAAATTTTGAAGTGTGAATATGTACGAATCGGACGAATGCAATGAAGTCGTGGAAATCACGGAGGAATCGACGGCGGAAGCAGTCTCTGGGATCGGTGGTGCGAAAAGATCGAAAACACAACGGGGTCCGAAACTGAAGAAGAGCAACAAAGAGAAGAGAATGGAGGAGTTACAATCGACAACTTTGAGCAAAGTAAGGGAATTTACTGAGAAGACAATGAATCAACCAACAACGGCGGAGAATGTACTGGGACTGTGCGAGATTTTATTAGGAATTGGCGATCAGGGAGTTTATCCCCCACTATCGATCGTACTAGTTATCTCGATGTACTGTCCAACTTTTCTAGATGTGATTCTTCATGCGATCAAATGGAAGAATCACACGATTCAAACATATTGGACGGAGAATGTTTATATGATTCCGACGCAAGCGATGCAGGACATGAACGACTACTTGAGGAGGAATTTGAAGACGCTGTATTCGAATACGCAAGTGCACCATATTCAAAAAATATCACTGGAATATGTAGATACCAACCTCACGTCATTGTGCCACCTGGACATGATGGAGTTATGCAGTGTGTTGGAGAGCTTAAACGACTTATTGATCAATCTCATTCATCATCTCAAGCCATGAAGACCATGTCCACATCGGCCACATCTGTTCCAGCAGAAACCAATCTTGTCGGTGCAGTTGGCTCCAGCGCTCAGTGTTTTTCGTCCGATACAAGAAGTGTGGACTTCGTCGCATTACTAGAGCGGCCGTCTTGCAGCCAAGCGATTTCGGAAACATTCTGCGATACTTATGTAAAGGCACTAGATTCGTCGAAAGAGTTGGTGGGTTCAGTGAAATTAAAGGATTATCTGATAGATATCAATATGTATCGGTATGTATTATTGGATTATATGCATAAACAAGTTAAATTATTTTTTTTGGAAAAAAATAGAAGTATAAATTTTATTAAAAATACTAAAAGTGTTAGACGAATGCCAAATTGGACGGAAAACGTGAGGTATAATATTAGATGTAATTCAATGTATGATAATATGGCTCGTGTTTTCAATATTTCATCAAATTACTTGATTATATATATTAGGTAAACAAAAAAAACATTTCCAACCTTGAATTCAATATTTTAATCTACGATAAATGATTATACATCAAATCATTTCCAAGCATTTCATACTTGTTGTACTCTTACAAACTGTCTTTTATCTAATAATCATCAGTGGATAAGGTACTCAATAATGATTTACAATGAACGAAGTAAAAAGGGTAACATTTTATGTTTACCTACTTTTGAAGTAATGACGTAAGTTGTTTAGCTGTAAATTAAACTCCACTGTTACTCTACTACTTTAAATTTATTTATCCTTCAACAATAATCCTATATATATATATATATATATATATATATATATATATTTACCATTATTTGTAAATGTTGTGACATCTACTCATTTTCAAAATGCAATAGCATTTAAAAAGCAGAATCAGTATCGATTGTAGAAATATTATATTATATGAGCCTTTTAGTGGATTAAATATATTTAAAGCACACACGTATATTTCAAAAACATATGATAGAAATCCAAAACTATTATGAAATGAAATTATTCTTTTGTAAGTGTATAAATGTGTGTTTTTAAAACCATTGTATTTTACAAAATAATCATAGCAATAGTTAAATTTCAACTTTTCAACCCTGGTAAAGATAAAACATTTATGAGCTTACGAGTTTTTATGCTGCGCCAGGGGCTCATAAGTTTCTTTTAAAACCATTGTATTTTACACAATTATCATGCCAATAGTTAAAATTGAACTTTTCAACAATGGTAGAGACAATGTATTCTATGAGCTTACGAGTTTTTATGCTGCGCCAGAGGCTCATAAGTTAGATCAATTTTCGTACCATGATAGTTGGCATATATTTACACAATCTAAAATAACTAATATGCCACAACACATGATATGAATTTTTTATTTTGTTTTTGTCATTGATACATTTTAAGTGTATAAAGACCTAAACATATAATGCCGATTGAGCCATGTAGTTACACGAGCTTATTTAATGGTTGACACAAAACAAATAACACTTTTGAAGGTGCTCATATCAAACAGAATAATTCCATAACCATAATAGTAATATTATATAAATATATGTAGAATTTGTTTTGTTTAGTCATTTTCATTTTTAAGTTCTTTTACCAATAACAAAAAAATCATTAACTTTAAAAGCTCACAATATAATAAAACTGGTCAATGATAGGGAAATCAGTAGATTCCATACTTTTCCATAAACAGAGAGTTTAAGGTGTATGACAGCAAATGGTTTCATGTATTATCGAATAATTTAAGTTCTCAAAGATCTTAAAAATGTGTAAATTATAAATTAAGTACCTTAAATACTGAACAAATCTTAGACATAAGAATATTTTTCATTAGTAATAACAGTAAATATAAAATTTAATTGAGACTGCCAAAAATGTGGCTTGAAATAGATAACGTGATAACAAGATATTCTAAAATCCAGAAAAAAAATTATTTTATTGATTTTATATGAAATATTTATTTTTAATTTTTTTTTTTTTTTAACATACCAATAAGTAAATGAATACATTTTATAATACGAATTTAACGAGATTTTCATAGTATTATAATTTATAATTTAATCTTTTCAGTGCTTATGTCACATATGCATGATAACAGTATGCTTCTCAGCTATTGACGTTGTGTAAACGCTTTTTTTCTATTATAAAATCGAATGTTGTGACAAAATCAATTAAAAAAGGTATACATTTTAATTCTTTTTCATAGAAAACGTTTTTTATGGACTATAGTGTAATGAATAATGATCATCATCATATAATATCAGTTATAATCAAAATAATCTCATTTAGCAACATTTTATCTATAAAGTAAGTATTACACTGGTGTAATAGTTGAAAAGGTCACGGTAAACAGTAAATATATCTGCCGAATATGGCGAACTAGACTATAGTAGCGCGATCGAATCACCTTCATAATTTGGTACCTATATAAGCCAATATGAAACACATAAGTGCTTAATAAGTGCTTTTAGAGCCTACATTTCCTTATAAATACCGACTTTAATGTAAAACATTTCAGTATTCATAATAACTTCACTATAATAAGATCTACCCAGGCACACTTACGTAGAGAATATATTATGAATTTCGACGGAGATAATCACGTCGAGGAATGCACGGTAACGTCGGAGGAAGACACCCCAATGGAGACGAATACTTGCAGTACCTCAAACAAAATTACCGATGAAAGAAACACAGTCCAAAAAGAAGAAGGAGACTATAAAACAAAAGATGGAAACACTCTACGACATGAAACTGGTGGACCTATCGACGTATATTCAAACTACGTTGGAGAAAGACCACAAGGATCCCGAAGTTCTCATAGAGTTAATGTACGTGACATTCGAGATGACGGAGTGCCTGTCGATTACAGCAGTATTGTTTATGATCGGCGCCCTGTGTCCCCAATATCTAACTCAATTATTTCATCCAATGACAATGATGAACGAGACGATTTCGAATTTCTGGACGATGAACAAGAGTATGATACCAATAGCGGAGATGAAGACTTTGTTGACCCTGTTGAGGTAGAGTTTGAAGACATCTTAACAGAATACAGTCGTGCGTTGTACGGTAAATTTATTTCGGGACAACACCGATACGTTTCAACCATCGTTGTGCCACCTGGATCTGGTGGACTGCATAGCCTCATTTAAGAAATTGACAGACTTATTGGATTGTACCCCCCTACAGGATGGTACATTATTTCCGAACACGAAGATCACGTACACTTCGGACACATCTGCCCCAGTTCAAACCGGTCTAGTCGATGCGCGTGGCTTCAAAAATCCAGATATTTCAACATCTACCGGTGTCCCAGACTTAAAAAATCTACTCTCGCAACAAAGCTACAACCATCCGACTACGTCTCAATACTGCGATACTTATCTTCGGACACTAGGCTCGTCAGACGAGTTGGTGGCCACTCCGACATTGAAGGACTATCTGATAGATATAAATATTTATCGGTTAGTATTATTTCATTTTATTAGAACAAAATACCTACAAACGATTAATACTAAGAATTATATCATGAGTCAAATAAAATGTTACTATGTTAATTATTTACGATCATTAAATCATATTCTAATATTGATAAAATAGATTTTACTTTAGGACCCATAATGAATTATTTGTATAAACACATAATGTTTGCATTAAATTGTAAAAAAAGTACAGCTGTTAAATGTGCAAAACACTTGATACATAGGTTTCCACCGACATATATGATAGTACAGATATATTATTTTATAGTAAATTGTATTTCGATGAATTTTGGAATTTAAATCCTTCTCATTTTTGCGTTCATTGTAATTTATATCATTTAAGCACTTATTCAATTACTAATGTTAAGCGTTTCCATGATAATTATAGACTCATGTCGATGAAAAAATGTGATGATCATTTACATATGTGTGTAAATTTTAATTGGTATTCTAATTTTTATTAGCAAAGAAGATATAATAGGCAAGGACAAGTCGGAGTATTGGATGTTTGCGGAGGCTCGGACACGTATGACGTTCAATGCAAACAACCCAGTGTGTCAGACGATTATGAAGCAAATACCTCTCTTCATGCAGAGATCAATATGCAACAATCGGCGAAACGACGAAGAATCGTAAGAAGGGTGGATTTCGCAACAGTTCGGACCGATAAGTATTGAACAATTATTGTACGAGTTTCCGACTTGTCCTCCGTCTGCGTTTATGAATATTAAAGAATTTTATAAAAACCCTGACATTAAGTATACAAAAACTAATTGTAAAAAAGCAGAAGTTGCGGTCCGTAATTGGTGCGTGGAGTTGAACGGTTGGAAATACTAGAAGATTATCAAAAATACTATAGTGATAAAAAAGTTAAACCATACTTTAATGCATACAATAGAATGCAAGATCAAGTTTATTATTCAGTAGAAGAATCGGTTGACATCGCACACCAATTATTGTTGTTCCAATGTAACGATCAAGAGTCTAGACGAATGTGTTTATGAATTTTTAAACGACCTATTAAATGTCATAGATAAACGAATACCAAAATTAAATACAATAGCTATTTTAGCTCCGCCTAATGCGGGGAAAATTTTTTTTTTCGACGCCGTCGTTGGTTGTTGCGAATTTGTTTAATTAAAGCTAAACAGCAACCAGGCTTTTATGTGATCGATATAAATATCTATCAGTACGTATTCCATTCGTATATGTTGAAAATGAGATATTTGTATCTAAACGTATCTTATTACACTTTAAAACGTGTATTACGGTTCAAATCATTAAAACCAATCAAAGAATTCAATGGGGATAAATTAGGATTAATGCAAAAGCAATAACACATTTATAATTCTTATTCAAGGGGGATAAATTAGGATTAATGCAAAAGCAATAACACTTTTATAACTCTTAGTCTTAGCGCGCCTGAACTTAGTACAGTGCACATTTACATACTGTAATGTTGAGCGAAACGTCACATAAAATTGTCACATCACACCATCGTATTCAAGATGTACTTAAGACTTTAATTATTCAATCAAAAGTGATTGAGAGTAAAAAAAATAAAGAAAAAAAGAGAAAGAATTAAATAAAAAGAGATAGAACCAAATCACAGACCGAAAACTTTTCCTGCTAAAAAATGCCTTGCCCAGTCATTATGAAAATAGACGATATTTCATTTCTCAATTGAAGTTCGTTTTTGAAACCAAGTCGTTTACATATCATCATGTACATATACTGTAATTTTAAATAATGAACAAATGTGTTGTGGGCCCGTGGTGACCCAATTAAGATTATCATTTTTAAGTATGATTTATAAACGGGAGCGTGTGTAACTTGGTACCCATAGGCAACCACGATATACGTATCACGCACCAGCCATTGTAGGGAGACGACATGGAATCGATGCACGGTCTGAACTGGCCGCACGACCAGTGGCGTCACTTCAGTTCTTTCTAGACTAGAACGACCATTTACTGATAAACCGTCTGAACTTTTTTTTTTTGCCGACTAAAATGTATTATATTCAATTATGTTCATAAGAGGTGAAAAAGTATTATTCATAATCGTGTAATGAACTGATATAATCAGCGGATGCGTTATTTCTAAACCACCTACGACCGCGCAATCGAATGTTTGGTGTACGAATACTTGAGTCTCTTGTTACGAGACTTGTGTAAATGGGACGAGAGACTATCCCGAAAAAAAGACAAGAAGACTCGTTGTCTTATTTGCATATCCAAATCACAAACCAAATACGTCTCCTATTAAAAAAAACCCTGTCCGAAAATCTAGATTTTTTAATTGAAAGTTTAGAACCAAAGGCCAACTTATGCAAAGAAGAATGCCCCTGTTTCGATTTTGCATAAAAGATTTAGAGATTTCAAAATGCTAGTGGCCAGTACAGACACTTGGTATATAAAAGTGTACTAAAAGGGTATGTGAAGGCTTCTAACTTTATTGACGTTCTTCTAAGTGTAACTTTTAAACTCAATAAAACAAAAGAAGTGCTGTTCCCGGAAGATAAAATCTATCAAGATAAAGTTGTAGTCAACCCCAAAAAAATTCAGGACATACCTAAAGTCAGACAATACAACCCGCAAGAATATCAAGGATTCTATGATGTAATTTTAAACCTGCCCACTTCGAATGGAGCAACTAGTGATGATGATGATAGACATTAAGATTTTAGAAACCTATCAATTATTTTAATGTAACAACTTTAACTATTTTTAAAATGCGTATTATATTTAAACTAAAATAAGACAGTAATGAAAAATACTTTTGTACTAAATAAAGCCTTTTATTAACAGTAAAATAAAGTTTTAAAATTATTTTAAGATCTTATTATTACAGTGAGTGGAAAAAGGATACAATTCCAGCACTTTATAAGTTTAATGTATATATAAAAAAAAAAAAATTATCACGATACCATAGTTTAGGAGGTTAAAGGTTAGATACAAACAAGTATTTTTTATAGACATAAAATCAACATTCAAATAAAAATGAACGAAATAAAAAGTTTTTTTTAATTTTCCGAAAATTGGGTGTTGAGGAATATTATCCTTTTTCCACTCAGCCGTTCAATTATGATATAAAAGCATTACAATCCAAAGACCAATTTTGCATCAATATAATTAATTCCTTTCATAAAAATAATACGAATAAACAAGCGTAACGCGATAAAAATGACTCAGAAACATAATATATTCAATATACTTGTAACAATATAATTGATACAAGCATAGACGGGTCACCTTACAAAATAGAGCAAATAGATAATGAAATACATAATATCAACATAAATTAACACAAAAAACCCTTAAATAAAATCACATAACATTTTGTGTTAAAGAGAAAACACAAAAAAAGGCATCAAGAGGAAATGGAACAAATAGAAATAATAAACGCTCAAATAAATGCACTTGCAGATCAAACCCATGATAACGACGAAGCTCACAAATATGAATATATAATGAATAAGAAAAATATAAAAACCTAAACAGACACATCGATAAACTCAGAATAATAAATATTTCAAAAGCCAATATTCTTCAAAACATCCATGCATTTCTGAAATCAACATAACTATATTACAAAATCAAAACGATGTATCAGAAATCAAAAAACAAATAGACTTTTCTGAATACATGCTACATCAAACTAATAAAAGAATAATGGAATCCACTCACAATCGATACCAACAAATACAAGACATAGAGGACCAATTAAACAATAAATTATAATACTATGCCATTTCATGATCATTTACAAATTAATCTCCCTTCAACGTTACAAACCATACTCTACATTCAGATCTCAGACTACCAACTGTAGCCGACGTGGCCACATCTTCCTTTAAGCGCTACCGCTTTCGCCTTACCAACCATCCCAATCCGCTTAATCTCGCCCTCAACTCCCCTAACATTCCTGGTAATCCAACGAGAAGATTAAAAAGGCGCTGGTGTCGCGATTTAATTAGCTAGCACTGTATAATATATATATATTAAAAAAAAAAAAAAAAAAAAAAAAAAAAAAACGCTAATATAAGTGTATGTATATAATGTAAAATAGCCAAAAAAATATCACGTCGAGTGTTACTGCTGGGTAGCTACTCCCCTCACGATTTCACCGTCAACTGTATTTCTCTTTTCTTTAGCTCATATGCTTATTGTAACTATCATACAGATTGTATTTTTCTAATAAATGTTAAAAATAAATAAATAAATAAAATTATAATAATAATAATAATAATAAAATAAAATATAAATATAAATCAATAACAGATTAAACACAAAAAACATACATATACATATATACAATGTATATATTGTGATAATGTAATATTATAATAATGTATATATTGTATTAATTTAATATTATATATAAATATATATATATATATATATATATATATATATATATATATATATATATATATATATATATATATATATATATGTATAATTAACTAACATTGTAAACTTGAGCAACTAATTTACAGAACAAGACGACCTACAAGAATCTACTAAAAGACGCCATATACACTAACCTTTATAAAAATAAATGTAACATTATATTAATATATTCAAATACCAACAATACTCAATTCACTAATAAGATAGCAATACTCAATTTCTTCTTTATAAAAAAAAAAAAAATTACTGTATACACATATATACATACATAATTATATATATATATATATATATATATATATATATGTGTGTGTGTGTGTATATAACAAAAATACACTTATACAACACAAAACCCTCCTCATAATGAATTTGCTTATCAAATGGGTGAAGGACCTGGATTCATATCAATCAAAGCAGGAGAAATGATTTACTTACTCAAATGCAAACCTGTCAATGTCGAAATTTTTCCATAAAAAGCATGTTCTGATGAACTTTAATTTCTTAAAGTTATTCTTAACTGTTATCAGTTCGGCCGTGTTACTAGAATAAATCATTACAGACTAATTTTTCACAACGTGGTTTAGTTGTTATGTGACCTTTACCTGTGAAACTAAAGGTATGCTCCTTTATTTTGTTTTTATCAGAATTATATTATATTATTTTATATGCCTATTTTCTTAGCAAATTTGAATTGTATAATTATTATTGTAGTATAAATGTACAACATACTTGAGGCCAAGTTGTTTATATATATATTATATATATGATCACTAATAAAATGAATTGATTCAGTAAAAATAAAAAAAAATTGTATTGAATTTTTATTATAAATCGATTAATCACTTGAAATATGCATGCACTCGTTGAAAAAATAATTATTGTTACCATTGATTATAAATAAAATAAAACAAAATGTTATTTATAACCTATGTTGTTACTAACATTTAACGTGCTTTTACGCGATGTGATTTCATGACCAATGTTTAACATAATTAGGTCGATTAATGATGTTTTTTTTGCTCTCGGTAGTCTCAAAAACTTATTACAGGCTATGACTGATAGTTCTGGTAAACCGTTATCGCGCAGATAAGAATATTCGGTATACGCGTTATTACCATACACATAATAAAATAATGTTAATTATATTTGTTTTATGATTGTATTTTATTTCTATATAGCAACCAATGTGTGTAATATTATAAAATATTATAATACGCAAGGTGAAAAAAACGGTAAGTAATTTACGAGAACATGATAACGACTTAACAAAATCGGTAGAAAAAAAAACAAGGTAAAACCCTATCTTCCCACCTCAACACGGTGTAATACGCACAGGCGTATTAAACATATAATAATAATAATAATAAAATGTAATATGCGCGTGCATACACAAAATATGATATCATGTACAGTACACGGATGAACAAAAACACATTCGTGTCTATTATTGCCGACACCGTAAATTTTTAAATATTTACACGAAACTCTCTATGATATTCATACTTAACTTAGTAATTCAAACTACGTTTTGGTAAACTTTTGAGTATTCACATAGGCGAAACTACGAGTCAGGCCAGTCAGGCCGTGGCCTGACCTAATGCAGACAAGACCCTGGAAATGATACAGATGAGGGACATATTTGAAAAAAAATTACGTTTAAAAGAAAACTAAAATACAGATAAGACAATAAAGATTAAAAATAATTCTAATATAAACGCAAAATATTGATTTTGTTACTATAAATTAGGTTTTGTTCAAATTTGTATAGGCTTCACCACAATGATAAGTATGGGTGTGTGTGTTTTTTTTTTACATTATTCTATTCATATAGGTAGTTTTCTAACAATGCTGATGACTACTTTATTCATTCAGTAAAAAATGTCCATCACCAATTAACTCGGCGAATTTTCTTATCTATGATCTAAGTTTTATAAAGCTCAATTTGATGAATTATTTTTACAAGATTTAAAAGTTGACTCAATTGTTTTTGTGAAACAAATATTTATATCATGAGTTTTCTTTGCCCGTATACCGAAGTTCCAATATATTGTGATATTGTGACTATTGTAGTGAACCGGCGTTTACGTAAAATATTATTAATTATACAAAGCTCAAACGCATGTATAATTGTTATCATTATTTTTACCATTTGTTAAAATGCCTAGCGGTTCACTATATTTCTATTAACGAAAGGTGGCGTGATTAATAAATGCTAATCACGCCATTTCCTCAACCAAACCGTGGTCCCGATTAGACATCGCCGCCGGACCTGGTTGCTTAAATTATTTACTAAATTAACTTTTTTCTATTTTCTCAGGCAGAGTTGAAACTCTGTCTTCAAATTTATATAAAAGTTTTTTTCTAAATTATATTATTATTTTGTTAATAAAACATTTATTATAATTCAACAAAGTGTCAAGTGTATTCATTTTATTTTAATTCTCCGAACCACCTAAGTTGTTGTTGAACGAGATCGAGTGCACCGTCGTTAAATAACTTATCTGTACATGTCACGAAGCTGTCAATAGCTCGGGTTACTACACTATTTTAATTAAAGACATGTAGATATATCATATATATTTAATGTTTAAATAAAAATCACAGTCCTGATTATTAAATGTTTAAATATAATTAAGTATTTTTAATACATTAAAAATAAAAAAAATTTGAACTGTCGATTTTTTTTTAAACGAAGAGAGGGACATTTTTAAATATTTTGGCCTGACCTCATACAAATGTCTAGTTTCGCCTATGAGAATTCATACTTAAATTTTCAATTTTTTCAAATAACCCAAGATGGATAATAAATAAATATTAACGGAAAAAATTCTCATGATGGTCGTAGGTGGGGATTTTACCTTAGAGCTTGAAAATATTATTAACAGTACGCAAGAGGCTGCGTGAAGGGGATTTCTATTAAGCAAACGCTCCACGGCTAAAATGACATGAACTTCAATTTGAAATATTTTTATTGGTTGACCTATGAACTCGGAACCAAAAAAACCATTTCGAAAACTACTTTTAAAATAATTGGCCCTTGTCGGGTGGGTGGGTTAAATGCAGGGCTAAAAAGTTGAACGGCTGCGTTAAAAATAATTTTTGTGCGGCCATCAACAGTACGCGAAAATTACCTCGGACGAATGGATTTTCGAATACGGTCGGAAACCAAAAGACAAACCGCGGCTCACCCGTTACGATGATGGTGTTTTTCGTGCGCCGACTGCCCAACGCCGCGACGCCACATGGTGCCAACAACAGCTTCCGTGGATGTACAACGTCGGCCAAACGACGGATGGCACACAAAAACAAAAGATTAACAACCGTCGCAATGAATTAGGAAGCGGTGGTCGTTTTCGTTTCTGTCTAGCCGTGAATCCCGCGACGATCGAAACACACAATTACAGTCTTTAAAAACCAAAAGAAAAATGCACATTTAATTCATACAGCGGGTCTCGGTGTACCTACAGTTGAATTTCCAAACGTGCACGAAATCGTTACTTTAAATCAAAACAGTAGTTGAAAGTATTAAAACCCTGAGAAAATAATCCACGCTGAAGTGTACGGAATTCGTTTAAAAAAAAAACCAACCTAGCACGGTAGATACGAGGTATCGTAGGATTTTAAGATTTTACGAAAACAAAATTGATAACCAGTCAGAAAATTATGGCTCGTAAAATAGACTGATTTAACAACATCATAATATTAATAAAATTGTATAAAATTTTACCGTAAGGCCGAGCGACTGGATACTCGGACGTCCACGCGTTAGACGCACGTATGTTGTACTTGACGGACTGCCGAACGGCACTGTCGGCGATTACGAGCCGACGACCACAGCTGAGCCGACAACTGCAGCTGCGGCGCACAGTGTTTCTAAATAAAAATATGTCAAAAGGGTCGATTTAAAATTTCAAAATTCAGTTTTTCTAATCATGCAATTTTATTCATGAGTATTTAAGGACTTATTATGTGTATTTTTGAAACCTAAATATTGATTTTACTCTTACAAAATATGCAATGAAATTTATATAAATCATTTTTGTTTAATAAATCACATTATCCTAATTTTTGTTTAATTTCAAAATTTAGTTTATATAATTTATTTTTGTACTACAACGCGTTATATCATAATTTATAACATCTCTATGATGTTATTGTGATATGTATTTTAATGATGCCTAATAAAATATCATTATTATGACAATAACAACTATTATAATTTAATCGGTAACTAAACTGTAAAACTTAAACTGTAGATACATATAATAAATCTCGTGAAATAGCATTGAAACATGTTCATAACCTTTTCCCGTCATAGAATAAATATAAATCGGTTCAGCGGTTCAAATATTATGCATCTAAAATATTTTGACCAGCATATTTTCTTTTGGAAACACTGTGCGCCGTAGCCGCGGAAACGAAAATAATGGACCGACATAATAATGATCTTAAACGATCCTAAAATATTAAATTAAATAGAAAAATCAGCCCGATAGGAGATGAGACGAATTATTAAATCAAAAGTAATCGAGATTAAAACAAATAAAGAAAAAATAGAATGAATTACATTTTTTTTTAAAAGAGGAGAATAATTAAAAGAATTAAATATGAAAAAAAAAGAGAATAATTAAAATATAATGAAATAATTATCGACTTTATCGATACAAAATAGTTCCTCGCCTAAAAATATATTACCTGGATAAAGCGATGAGTGTTGACTCGCAGTAGAAATGTAGACGACTGAACCGCCGAACCGAACGGCGAACAGTAGACTATAGAACCAAGACGCATAAAATAACTTTACCCGACGTCGGCGCAACGCGCGTTGAATGTCGGTGTGCCGATTAGCCCAGCGTACGTGACTTTTAGAAATTACTAATGGCGTAAAATAAAAAGGCGAACGTCTTGGGTAGGGAGAATACGAAATATATTTTATAAATACACGAATAATTATTATAAGTACAATCGACATCATTAAAAATTATCGCGGTGACCGATAAAATATAACCTCAGAACAAATCATGAACTACGCAGTGGACGATCTATACATATTCTCTATGCTGTGTATTCGGAAGAGATAAGGAGACCGATGTTACACAATCTCGGTAAAACAAATATGTATGTATATAATAATATTTAATAATATTATAATACATATAATTATATATGCGTGATACAATACCAATGGTAATAAATATAAAAACAGAATAATAAATTGGGTTAACGATTGCGAAGAAAGTTCAAAATATATTATGTACGTATGAAACTAAAACGCATGATTAATAATCGTAACTATTACAATTCACGATCTAAAATTTTTTAATATTCTACGATTTCGATGCATTTTTCAAGTATTTAACGAAACGACGCCCGTTATTCTTAAGTGCCTATAGTTATCGAATTCTACCAACGTAACAATCAGTGGCGTATTGGTAAATAAATTTATGAATACGTGCCTAAAAGGGGTTGAAAAAACCTCAATTTCTCGCTACGCTCGAAATAACATTCTACTTACTAATTGTTTATTACAAATATAAGATGCCATCTACTAGACGTGTCAACGCTAATACATTTTTTGTGGCATACTTTTTTAAAATTTATTTTCCTAATATCGAGTAGAAATGTATTTATTACTTTTCCAACAATACGAATGAAATCCCACTGAACGAAATTCTTGATCGATACGAGCGTATAATGTTTATAATTTATTATAACTTTTATTTTCGTGGAGCGAAGAACACCACGTACACAAAAACATAAAAAAGAAGTAAAATACTCTATTTTTTGTTTAAAAATAACAAAGAAAGTTTTGTAACGAGAGGGTGTAAAAAGACGGTATATTTAACTTGGTCTGAATACTAGTCACTTCCCAAAAGCGCATGAGATTATTCATGATGGCCTCCAGAGAATGGCCAGTAAGTGAACAGTGACTGGTTTGTCAGTTAATTTTTGTCCGATATTTATGCTATTATTTTGTGTAGTCTTTCCCTTCTTCCTGTATATTAGTTTTTTGTTATAATAAAAATGATGTTAAAGATATTGAAGAAGGACCGATTTATTTTTAATGAGTATGCGACGGCTGCATGTTCATTTACAGTAAAAAATGTCGTTTAAAAGATCAGGGGTTACATTTCGTTGATTCTTGGAAATTAAGTGTATTATTAATACGAATATTTAAATTTTTTGAAATTTGGCATTGTTATGTACTATGGTGCAATAATATGATGCTTGCAGAACTTTGTATATATCATTAGTCATTGCAATACTTATTCAATAAACTTTCTTTAAAAAATACCTGTTGCCCTACATTTACTCAAATTTTATATTTAGGTGCACTTTTTGCGTAGGTATGCTATAACCTCTAAAATAGGTATTAAGCATTTGACCTAAGCACATTACATATAATATTGCAGACCGAGTTCTGAAAATCAAACTTACAATAGTGGTCAAATTTGTGTTAATTATTTACAAAACATCCTTAAATAATCCATACGAGAGCTGTGCGTACAATACTTTTTCCAAGGCTAGGCAATAACGAGTTAAAAGTTAAAATTAAGTTAATTAACTCGTTACTTTTTTTACAAATTAACTTTTAACTTAATAAGTTACTTTTTTTAAGATTGACGTATTAACTTTAAGTTAATTTTATTTAAAAGTATCTAAATTAAGTTAATTTTAGTGCAAAGAATAATGCAAATTATTAAAAGAGGTTTTTAATATATTTATAATTTACTATTTTAATATGAATTTCCTGTAGACGAAAATAATATTATGAAAAATAACTTTAATAGTCATTATTAGGACTTATAGGAGTTTGCATGTTTTTCAATAATCATTTAAAAAATAGCTAAGTGATATGGAAATTTGTTTCATTGTACTAGGAATTTAAAGCAATCATTTTTATTTTGCATTAAAAATAATATATCAATTGCATTATTTATTATTATAATTATTATTTGATTACTAAGTATAATCTAGTCCAATAACTGTAAATCATATTACTTAATTAATAATATAATGGTGTATAATCGTAACAACGATTACAGTTGTTAAATAAAATTATTTTGTACTTTAAAATTGTCTGATAAATAATACATTTTTAAATTGAAACAAAGCCAGTTTAAAAACATGATGAGGAATCAAAAAAATTATTCAACAAAATGGTATTCAGTAGCGAAAATAAGTATTTAAAATACTGTTCAAATACTTCAAAAATAAAAGTATTTAAAAAAGTGTTTAATACTTAAATTCATATACTTTTACTCAAATACTTTACAACACTTGTTATACACCTAATTACTTAAATAAATTATATAACTATTAAATTATTATATATTTTTACTTTCGTTTATTTACTTAGCCTAGTATTTAGGTACAGAATTCGTATTCAGATTTTGTAAATTCGTAATTTGTTTTCTGGCACAACACGACTGTTTCCACTAAACAGACTCCAGTTTCAAAACACGTCGAAACCTTTTGATGTTACCGCTTTCGAGCGGGACACGAAAAACAAAACTCCAACTGTCGCAAAACACGCCGGTCTTCAAAATGTTTGCGAAAAGTTCCAGTTTTGTTTTATTCGACACGAGTTTGTGTTTAGTTTTTGTTTTGTCCGTTTAGTGGAAAACCGGCATAACGTCTACAATAGAAACCGAATAATAATATTAATTAACGTTAAGTGTAATAATAATAACAATAACTGTAATCAAAAAATCAATCTCGGTGAACAGTAAATTCTAAAAATAATTGATTAGAATAATTCGGGTTGTCGTCGATCAGATTGTCGACGGGTTGCGACGGGCCGACGGATTGCGGTTAATGACAACCTATGAATTTTGACGATACAAGTCGATGTGGGTTGATAATAAGAATATTTTTATTTTAGATTTATATTATGTATATACTAGCTGCCGGTGGGATACAAGTGAATCGTTGGTATTAACTACGAGGAAATAGCATAAAAAGGTAAAAAAATATTTTTAGTTGGAGTTATAATACAAGTACACATTAAAAAATATAAATTTTCGTCAACCCACGTCGTCATTTCATCATTAATTAGAAAATATGCAAGAAAAGCAGAACAAACTAGTTAAAAGTACTTTTTTCTAAAAACAACGAAATAAGCAAAAATAAACACTCTTAAATTTAAAATTTTAAATCGTTGTTATATTTCATGAATGTTCATAACACTGATAGATTTTAAGACAAACCAAAAAAATAAGCAAATGCTGTAAGTCCCGAGCCCTGCTCATCACTCTAAGAATTTATCTGTTTGAAATTTGTGTTCGTTAGAAAATGTAATATTTTATGTAGATGTTAATAATAAGTTCTTTTAAATATGGCAAAAGCTCATCAGTCATCACCTGGGCTAAGATTTGTATGCGATAAAAAATTGATTTACCAAAATATGCAAAAATATGCATATGATTTTTATTAGATACACACAAAAATAAAATTATAAAAAAATATTTATTTATTAAAATCAGTGATTAGCTGATTGTCTTATTAAAATATAATTGAGATTAAAAATAAGAAACTATTTATTTATTCTTCTCGTGTATATTTATTAATATTTTGGTAACACGATTTATAATTCACATTCAATAGTGGAAATACGTGTTAGCAAGTATAGATCACATATTTTTTTAAATTTTCGAATATTAAAAATCGGCGATTGGATCGTAGTATTGTTTTATATTGGCTGAAGCTTCTTTCCGTGGTCACATGATGTAGTGTTGCATATTAAAATAAAATAATTTGTCTTGGTGTTAAATGACAACTGAAATTGATCTCATCCGATTTGCCATTTAATATTTTATTTCTTTATTTACTACACGTCACGAAAATCGGTTCGCTTTTATATTAATTTTAATTCACACTATTAATAAAAACATCACATACTTCGTTTAAAGATGAACATTAGTGTGTTTAATTTTTTTCTTTTGGAAGTTAAACGTCATCAGACATTTCGTTTGAAAAATTATTTCTTTCGTATTGAATGTTTTCTTTAAATTTATTTATTGCGTCATTAACTTGGATTGGGTCAACAGTTCGTTTTTGTAATTGGTTGTATAAAATGTCAACGTGTGGCATTAAACGATGAAAAACATTTAACCAAAATATAAATGTATTAAGTCCAGTGGCGTTTCCTGCCCTGGAGTGCTAGGCGTTAATTCGTGTGATCAGTGTTTATTTTAGCGAGTGACTGTAGAGGTACCTCTCCCCTCGAAAAATTTATCACATAACTACATAAATTACAATTGATATGAAATGAGTTTATTTAAATTATTTACTTTGCTCTTATATGATTTTAAAATACCCCAGGGATATAATTTCTGAAATAAACACTGTTTGTGATAGATTAAGGCAACTTCCCTAGTAGAAAACAAATAAATGCTTGTATTTATTTACAATCAAATAAACATAATCAAATACTAAGTTATTATTGTTAGTTAAACATAATATTATATTTATTGTTAATAACAATATTGTTATTATTGTTATTACTAACCTAACTGATTTTATTCAGTATATGAAAACATTATACCCATGGTTTATCGGTAAAAACAGTCAACAGACAGATTAACCAGCAGTAATCACTAATCAGTGACGCAGTGTATTGTGTATATGAATTGTAGCTGTTCTGTCTTTATTTAAACTAAAGTATATTATTATTAATTTTACTATATGTCTGTATAATATTATAATATATCTATGCATTTATGCAATGTGTGTTATTAAAATATTGATTTAACAATATATTTTTATTATTTAACAATAATTTGATATAATTTATATTTATATGAATTGTATTATTTAAATCAATACAATTAACAAGGTAAGTTTTATTATTATTTACCAATACCTACTTGTAGTTTAAATATAAAACCTTTATATTATTTACAAATTATGTATTCCGAGGAATACACAATTATATAGTTAACATGTTAACGATAATTTATTTTTTTATAGTTATTAGTATTCATATATTATATGAAAATAAATATTTAATTAATTGTTTCTTTATATATTATTTAGATAATAATGGCACCCAAAAGAATAAAACCTAGTGGTGCTTACTATCATAAGATGGCTAAAGAGAAGAGGGACAAGTTAGATAAAGCAATTAAAAATACCAACGGGGTTGACAAAATGTTTCATAAATTAACCAACACTATTTTAGAAGACGTCGAATCATTTGTTTAAGTTTCTTTTCCTTTTAGTCTAAATGTCTAATGGATTCAACATACATTGAAAATAAAAATAATAAAATATCATATAATAAATTATTATAATGAAAAAATAATAATATACCTAATACTACTTTCCTAGTATAAATTATGAAAATATTCTTATATCACAATAATTTTAATTAAATTGTCATATGAGATTATCCATAAGCATAGTGACAATTCAGAACATGTTGAATTATTAAAGTGAGTCTTTTTAACATATTAAATACATTTTGGGCTGAATACAGAATACCTAGTACAGGAAATATATAAAGTTGCATATTTTTTTTTTTAGTTATTCATGAATCCTACTTAGAAAGTTAGAAATAAAAGATATACTAAATACTTACTGTACTAGTATAACTTTTGAAAATATTCCATATGCATTATTGCACAGAATATTACAATTAAATTATTTAATATTATCTTGATTTTTAATACTTTAGGTCCAGTAGTACTAGTGTGATTCCTTTGAATGAAGTAAATGATATTATTCAAAATGTTGCTGATTACTATACAGATGATTTTCAAATACCAGGGTATGTAGTTCAATATTTTAATTTATTTGTTGAATTGAAATATTTTAAAACATTTTAATATAATAAAAAAATAATATAGTATGTTATTTTATTTGTGTTTGTAAAATTATTTGTTTTTACTTATTTTTAGGACCGATCCGGCTAACTGGAAAATAAATGAATTTACTATTGATTATGTGTGTAAAAACGGCTCTAGTCAAAATCAAGATTCAAAATTTAGTAGATCTAAACGACTTTATCAGACAGTTCGCAAAGGTTCATTCCGAAATGTCCATAGATACTTAAATAAAAGTTATTTTGAAACTGTTTTAATCAATGTAGAGAAATGTAAAAGAAGTTATCTTGTTTATTCACAAAGTAAAGGTGCAGTTTTTTGTATTCCTTGTTTTTTATTCAAAAATTCATCAGAATTTTCAACAAAGGGTTTCTCAGATTGGAAAAGACCAAAATCAATTAATAAGCATGAAAACTCTCTTTCACATAAAACATGTGACATTAAAATGAAAAATAGATCTTCAAAATTAAATAGGATTGATAATACACTTCAGTATCAAGTGGAAACAGAAGAAGTGTATTGGAAAAATGTTCTAACAAGGGTATGTGCTGTCGTAAAATCATTATCAAGTCGGGGTTTACCTTTTAGAGGCGACAGTGAACAGTTTGGGTCCTTGCACAATGGTAATTTCATGATGTGTCTCGAGTTAATAGCAGAATTTGATCCATTTTTGGCCAAACATATATCAACTCATGGTAATCAAGGTAAAGGTCACACTATTTGTCTCATTTTACGTATGAAAAATGTATCAAGTTAATGGCAGAAAAAGTTCAAAATAAAACTATTGAAGAAATTATAACTGCTCGATATTTTTCAATTAGCATTGACTCAACTCCAGATATCGGCCATGTTGATCAACTTTCATTTATATTCAGGTATGTTAACAGTGGAAAGATTTGTATGCTTTTTGGAAAATGTTGGCCAAAAGTCTCAAAATATGGCCGAAGCAGTTTTTTCTATAATACAAAAATTTAATTTAGATATTTCATATTTACGGGGGCAATCATATGATAATGCTAAAAATATGTCCGACATTTACTCAGGTCTTCAAGCTTGAATTAAGGAAGTTGCTCCATTAGCTGATTTTATTCTGTGTTCGGCTCATTTGATTAACTTGGTTGGATTTTATGCGGCAAGTTGTTGTAAAGAAGCTAATTCCTTTTTTTATTTTCTTCAGAATGTTTATACTTTTTTTTGGCTTCTACCCACCGTTGGGATCTTCTTAAAGTTGATTTAACATTAAAAAATCTGTCTGAAACCAGATGGTCAGCGCGGGATGATGCGTGCAAAGCTCTTAATGATAATTGGGAAACTGTGAAGAAAACTTTGGTTGACATATCAAACAACTTAAATGAAAAACCTTATACATGCAATGAAGCTCGCAGTTTACTTCATGCAATAAATCGCCTTGAAACTACTTTTAGGTCAATATTTTGGAGAGATTTACTTCATAGGTTCAATATTATTAGTAAACTTCTACAATCGGTTAATGCTGATATTTGTACAGTTTGTGAACATTATAATACATTAAGTATGTTTCAAATCTCCGTAATAATGAAATGTTTTTACAGTACCAAGAAAAAGCATTAACGAAATGTGATGTTAATGAGTACGAAACAACTATATGAAAACATAAAAAATCTTTTTTATGGATGTATATTAGTTAAACGGATTATAAAAGTGTAATATTTATAATAAGTGGGGTGCCTAAATTATATGCCCGGGGGCGCCAAAATGTTAAATACGGCCCTGCGTTCACCGCAATAGCGTAATGGTGGTACTCGTATTCGAGACTGTACATTAAATCCATTGAAACATAACCACGAAAAAATAGGATTTTTTTAGGAAAAAAGAGGTCATTGAAACCTTAATTGAAACCTAACCGTCACACAGTCTCGCCTGACTCTGTTAGTTTAAAAAATTAAATACTGTTATTTTTTTCATTTTATGAAAGTTTATCAAATATGCTAAATATATTAATATTAAGTTGTATAAAATTTTAAAATTACTGTTTCTAAGTTTTTAAATCAAGCTCATTATGTTTTATGAATTAAATTGTATAAAAGAAAAAAAAATAAATATATTTTTTGTGTATAATTTTGAGATAATACTCCTTTTTTTGAGATTGTGACTACAATTGAACAGTTGAAATTTTAATCAGATAATGTTTGTAATGTTTTAATAATTTATCAGTTTTGTTTTATGATATGTAATCATTTAAAATTTATTATCTTTGTCAAATAAAACATAAATTAATTTGTATACAACTTAGGGTTGTTTATTATTGAGTTTACCATTAACCAGACTTATGAATACATATCATAATAATAAAATCTTAAAGTCTTTTTCTAATAAACACTATAATATTTATAAATATCTAAATATAAAGAGATTTTGATGTATAAACTAAAAAATTAGTTATGATTTGTTATAAGTAATGTACCTATTACTAAAAAAAATTATTTACTAATTTATTAATATTTATAACCTTGACTCGAAAGTACAAAATGTATGGTTTTAATTATTGAAACTATAGTACCTATTAATTTATATACACTATAAAGTCTATAAGTTACTTTTAAAAGTAGAAATTAAAAAAAAAAAATCCATGAAACTTTATAGTTATATAACTTATAGACTTTAGTGTATAACTAATAGTGATGGCAGTGTTTTGTGTAACCCGTGTTTTATAAACGTCTTGAAAATGGTACTCTTAAGCTACAGAGTCCATGTAATTTACCAAATTCAAATCAGAAAGTTCCATATGTATTTATTGGTGACGAAACTTTTCCGTTTAGAAATAATATTATGAGACCGTTTCCAAGAAAGCAGTTGGACGACCACAAATCATATGTATATATATCATATGTATATCGATATAATTATCGACTCTCAAGAGCAAGGATGACGGTCGAATCTGCTTATGGTATTGCATCTTCGAAATTTAGAATTCTTTTAAAAGCATTAGGAACTAAAGTCGAAAATGCAGATCACATCGTTAAAGCCATCTGCATGTTACACAATATGTTAATTGATAGGTAAAGAAAAAGAAATATTGTCATGTCAAAATCACCTGTCAGACTATTTGAATAAAAATGTACGTGAAAAAAATAATGCTATGTTGGGACTTCATGGTGGTAGATTCAATAACCGTGCTTCCCGTACTACAATTGATGTAAGAAATACGTTTGTAGAATTTTTTTAAATTAATAAATTAGTGTAAATTTAAGTGTTTATAATAATTGCAAAGGATGTGATTTATTATTTATATTAATTTATAGTATTTTATTATTATGTAAGTAAATTTTTGCATAGAATTTCTATCAATTTCGTCTTAAAGTTTCAATAGTATTTTTAAGTATTTTATATTTAAGATTATTTTCCCTAAACATTCATATTAATATAAGTTACCTAATTGTACTTTTTATTTTATTTATTCTAGCCTTTATGTCATCTAGGTATTTAATGTGTTCAATCAAAGATATTAAAATATACAATACGATACGTACTTTCCATTTTTGTTATTTTAGCTACTTGATCCCATTCCTTGTCAGCAATTATTCTGTCTTCATATTTCTTGTCCGATTTATTCCACAAAACTCTTCTTTTCTGAACTTCCCCAATTAATAACTTTATGATAAATATTACGTATGCATCGCACGACGCAACGACCAAAAACAAACTTGTTTTTGAATTCGTACGACTAAACGCATACGAAAAACACAGAACATGATCTGGTCGGTCCGACAGGATAATTTGGTCGGGTCGGACGTCGTATCAGATCGTGTGTAGACGTGTCATACTGTCATCTGACTATGATCCTGTCGGGTCTTGTCAGGTGGCCGTTCCATCTGACCGCCGGACCGCCCGATCAAATCATATAGTGTGTAACACTGTCGGGCGGATTTTGCTTAAGGTCGGCTTTTTGTCGTTAACACGATAACTCGTTTATGCCGGTGTACGGTGCAATTAGTGTAAAACGTAACTGTGGTTAAACGAAAGCGAATCGTCATGCCGTCGCAGAACACTACTGCTGCACTAGTGGAATTAAAATTCATCTGATCAAGTCGTGCAGAGGTCGTGTCGTCTGTACACAACACCTGATTTGGTCAGGCTATCGGTCGGCCCGACCAGATCATATTGTGTGTAGGGGCCGCCTTTAATCGTGTCACGTAGGACACCCGTTTGTTTGGGTTATTTTGTTTATTTTTAGAATCGTGTTGGTCGCGTCGTATAACGATTTATCGCATTAGTCGGGTTCACGTAGGACATACCGTTAGGCAGTACCGATCGGATTCGCATTATACGACATCCGATCACACACACACACACATGATTTCCGGTGTGAAAGAGTGCGTTGTGTGCGCGAACCGTGTCGACATGCACGGGCGTCAAAGAACACGTACTGTGAATACTACGTACGACTTCGACGAAATAAAAGTGTGATTTGTGAACGACAACGCGTGGCCATCCGCCATTATCGTTCGACGCGACGAAACACGGGAACCGCCGTGCTGCGTCGTGGGCTACAACCGAGCGCGTGAAATAAACGCGTCGGTTAACACGTAGACCGCGGCGATCACCACGTGGCCGCGGTTCGACGACGAGTGTGCACGAAATATTAAATTATCGTAGCGGCGCGATCGCCATTCACCGTGCACCGTTGTAGGCACCCCACGTGAAACGTGAAAACGCACACCTCAGCCGGGTCGTTGCGCGAGTCACGCCATGTATAATGGATGTACACCGAGTATTTGAACGTACAATACAAAAATACGTTTTGAAGTTCAATATTACGGTCATTCGTGTCGTTCACGTAGCTCATTTAGCGAGTCATGTCGTCACATCGATGATGTGCACGAGCGTTATCAACGTACAATAAAATACGTTTCGAAAACGTGAAGTTCGACTTGCGGGCCGTCGGACGCGAAAATCAAACGCGCGGCCGATGCAATTCGTTCGTCGTCGCGCACATACTATGCCAAACGACCAGTGTCACCGCGACTAGTGACGACCACGTCAATACGCACCGAGCTGAAGCGGCGAAATAAATGGCGGACGGCTGGCGACAACTCGCTGAACTGTCCGCCTCGGCCCCACCACGAAAACTTATCGGTTATGACGTGCGTCGTAACAGCTCGCTCTACAACAGCTGCTGTTTACTCATAGAATGTAATAGATATCGAAAACGCATTGTAATTATCACGGTCTTAGAAGACCGTGGTAATAACTGTTATCGTTTGTCATGACATGTTTCTTTGTTCATGACTTTTTGTTTGAAACGCCGTTTTGGCGCGTATGAATGTATGATAATCAATCGAATAAATGAACAAATTTGTAGGTGCCTTCGATTGACTTAAATGACAAGTTTCCTAATTTTCAAACTATTTTTACTTGATAAAATTTTTTTTTTAAATCCATTGCAGACTATTTTAACACGAATGGTTGTAAACACTGAAAAGTTAACATTTTGACAAAATCACGATAATTTGCTATTTATTATTGCTTAATATTTTAACACTAATTACAGTGGCGGACTATGCCGACGGGATACCGGGACTTTTCCCGGTGGGCCGCGACCGGTACTTGGGGTTCTACGAATAATCCAATTCGTACAAATAATACAAATAACTGTTTTTTAAATTTTTCTACTTAGAAAATATTTCGCGTATTATTATCAATAATATTATTACCATTAAGGGTTCTGCCTAATGCGTCATTGCGTCAATATGTCAATACTACCATAGTCCCAAATAATATTCCAAAATTATCGTAACTTTTTCATTTTTGGGTGAAAAGTGCAGATAATCTCTACGCGTATACGTATTTATTTAGAAATCAAACAATTTTTCGGGCCGGTCGAATTAAGTTTTCCCCGGCCAAATCGTTTTCATAGTCCGCCACTGACTAATTATAATAGAAAAATAATGCCAGATATTTAAGAAGTCACTCGTTCTCGTGAAACAAAAATATATTTACCGAAAAGTTTTATACTTTTGAAAGAGTAAATCCATGTCTTATGAAATTAATTACATGATACATTTTACTTGCGTCTGTATTAAGTACAACTATGGTTTATTATATCAATTTTTAACTTTAAATATGTATGTAAAATTATTGGACCATCCAATGAAAAAAAATGTCTCCTTTGTTCAAAAGACAACGTTTAAATGGTTTTGAAAAAAAAAAATATAGACAATTAAACAAAAACAGTTGAATATAATTGTAAACTGTACCTATATTTTTATACCGAAGCTTTATTAAGAACTGTTAAACTTAAGAGACGATTTGTCGTTTCTTTAAAATTCAATACATCCATCACTATTATTTTGTCCGAGGAGTGAAAAATACACAAGGTAATACAAAGTGCGAAGTATTTCCGTCTTTTTTTCCGTTTTTCTTTTTTTTTTCTTTTTTTTTTTAACTTGTGGTACACTTAACTCTGTCCAAAAGTTTCATTCAGCGATTCTATAAATCGGAAATCGCATGTAGACGGTACTTTTTCATTTTTAAAAGTATTTTCAAGGTAAACTTTATGAAAATAAACACCCGTATATAATAAACAAATTAATAACCGTTAAGGGAAAAACTTTCTTTATGTTTTGTGTGATAAATTACTTTTATTCGTGGTTTTAATAGAAGAGTTAGATAACCTACAATTGTAATAATTGTATTTGTAATTGAAACACTGCTATTCAGCTAATAATTTTGCATAATTTCTTTTATATATTTAAAAATATTCTGCTGGCTCATTTGATTGTCAAGGATTTGATTCATTTGGAGGATTCGGGATGTATTATTAGTGGAATAATTTGTTTAATGATGTTTCTACTAACAGAAAAATGTGAACCCATTTTGGTATTAATGGCATTAAAAGTCGTGTAAAAAAATAACTTCACATACCCTTGGAACGATACCAATATAGGGTATGCTTTTTTGGATGTTCCACATTTATTTAAAAATATGGGGAATCGTCTGCATGATAAAAAATTTCTCAAGGTCATGAATAATTCATCAGGTGCCTAGGAATTTTAGAATAGAATATTATAAAAACTTACATTTGATTAGACCAAACTTAATGGAAAATATATCAATGGACTATGAAATCAATGTTGTTAAAAACTTGAAATTTTCACCGAATATTAAACGTATTTAATTATAATTAAATACGACCTGGCCAAGAACTCTGGTATAATTCGGTCTTTAATAATTGAATCCTCGGTAATTGTATAGTTTGGATTTACGAGCACCAATATTTTCCATTAGTAAGTGTTCATCATTATATACAGTTTGATGAATAAGCCCATTGTCAGTCAGAGTATATAGTATGGAATAGAAAAATCAGCTCCTGGTCCATGTGAATCACTGCGACAATTTCTCTGCGCAAACAAATTTGGTTTATGGCCCACGTGAATTTTTCGAGACTTAGGTATTTAAACGTTTTGAAAACGATGGTATCCAAAAAAAATTACCGTAAATCATTAGTTTTTGAGTTATAACATATGTTGCGTATTTCTATGTACGAAGTATTAAACCTATTTTTTTCGATTAATATAAGTAACAACCGTCTCCATACCAAAGCCATCGTTAATGTAGTACTTGCTCGTGAAAAGACAATCTAAAAAAAAAGCTGGTAAGTGAGATGATGGTGGTACAAGTTCGTCCTTCGTCCCTTCGGTCCTCGGATAAGATATTGGTGATGAATGTATTAAGTTTTAAAGAAATGATGACTCATTTCTTTAGTATAAAACGATTCTGAGCAAAGCTTCAGTGTAATATAATATATTATTATTTAAATACTATTTACGTATTTTACGGTTATTTGTATAATTTTCGGTGAGTTTTTTTGTAATTAAACCCTCATAAAATATTCAATTAGATATAACTCGTTTAAACTTCAATTGTTATAACAATTATAACTCATTAGAAATAAACTTAAAAGAAATCAGACAATATCGAAAAAATCGTATAATAATTTATTAAAGTGTGTTTAAAAAAAAATCCTGACTCACGATTTTTGAACTTTTGTTAGGATAATTAGGTAGGTATATGAGTAAGGTCATATTAAATTTTCAGAACTTTTTGTCAAATATTTTAAATTATATTACATAAAAACTTTCAAACAATTTGGTAAATTAAAAGTTCTATATTTAAGTCAAAAGTGCTATAATTGTTCTGAAAATGTTGTCCAATATAAAAAAGTATGTATTTGATATTGGATAAAATTTTCGAGTTTCTAGCTTCAATACTTTTCGATTTATGACTAAATACCTAAAATCTGAACAGTGAAAATCTCGTTTACGGCGGATTTTTACCGATTTTACCGTTTTTACTCAGTTTTTCGATCGTTATTCTTGATTACTGGAAAAACTATGGAGATTTTGGAAAATGACCTCTCTAAAGTACCATCTCAGTTCAATTTCGAATCTAAAAAAGTGGCTGGACAAAACTTTTGGACAAGGATTTCTATACGAAAAAGTGTTTACAGAAAAAAAAAATAAAATAAACATCATTGTAAAACCATAAGATCCTTCGCTTCACTCAGAATCTAAAAAATGGCTTTTTTCAAATTTTAAACTCTTGGGTTTAGCCGTATAAAGTTGTTCAATAAGTACCTAGCCATTGACAATGGACTGTCTTCGTTACACTCAAATAATTGTAAAAAGTTTAACAACAGACCACACGACTATACGATTTATTCAAGTTGTCAAATACTACAGGTATTAACAAATAACGGACAACTGACAAATTTATAATCTTATTTACACTCAAATCGAACGATCGATAATGAACGACGAAATTAACTAAAAACAAGACGATTAGCTTATAATATATAAATATTTAATAAATATAGTTTACCACGTTACTCATGACATTTTTTAAACTCATCTTGACTAGTTAAGGACGATGGCTTAATCAAAATTTGACAGTCTGACTTTTTTGTACATTGTAAACAGTTATTTGAAGTTTGCGATTTTCTATGACTTTATTTACACGCAAAGAGCATATTACTATAAGTTATCATGATAAATTTTAACTAGCACGCTCATTGTGTGATATCAATGCAATCATATTAACTTTTTTTCATTAATTTATATATTTTTTTTATTACAAGCAATGTGAATAATAATCAATTAAATATGACTATAGGGATTTAACAATTTTTAAAAAATTTGTTGGGTGGTTCACGTGCTCTTGTGCACCATACCTCGAGCAGTCACTGGCTGAGCCTAGTCTTTTAAACTACACGGTGACTGCATTTTGTCTACTCAGTATAGAAAATATATTTGAGAGGTAGGTACTGTCTGTTTGATTTTTAAAATTTGTTTAAATCAATTAAAAATATTGGTATCTTAGCAGTTAGGAGAAAACTATCAATGGTGTTATTTTTTTTTTTTTCAATTTTTGGATGTACCACTTGGGTAAATTGATTTAAGTGTGAGTTCAGGACTAAGATTTATTTTAGAAAAGTAGGTTTTTTTATAGCTAGTTACTACTGTTATGTATCATTTTAAATTTCCCTAGAAATTTTCTTGAGCGTAAAAAAACTAATATTATGTGTGCAATTTTTTATTTTTGCAAATTAGAAAATTTTAACTTCAAACTAAGTTAAGTTAATTTTTTTTCAAAGTTAACTTTTAACATAACGAATTTACGAAAAAAATATAAGTAACTTTTAATTTAACTTATTTAACTTTATTATTTTAAAATAACTTAACAAGTTGAAAAAAATCGTTAACATGCCCAGCCTGGACTTTTTCTAATGTGTCTATTTAATTTTCTATTATATTAATACGCTAAGAACGCCGGTCGAATTTGAACCGAATATAGTATCTATCTTATTCAAAGTTCACATATGGGAAATCGAACTATTCGTCAAAACTTCAAGAGTGCACGACACTTAATTTTCTATTATAACGCTATATACAAAAAAATAAAACAGACTTAAACGTGATGAAGAACTCAGGTAATTTTCTATAGAAGGTCTAGCGACATCTAGTGGTTGAGTTAAAAAGCCTTATGGTCAATAAGAATTAAATAGTTAACTTATATAAGTTAATATAACATGAACAATCCTAATTCCTATTGTCGTGTACAAAACACCCATTACATATATATATATATATATATATATATATATATATATATATATATATATATATATATATAGGTACTCATATATATTCCCACGGTCTACGAGGTAACCTGAAATCGCATCAATTTTCAAAAAAATTGTTACACAACTCTGTGTATTTGGTACTATAATTTATATATTGCCTTTTTTTTTCAAAAATTCGCACAATCAAATAATAACCCTTCTTTAAAAACTTCAATTTCTAGCTAGGTATTGTAAATATGTGCTTTATACCATTGATTGTGATCTATCTGATGCTTTGGAGCATACAATATTTTGTACCAAATAAAAATAAGACAAAGTTTGTAAATCCCGACTGACTTCTTTATCCTAAATTAAAAACATAATCATAAAATGTATTAAACTAATCAATAATAAACTTACAACATTAAATTTCAGTTAAAAAATCTCTTTCAAACAAATTGTTTGGGAAATATGTATGGCACGAGGGCAGTATTACTTGCTACGTATTTCATGAAAACTGTATCTACACTCCAAATTGACACTTAATTTTGTTAAACTTAACAAAGATGGTTACTAAAATGCACGTGTATCTAAATAGAGTTTACAAATATTGACAAAATGAAAATATTCAATTCTTCCGAATAGATATAATGGTAGTATTTTAGTTTAAATTGAAAAACATTTTAAGTTTAATATTTATTTAGATTTTTTTTTTTGTAATTTTGATGAACAATGATTTGAATTTGTAATTTTTGAAGCAGATACATTAAATTTATGTAATACTTTATTTTAATTACTTATATAATAATTTTTAGATATACCACATGCTGTAGTTAAAATATTAGTGATAAAATGCATATTATAAGATACCTAGCCCAAAAGCTGATTTTTGTTAACTGAAACCCACTTCATATTATTTTGTTGGTCGTACACATTTTTTTTTTTTTTGACAGTTGCGGCTGAGATAGATAAAACGTAATCTATTTAATTTCCAATTTTCACATAAAAAGAGCAAACCATTTATCACTATTTATCTTGAAATTGAACTAACATTAATTTTGTATAACTTGAATTCAAATTTCAAACCTAAAAAGATTGTTTTTTTTTTTTTTTTATAATTTATTGTTAAAACTTTCTGTCCGTGAAATTCAAAGTAAAAAAAAAAAAATTAAGTATTCACATTAAAAATAAACATACAATTTTTATAATGCCCTAAAATATTTACATGATTATAACCCAAAAAAACTCTCTAACAATCAGGAACTCATTTGTATAATATTGCATTTTAGATATTGAGTGATTTTGGTTGAACAATGTGTTATATTTTTATAAATATGTGATAAATATGTACCCAAGTATTTAGTTGATTAGCTAGGAATCCTCCAAAACTATCTTATTGTTTTTAAACCAATGATTTTTATTTTTCATTACTTAAATAGTAAAATTATTACAAAAATTAATTATTTAATCATTAATTGTTTTCATATTTTATCTCTTACATATCACATAAGTCTAACACAAAATAGTGATGTGGGAAATATTTTCCTACTTAAAGCTAAACCAATAGACAACTAAGTAATAATGATTAATTATATTGCTGTATGAACTTTACCTATATTTTATAAAAGTACTTATAATCTACAACATAAATATGTAATAAGCATAACATATGATGATAAATAATAAAATAATGATTTCAATATTTTTTCAATTTTTATTCATACAACTAGTCAGGATGATTTATAAACACATTTGATCATCACTAGCATTTTTATGCACACACAACTACATGTTGGATATATACAAAAATTTTAAAGTTTTGAGTTCAAATTAATTTACAATCTCAAACTCAACATAATAAAAAATAGTAATAAAAACAATAAAAGGAAAAAGTGCTGCTCAGCCTGGTTATAATAATTAACAAAGCAAAATTTTTGTAGAGCAAAAAATACAATAACAACTTTAGAAAATAGATATACAATTAGATTTTATGATGTTCATTTTCGACGACTTCAACAAATAATAAAAAAAAAACTAATCAAAGAATCGGGTCCCAGAAAAATAAAACTAAAAAATATAAGGATATTTGGAGTGACTTAGATACTTAGATAATCGAATATTGCATTTAAGTTCTACAGATGATTTAAAGTTTAGAAATAAAATATTAGCAAACAACTAAAAATTACGACAAACCATTTTACACCAAACAAAATTAAAAATTATAAACAGTTCATGGGATATTTTTTAACAACATAAAAAACTGTTTTAAAATGTAATTATTCTGTAATGGTTTAATTTTAAAACATTGTTGACTTTTTCAGTATATAATTTTATACAAATATATAGAACTGAAAAATTAACCAATTATTATTTTAGTTTATGGCATAAAAAATGAAACTTTGTATACATATATGTATAATTGAATCAATATGTAAATAAATAAAAATATCTAATCCCCAATGAATATATGATAAACGTATCTTAAAATCTATAACAATATCTAAATTATAAGTTATAACAAATGATTTTTCAATTTAAATATAAACAATAATAAAAAACATTTTATCCCCGTACATCACATTTTTCTTCTGGACTTTTAACAGTATTTTTAAATCGTGGTGTAGCTACAAAGCAGCGAACAACTTTGTCTTTCGAGCGGTGAAAACCAAAGACTGATAGTGTCCAAGCTACAGTATAGTAGATCCTATAACGCCATGGTTCTGGTACAGTATACTCAGCTTTGGGCTGGTCTGCCCACAATGCACTGTCCATTTGACTGTATATTTTGTTGGAGCTAGGAATAGTTTTTTCTGGACTATCGATGTATGCCTCAATAGAACTCAAGTAATTTTGATAGGTGTCAAAAAAATCACCATAGTAAGCTAATTGTTCTCCAGTCATGTGTTCACGCATTTGTTTGTAATCGATTATTCTTTGTTGACCGCTCATAATGGATGAATGAAGACAAAATGATCCTAAAATTAATCAATAACATTTTATTTTATTTAAACAAACATTTTGATCTATAAAGTATAAACTATTTTTACCTGGTGAAAATGTGATCATCCTTACTTCGTGATTTTCAAGTTCGATTCTTGACCCGATTGTCCACGCTCGCATCGCAGCTTTTGTAGCTCCATAAAGCGATACTCCGGGGAGTGGGAGGTATGCACAGTGACTAGTAATATTAATCACACGACCTGAATTTGTTTAAAAAAAAAAATTAATTTTTCAACCATACCTTAAAAATTGAAATTGGATTTGTTTTTAATTTAAATACTAAAACTTAAATACATTATATTAAGCACAATTATATCCTAACATCAACAAATATTCAACATAATTGAATACATAGATTATAAAGTTATTTATCTTTACACATGAGCCACATTAGTTTCAAAATCATTTAAATCTCTTATTGCCCTTATACTACTTATGAATCAAAGTAGATTAAATTTAATTAGTAAATTAAACTAAGTCTACACATAAAGCTTTTGCTCTTCTTCACACTCATTTTTCTTCCACATTATCAAACAACTAAGTCTAGGTTGATAATCGGTTAATTTTTTCACAATAACCTCTGGCATACGCTCAACCTAGGCAAAACATAAATACAATCAAACTTAAACACAACCGCGCTAAGTTATACAAAATAACTAAACTTATAAGCAAAATTAAATTTAAAACATAAATTTATTATTGATCATTTACTACTCAAACCCATTATAGCTCACTGAATACAAATCTAGAGAGCAGCTAAAAATTCTAATATACAAATTAAAAATCTTTTGTCTCATAACGATAGTAAAAAAAAATCACAGGAAATAAGAATAAAAATAAAAATTATCCATTTTTTTTTCAATGAAATTTTGCATTGAATAACAGAATAATATTTCATCATTTAATCCAAGCATAGTAAGCCAAAATTAAACTTGGTTTTTACATTTAATTTAACTACAGATAAATATAAAATAAAATTTAACAATTTATTATCATGTTTAATATTATTAATTTAATTGTATACTTGTAATTGTCGAACTATAATAGCTGTAGCTGAAAGTTCTAAATAAAAAAAAAAAAAAAAAAAAATTAACAATAAAATGTGATTTGTATTAAAATAATAAGACTAATCATTTCTATTTTTTTTTTTTTTTGTTATTATGCAGTATGCAGTCTAATACATACAGCATAATAATGTCTATGATATATCAATAAATTTAAGAATTTTAGTCTGTTAACAGTCACTGGTGTGAGTATATTAAAAATTGTACTTTTTAATCAACAGTTAATTTTTAGGAATAGATATTCGTAAATAGAATAAAGATAAACCCAAGAGTAGGTAAACATCATTATAATGAAAAATTTTCTACAAAAAACAGATAATTTTCCTTAAATAAAATTTAAAAATTTAATAAAAATATTTCAATAATAAACAAATAATTAAATTAGTAGTAATAATACAAATAAGTAATTCACTATAAATATCATTGCTTGATGGATTTGTCTACAGTGTGTGATATCATAGTAAAATGTATGATATAAAATGTACTATTAAGTACTTATGAATACAAATTATGTACTTTTCTAAATAAAAATCAAAAAAATAAAATAAAATGCTAAAATAAATATTTTAGAAATATTTACTTTTATATTTACGAATAATAGGCAACAGCTTTGCTGTTAACATAATGGGACCTAAAATATTAACTTCAAACTGCTGTTGTATCAATTGAGTAGTTTGCCATTCAAATTCTGCCATCACCATACGTCCAGCATTATTCACCAATGCATGAAGTTCTAAATAAATTGAAAAGTTTTGTAATAACTAATTATAAAGTTATATCATGACATTTTATACTTACTATATTTAAAACAATCTTTTTCATTATTCACTCTATTTTCTTCAACATTTTGTTCAAGTAAATCCGAAACAAAAGCTACACCATCATTTATAGAATCCTTATCAGTTAAATCCAATCGCCGAATAAACAAATTAATGTTTTTACTTTTAAGGGACTGTTGAAGTAAACATTTAGCACCAACTCCATTGGGATTCAAACAAAATGCCACAATTGCAAAATTACTTGGAATGATTAGTTTTTTAGGTTTAAATATACGAAAATTGTATGAGTGAACATTGTTAAGGTTTTCATTACAATGCCCACCATTTAAATACCTCATAACAACTGAATATCCAAGACCTGTGTCACAGCCAGTTACAACTATCAATGGTGTTGTAATTTTTTCATTTTCATATTGCTGGCTATAGTTATTTTGTTCTTTATTGTTCTTCTTTTTTAATAAAACTAATTTTGTCAGCCAAGCCGCAACGGATACCATAGTTATTGCTAAACAACTCCGTATCGAAAAATGATTTTTGTCATTGATAACTTTTAATACTTCTGACATTGTAATAGTTAATACAATAGAATGTCTTTAGATCTGAAAAATGAATTAATATATTATATTAGGTTTAATGTATAAAATAACAAGAATTACAAAATACATTTAATAACATACACAGTTCAATTTTCTTTGATTAATATTATAATAGCTATTTAAAGTAGGCATACTTTATAGTATAATTATTTAAATTGTTAAAATGTATTGTACCTACAAAAAAATATAATTTTTAGTATAAATTAAAAAGGGTTACTCTAAATTTATTAATAAATATCAAGTTAAACAAGTAACAGTTTTAGGTATTTTGATTCCACTTAATATATTATACCTAAATAGTTATCCCTTGTTATTCACTTTCCGCATCTGAGTCCATGATAAAATGTTATTAATGCAAACACATTTCATTGTTATTATTCGAACACTGTAGATAATTTTTATTTTAGACAACTGTAGATAATTATTGTTAGGTATATCACTTGGAATAAATATGTATACAATTATTTATTCAGTTATTAAAGATAAATACTATATATTAGGTATCTATAGGCTACACGTGTACAATTAATAATCAATTTTCCTCTAAAACTATTCAATGCAGATTTTTCATTGGCAAACAAACTGATTGAATGAATTCTTAAGACATAACTACACACTAAAGCGCATTAAAGTTTAAAGAAGGAATATAAGAATTACTGATGCCATACAAAGAAGTCCTCAAAAACGCAGGGAGCAAAAGGAAACAAACTACTAAGTTTTTTCGTCCTTCCTAAAATATTTGATTATAGAATTCTATAATCAATGCTAAAATGTATGTAAATATAACTAATTGATAAATTTGATAATCAAAAATAGTATATAATTAATACATTTTAATTTAATATAATTAACTAAATAATTGTAAAAAAATTAATCTTATTGTAAATTTTAAAATTAAGAAATAAAACCTAACCTTCTTTTTTACATTGCTTTATGGTTTTGTTATCTACAGCTTTGTAATCTACGTAACTTTTCTGGACTGTAACCTACGCGGATGACAAAGGATAACTGTATTGTGTCCATAGTAAAATCAAAATCGAACATAATAATATGTACACACTGAACATATTTATTTAAATGGTTATTTACACACTTCACTAAGTATGATGAATGAGCTCTTGACATTATTTACTGATATGACAGTTATTTTAGTCATAGGTACAGACTTTATATAATTTAACTATACAAAATTTAAACAAACGCCTACCAACCAGAAAAAACAATTAACTAAAAATTGAATATTAAAATTTGTATTTTCAAAATTATTAATTTCTAATTAATTATAAAAATATCATTCAAATGAATACCATTTCTATAATTCGATGGTGAAAAAAAATTAATCTGTAAAAGTAATCAGGTTTTATATAAAATTGGTAAATGATAAAAATTACCTAACTTCATCAAAAATATTTAAATTGGTAAAACAAATAAAGGATGTTAAATAATGTTAGTTTTAAAATACAACATATACAGTGAAAATGTCGAGGAAAATGTCTATTGCTATAATAAAACATAGACACAGGATTTTACCAAAAAAAAAACATTTACAGCTTTTTATAAAGGTGCCTATCTACTTCTGAACTGACACTAAGTGTTATTAAAACCAAACATACTTTAATATAATAAATAATATTTTATAGGTACATCAAACTAAAAAACGTCTGGATACACTATTGTAGTACCATACTTACTAACCTAGAACGTTTGAGTGATGTTTTTCAAACAATATTGCTATCGACAAAATGTTTACTATAAACGCGGGTTTACAAGTTAATAGTGTAAGTAGGTACTTGTTAAAAATACACAAAAAAATATAACCGGTTCAATTCCGATACAAAGAATATTTCTCTTACCTTCACTCTGCCGTCTTGCGCGTATTCCACGCAACCTCCACAGAGATTATGGATTCATATGAGACTCTGTGATGTTATTAGTACCGGAACCGATGATTATGAAGATAATAATAACAAAAAACTAAAGCGCATATGTCGTGTCCGTTCACCGTTGTACGCATTGACACAAAGGGAATTACGTATGATTTACATGAAGGTAGAAGAAATTTATCGACCCGATATGGGCAATAAACGAATACTGAGCAGGTGGTTGGCTGAGCGCGAACGAAAATGAAACTGTACAATAGGAATAAGAATAACATTGAATAACATCGAAATCGATTAGGTACGTTATTTCGAAAACAGAAAAATAGCCGGCCGAAGATACCAGTAGTTTGATAAGCCGGCTTTGATAAGAGCTATTTTATTGCGCTCGTGTGCTTTTCGTGCGTGTTGTGCTGCCGACACCGGACTATCAAACGGCGAAACGGCAGCGTGCGGCCGTTCGATAAAAACATTATTGTTCCGGTGCGGTTAATACAAATATTACAATCTATAATAAAACAGAACTTATAAACCCGAATAAATTAGCGATCAAAGTTTACACGTTGTTCAAACGCCGTTCATATTGTGTGTCATCATCGTTATATTTCGTGTCACGGAAACATCGAGTATTACAACAACATTTACAAAACATTTTTCAAAATTAAAAAAAGTATCGAGTAAACAAATCGAAATTTCCAAAAATCTTATGATTCATTTCATCATACTTGGTGAAATAAAAATGCACTGAAATGCATCGTTTACCAAAAATTCACATTTTTCACTGTTAAACGTAAATAACTATATCAGAACTAGAAAAATGTATGTACTACAACTTTAAGATTCTCGCATGTTATTCTCGTGATTTTACGTATTTATCAAATGTAATAGTTTCTTAACAAAATCATACAATAAAAAAAAAGATGGTTTTCTCGTTTGATTTTAACGTATTTCGTTAGGGAGTCATCGCGTACAGTATTTCACTTTGAATCAGCCAAGTTTGAACGGAATAAAAATATACTCGACAATTATTGGCGTGGTTTACAAACGTGTAAAGCACGAAAGCGCACCCGTTTTTGTTATTAATAAGTTACCTGTATTCTATTCGGTTGAATAGGTATAAATTACTACTTATACGTTGACATTTGAATAGTTTTCGAACACTATATCAGCCATTTATGGTTAATTGGTTGCTTTAATGATTTTGACTACTAAAAAATTAATTGGTTCATAACTGATGAATTCGGTTATAAAAAAATTTAATATGTAGTGTAAAATATGAAAACTTAATTATTTACCTCATGGCGCATTCGAAGGGTAGCCATTTGCCACCCGTGACGAAGAACGTTTTAAATATTTTTATTTTGTAAATATGAATGCAAATGATTATCTGTGGAAAAAAATGGTTTTAAAACATATTTTGAGACCAATTTAATTGTTTAACTTATATATGTATGCAGGCCCATAGCCAAGCCAAATCTTCAGGAGGGCAAAATTTTAGGGGGGCATTAGAGGAAAATCAATATTAATGCTATTTTTAAATTATTAATACTACTGTAATTTTTGTAATAGGTACTTTATATTAAAATAATAAGAATTAGAATAAAATGAACATAATTAAATTTTGAATATTTTATGAGAATTTACCAGTTTTTTAAAATTAAAACAGCTGTAATTTTCTATCCTTTTGCTAGTTGAAATCCGTTAATAATACTTCCAAATTCAAATTTTCAGTCCGTTTGGACTTTAACGCCAATAAAGCTGAATTGGATAGCCGGTTACGTTTTATCGATTGTCTCTGAAGATTTTCAAGTCGGATGAAACAGGAGAATGTTGATTCACAAACTGTTGAGTTACATCCAAATACTTCAACTGCTGCTATCATTTCATATATGGCTTTAAATGCTTTACGTTGTAGACAAAGCTCAAATAAAATGTCCTTACGCTAAATACCTTACTACCTAAAAGTCATTACCTTGTTAAGATTTGTTGGGAAGCGGGCAAACGATCTAGATGTATGAAATATTGCTTTGTCTAATGTTTTTAAGAAGACGCCAATGTGAAAAAAGACGAAAAAGTGTCATCACTAAAATTCCAATACAAATTATTGAGACAAATTATTTCATTTCGACGCGTGAAGTGTGGACCATAATAATTATGGTTAAATTAGTCAATTATTGACTATGATAAAAATTAAAAATCACCGATTGTGACTCACGTGTTGAGAGAATAGCTAAAGACGTACTGTCTTGTATCAAAAATAAATCAATACAAAACTAAACGCACGCCGTATAAAATATACTCAACTATAAACGAGTGGACTGCAATGAAAGGTACAATGTGTATCGTGCAACGTGCACACAGCTACACTATGACACTCACATCAATCTTACGTATTTTCAGTGCAAGGAATTAAATTTATTAGATTTAATGAAATCTTTTTTCGTGCAGCCAATAAATCGATAATTTAAAAAATAATTTCTATGATGTCGTTAAAGTACATTGAGACTATTGACCATTGGGTGCAATGAAAACTTTTATGCAAAATTAACTAAATGTAAGCGACGCACGACACTGGTACTTATAAATTGTTTCATACTCAGTCAACTCGTACTCGATGACTTAAAATAACTATTGAAATTTACTGCAGCCGTTTTTGTTCTGCACGACGTATGCTCATAATTTTAATTGTCATCTAATGATCTATGAGGCTGCGAAGTCTTTTTAAACTACATACGGTATTTAGACTAATAGGCCAACAATAATCACAATAATAATTATTAGTTTTATACAGCGTAATACTTTAAATTGTGTCACATGTTGCCTATGCCTGCGTTTTGAGGCGTTAAAACGTATTTATTAATTAATTTTTTAACTCGGTAATTTACTACTATAGCGTGATAGGGTCAATTACGACCCTTCAATCGCTTTTTTCCTATGAGTGCAACTGAATTTCAATTTAGGTGAAATCAATAAAATTTGTACTATAGAACTCAAATCCAAAGCTCGAGAATCCAACGTGAAAATTGTGTAGTGTTTGAATAATTGAAAAAATGCTTTAAAAATCTACTTTCTTAAAAAAACCAAACGTCATAGTATTATTAATCATAGTTGTTGAATATTGTCACCTAGAAAAAATAATAATAATTTAGACCCTCGGCATGTCCTGTGATTGCACTATTATAATGAAATATCATAACAAATATTTTTTGGAAAGTAAATAATACATAAACCCATTTTGCCTCTTCTTTGATTTGCATTATTTTTAAGTCAATAGCACGTCAAATAATAAATCGCGGTCAAGTGGTAAAATATTTTGGGTATAAAATAACATTTCCAATCGAAATAAATCACCACTGTTCCATTATTTTATTTTACGATGTAATATATAATATCGATTTGAGAGTGTAAATACGGTATTTATTAGTGTGATAATCAAATACGTCACTGGTATCTCGGGGAAAATAACAGTTGTGACGTATGACCTAATAAGTCTATGCTGAGTCGATGGGGGGAGGGGGGGAGTCCGCCAAGAAATTAGGTATGAGTTTATGATATACCAGAAAACAATCTTCGAGCAATTATTGAAATTTAGTAAATATTTCAATAGTAGTGGTGAGAAATTTCTCGGGATTTGAACCAATACACTAGCATGCGAACACCACCGAATTCGAAATACTCTGTGTGAAAAAAAAAAAGGAAATCCGTCGGTGTCGCGGTGTATACTAGAATATTATTATAATATTGTTCACAGGAAAATCGGTTTCGATAAATTTGAGCTCTGACTCTCTGAGTAATAAAAATACCGCGTTTTTTTTAGAGGTAGACGACCGCTGGACCGAGAGAAAATCGTTTGCCTATATAGAATGTGTACAAGGCGTTATTAGACGAGACGTGCGAAAATTCGTGTCTGGAAATTCGGCTACCTAAAAAAGCGGTCGAAGCCGCGTCGCACTTCGGACAAATCGTTATTTCACCCGTTATAATGGGCCCTTATCGTCGACCGGGCAGCGGTTATCGGCTCGTGTTTCGCAATCTAAAAATAATTTTACCGCGTTTCACACGCGTGCTGTCTAATGCAGCCTGTCGCCAAAATATGTTATGCGGTAAATTAGATAAAAAAAAATATATATATATATGTATATACTCGCATATATATACATACATTTAATTATTAAATATCAATCTGCATACGTGTTTAAAATCGAAATTACGCGTCGCGACTCGTTACGGCGGAAATCGCGTGCAGACGTCCGGCTGCAGACAGCAGATCGACGGGCGACGATAAATAGTAGCGAACATATTTTCTCACGATGACGATAATAATAGTGTATCGACGCGATAACAGACGCGCGCTGTCGACCGTATAATAATTGAAACATACTTCTAACGCGTAATACAATATTGTGGCGTTGGAATCGAACACCAAAAGACAAATCAAGCACCTATGGCGACGGGATGACGACGCCTCGTGCACGTGTTATAAAAGGGATTACATTTACACAAATACGTACACGTATACGTTATCATTAGTTGTTGAGAATTAACGTTGAACAAATTCAAAGTTCAATAGCGTTTTGATTCGTTTAAAAAAATATACACATGTGACCATAAACTCTTAGGTCAGCTATGTGCTTTTTCCTATCACTCAAAATCATTAGTGGTCGCACGGAGGGGTAGGCCCAGTTGGTCATGGTCTGCGTACCAAGGTGAGCAGACTTTTTTCTTCTTTATTTTACGTTGTTACTGTTTTATAATGGCCGATATCAACGAATTTTGGTGAAGACGAAGAATGTCGATAGTTTTTGAATTTCACTTTGTATTTGCATTTGTGAAAGAAGGATTTGAACTGAGTAGTCGAGTTTTAAAAATCGAAATTAACTTCCTTCACCGTACGAGTTGGTATACCGACGTATATACTGCCTAATGTTGATGAATACATACAAATCGTATGTATTTTTTTTAATGATTGAAAACATTTATTACTATTCGCGTAACAAGTCTCGCACTTGTCCTTGTGAGAAATAATTCTCAAAACTGGATTTAATCAAAACTAGGCTGCGCAGCACTATGTCTCAAGAGCGTTTGTATAGTGTTATCAGAATGTACATAGAACAAGACTTGGCATAGCGTACACTATTAAATGTTAATGAGATTCTGAAACATTTAAGGCATCACGTTGAAGCGAGAGGAATAATGGACTTATAAAATATAAAATGTTGTAGTAGTGTGTGTGTGTCTGTCCACGTGTAACTTATATACTACAATATATTTAATATATAAATAATTTATTACCTATATTTCAGCTTTCAACATATTATACTGAACTTGTTTATTGGAAAAAAAAAAATTTAACTTTACTCTACAAATCTAAAAAAAATGTTTTACACGATTCTTTTTTTTATACTTTTCTAGCTAACCCTACCACTAGAATCGGTTACTGCCTTTACACAGAATCATAAACTGGTCGCAAAACAAATAATGCCACGAGATCATAACTTTTTTTACCTATTAAAAGCAAAATACAAGTTGCTGTAAAAACTCGTTAAAAATGTAGCGAAACCAAATTTCTTTCTGGCCTAAGAGGTATGCTTGGATATATATATTTATATGTATATTTATTTATTTATTTATTATGTCAAAAGTACGAAATACAAATATTTTTAAAATTTAGCGCCTTTTTGTGAAGGCGCTCGGAACAGGTGTCCGGTTTCGCCGCTCCCCTTAGATCCGGAACTATGAATGATGGTCATTTACAAAATAACGGTACTTGAGTATCACTTTATTTATAATTTTCCAAAGAAAATTACCTAAAGCCATGAGTTGTATGTATCGCATACATCTTACACTCCAATTAAAATGACCTGACATAACCCAAAAGACGAATATAATGACGAAGCAAACATGATGATCATCATTCAAATTTGCAATTATTGCGAATAAAATAGTTTACACTCATCATAAAACTTACTGCAAATGATGTAGCTCGCGATGGTGCTGGTTTCAGCAGTATATTAAACTGTCAAATATACTTGATGCTTATTTTTTATGACTTTATCAACCCACATGTATACAATATACAGCATACATACACCTTATGTGGGTCTTCAATTAGTTTTCTCATCAGGACTCACGAAACTTTTGATCAGTAGGTAGTTGTATGATATAAATAATATTGTATGACATATGAATATAAAAGCTAATGACTTGAAAAAAAAACTCAATTTAACAAATGGAATATAATATATACTATTCAAATACACACATTAAAAAAAATTTCAGAGATATTGCACGGTTTTAAATTTGAAATTATTATGCATTTATACAGTGTAGACTGTCATAGTTTATTTTTCAGTACACATTAATTAGGTTCCTAAATCTTTAATCAATTTTTAATCAATTCTCGGTGTATTTACCTCACTCGTATACGTTTTGAATTTATCATAAATAATTTTGTTGTCATTTTATAAAATTCCCTTGCGAAAATAGTCAATAGATACAACTCGTATGATGACTAAATATTCAATAAATAAAATGTATCATCGTACGTCTTATAATAGTGTAAAAAGTTGTGGGTATAAGAGGCAATATCAGACTAATTATATTAAGATACCACGAGGTATCACTAATATATATATATATATATATATATATATATATATATATATATATATTTATTTATTTATTTATTTATTTATATATAATATTGAATAAGCATTAAATGTACATTTTTCATTGTTCCAGAAAATTCCTGATCGAAAGCTAGACTCGAATGGCTCTCCCCGTAAGCCCGCCAATGAATATATTCGGGTAAATGATAATAATATATAATACGTGGATAGTGAGTACATCTTTTTCGTGTATTCCATGGAAATATAAATGCTCAAGAGTTCTAGGAAAACTACTGCTCTTGATCATTTAATGTTTTTATCTAAAGCAGGGGTCACCAACCAGTCGATCGCGATCGACCGGTCGATCATTTTAGGACTACTGGTCGATCGTAGTAAATGTTAATTTTATCAATATCAGCTGATCGCGTTCTTTTGTATATCAATATCAATCTTATAGATTATGATCATCAAAATAGTTTGTTATTGCCATTTGTCAATTAGTCACATCCGACGAGTCGTATGTTCTTAACATAATACGATATATAAGTATAACGTAACTATTAACATACTCCTTCTTTACCTTGAATATATGCAAAAACACTAATAATATTCCTAAAATCAAAATAAATATAAGTCGATACCAAGAGATTTCAAATGTGAATTGTAGCTCACTTGTTTGAAAAAGGTTGACGACCCCTGACCTAAAGCAATACATACTATGTCATACGAGTCTTTATTTACTAATCGGTATATTTAGTTTATTCAACTCTGTTTCTACATAAAAAATGTAAGAGTAAAACATACTAATACATAATAATATTGTATTTGATAAACATGAGTATCCTTTTTACTATACTTATATCATCCAAACGTCTTTTCGATTTAAATACGATACATTCTAGATAAAAGTATTTTTTAAGCAGATAATTCTTCAATTTTTTCGAGATTACATTATAAATACAAATAAGTCGATTTTCCAAACTTAGACAACCAAGCTTTTTGTTCGAAATATCGCCTGAAGTCCACAGACAGGCATGGACGTTTTTCTTGATTCTCGATGAGCTTGATACTCAATGAATAACTCCGATCATTAATGATAATTCAAGCTTTTTGAACTTCTTTTTATTTAAATGGCTCAAGTTAAAGCGTATTATTACAATTTTAATACACGCGTCCATGTTCGTACTGTCACTTCTCTCAAATTAAATGTTACATCATTTCACTTTACCAGTGACTAGCATTTCATTACTAAATTTTATGATATAATAAAATATTATGTTAGAATTTATGAGTAATAATCTTTTAGTGAGCGTCTTTGATAAATATAGGTAATGTGTTCAATGAAACGAAAAGCAATGAACTTGCTATTGACTGATAATAAATCAGATTCAAAATGTTAATTTCTTATGATTAAAGTGTCATTTACTTTTATTCATAGCGGTATTATTCAAAAATGAAAACATTAATGTTATAAAAATGCATTATAAAACAATATATATTTTTTTAACATCGTAAAACTCGATCTAATACGTGACTTGACATAGATTCAATATTTCAGTTTTAAAACTTTCAGACGTCATTCATCGTATCTAGGTACATTTTTTAAACTAGAATAGTAATAAAAAAAAAAGACATTCGGTCGTTTACCGCTGTTCTAAATTTACGCCCAGTCGAGAAAAGATAGTTTATTATGACAAATAATAATAAATATTATAACTTTACTAACAGGAACATTCTATGAACTAACATTCTGTGCAGTACGAAACGCCTAGGGTTGTATGAAGTAAAAAAGTGTGTAGAGATCATGTTTCTATTATATTAATTAATTTGGAATTTGATTTTATAATATTGTAATTTGTAATATAATGGACTAGTTGATAAAGTTGATAGATTTTGTTATAAAACTTCCGTTTCACAACTCGCGCAAACACGCGTTTGTGAATGTAGTTTTCCGCGCGTACAATAAAATTGTGATAACGGATTGTATACTTGCGTACACGTTTTTCTGCCACAGTACGAGCACTATTCGTAAAAAACAATATATTACAATTATTTTTTAACATTAAAATAAAAATTGTGTCTTCATACGTTTTTGCCAGAAATTGCAAAAAGTAGTAAACTTATAAGTGCGATATTCATACAAATAATGCAAAATGGTAGCGAGGAAAGATGAAATAGCACGGGAATCATAGAATTGGTTGCCGGGTATCTATAAAAATAATGTGCGAATGGGTTCCGTGTAAAATGTTTTGATTCCCTGCATCACACGTACGAACTGATTGCCTATGTAGTTAACTTTTGGTGTTTCGTCGGACTGTCATATTTTTTAATCCACACTTTGATTAGTTTGACGACGAGTAAAAAAAATATTATTGTATCCCGGTTTCGTTATTATTTATAATCATTACGATATTGTTGTACAGCTATTACCTGCTCTGTATTCATATATAGCTTATTCCTTATACGTGTATGTATGTCGTGCGCCAAATGACGGCACAACGTTGATTTATATGATTTCAGATTTTGTATTTTAATTAGACGCTCTTACAAATTTTACTAATATATGCGTATCGACCCGGTTTTTCTGTTATAAGACTTGAAAGTCCAGTCGAACTTTTGACGTGCTCGTCATCCCGCGTTAACGACTTACGCATCAAAAGATACTTGCAATCACCGCGTCCATAACTACTCTTGGAAATAAATACAGTGCCATCGCAAAGCCCAAAGGCTAAAAGTGTACAGTGTACAACACGTAAAAATATTGAAATAATGGGTTTTATTCGACGTGGGTATAGAGTACCTAACTACTAGAGAACATTAACTTGAGTACCAACCAGATGGAATATCTGATTAATGTGGTATAAGCAGAAAAGCTGTATACGAGTTTACGACGTTGGAACTACAACTCTTTTTAAACTTTAATACGAACTTGTACATAAAAAGAAAAATAATGCACAGGCATTATTGTAAAATTAATAGAGTTTCACGATCCCACACTTTGGTGAGCAATTCTTATTATATTCCACGCGTGGTCAATGAGATAATGTTGGACAAATTAAATTCAGCATACAATTTTTCACAACAAATGTTCATAATTTAAAAAGAAAAACACGATTAATTAACTAAATATTTATTGCGGATAAAAAAGTTCCAATACCATACGAAAAAAAAAAAAAATCAAATGAAACATACATTTTAAGTTGTCTTGCTTACAAAATAAACGAATTCTTTTAGACTATTATATTATACAAGTAAATATCGGTGAAATAAACAAGGCGTACATAAAAAAATGTATGGTTAAGCGGCTTGAATTCAATTGCCATTGTACCCTCTTTATAAACTATACGTAACATTATACCTTATTGTTATAATCAGTGTTCAATGAAAAAAATATTTTAGGTTCGTTTTCTCTAATCATTTTAAGTATTTTTATTGTTGTTTTTAGACGGTATTTTTTATGTAAATGTAACCCTGTAATCGCACGTATTCGTTAGTACGTGTATAATTGCATATAGCCATAGTTGTGACACAGGCAGCAAACATTATAGCCTATATGTAATTGTAAATACTAAATAAGCGAACAAGTGAAAATTCACCAAAAACAAATTTTCCGCTCTATTTGAATTAAATCCTCGGACTATTTGCAATGTATAAATTTATTTATTAATGAGTTCAATAAACTAATGTTGCCCGGTTACCTGTGAGTCAAGTATTTGTTCTATGGCAATAAAAAAAAAATAAATAAATAAAAAAAAATAAAAGATATGTGTCAATAAAATTATTTCATTTTTGTGTGCAAATTAATATTCTGATTAACATGACAATATTATGAACTCAATCATTATTGATTAACAAATATAAATTCTTTATTTATCAATTAGATCTATAAAAATATGACGATAGCGAATTATTAAATATTTTTAATTAAATTATTGAATTTATTATATTGTTTACGTCACCCAAATTCGGAAGTTATCGTGCGAAACATAGACGAATTATAATTTAGACAGTATAATTGGTACATTACATTATTATAATGAATATATCCAGCGTTATTAAATTTCAAAGAAACATATTTTGTCACCATGAAATATTCTTGTAGCCACATATTTTGTCATCATGAAATATTCTTGTCGCCACAGGGGGCTCAGTTCTGACATTATGAAAAAAGAGCCTCACATACAATGATATTAAAAAAAGAACGTCGAAATACTTAAAACTACAGAAAAATGGCAAGGTCTCAGTTAAAATCATTTTAAATTTTCAAAATCACAAAAAAAATTGAGCCGTAAATTACCGAATGCCAAAAGTTCAAAAACAATTAATAAATATAACTGTCATTTGTCGATAACCATGAGTTAGTGTTTTTAATAAAACAAATTAATAATACATAAGTGTTTCAGACGTTTCAGTCGCATAGTTTATTTTATTAAAGTCATTATATTACAAGTTCGATTGTTTATTTATACCCAAAGATTAAAAAAAATATATTTGTGATTTGATCGACTTCATGTGAAAACGGTTAGGTAAAATTTTAAAATTTTCAGAAAATACTATGAACTGAACGTATAAGAACGTATAAGAACGTCGAAGACTGAAACGTTTACAGAAAACGTTGGTATTAGATATTTGATACTCATTATTGATTAAGATCACTCAAGAGCGTAGTCAGAATTTTTGTAAGGGAGGGGTAGCTTAATATCAAAAACACGTTTATGGGCATAACTAGATTTAATTTTCTTGAAGACTAGTTTTAAAAAAAAGCTTTATGGCTATGATTCCTCTACAACTAACACAACATTTGCAAAATTATTTTGTTCATCGTTCTTTAACTAATGGGATTGAAAAACAATTTTTTTTCTCAATTTTTAAGTTAGTATGCTCATTAAATCATTTCTTCATTACATAAAAGTTACGTCTGTAGTTGAACATCAAGTTTTCGGGTAATTAACAAAAAAATATTAAAAAATATTCAATTTCTTGACATATGTGAGAAGAAATTTTGATGAATTACATTTATTTATGAAAACGGGAACCACTTCAGCCTCAACCTAGTAAATTTACTGAAAGATATTGAGGATTGTATTATTTAATTTAAATGCATTTATTAATAAAACTTTAAAGTGTCAATTGTCGGGGGAATAATGACATCGTGCCATAAAAAGTTGTCGAAAATAAACAACAGATAGAATAATATCGTATGCTCTTATCATTTCAGTTTTTATTTATTTATTTATTTATTTATTATGAATTTACGGGCTGAGCCCTATATAATGAGTAGATATATATAGAAAAGATATTCAATTATTACAATGACAAGATGATATTAAATAAAAACAATAGAAATACATTATGAGTGTGTGTACAATTAAAAATTTAGAAAGCTAAGGTTGGGTCCGTATTGACTTGTGACATCAAACGTCTTATAGGATCATTTGCATGTAATTGGTGTCATTAAAGGGTATGTGAAACATAGCAGCTGAGCGGGTGGAACGCTGAGGAATTTTATATGTAACTAAGGAAAATAAAGAAGGAGAATCTAGTCAGTAGGTCTTTTAAGAATTTACTACCAAAATAAGATCGGCGCTCAGCTAAAGCCACTAGACCAAGATTAGTGGCAACAGGAGAGTAATCATGAGGTGGACAAGTAATGCCCAGTAAATAACTGGCAAAACGGAAAAACCTTCGCTGAACCCTTTCTAACTGACGAGCATTAACAGCAGTATGAGGGTCCCAAATAACGGCACCATACTCAAGTATCGGACGTATAATGGAACAATAGAGAACCTTTAGAGAAGATTTAAGGCCAAAGTCTTTGGCCAAAAGTTTTCTTCATATTACAAAAAAATATGTACATCCCGTGATGAATGTGTCAATGATGGGCATACAAAATATTTTAATATTAAGCAATAATTGATTAGGGGGGAGAAATTGCTTCCTTCTGCCTCACCTTGGCTATGCCCATGGTCACCAAAATCGTGTTAAATATAGTACACAACACACGTTGTATATAAAACTAAATTAAAAATTTAGTAATCGCGTTATACATTTTGATGCTGAATATCATTTTTTCGATGTGTAAATGTATAATCAATATTAATTGTAACGTTTTTTTTATACAGTTATAAAACATATGTAGTTAATAGAGTGAACATAGATTTCAAATGAATAAATGATTCAAAAATAATTTTTTCATTATTTATTAGTATTAGAAATATTATTACTTATTAGACACATAATATCTTATACGTATTATGTGCGATTTGTAGTACCGAAGTAAAGTCCATCAATTTTTCGGCTTAATTCTACAAATTACATGTATACCTAATTAATAGTATTATTTTTCCTTGTAGGTGTCATAACTTTATAATTATATAATAATAATCAATAAGTATTGTGATGAAGTAAGAAATCACGCATAATATTAAAAAATGTTAAAAACCAATATTTCAGGTTTTTGAAGTGTTGCATATGACCCAGGTGTATGGAGACAAGCCCCCCACGGTCATACATGATTTGTGCTGTACGAAAATTTAAATATTTCAGCCTCTGGTATTACTGTTGGTATAACCGGTGAACTGTAAAGGTATTGATGTACATAGCCTACTAGGCACAACTAGGGTAGTGTCTAGGAGCATTTAGCGCCTTCAGACATAAAACTAGCACCCCGAAAAATTCAAACTACTCGTATAATACTCAAAAGTTTACCCGAATAATCAATTAAAATGTTTACTTTTAAATTAGTGTTATTATTGCTTAAACTCATTATTTTAGCACAGTTTTTAAAATTTTATATTAGATTTACAGAAACAGAATAGTTGAATGTTTGATAATAACTATAGTAATAATACATACCGTGATCATTATGAAGTTTTATGTTGGAAATCTGAATGGAAATATTCAACTTAAAAAAGACCACAAGCATTCCTCAGAAATTCAATATAAGCTTATAGACCAAATAGATAAGCAGTGTTAAATAGTCATTGTGACATTGCAGTTTCTGTCAATTACGTTATAAAAGAGTTGATTCTGATAAAATGACAATTTGACATAGGTTTGTAATATTTTCATATTTTAACATTTGAAAACAACTAAAATTATAAATGTACATTATATATATATATATATATATATATATACACACACACATTTTTCAGTCTATCGAACGCCGGAAACCAGTAACGTATTCAGAAATAATTAAGGTGTAGGTTTGTATATGATATTAATAAATATTGAATAGTCATTTGAAATTCTAAAATCATTAGCTTTTTTTTAAGAAAAAAATTGGGTGTATCATTACATACGCCACTGGGGAATCCTCCCCCATTGAGAAAAACTCGGGTCACACCACATTCTAGTACCATTCTAGTAAGTTATGTAATGTGCAAACGAAGTTTTTCAAGTACGCCAAAAAGAAAATATTGGTTTAGAGCGACTGAGCGAGTGTGTAACAACGACGGCGGTTTACTGTTCATCTGCATATAATATTGAACAACATATTACAAATATTTTTAAAATAGTCAGTTTTAGATAAGTATCTATAATTTGAAAATGATAAAAATTGTTTTGATGTAATATTTAGTATTAATACATACGGATATGATGTGATTTTATTTGTCGTCGTTATTTTATATGTAGTCATGTTATTTACATAATATGTATTGTGTAACAGGCACGCATTTAGAATTATTTTTCGGTGGGGGTTCGATAAAATAGCAGGTAGTATGAACTAATAACTATAAATACAGAGAAGTTTTATCGTTGTATATAAAATCTTAGATAACACGAACTGGACAATTTAGGAGAGACATACTATTTTATATAATCTTAGGTTATCAACGCATAGTAGAATTTATTTTTTTTGACTTACTGTTTCGAGGGGCAGGGGGTGAACCCCTAACTTTTATGTAGTGTGTTTGTTTTGAGAAAATAATTCAAATTGAAAATACATCGAAAAAACAAACTCACACGAAAACGAGTAAGAGTTATTACATTATTTTTACGTGTACAATGATTTTACAGAAGCCTGTTATAAGAACCATCTGGGAGGCTGGAGGAGAGGAGTCTACTCGAGTTCGTGAGCTATTTACAAAGCTTTTAGAAACCTCCGAATTCTGGTCAAGTCGTGTCTATGGGCGATGTGTGCAGTGTGTACCTGATTGTGGTGTACTGTGGTCACTTTGTACCCACTGCACTCGGCCGTTTTGTGTCTGCAACCGAAGTGCACACGGCCGCGTGCGCTTTCGGTCGATGTCCGATCGGACGAAGCGTTTGGAAAAAATAAGAAGAAAAATCAAAATAAAAAATTTTTCGAAAACGACGGCGCCGGGGGAGAAACGAGCTCGGCCGTGAAGTCGCGAGACGGTGCTGTCCTGACGACGAACAAGACGGAGCGCGTGCACGTGCCAAAACGGACGCGGCCGTCCCGCGGACGGGAACGGACACACAATCGCCCGTACGCTCTATATTTGCGACGACACGCACGCCGACCGTTTTCGCGTCCCGACCGCCACCCGATCGGTTAGTGACGACGCGACGGTGACGGACGGTCCGGGTCGGAAGGTGACGGGGCACGGCTAGCGGGGTAGGTGGCGGAGGGCAGGCCGCGTCGGACGCGCACGAGTCGCCAACGGAATCCACGGCGACGGCGGTGGCAGACGTCTATTTTTAAGCGGCGGCGTCTCAGGTGCGATATTATCGTCTCACCGGAAAACAGGACCTGCAGCACACGCGCTGGACCGCGGGTGACCGCGAACTGCACTCGATGCACTGTGCTAGACAATAAGAAATAAGTGACGACGTGTGTGCGATATGTTCAAATATAATATATAAACAATATATATATATATATATATATATATATATTTTACGGGTCAAGTACAAAATATGGTTGGTGTTCACATTATCCGGGTAATGTGTACACTACCTGTATCTATTGGATAAAGTAAAAATACTATTTTGAATACGTTTATTTCGTATATTATTCGGGTATTTTACACATTATCTACGACTGAGTGGGTAAAGTACTTTGATAAAATGTATACGATAAAATATAGATTGTAGATAAATGTTTATGTAAAAACACACGGAATAATATTTAGTACCCACAGTGCTAGTTCGTCCTAATACACGCGTCGTACATATAATTATAGGTTTTTAAAATGACTTCACGCGAAAAATTATAAAAAAATTATTCGATTACTTTATTCACAGCACACCGGATAATGTATATAAATTGATTGGATACTACATAATATGTATGATTTTATTATTTAAGGTGGATAATTTATACATTACTCTGTTCATGTGGATAAGGTTGACATTACCCGGGTAATATGTACACTAACTGTTTTTGTACTTTACACGTAACATATATATATATATATATATATATATATATATATATATATATATATATATATATATATAATATATACTTACGGCGCTACGATATATCAGCTGTGGATCGGGTGTAAAAGCGCTCGGATCTCACTTTTCGCGGTTTTCAACAGTAATTAAGGATTATCGAAGAATTGAGTGCGATTCAAAATTTTCACCCACGTTTTATTTTTTAATTTATCAAGATTGGGCAGATTTAACTTATTTTTTAATCAATCAAGTCAAATTATTACAGAAAAAATTAAGTCTAGTTGAATGTTAAAATTTGCTTTTCATACAATACCTTTTTTCCATGTGCCAGGTACTGAAATACCTTAACTGCCAAAAAGGTTGAAGTGAAATTTAAAACTAGAATCAATTACCCGATTATGTTTGCGATATTTTCCCTTATATCTCAACTACCACTGGTATTAGATTTATACCTTTTTAAGTTTTTAACACAATTTGATTAAACATTTTCATTGTTTCTTTAAACCCAAATAAAAGATATAATGTTCGCGTGTGTGAGCTCACAAACAATTCAAGAGTTCGACGAGGGGTCAGTGGTGTATAGGTATTTGTGGCGGCGGTCGATCACTTTTCATCGTCTCATTGGTAATTGGATAATTATTATTTTATGAAATTCAAATTTCGATTTATAATTTTGTATACAGATTCTTTGACTGTTGTAATTAATTTTTTTTTTGTTGTTGTCTCCACAACAATATTTTATGTACATTTTGAACAAATTAGAATATTTAATTGAAAATAACATCTTTTACCTGTTTTACCTAATATATACCTATTATATACCTGCTAAAAGTAATAAATGGTTTTTTAGTAGTATCTTCTATTTTTATAAAATTGTACTGAAATGAATTGTCTTTAAATTTACTTTAGAATTTTCCCACTTGTTTTATGTAGATTTAAACTTGACTTGGGCTAAGAGACATGTACAAAATAAATTAAATGGATTAACTTGGGTCCATGTACGCACATTAATCAATAAAATAATAATATCAATTAACAACTCGATTCATAATTTTGAAAAACAAGAAACTATAATTTATAGTATATTAGTTATTACCAATAAGTAATGAATTAATGTGTGACAATTATCTAAGTTGTTATGTTCTATTTAAACTTAACTCATGTACAAAATGTACAAAAAAAGAGTGTATACGTTAGAAGTGAATAATACATTTAGTATCTTAACCATCCTCCCCGGAAAATTAATTTAAATACGACATTAACTAAGAGTCGTGAGTTCACCACGTAATGAAGGAAAGGGGAGTTAAGATTGATTTCAGTTTCGACCTTAAGTGTTTAAGTAATCTTTATAAGTATGATGACGAAATTGACTTTCGAATTATTCATTCGAGAGACAATTATTTTGAGTATATAAAGTATATTTAGTATGCATTTCAATGCAATCATAGTGTTTTGCGAGTGCCTATAAGTATTAGACAATTAATTCATTTAATACTACAATGAAACCGCATTGATTACACCACAACATATTATAATTTATACCATGTGCATTAAATATAATAATACGTCGCCTTTCGGCGACGCACAGAATTAATGACATTGTAATGTGGGTGAGATGACCTAATAATATTACGCAATTGGTTTGATCTGTACGTCGTTAATAATGAAAAGAGATTTTTTTTCTAATGTGAATACTAGAGACAATTTAATTGCATTTATCGAAACACAACAAAGTCGGTATGTAACCTATTCATCATATCGTTTTACAATTATCTGTCTTAATATCCGTCGTATTTATTGTATAGTATAAATCATATTATTTAATTTACTATAGCAGTATAGCAAATAAACAAATGATTGGTATTGATTAAATAAATGCGATTTTGAATTAAAATGTGTTAATGAATTATTTTGACTTTTACGTTAAGTGCAATTTATTTTATTTGTTTTAAACAAATTATTATTTAGCTATTTACGATTTATATGGCCATGACACTGGTTAAACGTATCAAATTACAACATAGAAATAATATAATACGATATTATTTTAATTAATACGAACTTACATTTTTTTTAGATTCTGAGTGAAGCGAAGGATCTTATGGTTTTACAATGATGTTTATTTTTTTTTTCTGTAAACACTTTTTCGTATAGAAATCCTTGTCCAAAAGTTTCGTCCAGCAACTTTTTAGATTCGAAATTGAACTGAGATGGTACTTTGAAGAGGTCATTTTTCCAAAATCTCCATCGTTTTTCCAGTAATCAAGAATAACGATCGAAAAACTGAGTAAAAACGGTAAAATCGGTAAAAATCCGCAGTAACGAAATTTTCACTGTTCAGATTTTAGGTATTTAGTCATAAATCGAAAAGTTTTGAAGCTAGAAACTTGAAAATTTTATCCAATATCAAATACATACTTTTTTATATTGGACAACATTTTCAGAACAATTAAAGCAATTTTGACTTAAATATAGAACTTTTAATTTATCAAATTGTTTGAAAGGTTTTATGTAATATAATTTTAAATATTTGACAAAAATTTCTGAAATATGACCTTACTCATATACCTACCAAATTATTCTAACAAAAATTCAAAAATCGTGAGTCAGGATTTTTTTTTATACACACTTTAATAAATTATTATAACTCACCAAAAATTATACAAATAACCGTAAAATACGTAAACAGTATTTAAATAATATTATATTATATTACACTGAAGCTTTGCTCAGAATCGTTTTATACTAAAGAAATGAGTCATCATTTCTTTAAAATTTAATACATTCATCACCAACATCTTGTCCGAGGACCGAATGGACGAAGGACAAACTTGTATCACCATAATCTCACTTACCAGCTTTTTTAAAATAATTTCCCTAACCTAAATAATAGGTTACTATTATTTAACTTAAAATTATACACGATGGATGGAACTCATGCTCCGAGTCTCCGATGTTTAAAACACTATTCGTACATTTGTGATTGACGAGTCTCTCATCATGATTTTATTAGTAAACGTATACATTGTAAATTGTAATGAGAAAATATAAAGACTTCAAAATCGATCAATCAATCGGATGTTAGACGATGAAAGACTTCACTCATTCAGCATCATACCTATCACACCTAACGTAACCATTAGTAAAACCTTGGTTGGACTAGGTTGCACAATCGAATGGCAGACAGCTTTGGTTGCAAGTCTTCCGGCAGGATACGATTCGATTTCATGTAGATTTATCAGAGCTTCTGGAGTCACTATGCGGTTAATAGGTCACACGTTTGAAGATTTCGGACTAACCGTGTCACCATAATAAGTTACCAAACGTGATTACCATTGAGGTCATCGTCGAGAGTCAATGAATCTTTCGGATTATTTACAACTGATTAAAAGATATCCGTAGACCATCATAATATACTATAACTCATCACTTGATTAATAATTCATATCGTCATTACACACTATTGATTTAAATTTAAAGTAATGATAACCATTGAGCCGTCGTATTCGTCCATCGATTATTTAATTAAACTAATCAAAATGTTGCCATAAATCCAGCTTACTTTACTCGCCAGTTTTTCACTATTTTCCGGAATTTTTTTTTTTTTTTACGGAAAAAACATCGAATCGTTTTCAAACTTGCGGTGTTAAGTGGGCAACCAGAGCTTTATGCTTCAAAAATTATAGTTTATAATTACACGAACGTATTCAAGAATAAACACTACACACGAAAAAAAGTTTTACTGTCAATCAAGACGTGTACGACTCGTGTTTACACACAAGTATAACACGTGGATGAAATTCTTGAACGTTCCGATACAAATATTATTATTATATTAATATCTGCTTGTCCAGAGTCTGAGAAAAAACGTAATGACAAGTACATTCGGCGAAATAAATAAAAAAGAACTATCCGTTAAACGATTAAACGATGGAAAATTACACTGATTATCTAACTTAAAGACAATTCTAAATTTAATGAATGCGAACGAAATGAAAAAATAGATTGGATTGCAAATGATCCGACTTTGCGGCGCGACTGCTTTCATCTCGGTAAATGTAAGTATAGACACGATTACACGACGCTTATCCATCAAATGTGACTGTATGGTGTGTATATATATATAATATATATATACAGATGCATGTACCGACGTCGTGTATGTTACTTCTTCGTTATCTACATATGCCACAAAACGTAATAAATTTTGGCACTTGGCGTCAAGTTTGTTCCTACCCACCAGTCGGTCCAATCCGGCCTTGTTAAAGCGTATTATATATTATTAGGTGTCCATTGTTTTTTGTTTTTTTTTGTTTTTTTCACCATTCACGAGGATGATTTATCGTTCTTTTTCCTATTTAATAAAGAAATTTCACAAGGACATCAAGAGCTATTATAATACAGATTGTGATTTTATAATTAGTTTCAATAAACCAATAAGAAACTTTTGCCACATTTACAAATACTGATGTTTATTTACAAGAGAAAAAAATTAAATAGTAATAATATTAGGTATTTAAACGGTTTGGTTTTTGATTTTTTTTTTTTTTTTGTCACAACACTTGTTATACAATGATTACAATATCATACAGTATATTACTAACACAAAACAATTATTTTTGGGAACATACAAATGGTAGTAGTGCTAACGATGATGGGCTATATTATAATATTATGATGTACATAGATATCATTATGTATATAGGTACTATCGTAGACTGAACACGACGGACATATAACATAAGCCACGATCAAAGTTAACAATTAAATAATAAACACACTAGCTCCTCGATAATCCGAGAAAGGTACACGATTTTTCATAAAAAAAAAAAAAAATAATAAATAATAATAATAATAAAAAATCTCTAAAAATATATAACTCAGAGGATTGGTGGTTTTTTTTTTTTAGTAAACCGTTTATATACTTCTTCCTAATGTTCTTAACACATATAGGATTATTGACTAGGTGTTTTTCTTTTTAATTTAACTATGTGAAGTACAAAAATGTCTATAATAATTATAATAAAAAATATTAATAATAATAATAATAGTAATAATAATAATTTTTCTCATTACAATTGTCATGGAAAAACGTCAAATTGTTATAAACGGATAGTAAATAAATAATAATAAAATACAGACATTATGCATTACATTAAACTAGTCAGGCACATTAAAAATATTACAAATTGAAAAAAATGACATTAATATAAATTTGTACAACGTAGGAAAACTAAAATAAGCTTATTTGGTATAAAAATCTACTTTTTTTTTACAAAACATTGTTTTTGAGCACACGAGTTTTCACGTGTTTTTTTTTTTTTGATTCGGTGTGGGACGACTTCGGTGTATAATAAATTCGTTGTTAATCGTACATAGGTATGAATATTTAAATATTTAATAAAATATGTTACTAAGGTCGCACGATATAAGATGGTTTTACACGGCTTGTAGGTAGTTTGTCACGTAGGTACAAACATATTTTACTATTTAAAAATTTGGAATGTAAACAAATTTCGATATCGTTCAAACACGTTAACGTGCGTAGTACTACCTGTAAGAGGCCGAACGATGGCGTTTTTGTTTTTTTTTTCTTCTTTTTTTAATGTATTTATTTACAATACACGCGCGTGCAGTGTTATAATATGTATAATAAATATGTTCCGGCCGCGGTACGATATTGTGTTACCTATATTCCTCCGCGACTGAAATTCGCGTGTAAATAATTAAGTATTGAAACTATCAAGTTATTTGACTGGCGGCGCCCGCCTCGTGACAAAAATATCATACACAAGAATACTGAACGTTCACTTAATAAATACCGATGAGTAACGTGGTGCGGACAGCGTCTCTCGACCGCTGTCGGTCAGTTAGGTGGGGGAGTGGGGGAGGTGGAAGAGATTTACGTCCGAAAATGCACTCGCGCGATGCCGTGTACCTATGAGTAGGTACACCTATAATAATAGTTGCATATTATGCGTCGGACGGTAAATGCGTGTGCGCGCGGCAATTCCACGTGTAGATGACGATGACGCCGCTGGGGCGCCGCGACGGATCGTGATAACAAGAGTAATATAATATAATAACGTTATCGTGACGGCGGCGGTCGGCGTGAATCCGCGTGGGATATTCGGCGCGTAATAATAGTAGTACCATTGATATTATAATATACTATTTTATATTATTTTATAATATGTATATTATAAACTCAACGGTAGCACATAAAGTATTACATAAAATAATATAGCATATTATAAATATAATGTGATATACATTACACAACGATGCGATCGTACTATTATAATATTATTATGATGTATATGACATGATATTTAGAATGCAATAATGATGATGATGATGATGATGATGATGATAGTAGTAATAATGATAATTATAAGAAAAGCAGTACAGTGTTCAATAATAATAATAATAATAATAATAGTAATAATAGTAATAATAATAATAATAATAATAATAATAATAATAATAATAATAAGGTAATAATTATAATAATATATTATGCGTGTATTTATTTGTACAATATATTATTACGTTATTTATTTATTTATTTTTTTTTTTAATTGATTTTTATTTTTTTATTTTTATCAATTATTGTTGTTTAAGTCTAGGAACTCGTCAGTCGGAGCCGTGGCGGCCGACGTCCCGGCGGCGGCGGCGGCGTCCTCGTCGTTTTCGATGTTGTCGTCGTCGTCGCCGTCGTCGCGCGGCGGCGTCACGACCGTGGTAACTGCCTGAATCACGATCACGGGTTCCGGTAGGAATTCGGGCTCGGGTTTTCTCGCCTTGCCCCGCAGCGTCCGGTCCTTGCCGACGGCCGCGAGCTTTTTCGACTTTTTTTTCCGGCCCGCCGCGTCCGCCTTCCGGTGACTGGTCTCGTCGCCGCCCCCACCGCCGCACCGGCTGCTCTTTTTGTTGCCGCCGCCACCGCACTCTTTGTCTTCTCGGCTGCTCGCGCTGGAACCGCCGGCACTACCGTCGCGGACGCCCGCCGTCTCGTCCCTGCTCTTCTTGCGGCCGTCAGCACCGCCGCCACCGCCGCCTGCCACGCCCTTGCCCAGACACTTGCGGCCGCCGCCGGACTTGCGGTGCTTGCTCGGCACCGGCGGCCCCGTGTGTGGCGGACACCCGTGATGGTGCCGGTGTCCGTGCCGCGAGGCCATCAGCTGCTCGACCCGGTCTTGCGACACGGGCTGCGTCAGCACGCGCGTGCACGAGGACAGTTTGCCGAGCGGCGCGTCGCCGTTCACCTGCACCTTGCGCGGCGTCCCGTGCTTGTTGAGCGCCACGTAAAGGGCCCGCCGCTCGTTGGAGTACTTGGCCGACGTGTACGTGTTGTAGTTGTCCTGTTCGATCATCTCGTTGAACACGCACTCGTCCTCGAAATCCTTCTGCAACAAATGATCAACGCAAGAACCGTTATAATGATATATATATATATATATATATATATATATATATATATATATATATATATATATATATATATCTATATATAGTATAATATTGTTGTTGTTATTGTTATTTTTGTCGTTGTTTATTGACCGCGTGACGCGTTATTTCGTTATAAACACTACAACGACCAATCATGGCAGGGATTTGGGGTGGTTAAACCGTGTGGTGCACATAACAGACACGGTTATCGAGCTGAATAACATAACAATGACGAGGTTGAATATAAAACAGGAGCGCTGGAAAATACTACCCGGCTAAGGCACCGTCGGAGTGAGAGTTATGATTTCATAATTTTTTGTTTTCAGCCCGTTAGAATCGCTTGAATTTTTATACCACGTGTTGTATCTGTCGTAAAACATATTCATTCATCGCACATTTATTTAATTAATTTAAAGTTATATCAACCCAATTGAATTGGTTTTTAGAGATCACACATTTATGTCCGATTGACCACATTTGCATACTGACACAATATTACTCGTATGTAGTGTACAAAAAATAGCCCTTTCGATAAGTAGTAATAACAATCGCAATTGGATTGAAGAGCTGTACATTTTACATTATTTCAATATTACTCTAAACTGACGTAATTTATACCAAAGCGAGAGATGAAAAATTCGAAAGAAAATGTACCTCACAGAGTAACATTCTTTTTTTTGGAATGATTAAACAAATTTATCAATCAAAGATAAATTCATGGTCTTTATCCTAGAGTCGCTGATTTAATGTACGTATATTCTTAATTAGTGTTTCGTTTTACATAATTTACAACGACAATTATCTAAACATACAATATACTTATAGTGTTAATAGCAATTAATAGCAGCTATTTTTTAATCACTGAAAAATAGCATTTAAATAATGAAGAACATTAATATTTTATTGTTTGTTATTTAAAACATAATATGCTATTGAGAATTAAGTATCAGACATCGAAATATTTCAATGTTTTTTGAAACAAAATAAAAATCACACGTTCAATTATTGAAAACTTAACCCTACTTTTAGAGGTATTTTACTCAGGTTCCAAGTAATCTAACTAAGATTAAATTTGTAAATTTATTATTTTTTTTAAGTTAAGCCAATATTTATTATCTTCCTTTACAAAAAACATATTATATTTTCATAATTATCATAACGATTTATTTATTGTATAAAATTGTAATATTTTTTTTTGACATAAAGCAAAACCTCTTTTCAACGCTAATTTGCTTTGATCATATTAAACTTTTCAATATACCGATAGCTACGTTAATTTAATTTATTACATTTATTACGAAAAATAATAATTTTAATGAATAATGTTGATTGAAAACAATTTGAAGTTTTGAATTTTAAAATATAAAAATTAAAATAAATAAATGGTGATACACAATAACATATACTCATAAAATAAATAGGCAATATATTAAGTGTAAAAACGAGTACGCAAATATTTTTAGTAATAGACATTTACAATGATAAACACACCATAATACTTAAGTACTCCACATCCGTTTAACAGTAAAATAGTATATACTTGTTTATTTGTACCTATGCAGCTGATAATTTAATGTAAAAAAAAAAAAAAAATTCAGTGCAAAATATTTAGTGCATGAACCATAATACAGGGCAACATTTTACCACATTAGTCATTTAGGCGAATATGTGGTCGTCTTAAATTTTAAACGAGTTTGACAAATGTTTTACCAGTGTACAAAAATTCAAACTATTTATGAACTTTAGTTCTAATGATTCCGGGTATAAAATACGAGTACAGTATTTAAAATAAAACGATATAAACAAGTACTTTATAGAAGTAACTACTGATAGATACATATATAGTAACTATAGTTCATGAATATACAGTAGGGTCTCGATAATCCGAACGAGATTGGGGAAAGGAGTCGTTCGGATAACCGATTTGTTCGGATTATCTATGACTTAAAAAAAATGAAATTTCTTATAATTTGAATTAAATTTTTTTTTTATTTTATAATTTTTTTTTAATTATGCTTATATTACATTCTTATGTGTATTAATCTTATGTATATAAATGTGAGATTATATATACAGTAGGGTCTTGTTAGTCCGAACATAGGCTAATCCGAAAGACGTGGTAATCCGAACGGACTTGAGAATTATCGCATCGCTGTATTAATACATATTATGTACGTATGTTGATTAGACTTTTGTGGGACAAAACATTTAATCAACATTTTTATTTATTTAGAATTCAACGGGACTAGCCCTTTTACAAAATTGAAAGTGGTATATAGACCAATAATGTATAGAAAAAAAATATCAATATAAGAACTACTGTTCAAAAAATATATATACATATTTTAAGCGCTAAGGTTCATGATATATAATAAATATATTTACTGGCTGGACACACATACATCATAATTATAATAAATGTTTGCACTCATTGTCTTTTTAAATAACGAATTTTGACGGATTAATACACATGAGAATGTAGTATAATAATATGGATTATCGAGACCCTACTGTATAATATATACCAGAGGTATTCAAACTGTGCGTCGCGGAAGTTTTCGAAGGGAGCCGCGTCTTTTAATTGAAGACCAATATATATATATTAATTTAAGGCTTTTTAGACCAAATTTATAGTATATTAGTAAATTATTAGTAACTAAAAACGGTGTGTTTATTTAGGTTAGCAATATTCATCTAAAATCAAATTAAAATTTATTAAACATTTCGTATCATCAAGTAACAAGTTCGTATCATTGTCATTAACACAACTTTGGATGTATGTGAAATTACAATACGCCGAATTGACCATGAAAGCTTTGAAAAATATAACGCCTTTTGCTACTTCGTACCTCTGTGAGACTGGATTTTCTGCGTTAGCTGTAATTTAAACAAAATATCGGTCAAAAGTGAACGTCGAGAAGGAGATGAGTAGAGCTATTTCTAAACTTGAGCCGCGATTTGAACATATTATGAACCAATATACATACATACATATATATATTATTACTCTTTAATTAATTTATATTGAGCTTACTCTTAGAGTGGAAATATTTTTTTGGTTAATAACCTACTAAATATCAATAAATATTAAAGTATGAATTTTTTTTTTTTGTAAAATTAAGGTCCCTAAAAATCGGTTACCCCAAGTCACTCCAGAGTTTGATTTCTGTGTTCTAATCTGTTCTGACCCTACTAAAACATTATTAAAAAAACATGTGCTTGAATAAAAATAATATTCTCCAACAGACTAAATAGTCTCTTTGTGCCACTTAAAGTTTAAAATTACTTTAATAGATTTCTAATAATATCTATTAGTTGTCTATTGGACTGTAGTGAACTAATCAGATATATTGGCTGATTGTAAACTTCATACTTAAAATATCACTAGTGACGAATCATATCAAAAATAGAATATTTGTTTATTTAAAAAGAACGCCGGGCCAATGTACTAGGGATTTTTTTTTTAATTGAGGTGTTTCAAATATTTTACTGACATGACATGTTCAACGTTCAACATTTAAGAGTATCAAAATTTTAAATTCTTAAAAGTTCATGTAGTGTTCATGTTTTCATGTTTATATTATATTAGACATTACATGACACTATTTTATTAATAATATATTATATTTACATTGTATGCATAATCTTATAAATAAAACTATTTTTACGTAAAGTGCTAAATGCGCAAAGCAAAATACTATGTTTTGCGTGGGCCAAATAATGGAAACTTCACAATTTCAACAAGTCAAAATTACAACCATGTTAATTCAAGTTTTAAACGAATTGTACATGTGACATAAAATATTCGTATCACATTTATTCTGTATTCTATTTGTTCGCCCAGGATTAGAAATGCCATGAAACTACTGTAGTAACGTCAATACCAATAAGTATTTAGCTGTTTTTGTAAGAATGAATGTATTTAACGAGACGTCAACGTTTTTATACCACAAAAATTTGATGCAAGTTATATTCTCTATACTGGTGTTTGGTTTCCACAATCTTTTTTTAAAGCGCAATATTTAAAAAAATTCTTCGGGTATAAATTGCAGTAGGTAAAATAAATTATCATAAAAATTGTAATAAAATACTTTACGTATTAATATACATGGTAATTGATAATTTACTGTAAACGTAAAAATGTTTAAATATTTTGTTAAATTATTATACTGTGAATATATATACTACGTATTTTTTCAAGTTTTAGACCAATTGAAAATGTCTGTTTGTAATAATTTTTAAAAAATATTTTGACATTTTATTTCACGAATTTTACATTTTTATTCGTGACTTCTACAATTTTAATCCGCTTGTTATTTCTCAGGTAATATAAGGATATTTAATTTTCTTACTAAAGGTTCTTGCTTTTTTGTTTAACTTATTGACTGCATGTGAAAGTATGCGAAAACTTAGATCACAATTATTCAATTCAAGTTAATCAACATGAGAATTATGATAAATTTAAATGTCTAATAAACATCGAAAACATTTCAATACAATTTAAAAAAATACTCATTTGTCATTTATCATTTGTACCCATATGAGAATGAAGTCCAAACTTCTAACTGCCAGACAATTACTGCTCCATCATCATTCAATCAGAAACATTTAAATTATCATCAATTTACGATTTATTAAACTGATTCTATTAAAAAAAAAAACAAATAAAAAGAAAAGATAGAAATTAATTATTAAATTTTAAAATTTTATTTTAATAATATTATAAAAATAAAACCTAACCTAACCTAACGTTTATATAATAAAAAAAATAGGTACACTTTTGGTTATTATTATTATTATTTAATTTATGGCATTTAAAAATATGAAATTCTTTAAATATAAAATTTAAGCAGTTATATAACTCAGTAATTGTATATAATATACAGTATCGTCTTGAAAACTTAAATACTATTAAAAGTAAAGTTGGTTAAAATGAACCCTTAATTTTAAATAAAGCATTAAAAAAAGTCTAAAAAAGGTTAAAATAATTAAAAATACCAAAATTCAATAATTATTGTAAATAGTCTTTTTTCGCATAGTATTAAAATAAAATATATCAACATTTTTTAAAATTGATTTTAAATATTAAAGGAAATAATGTTTCTATTTAGAACTCACTGTATAATATTAATGCGTTTTAAAACATTTTGTTCGGTACAATTATACAATAAAGTTCACATAGTAAATGTTTTGAAACAAATATGTTTCCATCAAATTACTATCTGGTGTTCACTTGTTTGTTAATGTATTTATATATTTTACTTTTCTCCGGTTAGATCTCAATGGGTTTCATCACTTTGTTGTGGTATCTTAATAAAAACGTTTAGTGTCAATGGCGATGCGTCAAAAAAAAAAAAAAGTTTTGAAATATTGGCAAGGACCTTAAGTGTCTGGCTGTCTTCTTTAACGTTTAATTTTAGAATACACACAAAACAACCCTATTTGTAATTTTGTGCATGAGTTGTTGTACAGTATTGTATGTATTATACTATATTATCTGTAATTTTCAAACAGTATATAGTCATGATTTTTAAAGTTCATTTGAAAAAAAAAGTTTACTGTTATATTTTTACTGAGTGTTATTAGATTAGTTTGACTAAATAAAATAAAATAATATTATTGTGGAAATATGGACTTAATTTGAAATGCATTTGCTGTGATAAGTTAGTCAAAACTTGTTTGTCGAAAAAATATCTCGAATAATATATTTAAACGTTTTAAAAAAGTTTAAAGTCTATTAAAATAATTAATACACATGTATTAATGTATTATATTTTGATATTTGATACTTATTTGTCAATATTATCCTTATAATTCTTATTCAATATCAAACTTACACACACACACACATATATATATAATATATTATGATAAAAACAAATTTAATTTTTTGTTTTTATTGAATATTTACAATCTTTTTTATATTTTGTACAATAAGTAAGTGAGATGAGAACATTATTTTAGTCATAGAGAGACTATCCAATGATGGAATTTAACGTGATTCTTAATTTTAATTTTAATTAGAATTCATTAAAACATGTGACAAAAGAAATTATACGATAACATTTAAATTATGTATTAATATAATATAAATTATAGTACACATATTATGCTAACTAACGTTATACCCTATTAGTGGTTGAATATATTTTTGTTTTGTAATACGATATATTTTTGATGTCATAAAATACTCATCATATTCGTAACCATACATATTTTGAGCCTAATTAAGTCAAGTTTCAAGAGTAAATGTGTACTTAACATACCTAGGAATGTTTCAAACAATCAAACCTCTCTGAATGTCGTACTATAGTCTCAGTGTATCATATTATATCAAATTTCCTAGTGCATTTGAAGTCAAAATTACCGATTGAACAACACACGTATATACTATATAGTGTGATCCGCTTGATGAAATTACACTAGATGCTTCATTCTAGACAAATTATGGTATGCATCTTACGCGTTTAATGGATCATCACACTGAATAGGTACCCAAATAATAATAATAATAATAATAATAATAATAATAATGATATACACACTTGAAACACTTTATACCTACGTTGAAATGACTAAAGGATTTTTTTTCTTTAAATCCTCTTAAATCTATATTTACTCTGCGTGTACAATAAGAAAGCACGATGGTAAATAAATAGCTCCATATTTTTATTCAAAACACAAAGTTTAACGTAGTCGTTTAACGAAACTCTAAGACGGATTAATAACCGATGACTGAAACACCGAGACAATGCAACACGTGCGCGCGAGCTTGTCGTTTTGTGTACAGTGTAACTACTGTTCGACACAGAAAAACATTAATCATATTCACGGGTGTATATCTGACCGTACGTCTAATAAACTGGACTTCACGTTGACTGGCTACGAGGCGCGGAATATCTTAAAACAATAGGAGAAAAGAGCGTGAAACTTCAGTGTGGTATCCGTATACACAGTATACAAGTACGTAATAAATACATAATCACAAGATTATAAATACGGGACCGAAACGATCCGTGTGAGTGCATGTGTGCGTGCTCGTGCGCGCGTGTGTGTGTGTCAACACGCCCACTGGGAAAAGGGAAAACAAATACACGACTATTAACGCACATGCACCGTATTAATATTTATTTCGAAAAATGTCTTACCGTGACAATCTCGACCGATATATCAAATTGTGCATTGTACACGTACATTCGTATACAATACATACTATGAATTATATTCTACCATAATTATTCATTTTTTTTTATCGCGAGCCGTCCCGCAAACACGCAGTCAGTCAGTCGGTCGGCCGGTCGTTCATTCTGTGCAAAACTAAACCGACCGAAAAGACTGATGTATTATTAAAGATATGACGTGGCACGGTGACATAAATGGTATTTTTACAGGCGTTGAGAAACATCGCAGAAAAAAAAATTCCTTTTCGAATAATAATAAAAACGGTCTCTAAGAGTTTGTAGCAACACAATAAAATGACGATTTAATGCGAAACCGTCGTTGCCGGACGAATGGGATTCTGTCGCCGCAACAACTCGTGCGGTCTCCCCAGCCGTCGTATATCATAAACGTCAAACCGGTAAAAACAAAAACAAAAAAAAAAAACAAAAAAAAAACAAAAAAAACAAAAAAATGAAAATAAAAAATAACCCACACTCACACGCTCGAACACGACTCGCCGGGCAATAGTCGCGGCTGCGATCTACACAGAGATCGACCGGGAAGATTAAGCGCGACAGCGTTGGGAAAACACGCTGCTCTGCTACAGGACATTGCGTATCCTGCTGCAACGTCCACGCGACCGACGGAGTTAATTAGTGGCGTTCGCGTAGGTAATGATAAATGATAAATGATAAATGATATGCAATCGTTATCTACACGAAATATACATCTAAAACATATTATAATAGTTGGACCCGTGACGTGTCGTCGCGGCGCTCTGCCCGATCATTACATACAACAGTTTCACGCCGCGGCGGTGAATCATTATCACAGTATTCCGTCGTCCGTATGATAGTCACTCAATCACTATTACTCGCGCGCCCGTACGGTTTACGGACACCTGTACCGTGGCTCGTATCGCGCGTATAAATAGAGTTGTACGCCCGTGACGTCGAGAGAGACGACTGTAGTCGAGCAGTCGCCGCGACCTCTGCGGAGTCAACGAGTTCCCATTAAATTTAATGCGATGGTGATTCGACGAAACGATAATGACGACCGACGGGATAAAATAATCCACGGGCGCGTGCTACGCCGCGCGAGCAGCAAACACTCTTACCCACCTGTACGGCCGTGGGAAATACGAATGATATAACACGTCAACGTTCACTCGAGTAGGCCGGAAACCGAGAAAACCCATGTGACTGTGGAATCATGCGCGTTTAATGCGTATTATATTCACATAATACGCTTGTTTAAAAACATAATATCACCCGAGTATAATATATACTATAATGCGTTAGACGCGCGCGCGCCTAAAAGAAGACCTACTCGACTCGCACGCTGTTATTATACCGCACTGTTATGACACGATCGAGAGGACGCGATGTGTATACACGCAATACAGTGATCGACCTTCACTTGATAATGTTTAATACCACGATAGATCACTCTCGTTATGATCCGTAAGTGCACGCTGGCACAGTATAATATCGGTGGTGGTACCGATACATTGGGGCGAGTCGCGTAAAATCGGGGTCCGCTGCACGCGCGTCGCCGAACGCAGAATTGGCGTAGGTACATATTATAATATATTATCTGATACGGCCGAACGCAGGGTGCGAATATGTCAATTTTGAAATTATGCGAAACTGGCGAAACTGGTTTGCATATTATCCATAACAGCGAAGCGCGCGGTGTCTGTGTTTCTAGAAAATAATACGTTCTCTCGGGGTTCGTCGCTTCGATCTTATATATATATAATACGCGCGTGTGTTGTATATTATTATTATTATTGCGTGTCGCTGCAGCAGCTACAGCAGTAATCATTAATTATCGTCAAAAATCATGAGCACCCAGGAATCTTATATAACGCCATGGTGTTAATTAAACCATTGAGTACAATTTAAAAAATATACGGCGTCGAACGTAAAATAAGTGAGAAAAAAAACGTCTACAACGCGTGTGACATAACAATAACATCGTACGCCATATTGTGTGCGCGACGGGAACGGAAAAAAACGGCGCCCAATAAATTTCGTACGAGAAGTCCTTGTCTACGCGTCGGCTACATAATATCGTAAATATACGTATAGTGTTCTTCGGCGCGAAAACAAGAGCGACGGTGATGACCGTATCTGCGACGCGACGCGACTGTATGGTCGTAATTATCCATTATTCGCGTGCGTTTTTGACACGATGATATACCGGACACAGAAACAAAAAAAAACGAAAAAAAAAAAATGCCGTGGCGTCCGACGTAAACGCATATATTATATGCACGTTACAATAATATGTAGGGCGCGATTCGCAGTGGCATATGAATTCACTCCTGCCGGCTTGTGCAATCGAAAACCACGACGAATAATCGACGATTACGCGCGTAAACAACTATATCACAGGGCGTCGCCGTCGTCGTTAAATCGCGTTATTGTGCTGCGTACCTACATAATAAATATATATATATATATATATATATATATATATATATATATATATATATATATATCACATTGTCATGTGCGCGTATGATGATAATTATCACTGTGTTGCTCGGTGTGAAGTAGTGGTGTCACTAATATCCGGATTCCAATACTATTCGGATAATCCGGATATTCGAATCCAAATAATAAACGGATAAAATCCGAATTATCCGAATAATCCGAATAATCCGGATATTTTAAACTTGTTGATTAATTATTTGTTATTTAATTTATAGGTATTAGACTGTTTCATTTATGACGGTAAAACTTAAAATTAAAAAATAATAGTTTGACTCATTGACTTTTAAAACCGTCCTTTATAATAATTAGATTAGATATATGAACATTTAAATTATTCGAATTATTCGGATTATTCGGTTATTAAATTTTGGATTCGGATATCCGGATATCCAAAAATCCGGATTTTTGACACCACTAGTGTGAAGTGAGAGCGAAACCGGCAGAGCCACCCACACGATTAATGATCGATCGTCCGAGCCTATACTAGGACGACGTTCTGTTGTACACGTACGTGCACGTAATACGATGACGTTTTCGCGCGATCTTGTCGAGTGGTCCATTGCGATGGTGCGCTTGTATACCGTCCAAAAGGAGGATTTCGTTTGGATACATTACCTGTGCACGTTGCGGTTACTGCAGTTACTCGCTCGGTGTATTCAATCAATGTACATATTCGGGTACGCTGATTATTGTTCGTGTGTACGGTCGCGTTTGCTTGATAATTGAAATAATACTTGATAACGCCAAACATCCTAGTACGTGTTTGGTACACACTATTCATTTTGTATTTGATTTATTTATTTTCATTATTATTTATTGAGGGTGCTGGGTGAGCTTAAGAGAATATTAGTTTCAAATGCATTTGATCGCAAATAGATATAATATTATAATTAGGGCCCGCGGATTTATATGCGTTTTCATGTTTTTTATAGAGCGTCCAAAAAATAGCTAGGTAAGCTACAAGTTTGAATTATAGTCCATAGATCCGAACTACAAAGTTTTATTTTGCATGTTTTTGCATATTTTGCCATTTTTTGACATGTATTGCATATTTCTGTATTTTACGATTTTTTATTGCATATAAATGGTTTTGAAATGCATAACAAGTAATATTTTGGGTTTATTAATTAAAATAACGTGTTTATAATTATATTTATAGTCCATGTAATTTGATGAAGTTGTTTTCTTATCTTATAGCTATATCATTTATTTAAAAAAAATATGTTTGATATTGATTTTTCTGATTAAAATTATAATACGTTGAAATACAAATGTTGGAAAAAAGGATCATTTCATTATAACATGATTTTATGTTTTCTTTTAATTTTTAAGGGTATATTACAACAAAATAAGAGTATGAATGCATATTTTATAGTGCACATTTTTTCTTAGGTTTTTTGAACGTATAAACCCGGGCTCTAATTATAATACATTCTTATACGCGTTCATTTTTATACAAGGGTACTTTCACTATGAATGCAGAGAACAAAAACTTTTTGACGTTTATTTGTAGAAAAAACCCTCGAGGTGTACATAAATACATTGTAACTGGTTTTGGTAGTATCCCAAATGTGTCGAACGAAGAAAAGTGTGAAATATTAAGCGCCGTTGTTTGCTTACCTCCTGACGTGGAGCAGTTTTATGTGTTAAGGGATTTGAGCGTTTTACGATTTCGAGACGTCTAATGTGTATATGCATGCGGGTGAGTGAATGTGTGTGTGTGTGTGTGTCTAATGTCTATGTGTGATTTTCGTTACGTATACAAAATACGAGTCATGACCATAACGTAATGGACGTCGGGCGAACCGTGCAGAAAACAAAAACGTTCAAAAATCGGTTGGTAGTAGGATGTAGTCATGTAGGCTAGCAATGCACATACATAATATATATGAGTGTACGTCGTTATTTCCTCAAACCGTCAACCATACCGGTGAGTTATTCGTCTCGAAAAATAATTCATAACAATCGCGTGGATCCAATGTCACGTGGCTACTACGCGAAATAAAATTGATAAATGATCCCGCCGAAGCATTAAACCAAAATAATATGCGATATAGTTTCGTGAACGGTATTAAATATTAATATTCTCAGAAAAAATGAACCGAAGCGCGGCGCGGCAATAGCCCCCGGATAAACGTTTAAAAAATGTTAAACGATCTTCGTATCCATCGTAGAACATATACGCCGCCGCGCGTGAACCGCGACCGTAGTATTTTACCATACTTATGATTTATAAAGGTTAATGCGATATGTATTGCTATTATTTTTTGACTCTTGCACACTAGGGCACGACGAGTCCGTAACACTGTATAAAATAACGATTGATATAGTACTGCAGTGGTTTACGCGTACACCATAAATAAGGAATAGAGTCAAGACGACAAGATTTTACCGTTATAATTCTCGTGTGCGCTTTGTTTTCGTCCTAAAAAAGTATATTTGTTTTTTCACTAGCCCGCAGTGAGATAGATAAGAAAAACGGTTTGGCATCTTTTCGTATAAATCAACGAAAATCGAATTCTAGAACGGTTTTACGGGTACGATTTATTATTATAATATGTACATAATGTGCGTAAAGCGATTGAATATAATCTCTTCAGAGAATGAGAATAATAAAATTAAAACTGTGAACCCCTGTAACCAAAAAACATGTATTTTATATCACGTGAATATGTTTTACGAATATCGCGACTACCATAATTTGTAGCGCACAAGAACCGTATGTCACACTGCAGGTTACCAACGAGAATTCTTTAAAATCTTTGCGTTTCATGCCTGTTCAAGGAAGATCGGTAGTTACTTATTAGTTATTACGTTTACATAAATCAGACTTAAATTTATTATATTGCTGACGTACATTTAAAAATCGTAATTACGATGTTATTGAAACAATTGGGTATTGTATAGTCTTGACGCAATTAAATATACAGTCACAAATATGCGGGTTGGTTTTGTTTATAGGTCACAATATGCTAGGATCTATAGGGAAGTAATGACTCAACCAACTCAGCTCACCTTCACATTTTAGATTCTGAGTGAAGCGAAGGATCTTATGGTTTTACAATGATGTTTATTTTTTTTTTTTTATTTTTTTTTTTAGATTCTGAGTGAAGCGAAGGATCTTATGGTTTTACAATGATGTTTATTTTTTTTTTCATTTTTCTTTTTTTTCTTTTTTTTTTTTCTGTAAACACTTTTTCGTATAGAAATCCTTGTCCAAAAGTTTCGTTCAGCAACTTTTTAGATTCAAAATTGAACTGAGATGGTACTTTAGAGAGGTCATTTTTCCAAAATCTTCATATCATCAATCTTCATAGTTTTTCCAGTAATCAAAAATAACGATCGAAAAACTGAGTAAAAACGGTAAAATCGGTAAAAATCCGCCGTAAACGAGATTTTCACTGTTCAGATTTAGGTATTTAGTCATAAATCGAAAAGTATTGAAGCTAGAAACTCGAAAATTTTATCCAATATCAAATACATACTTTTTTATATTGGACAACATTTTCAGAACAATTATAGCACTTTTGACTTAAATATAGAACTTTTAATTTGCCAAATTGTTTGAAAGTTTTTATGTAATATAATTTTAAATATTTGACAAAAAGTTCTGAAAATTTAATATGACCTTACTCATATACCTACCTAATTATCCTAACAAAAGTTCAAAAATCGTTGGTCAGGATTTTTTTTTTATACACACTTGAATAAATTATTATACGATTTTTTTTCGATATTGTCTGATTTCTTTTAAGTTTATTTCTGATGAGTTATAATTGTTATAACAATTGAAGTTTAAATGAGTTATATCTAATTGAATATTTTATGAGGGTTTAATTACAAAAAAACTCACCAAAAATTATACAAATAACCGTAAAATACGTAAACAGTATTTAAATAGTAATATATTATATTACACTGAAGCTTTGCTCAGAATCGTTTTATACTAAAGAAATTAGTCATCATTTCTTTAAAACTTAATACATTCATCACCAATATCTTGTCCGAGGACCGAAGGGACGAAGGACGAACTTGTACCACCATCATCTCACTTACCAGCTTTTTAGTTTATAATCTGACTGTGTTTTATAATTTATTTCGAAATTGAATAGCAATGGATTAAATTTGAAAGCCTTTTTTTCTCTAATTTGATCTAAATATGGTTTGGATTGACGAGTCAATGATCTGTGGACTTACCATTACTCCAGAGATGAAAATTTTAAATTCGTTTTTGCAACAAACAAATCTACTCATGTTTGCACGTGGACGAAAGGCACGCAAAACATATTCATAGCCATTATATTATGCAATGTTGCTAGTCATTTTATTTTTTGAACATCAAAAAACTACCTACACTGTTATGAAACACTGAGTCATAAATCACAATGAAAAATTCGAACACCAAAAATTAAAATTGATTTAAGATCATTTAATTCAATAATTTAAGGAAAAATTTATTGTACAACACTGTTTAATAAATGTATTATGATCAAATGTACGATTTTCAATGGTTAAAATATTGAATACAAATTACGTATTAATTTTTAAGTACTTTAATCATTGAGTTATTCAGTTAAATAATCGATTTAAGTCAGTTCTAAAATCAAACACTACTATCAGTATTAGTACCTAAAATTACATAGAGTATAAAAACATTAAAAAACAAGAGGTTAATTAGGTATTAACTAAACATAGTAATACATTTTTTTTTGTAAAAGTATCATATAAATGTAGGTTGAGCAGCGCATAGTATTTGTTTAGTAATATACTATTGGTGATTTCGAAAGTATAATTATTTTCCCACGAAAAAAACGCAAAAGTACTCCAGGGGGTTAGTCAGTAGAATAATTATATTGCCGATAGTGAGAAATTAAAGTAGATGATAATTTGTTACCCGAAGAAATGATATCTTTATACATAGATCTAAAGAAATAAATATAATATGTCTCATGTCATCATACTGTTTTATACTCATTTTATGCTAATTCGTATGAAAGATTTACGCATCATGCGTAACGCATGTATGTATATATTTGTTTAAATCTTAATAAGTGTAACAAAAACAGTATTTTTTTATGATGATTAAATATAATGTAAATAGGTACTTTATTGTAAGCGAGTAGTACATTATAATATTCTGAACATAATTTACCGAATATAACGTTTTTCGTTTTAAATCATTATTTATTGTACATTCTAATACGTATATATAAATAATAATCATTATACAATAGTATAAAAAATGTATTTTTTTGTCATAATTTTGTACGGTATTGTTGAAGTGACATAATGAAGAACGATATACATTTTTATACACATTGTATCATAATTTTAAATTTGTTTTAAAATTTAATATAGAAACAGATTATTTATTGATTGACGAATGTGTAAATATTTTATAGTAACCAAAAGACATTCAACACGTATTTCAATTTGTAATTTGTTGGTTAAGAGTAAGTCATAATTGCAGCATCAATAATTAAATTAAAAGTAAATTATTAATTAAAAGTTCTTACAAATTTTTGATAATAAAGATGAAAAAATTAATTTAAGTATACATATTTACACTGGTGGCTATGTAACAATCGTCCTTCCCTTGGATTTTTATTTATTACCGAATATGTTGTTTCAAATCCTTGAATGTTGTGCTGATTCGTCCCGCTTAAATATTAGGATATTATATCTAATAATAGTATATTAATCCATGAAAGAAATTGAGATCAAGTCATAAATTACGTAAATACAAATTTAATACCTACATAAAAAATATTTACATCGCGTGATTCTTAGAGACGGCGCCACATTTAACAGATAAAATTACAAAAGAGTGTATTTTCAAATTAACTGACTAGTTTGTGAATACATCTTAGTAGGTAAAGAGCGACACGTATCAAATAAAAAAAAAAATTAAAAAGCTTCTTTCATAGACAGCATTTTTCATCAAAAACCCATCATATTTCTTTAACAATATTCCATTTTTTAAAGTTTGATAAAGTTTTGTAAACTTTGAATAATCAAACCGCTGTGATTTAAATTCTTTGGATAAATTCAGATATGATACCTTCTCTTTAGCGTAATGCGTACGATTATTCAATATCTGAATGTACTAATTTTGTTTGGAATTATTTTTTCAATAAGATAGATTTGATTTTTGTGAAATCTACATAATATATAATCAGAACGTATATAATTTTAATCAATATATCAGATATAATTTTACCGAAATCGCGTAAATGTAACAAATTAAAAATATAATATACGGTTTCTGGACGACATTAAATACACCTATATGCCATTTTGCATTCACTGAACGCGATGTAATTTAATCATCGACTACAGAGTTACATACGACTTGCGTGCAAAAAAATTCATTTATCGTTCGGATATTCATTTGAAGAAAGAGAGTTTATTTTGTTGTCCTTTCTAATGGGTCTAACGTTAACGACGGGAAACATCGATTTAACCCTGTAAAACTGCAAGTGGTTTACATAAGAAATTACTTTCAACTCCCTGAAATATTATCACGGGGGATGAAAACAATAAAGTATAAACACAAAACACCGACCACCGCGGCGTGTTCTTTTTGTTGAGGTAATAAATTGGTGTGAAAGACTCTGTTTGTTTAACAGAAAAAAACATAATAAATAAAAAACTATACACATATATACCGAAAACCCTTCAGACAATATTTATATACATTTTGTATTTTGTTGTGTGTGAGTATGTTTTTTTTTCTGTCCTAGGGAGAAAAAAACCGTAAACAACACTCCGTTGGACATCGAATGCATATGATACCGGTTAATTTGGTCGGCACACCCTATAACTGTCAAGGTGGTAAAAATTATGGTTAGACGTACGCTTTTACCGAACCGTATATTTGTAGGTGGCAATAAATACTGGTACTATAATACTCGAAGCCTCTCAATTAGGCGCTACACACTCACACACATACCGGTAGAAATAAAACGGACGGGGACAACAGAATTTTTAAACGTTTTAATTTAGGCCTATAGGGTTTTATATGCCTTTGATCGGCTCCGCTCGCCTGCCCCGTGTTCCGATTGACTATCTGAGAATATATATTAATACGTATATGTTGGGTACATTCTTGCAAGTGTGTATATGAGTGTGTTGTGTCTGTGTGTGTGTGTGTGTATGTATTAAAATATCCCTATATGTATACATAAAACTATAGAAAATATATCTGGAAATGATAATACGCGATCGAACGTGTACGTTATTCGAGTGTGAGAAATCCGGTCATCACGATAAACGTCTCTGAAAACTGTTCGTTTCAGTACAGTATGTGTAACATTATTTTGCTCGTACGAGTTGCATAGGTACTGTAAGCGAGTCTAAAAAAAGAACATTTATTGAGTCACAAGTTATTTTAATCGTATACTAATTGAGCCCAGAATTTTTAAATAATAATACTAATTGGGTTGTTAAATTTATACGAGTACAGTCTCTAATTTTCAACTGACGATGTACGTGACTAGACGTATACCTTATTAAATTTTATAGAATCAAGATAGTCTGCAAAACAAATTTATGACCGTTAGACTAAGACTGATTTGATCCATCTTAAAACTAATTTCTATAGTTTATATAGTGTGTAGGCACTAATAAATATTTTTTGTTCACATTACCTTTTATGTCACTATCAGAACGAGACGTGAGAAACAATTAATGTTCAATGTATTTTAATTTTACTAAATCAATATTTGGTAAAACTGTCTCGTCTTTTTTTTTTTTTTTTACAAAATCAATTGAATTTTGATATATCAAAATTGATAATTCAAACTTCGTAATATGTGTTTTGAAATCACAATTGTTTTATTATTAAGTAAAATTCGATTAAAATGCTACGCTATTTTGATATTTTTTCTGATCTTTAAAACGTCGAAGATTAATTTATTATTATTGAACTATTCAATATGTTTATTCTGAACACGTATTCATTTTTGCCACTTCAGGTTTGGCACTCGGTTGGTATGCAGTTTGTTAATTAAGACACTAAATTATAAAAGTACCTAGTTTTAAAAAATTAAAAATTCAATACGGCTGATACAAAAATATGAATACACATTACACACACATATACACACAAACACACACACACACACAAATAAAATAAGGAACATGATACGTGATTTAATTAATACATACAAATATACAATAATAACGTTATGCAAATGATGAAATATATAGAACGAATGGTCTTCATGACTTCATACGTAGAAGAATTCACGCAGCAGTTACTATAGGTAGATAATAAATAATATTAGCGATTTCTATAACGGTTTTCAATTTTAATTTTATAAATTCGATTTTTTGGTCAACAAAATTTATCTCGTATTTCAAAATGTTAATTTAGATATTATTCTTTTTTAATTTTTCCTCAGTACACAACACACCCGATTATGCGGTCTTTCATCATAGGTATACTCGTATATTTCTTATTATTTCACAACTCATTTCCGATGGGTGTCGTTTTAATGCTCTTTGCATAAAACATGTATGTTATAGATACTTTTTAAACATCATAGTCCATTCTAATAATGTTCAAATTCAAATAGTTTGGTATACGCTCTACAAACTATTTCATATATTAGTGATCATTATAATATGTATTTGGTTCACGCGTGTTTAAAGTATTATGTTTACGTTCTCTTTTTTTAAATTTACATGCCATTTTCTATTTTTAAAGAACGCGAATTAAAATATTAAAGAACTCTACCGATAAGAGATCTCATGGGCTTTCATTCAATTAACAGGTCATGAATGAATGATTATATTTCATATTATGTTTTCAATATACTTAGTATATTTTTTCTTAAGCCTGTGGTATTATGTTGATTGTGATATTTGTTTCTGAATAAAACGCACATTATGGTTTATATTACTTTGAGTATTTATCAAGTTATCGACTTAATATATTAAAAGGAACTTTACGTATCTCTTGTACCTTCCTCTTGACAAAAATTCAAGTATTTACCATCAAAAATAATTTGCATAGCCTACATTTTCTATTTTCATTCGAGCAGTCGAATTTAAACACAACGAAATGGATTATGAATATCAGTGAAATGCGTGGTTTCATGTTTAAATATTTCGACAGAAAATATTTGTGTGTTCTAAATAAATATAGTGTCGATCAAAATAGATACGAAATAATAAGAGATTGACATTTTCTCAAATATCTAATCCAAAGCCACACATACAAGTGCAATATCTATATCTATGTATATGATGAATAATCTCATGATTAAAAATATATGATAAAAAATCTCATGATTCTATGTCGTTTCAAATGAAATAAAAAATAATGATAATATGAACGGCTATATTATATTATTATTATAATGATATATATATAGTAATTACTAATTAGCCTGCAGGTGGAGACGCTAAAAAGAACGGCGTCGGCGGCGGAACGTAAATCACCACGTGATCGCGGCGAGTTATATTCTACATAATATTATAGAGATGTGAGGCATGGACGTCCTCCCATTAGGTACAAATCGGTCGGCCGAACATTAATATATTCCTACATTTTACTGCCGACATGCGATCAAGATTAAACACGACACGGCGAATAATTGTTTTATGTGCTTGTGAAATCGACTCTCGCACGCCGTTTTATCTATTTATCAGTATTTAGCAAATTGATTTCGTTGCCCCCGACAGATAATTTAGTGTCGAATTTCCAGCCTGTTTCGTTTTTTTCAATGAACGTTTCAACGGGCATTTTAATATATACGAGTGTATTATATGCCCTTCACCGCTTATAGGTACGGGTGTTCATAGGTGGCGATCGTTGTACAGTGTACTGGCGAAAAGTGTAAACGGACGTCCCCGTAATTTAAATGAAACAAGTTTTTTAATCACGTGGTCTTGGATATTTTTTTTCAAACTTGTAGTAAATTATTTTAAAATAAATATTAAACCATTCATTTATTATTATTTTTATTAATACATTTTTTTTTTTTTTTTTTTGTACTCACGCCGAACTTATGTGAAGACAAAAAAAGTGGGCTGAGTAAAATATATGGATCGGTTATTCATTCGATACAAACGACTAGTGAAATTACTCGTAGAAAATACGATTTCGATTAGATATACCATCTCATGAATATTATTATTATTATTATTATTAGGTACTCGTTTTAATTAAAAAGGGTAAAACAAAACACTGATCATGACGTGTGTCGAAATGAATATAACATCGTATAGAGCCAGTAATCGCGGGGCCGTGCTCCACGCGCGCCTGTTGCATACTACTGCGCACGACATAATATAATATTAAATTTTGAAATGGCACGCGGACATCGTCGCCGGCGACGGCCACCGCGACGCGTACGAACAAATAGATTATGCGCACGCGTGATTTGTTCTAACTGAACGCGCACCGGCACAAAAAGCGGCGAATTGTGTCCACCGAGCATAATATTATTTGTTTTTGCCGATATAAAATGATCAGACAATGCGGCAAACAACAAAATCGCAAAGATTAAAAGAAAGAACAAAAAATTTTAAAATAAAATATTATGATAACGTGAAATGTGGGATGTGATTTATGAGTTATTTATTTTGGCGAAACACACTCGCACATAATTATAATAATAATAATAATAATAATAATAATATTTTTATTATTATTTTGTAGAACATATAGAATAATATAAGAATATATACACAGCAATGTGCAGCACAAGCATTTATTTACAACGCACATATATATATATATATATATATATATATATATATATACAGGAAGCGTTTTCACAAATTCCGTTTGGCGACAACGATTTAATCATACATGCGATTCGTTTCACCGAGTTCAACGTCCGAATACTAATTATAACAATGATCGGACGGCGGCGGCGGTGGCTGTGTATTAACTCATTGATTGTGTTATAACCCGGACTTGGATTAACTACACTGCGTTCCCAATTAAATTACGTAACGAGAAGATGGGACGGACGAATTAAAAAAAAAAAAAAAAATTGAGATTAAAAAAAAAGGAGGCGGACAGGTGAAAGACGCGTAAATGTTAAGATTTTAACTTTTTAAACGTTCCTTATGAAGAAGACCGCTCATTACCTACGAGCTGTTTTCGTTAAACAAATATTGTAAAGCGTTGACTTAGTTAACTCAAAACCTAGTTTTTATATACTAACATAATTTAGAAAAACACTAGAGATATAGAAGTATTTTTCTTTTTTTTTACTTTACTTAATCTGAAGTCAAGTACATACTTATTCTATAGACAATGTAACGAAACCGTATTCACTTTAGAAATATATCATTAGAAAGTAAAAGAAAACAAATGTTTCTCGAAATGATTAATCGAATAATCGATTTATCTCCTAAAATGGAAACGCGGCGTAAAAATATTCATGTGCCGCAACCGAAATGTAGGTACGCCATTGCCCATTATATTTTATCTTGCAATAAACGTGTATTGAATAGTTGTGAAGGTACAACGATGTGTCTATGACCCATGTTTACTAATTTGCAATAATTTTATTATAACGTCGATTTCGACGCAATGCATATTGGATGATCGTTAGGATAGCTAATTAATAGTAATTTTGAATGAATAATAATAATACTAATTTTCGAGTTATTTTTCAAGCGGAATTTAACTGCACGCATGATAAATATTTAACTAACATTCTACTATATATACATTGTACAGTAGATATATACGTATGAGTGTATCTATACATGCACAAATTATACACTTTTATGTTTTCAGAACAATTACTTCATGCTATAATTTATAGAACATATAATATATACTTAATATTTTGAATCACTGCAACGTATTATGACCGCATATTCCAATATAATATGAACTATCTATTAGACGTGTGTTTATTTTTCACCGTAACAACGAATACGTTTATTCATTAATAACGAACGTCCGATAACTGTAGATAGGTATAAATATTCCACTGGGTTAATAATTTGATCTGCGCACAATATCACTGTCATTAAAACCAGTCTCGCGCTTCATTGTAATATTTAAATTAAATTAAAATTACCATTGAAAATGTATTACTTTTAAGCCGAGCAAAAATTACGACTAACTTAAATACTATAGGTCGATCCTCTTTGTCGACAACATGCATAGAAAATAGTACCTACGATTTATGTAGTAACAACTTTATTGGTCGAATTTTTGCAATGATCTATAGATCAAAATTTTCACAGAGTAAATCAAGTATCTCGAACAATTCTGAGCAATGCAAAAATCACTTTAGGTACTCCGATCAAACCCTAAAATATAGGTGTTACATGAAAAAAAAACCGTGTTCTTATTTTTTTCCTTCGTATTTCTTGAAAATAAAAAACAAAACAAAACGTTTAATCTGTCAAAATTCCACATTCTCTACATACACCAGTTGCGTGCTGTCAAGTATACTTCTATTTTTTACACGGCGTGCATCCCAATGTTACTAGAATGCAAATTATACACTTTCGGTCGCATTTTTAGTGTTTGATTTATAATGATTTTCATTCGAAACGAAGTTCTACGGTTGTTCACTAAGGTAAACCAGATACGAAATACATGGTTTTTCTGTACACACACAGTGTAGGCTAAATCACTGTCATACACGCGTTTAGATCACACGGCTTATTAAGCACGGGCATCGTCCCAGTTAGTCACATTACATCATTGGTTTTAAAATCGACGATTATTCGTACAAACGTATTTTATACGCATATTTAGACCCACACGAAACACGTGTCATTATTATCGAATGTTTACCAATTGATGTACATGTCATGTAAAGACGTTCAGATTTCGTTAAGCAGACATGAAATAAAAGTGAAAATCCACGGAAAAAAAAACAAAACAAACCAAAACGGATAAAATAAAATATAATACTCACGTACAATATAAATATCGAACGCCTCCTGAAAATCGCGCGCGAGTTGTCGACGGACGATTAAATTAACATAATACATATTCAGTACCTATACGTGTATATATAGCGTAGAAGAATTTCGTGTGTACATTATAATATACACATAGACAGTTTATCGCGAACGGATCTATGTTCTATAAGATATTATAATGTCGTGTTACGTCTACGAAAAAAAAAATAATATTAATAGCTAGTAACGATGACTCGGGAACATTGTCAAGTTGCAGGTTATAAAGCTCACTATGGCATAGAAAATACACACGATACACCACACGTAATATACGCTTTATCATCCTTATTTAATTACAAAAAAAAAAAAAAACAATATTACGATGTATCCCGCGAACACACGGACTACGATTTTTTTTTTCGAAATTCCTGAAGTAACGGTCACGTATAGATATACAAAGTCAAACTGAACGTTTTTATGCCATGTTATATATACGCGAGCATGCGCCTGTGGGTGTGTGGGTGTGTACCGTGTATACACACAAGAATGGGGTTTCAGTTTATAAATCGTGAAATCGTGTATAGTTTGTTCTAGATGATCGTCGAACTACGTATTTCAGAACCTATTCAGAGCTGCTTGTGACCAACTAAATAGCTACATGACGTGAAGTTCTGAACCGTTTTGAATTAGTTCAAGAGATAATTTTATAATTTGGATTCGATCACGTACAATGAACAACGATTCAAATTTAAATATATTGAATGTAGTAATATAATATATTGTTATGTCTTACCGAGCCGTACAATAAGCCACAAGCGTTCATGCACAGGTACATGCAAGTGGCGACGCCTTGGATTTTCAGCTGTCCCATAGTCACCGAAGTTCTTTGCAGGATAACTGAAACAAGTAAACACGTACACGTTATACATTTACCGATTTAACGAAGCGTAAGTACGCGTGCGTAATTTATAAGTTTCTGCGTGTATACAATACACACACGTAGTTAAACTACAAGGTGGATATGTACAAAACATATTTGATAAAAATATACCGTAGTGTTACATTATATAACACGTTTCTTAATTTAGCAATACGTTTTTAAATAAACATATTATAATATAGTAAGCAAATGAAATATAGTAAAACGAAACGTTTAGTACAGTTTTGCGATTTCTATCGACATGCAACACGATAATGTGGCGCCGGCAAAAAAAGAAATATTTTTTCTGACGAACCGGCAAATAACTTGAGTAAATGTTATCGAAAATTCAAAATTCCACGTACGATGTGTACCTACACGCTGACAGTGACAATATAATATTATTTAATTAATAACGTAAATCGATCACGATATCACGGAGTCATTTCTTTTTTAATGCAATCAGTTTTAATAGAGCCAGATGATGATTTATAATGTTTTAAAACGAACAATGATTACACTAGTGCACATTATATTCATACAGCGTCAGTTGCTTTTACTGTTTCAAGATTACGATAGTACCGCATAATATTCACAGTAAAAAAAAGATTAAAAAAATAGACACCAATTAATTTCATATTTTTCTACATATAATTATAGGCCTAGGTATATGTTGTAATAGGCCAGGTTATAAACTCAAATTAATTTTTAAATGTTTTATTATACCTACTGATAAATTGAGGGGTATCTGAAAAAACATACGTTGAACAGTATACATGGAATTCATATATATATATATATATATGTGTGTGTGTGTGTGTGTGTGTGTGTGTGTGTGTGTGTGTGTGTGTGTGTGTGTGTGTGTGTGTGTGTGTGTGTGTGTATATATATATACGTTGTACAATATAATATCTGTGCGACTGCTGCGTTAAAATCATATCTTACGAGTGCTGTAACCGTGATATTCATGTTATTCCATGCCATTTAAAATATCTTAGATGCGTGCACATTTTAATTTTACGTAATGTGTTTCAATATTTTAGATTTCAGAAAAACACAGTCACCGTGATCATATTTTAAACCTTTTAACGAGTCTTGAAAAATATATTGCGTTTATAAAGAACGAATAGTAGTTATACACAACATAATATTATTGTTTAGGTACCAATATAAAATACATTCAAAGCAGCTTAAAACGTAGACACTAAATTAAGATCATCGTTAATGTATATGATCTGAACGCAATAAAATTTAACAATAAATGTATTACGAACAAAAAACGTCTCTAACACAGAACTTCTAATCGTTCTGCCGTCCTGACATTCAGTGCATAAAAATAGGTATATATATATATATATATATATATATAATAATAATAATTTAAATTATCGTAAATGTTACAACCGAATAGTTTTTTTCGATAGTTTTATGGAATAAATATGTACAAACCGGATATTATACTATAGCGAAATATTTTCCAACACGGTGAAACACGTCATAAAAATATTTCATGACAAAAATTGGTGCGTTAAAAGATAGACATACACGTGTACCTATATAAAAAGAAATAGATAGATAGATAGAGAGAGAAACATAGAAGGCCGTAAGTATTAACCAACCGAATATTAGTGATTTTCTAACGACGATCTATTTAATAATATTATTATTATCAGGGATACCATCAGTGTAAGCAAATACACGATTCTCATACCTATAATCAAGAATAAGACGGTAAATGTTTAAATCCATGCGAGTCAAAATAATTATTGTCGGTAAAAGGAGGCGCCAGTTCGAGAGAATCGATTGGAATATTAAACGCATATTGTTACCAGTCGCGGGAAAATGATGTACCATAAGGTTCCTGTGCAGCGTTAACCGGTTCGTCAGTATAAGAAAACATTTACATGTTACGTTGTTATGTGACTCTCGTGCTCATTAACACACATTTAAATTTAAAGGGGAAAGAAAATAAAACACTTATACCCGTCGTCCGAACCCATCATATTGTTCCGATCTCGCGTGGGATTCTGGAATTTTAATAAAATTGACACCGTGCGCGTATACGATTCATATACATATTATACGAAATACACTCGGATAATTGAACATCGGTGCCACGTGTCCTTAGCACCGGGGCACGCACGTCCACCAAAATCGTATATAATACGCCGTGCGTCATATAAATATATAATATACCGCACGTGATCGCGGACGAAAACTTATTTATCTGTATGTTTCTTGAATTATTACCTCACAAGTCGTTTACGACGCGTGTATGCTCAGTATATACGTACGGCCGAATCACACGCGGGTATTAAGAAAATAATAGAAAACTAGGCGTCAAAAAAAAAAAAGTGAAATTTCCTAGCCCACGACCTGACGCGCCGCATTGTAACTCGCGCAGGAATACAATGTAAAAGTTACGACGGTCTTGATCCCTATATGTACACGCGTTTATGGCCGCGGCGGAATATTATATGGCTTCTTCCTATAAACCACGGGATTTACTTAAAGCACGCCGTGTAATACATTAAAAGTTACTGTCGACAAATTACGCGCAGCGCACGTTTTTCATTTTCACACAATAACCCGACGAGTCGGCTCGTACGGTATTAAGGCCATTTGTACGTCTATATAATGATATATAATACGACATATGATAACGTTCTCTCCTCGTATATTTGAACGATTTCAGGGCTGCATAATTTTGACAGACGTTCTCCCGCATTATTCCACGGCGCGTACAATAGACACGAATAGACCGTACAATGTACCCGAGTATCCGTTTAGAAATCATAAACATGTACAACACACGTGTGTGAGAGCGTTCGCAGGCGCGTGCAGTGGTGTAGCATGGCGCGGGCGATAGTGGCTGCACCGCGACAACGTATATCACGAATATTTCTTAAGTTCAAATGATGACAAATAGGTATCACATTATCATGTCTATTACGGACTAATCCCGTCGAAATCCGATAAATATGACAAATGATCCTCATAAGCACAATTTGTTTCGAGCAGAACAAACTATAATATAGCGATTACATTATACGATTTTGTATCGTTAAAATTAATTTGAAGAGACGCACACGTTCACATCATAAACAGGTGTTTAGCTCATCATAAAGGACAATACACACACACACACACACACACATATATATATATATATAAATAAGTATAGTGTCACTGTATATATTAAAACACTGTTGCAGCATCAGTGCGTACTACGGGTTGATTCAAAAACATTTTTATTGAAAACAAACGAAATTCTTCTGATAACTGTTTTATAAGGATTAATGTGAGAGTGCTATGTTGTGTACAACGTTTTATTAACGTATCATACGAGTAGAAAAAAGGATTTTAGAGTACCTACGGCCTATCTTAATGTTCTGGGAGCATAGTATTTTACAAATTGACAATACGGTGTACAAATTAAGCACATTAATAAAATTCTCTCGGGAAATAAAACGTTTTAGTTCGAATAAAACAAGATATAGCTGGTACATTATTTTTTTTTTTATACATACCTATAGGTTAGGTTTATTGATTTTATAATCAATTATACTTAAACACTACAAGCCAAATTATACACAGGTTTATGATTCTCTTTATCACTACGATTACTCATACAATGAAATAAAGTGATTTCTTTTTTAAATATATCCTAATCTGTAGGTACCATCTCATTTACCGAATCTTAAAATTTAAACAAAGTATTAACAAATATAAATTGCGCAGCTATATGTTTTAAGTATGTTTTTTTTTTCAAAAATTATAGTTAACAATAATTATGAATATCTAATCTAATAGTTTATATTTTGGTTTTATGAAATAATGAACACCAAATTTTCAAAATGCCATCAGAAATATCGCAAACCTAACAATAATAATATAACGATCTGGGTGCATGTTTTCGAAAGTCAAGTTTTAGAATTCCGAGTTTTAGAATGACAAGATTTAGAAAATCTATATTTTAGAAAATTTAACTTTTACAAAAATTTTAAATGGTGTTTTAGAATGTAAAATAATTTTGATTGGGAAGGAGAAATATCAAATTTCAGAGTTTTTAAGTAAATTACTGTCTTATTTATAATGAAATAATTTTTTTTTCCTTTTGCAATCCATTCAGCATGTTTTTTTCATTTACAACAGTCGATGTATCGTAAGATCCAAGCGTTGGGTTTGGTTACAAAGTACCAAAATGTGCTAGAGTTCAATTTTCGAGCCCGTAAAATTGCAAATTCAGCATTTTTGCACTCGGAGAAATGTGAAATAAGCGTGGAGTATTTTCAAATCTGACTTTGAGGATAATGAAATTGATCTAGTAACATATTATTTTGAAGAAAACTACGTGGTTGGAAAAGTTAGAATGAGGTTTAGAAAAAACGAAGCAACGCGTTACAAACCATGTTTACCAATTGAAATGTGGTCAGTAAATAGTCAAACTTTCAATGAAATGCCAAACAAATCCAATTCAGTAGAAGGTTGGCACGACATAATACATCGTTTATTATCAACACACACTGATATACATTCATTTATCTCCAAAATTCAAAAAGACAACAATGAAACTGAAGAAACAATCGAATCGTTGATTTCAAATAAATTATTCAAGAGAAAACAGTACAATGAAATACGGAATAATAACTTATTGCAAATATGTAAACGAATAGTTGATGATTCTAACTATAATGTATATGAATTTACGAGACCTATTGCTAATAATCTTAAGTTTTAACAATTATTATATTTATTTTTACTATAAAAAAATTATTAGAAAACATTTAATATACGAGTGAACAGAAAAAAATACATATATTTCTAAAAAAACATAGTACGAGTAATAAAACACAGTATTTCTAAAACTCAGCATCCTAAAATTTTTATTTTCTAAAACATATTATTTCTAAAACTTGGTGTTCTAAAACTCGGCATTCTAAAATTTGACTTTATAAAATATGCCAATATAACAATCTCCCTGTAGTCTATAAACTATAATGTTTTTATCACAATTCACATCACTTTAAATTTTGTGTTGAATTTTAATGTAATTCTGAACAGAAATCATTGCCTAATAACATTACGATGATAAGTCATTTAAAATTTAACATACGTATTTTAATGTCCAAATTTATCTTCGAATTATCTTATTACATTGTGATGCATTGTTTCTCACATGCTAGAATTATTATTAGAATGATAAATCTAAAATTATAAACAAATTATTCAATTACTGGTACATGAAATATTATGATCTAATCATCTAGTAACAAACAATAATAAAATGAGATAAACCAAACGTTTTTCATAATGCTAACGTGATTGAAAAGTATACAAAAAGCGCGAATTCTTCAAATTCAAATTTCAAATGTGTTTCAATATATACAATTCTATATATATGCACGCGCGATGATGAGACTTACTGTTTTCTTATGTATTTATAAAGAGTGTAAACTGTAAACAGACGGTTATGATGTAGTGCAGGATCGTTGCTGTTATAAGTATTAATACGTGATAGCGAAAACAAAATTTAACTTTCAACAATGAGAAATTCAATTGGATAAAATAATAATAGGTTATAATGGTAGGTAAAAATGATTGCCTCTGACGATTTTCAATTAATCCGTTTCGTCATTAGCCCACATTCAAGCAAAAAGTGTAAATAATTTAATTTATATTGAAATGTCTTTTTTATTGCACACAATATTTGGCATTCGTGTGATTAGTAATCTACCGCGTACTATGCGTTGCAAAGTTTAAATGGAAATTTGAAGAAAAATACATAGAATCGCCAAATGTTACATGGTCATATTATTATTGTAGCTTAGTATACGAGTAGATCAACACATAAACCTGCAACGGTTTTCTTAATAGATATCATAAAAGATATTATTCAAATACACTATTATATTTAAACAGTTAGTTTAATACTCCTACTATTTTAAGTCTTACTATACCAATTTAGTATTTGATGACGTTTTTAATTAATGTAATAGTGTTATTCGATTGTATGTTAGAAACATATTAAATTATATATAAATATATATGTATATATATGAGTAATTTTATAGTTTGTATTTTTAACGTAATAAACGTTTACGTAAGCTGTGATATTAAAAATAATAAACTATTATAAGGTACGATACGCAGATCATTTATGTAAATCACGACAGATATTTATTTTATTGTAGATCAAATTATTGCACGAATACCTAGTTAGTATATGATGTAAAAATTTGCATACTTCCATGCACAATAAATAAGTAGGTAGTCAATAATTGAATAAAGTTAATAATTTTAACAACAGAATATAACTTACAAAACATATTAATATTACGTGCTACGCAGCAATGAAGATTCGAAAAAAAATATGGCAAACTATTACTATTATTCGTAATACACCTATGAGCTATGAGTTCAAAGCAGGACCACCCTCGTCAGCTACTCAAATGAGAAATTATTGCACATTTGCAAAAGATCAACACAGAACCTAATCAAAAATCGTCATACCTCGCTGTATTGCACAACTCTAGTCGTTACACCACCGTTTATCCTACAGAAAATTATTTTTTAAACATTTCAATTATAACAAAAGGCCATTAAAGTTATAATTCTCATTAATTTTACATAAATATATTAATAAGTAATAACATTTCATTGCATCTATATTTAAATCACTTTTCATTAATTATTGCTATCCATCAAACCTATTATTAGTTATTATTATCTACACTATATTATACTTATCATAATTATTAAATATCATAGTTTTACCTAAAATTTACTATCTCGTATTCCAAAATGGTCGAGGTATTAATGACTCATTACTGAGAGCTAAAAAAAACAAAAACTTTTAAAAATCAACGCAGAAAATAAAAAACTTGCATCGTACCTACAATAGAATAAACCATATTTTTTGGAGAAAAGTCTGGGGTATCTATTATAATAATAGTATGGATGAAAATAGACGTTCGATTCAACGAATTAGTAAGAATTAGTAGGCACTTGATTACTAATTACCGCAGTAGTAAGGATTTCACGGGCTTTGGACACAATGCCGGCGCGCTCGACATCTATCGTAATAGAACGCCCATTTTTCCACTCTATGAATTCGTCACGCCGTCCGTCTGTCCACGCCTACTCACTGTATGTTTTTTCCCCTCGGGTAAATCAAACGCGCATATATTAACTTAAAAGAAATAATAATAATAATAAATGCGTATTAAATTTCCTGCGCGTTCGGACGCGTCACGCGTAAACAACGCGAAGTCTAATGAAAACTGTCAACGCGCGTTATTGGAAAAAAAACAAACAGTGACTATTTATATAAAACTATATGTATACAACGTAGCTACATGGCCATCATGGCCACCGCTCAATTACGACGATTTACGTGCGAATAAAACGCGTCTATGTCGGTTCGCGTTTTACGATTATTTTCGAAATCGATGATCGTATTTTTTCTTTTATAGACACGGCACGTTGCGTACATGTTTATTATATACATTAAATGTGTACAGTGTAGTATATATAAGGCAACGCACGTCGTCTGCCGGAAATGGTAAACGGACCCTGGGGTCGTATTTAGAATTTGGCAACCCCTGCAGGCGACTGCAATAAAATACACCGCGTCGTCCCTACCCTTGTCGGTACCTCTGATCAACAAGTTTATTTTTGAAAATTTAAATGTTTCCCGTCGTGTCGCTGTCGCAGTGATCGCGTGACATAACGTAAAAGCTCAGTACTTTATTATAAATCCAACAAACACGTACGACGTAGCAAACGACCCATCGTGTAGGAACAACGCGTATAGGAGCATTAAGGGAGAGCCCTCAGTGCTCGAATCGCGTATTGTAATATTGTGTCGCAATAATATTATTTAGGCTTGCTTCATCTGATTTTTCTAAATTAAATTTATCAAGACAGAAAGTCTTCAGGAATAAGCTAGAAATTACCATAGATTTGTTGGTTATTTCTTTCTTATTCAAATACGTCTGATGATGACATTTTGACATTATACTAGCTGACGTTGTTTTACATATAAAGAATCCTTTTAAATCAAAGCGGTTTGGCGTTGCCAGTAAAAATAATTGTTTTTTAAATACTCTTCAATTTGTAAGTTTTTTTGTTGAACATAATGTATAATTTATTCAACTAAAAAAAATTTATAATGCTCATAACAATAGAAAAACTGATATTGATTGCTTATTTTTATCTTTTATACTCAAATTATTTTTTTTATTTTTTATTTTTCAATTGACTATGGTAAGTAAGAAAACACTAACTATTCAAATTAAATGTGCGATTCCATTGTTTTATTGATTTGTTTATTTATTCACCCTTGATAATAGTAGGTACATGAAACTCACAATTTAATGATATATATTAGTTAATGAATAAAGTAGGTACACAAACACACAGTTTCTTCTGTTGTTTATTATAGACTGGTCGTGTTAAATTAAATATTTAAAAGAAATACTGTGTAATGTAAAGATGAGAGCAAAAAAAACATCAGAAAATTTTTTAATGTATATTCTTGGATTTTAGTGCATATATTAGTACTTGTTTAAGTGTTTTTTTTTTTTTTTTTTTTATTTAGATTAAAATGTCTCAGCATATTACATGCTATTACAAGTCAGTTTAAAAATTACAAATTACAATATTCTATTTCTAGTTATAATTAGTTTAAGATATTGTGAATATTATGATAGATGTATATGTTTTAAAGTTAGTATTTGTAGTAGTAAATTATGGTTGACATTCGTCTTGGCTTTGGTCGGTATATAAGGAGATCTTGCGGAAGACGTGGTTTTAAGCGGCTATTTTTCGTTTCTATTCCCAGATTGTAAAACCGTGTGCCATCGGATGTTTTGAGTTTAGTGTGAAAGAATTGAAATTGTGTTTTTATCTAGTCTTGGGGAAGAGGGATTCCTGTGTCGTCAAATGTTTAAATGTGATAAGTTTCTAGACACGTTTATTATTATTAGTACTTAACTAATTATACGTAAACGTAAAAAAGTCGGTTGTTACTTCTTTTGCATGGATATTTTCATAGATAACGTTTGGAACTAAAAATCAAAAGCATAACTTTCGAATTGTAATACATCGATAAAACGCAAAGGCACGTTTACCCCTTTCGAGTTAGATCCTTTCTTAATGCAACTATACTCAGCTATAAGTTATATATATATATATTTACATACTGTAATAGGTGTAAGCATAGTATAACCATATTCACTTGAACAGTGATAATTACATATTATCATTGCAACAGTGCAGTGGTGTAATATAGCTGCTACATAGACGCGTATACGGTGAAACCCGAAAGCGCAAATCGTCTTTTTTTTACGATAGACGAAAAGCGCAAATTCATTTTGCGCTTTTGTACCTTAGTAGTGGGATAAAAGCGCAAAACTAAATATTTTACCCGTCATGCACACTATAAGTTATATTTTAAAATTATTTATTTTAATTAAATATACAGTATTTTTAAAATTCAAAAAATAAATCAACAGTGATTGAGTTCAGTTTAAGTTTAGTATTATCGTATCGATACGTTAATACTAAACTTCAACTGAATATTTGATAGGAATATTTGAAAACTGTGGGCTTCAAATTTCAAATTTAATATTGAGGTACTTAATTTTATACAACTTATACGTATGTAATTTAAATTTAAATTTTTTTCAAATTCATTATATAATTACTAAAAACTTAATATTAATGACTATATTTTAATAAAACACATTTTATTTTTGTAAAATTTATTTGCGCTTATGGTTTGTTACAAAGATTTTTTTTTTTTGCGCTTATGGAATATTTATTTTTGCGTTTTTGGGTTGCGTTTGGTTCATATTTTGCGCTTATGGGCTACAGCCCGCGTATAGCGTGCTCAATGACATCGCATGAGGGGTGCAGTGAGATTCCGTTCGCCGGCTGAACTCTTAAGTCTTAATGTTATGAGCTTATAATACTAATAACACACACACACACACACACACACACACACACACACACACACACACACACACACACACACACACACACACACACACACACACATAAATATTATATATATATATATATATATATATATATATATATATATATATATATATATATATATATATATATATATCACATATATATGTGTGTGTGTGTGTGTATAAATATATGCTTTATACCTACGCATTTAAATATATCATTATTATCACGTGGATTCATAAGCCCGGACAACATGATATAGGTACTATTATTACGACCGTAAAGAGATGCATCTGGGGAGAAGAGCATATTGTATAAGATAAAAGTGATTTGGCCCGAGACACCCCCCGTATGGAAAAGAAAAAATGAAAAAAATAAAGAAAGAAAACGTCCGAATGGTCGAGTTAATAAATCGTCGATAATTAATTTATATTAAACGCGATGTATGCACACAATGACCGCGCCGTGTAATAACACGTAATATATGTGTAACCGCAGTGGCGTATACGGGGTACGTGTAAGAATATATTATGATATGTTGGTATACATAAACATAATATATAGTTAGATATGTACGAGCGTCGGGTAAGGTTTACGTCACGTGCAGCCGGTCGTGTAGTGGCCAGCCGCCGTATACGACTCCAATACACGTATATACCGGTAACCGTGTACGCGGTAGGCAAGCAGGGTGGTAGATATACCGCGGGGGTGAGACGCGCCGCCGCCGCCGTCGCCGCCGCGGCCATGGCTCTGCGGTCGTCGCCGTCGCCGATGCCGCAGTCACAACACCGCGCGCCGCGGACGGTGCGCCAGTGGGATATCAATTAATTAATGACGTTTACGATCAACCGTTTGTTACGCCGCGCGACGACCAACCGTGGTGTAGGTACGCGTCGTACTCGCCGGGGACGATATTTTTTTATAACACGCCGCGCACCGTACGTATACAATAATAACAATAATAATAATAATAACCGATATTTATGACACGTGACCGTCGTCCGGGATCATTTCGACGGGACACACGCGGCCGCCTGCAGCAACGCACGCGAGCGCCGGACCGTCGACGCGACGGTCATCGTGTCTCGGTTACAGACCAATGTAATAATAATATTACGTATTGCTCGTATTAGTAATACGTCAAGAATGATAATAATAACAATAAAAATAATAATAATAATAATAATAATACGTACTCGTTATTCAACGATATGAAACAATGACAAGAAGCTAAGTATAAAAAATATATGTATATACATGTATATGAATAAGAAATGATTAAAAAAAATAAGAGTCGGCACCGTGTAGTCACAGAGCTGTGCGGGAGAGCTTGCTAGACATTATAGCCTATACTGTATACCGGCGTGCTAAATATATTTTATTGCCATATATTAATATTGCTCGGTGCTGACGGCATTAAAAAGCGTCCAAATTGAATGATATTTGTAAATTAATTTGTACGACACGCACGTTTATTTGGACGGGAGAATGAAAAACGTCTCACGGGGAAAGTTTGTTATACGTTCATGATGGTATCGGTACACAACTGGGTCTTTACATTTTACGAAACATCCATTTTTATAAGAACGACAATTATTTAAACTGTTTAACATTTACAAAAATATTAAGTGTTATATTAACTATTTGTACGATAATAATGTATTATTATTTAATTTTGTCTAGTTAATTTTCCTTTTTTTTAAGTTGAATTAAAATTTAAAAGTAAAATCGGCTGAAATCGTAGGACAGAGAATATTATGCCTCTAGGTAAGCTACAGTCAAAATTTCAACCGAGTTATTGACAAATAAATAACCAAAAAATGTAATAAAATATCATCTTGATTGGATAATCGATTCTGTTAAAGTATATTGGCATTTTTATTCAAAATGTAATTATAATTATAATTGATGCCATCCGAATTACCATGCCGACAAATAAAGCCTTGACACTGACAAATTTTCATCACGAATTTCGTCAGAAATACATTCGAATAAACGTATGCAGTGTTAGTGTAAGAACTAAAAAAATTCGAAGAGAGAATTCTAACAATATTCTCATCTTTAAATTTGATAATAGATGAATTTAATTACACCGATAGCATTAAACATTTCATCATTGAACTGAATACGTGAATGACAGATAAAGCACAAAGTTCTTTGAAATCTTAATAATTTAAAAAAAGTGACTGAAGGTCGCTTTGCAAAAATATACACAATTGATATATACGCGCTGCGTCTGATTATAATTATAAAAATACAGTAAGTATTGAATTATTGAGACTATAACGTCAGTGTGTTCGAAATTTGAAATGCTTAGCAAAAAACACATTAATGTGTCTACATTGTAGACTCTACAACATTAAATAATCATATAATATAGATACAGATGACATGGATAAACAGAAATTTGTAAAACAAATACGTAATCGGTTTTTAAATAATTTATTTAAATAACATTGGCCACGCGTGGTTGTAAGTCACATGTAAGTTGAGTGGTTGTAATTACAATATAAATTGTAATTTACATACAGACTATATACGTACCTACTACGCATATTTGCTTTATCACTTGACGAATAAGACTATAACAGAGATCACGAGCGTATAGGTTTGTAAATATTAAACATGTAGTTTTGAATTTAATCCATTGCATTTTGTTCAAAAATTATTCGACATAATCACACAATTTTTCACTACGATGCCTCATTTTGTTAGTTATTCATTAAAAATATTCTTTTTTTAGAACAACCAATATTTATTTTTATAATTTAGTTGTAAATATTACAACACACTTAAGTTTGTGGTCTTGTAAACACAAATTATGTGCAAAACGTTACAAATCATAACTTAATAATAATGTAACATAGTAGTATTTTTTTTTTTTTTTTTTTTTTTTATAAAAAAAAAATAGAAATTCATTGAACAGGTGTATTATGCATTATTTGTCGTTTTTTTAAAATTACGAAACAAACGAGAATATATTAAAAGACACCAGTCGAATAATAAAATTTGAAACGTAATATCATAGCACTAATCAGTTTTAATCTCGTCCGTGAAATCGATAATCACTACCTACGTACAGTTTCAATTGGTACACATACAATGTTCTTTGAAATGTTCAATTGTACATCGATCATATAATTAGCAAGATTTACGTACAATGTGTGCACTGACATTCGTTCATTCATGTAATTACGCACGTATTTTACTTACATACATTTTTATCCCGTTTGACCCGGTCGACAATAAATTAATCTTCAATACGCACGAATTTGTTACTAAAACGATTAGATATCTCCGAGTTGTGATTGTTACACGTGTATATTGACCGTAAAGTACGTCGTATACGATAAACGATATCTGACGTCCTCAGGTCAGTAAACCGATAAAAACGATAAAAGAGCACATTTCATTTGAAGAAATGTTGTGAAAACAAATTATATTTTTGTTTTTATTTTCTCTCGCAAAACACACGACGATTTTCACACGGGGGCAAAAATCACACAAGTTCCGCCAGTTTACGCAGCAAGTTGGCATGTATACGTAGATAATATTATAAGACATAAGTAACAGTACGCAAACAACAACATCACAACAGTATATAATATAATAGTGTATTAGTCTTGGATGTCTAGAAACGCCGAATATTAATTATACATGCCTCTGCATTTATAACGCATTTAACTTAATGCGAATGTAATATTAATACATTGGCTCTAGACGGTTATTACGCCGAGTGAACCGGAATGGTTACCGCGCAACTCCTACGTGATTTTCGACCATCACAATCACTCTGTACACAGTCAAAAGAATTATAGACGTCGAGCCGACGCGACACGACACGGAACGCACACATAATATACGATTTCTATGACAGGTGTACGATATTCCGAACGATTAATCTAATCGTCAATATTTCCCCTCAATCAAACTATACAAATTGGATAAAATAAACGGTTCAATAAAATGTAATAATGATATTCTTATGTAGTGATTCAAAATCCACAGCTCTTGTGTAGGGGCGAATCTGTTATTGACAATGCGCTTGATATTAATTAATGTCATAAACTACACGTTTTCAATCCCACAGGTGTTTTAACAACCTTGACTTTATTTCGATATCACAACACCGATTAACGTCGACCTACTAGGTAGTAGTTACGCTATGAATCAAAAAAAAATTTTTTTTCGCCAACACAAAATACGAATTAGTTTGATTAGAATGTAATTGATATTGATTTTATAAAACATGCTTGTAACTGTGTAAAATTATTGCTATCTAACTACAAGGTTAACTTGTTTTGAAAGTTTAAAATGACTTTAGGTAGTCATATCCGGGCAAGAATTAAAGAAATTTAAAAGAGTCCTCGTGTAACAAAGTCTTGCTTATACACTCATAGTTACTTGTGAATCTCTCATATATTTCGTATCTGCCCTGGGAGTTACGAGTATATGCTTCGAAATAGTTTTTAAGGTGGCTTATAGATTAGGATCGAATGGCCTTAATCCAAACCAAGGTGTATCATATATACAAACAGTTCGTTTATATATTTAAATAAGTAAAACCAGTTAATTTGACAAAGCCACAAAGGTAACTTGATATTACATACATACATGGCCAATTCACCAGAAATATTATTGAAAAAAAAATGTCAAAAAAATCTTTTGGATGAATTTTGTCCAATATAATATAGACAAAAAAATGTTTAGATATATTTTTTAATCAAGGTGTTTATACAGTGCAAATAAAATCTCAATTCGTGAACATAAAATCAAATAACATTTATGAGTGGTTAAAATACTTTGATTCACAAAACTTAAGTGAAATAAAAACTAGGTAATAAAAGTGTTGTAATAATATATTGTCATTTTGATATTTGTGTGTTTAACATTTATGATATTTTGATAAGAAAAAGAAACATTTCGATTATTTATGACATACTTGAAAGAATTTATAAATATGAAACTGTATAATACACTAGATCACGTGACACATGTAAATCACTATTTTGCCGAAATTGCACATAAGTACTTAACTTTGTTTTGATATTTTACTAAATACTGTTTTTGATTTTAAATTATCTTAAAATTTGTTTATTTAACTCAAATCAGTTGTATCGTAAATTAAAACCACATTGACATTTTTTTATTTTTTTATTTTTTAGAAGAAATAATGAATATTTACATATGTCAGATCATATTGTATTTGTAATATTTGTGTAGTATTTAATACTTCCATTTATGCCGCCTATAAATTGTCTCATTTAAGATAGACACTCATGGTAGATTTCCGAATTTTTTCTTTACAACCTCAAAGTAATAAGATTGTTTATGTATTATGAAAAAATACAATACCTATATAAATTCCCAAAAATAGGTAACATTTCAATTAAAAAAAAAATAAAAATCTCAGACAAAATATATTACACTAAGTGGGCTGCTTTTACTTACTATATTTAAATCAATACAAAAGTATGTATAATATTACTATATAAATGGATGGTTTTTGATTGAAAATGTTTTGTGCCAAATAGATCGCATTTGAATAGCGTGGTATTGAAAAACAACAAACATCAGACGTATTCAATTAAACATATTTCATGGCTCATAAAAAAGCAAATAAAACAACCAAGAGTCCTGGCAATATATATTAGAATATATAACTTAATTGCGTGTATTCGGGAAGTTTATTTCGATTTTTATAGCCGTAAATGACTACAAGAATAGCTTCCGGTCTTGGTGGTTTAATAAACATTTTAATGGCATTACTATTAAAAAGGCTGGAACAATTGAAGACTATACTACGTATTATCCGTCTGAAATACAATTTTGAGTTTTACTATACCCTTAATTGAATAGGATATTGGATAAAGAACGTAATTTATCCTAATTATGTGATTCACCAAACTCTGTATAACACTTTATAGTTTATACCAACTGTTATTATTTCTATCATTTTTCTCTCTCTAAAGGTCCTGGAGATTTCGACCATGAGCCATAGTTACATTTCGATAAATTTATTAAAAAGCTTCATAACGCGTTGATGTCACAAAACACCTAGTCTTCCATTTGTGACAATAAACGATGATTACAAATCTTATGAACACTCTGTATAAATGATATGACTTTGAAATTAAGGTAACAATACATACTCTTCGTGATTTTCTTCAATTTTATAAACTAGAAGTTCTGAACTCTAATACATTGTACTTAAGATTAAACAATTTAAAACAACTAAAGGGTTTCACAACAATTATTCACTGAGTAAGCATAGTTTTACATGAGTAAATTTTTTAATTTTTCACAAAGTTTATCTTTTACAACATGTTCTCGTAGCTTATAGTACATCATATCTATTGGTTTTTAAACGTTAAAAATAAAAGCGAAAATAAAATGCTCAGTCAAATAAATTCTACGAAAACTATTCGTAGGCCTATATTTTAACTTTTAAGTAGTTCCGTTTCGTTACACATTAATTATAAAAAACGTATAAAACGTATTAACGTAAACGAAAAACCGGGTTCCTCATTAAGTAGATACTTAAATACGACATTCGTTCTAGCTTACCTGGTAATTAATGTACATCCAAATTTCGAACGTCGGGATACAAAGTGGGGAAAAAAACTAAAATCGATACCACTGTTCGGTATAAATCATTTCGTTTAGTAGCCCATAGGCTCAGCTCTTTTAGAAATTTCTTTTTCACTCACAATACGATGTTCAATCTAAGTCTCTGGTTATCTCTGGGTAATATAACATTTCTCGGATCCGGAATGATATATTTATTTTAAATAGTACCCATAGGCTCAGCTCTTTTAGAAATTTCTTTTTCACTCACAATACGATGTTCAATCTAAGTCTCTGGTTATCTCTGGGTAATATAACATTTCTCGGATCCGGAATGATATATTTATTTTAAATACTGTGGTTTATCGCGTAACTTCGTATAAATCACCACGTTATTAACATCACACTTCTTTTCATTTTGATCAACAAATATAACGAGGAGGCGTCAGAAGATATCACGCAGAGGCAAAAATCAACCGATCGAAAATTCCACGAAAATAATTCACTGACCTGTGCGTCGTTTTACTTCCGTCACGTTGCACATTAATTATCATATATATATATATATTATATATATAGGTACATATAAGCGATTGCGAACCGGGCCGTGCTTCGAAAACTTCTGGCGCGCCAACGACTCAATCGAGCGCGTCTCTCCGGCGAACCGGTTTTACCAACATTTGCGGTCCATCCATAAGTCTCGTGCGGGTCCATTATCATATTATGGTCGTCTTACACTTCAGCGTACCGGTATACATATCTATATTCAGTCGCGGGTGACAAAATGTGTTCGACTTTAATCTATCTATGGGCGCACGCGTGTAATTCAATAAACGATTTAAAATTATTTGAATGTATGTAAAAAAAAAACAAAAAAAACGCGACGTTAATCTGCGTAGAATGCAGATTCAGTAGATAACAACAGTTTTCCATCGACAATTTCCTCTTTGGCGACACAGACTATTCTTTGCGCTGCGGCGTGCCGTCTATTAAGTACGGTACACCATGAGGACTCTATACAGTGACCAGTTATTCGACTGTGTTCATAATACACGTCATTTAAATTCACACGTGTATAATGTGTATACATATAAATAATATACAACACGTACATAGTAGTTTACTAGTAGTATACGCGTCGTTAATATATACTGCGCGTAAATATATTTTGAAGTTTAGACCACCTTCACAGGTTCTCCTATGGTACGTCATAAATAATACGGGTATGTATACTAAACGGATAGAAATTGAATCCGGTCTCGCGTGTGAGGTCGAACACCTATGATGTACGCACCGTATACCTAGTGTTAAATACGCGCGAGTAGATGAATAATTCGGTAGAACACATGTTAATTTTGCTCGCGATAACCCTCCACGAATAGGTGTAGGTATGGCAGACGGCGATACAAGTAAACGCACTCGTGGTGTAATTTCGAATTGATATATTAATGATCTTCAATAAAATAACGAAAAATGTAGAAAGAAAAAACACTGACATAATAACATGGTTGTACATTATAGGATGTCAATGCGCTTTTAGAAAACTAAACAACCGAAAATCCATTAAACTGTGATGAAATTTATGAATAGGTGATAAAGTATATATTTATAGGATTAACCGAGTAATAATGTTAAATATTAGTAAAGTAGTAAAATAAAAAAACCAATGCCATACAACTAAAAAAAAATTTACAATCTAAAATATTGTCGTACACAGTTTTACGAAACTACAAACCAAACACAAATGAAAGGATCATATATTATGTTTAACAAACTTTACGCATATGATCCTGACAGATCTTGAATATTGTCCATTTTGAAATAAATTATACTAAATGCTAAAACATTCTCTGATCGCAAAATACGCATTTATATGTTCATATATGTAGAATCTATGAAAATCACAAAAAGAGGAACGTCTAATTTCCGGCTAAAATAGATATATACATATGTTTTGCTTATAAATTTGACCTTTAGTGAAATATTTTAAACGATATTATAATACATTCCTATCGCTGCGGAGTATAGTTTCCGTTTGAGAAGTAATTATTTCGAAATAACATAATATGTAATTGTACATATTAAACAAGTTATCGAATGTTTTACAGGTACGTTCACACTACAATTATAAGTATTCATTTAAATACTTTGTTAATTTGTATTCGAGAGAATAAGTAATAAATAAATAATTTATCATTGATGGTTATCGATTATCGATCTACACCCAACCTACTAATACCTTATTTTACGGTTTAGTGATATCACGTCACAAACTGACATAATATGTAGTGCGCTTGTGTTTGAACTTTAAAATAAAACATCATTTAAAATGATTATTCACTGAGTAACTAATGTATATTGCTAAGGGTTAATCTATATACCAAATTAAAATGAAAACCAATTATTTTCTAACACGAGCTAAATATCTTTCCGTTTAAGACGATTTATTTATCCCAATAATTGCTTAGACAGGTAAGTAGTGTTTTTTTTCTGTCAGTACATTATCATCTATAAATCGATCGAACAATAATTTATTCGATTTCAATCGGTTTTATTTCATAACCACGGGTTTCATGGTCGGAATCCTCTCGAATGCACAGCCGACCATAATAAAAACAACAAAAATAATAACAACATATACGGCTGCGGCAGCTGTATAAATCTGTAAAAATAGTTAACAAAACAAGCGTTTGTTGGGACACGCGGTCAAGATCTACTAAATAGATAAATATATGGTACCAAAAGTAGCAGAGGCACACCACATATGGAAGGTATAGCAAATATACCTTCCAAAAATGTAATTAGAGAACTTAATACAACAAATGTAGTATAAATTGCATATTTAGTAATGCTTGTAATATGTATATTGTATACTGTGTACGTAAACATATTATACATACATTTGCCGTTATTCAATAACTTTAAACAAATTAGATTACATGACAAATATTGAAAATAAAAAATTAAGATATATTACTTTTGTTAATTTTCTAGAATCTTGTAAGACCAAATATTTTAATCGGATAAGTGCACCTATCCATCCAATAATTTTTCATTATAACCTATCAAAACATCCATAATATATTCTATCGTTAGCGTTAATATCCACTTCATAATTTATACTTTTTTTTAGTTAGATGATTATATTTAAAAAATACAAGTAAATAAGCATAGTGAAAAGATGTATAAAATGTTAAATTATTTATTAAATGGTTACCAAATAATTTTAATCCGTGATTATAAAATATTTTTTTATAATTCTACTGTGTTCTATCACACATTATACATCATACGGACTAAATATGCATAAAACATATTTTTCATTTGTCTCATCACTGGCTGAATCGTCTCTAATCCAATGAAACGGTGAAATTTTATCGTCTGTAATAGTAGCTAGAGATCTACTTTGATCCTCTCAGGGAGAAAATCGTGTGCACGCCACTAAATATAACTACGTGATAATGATATAGAGAGAGTACAGGAATAGCGCAAGTTTAATTTTGACGGGTGTACCGGGGGCAATTATTCCGTTAGTTATAAAATACGGTATAATGTGTAAGTAAATATTTTGACAGCGATAAGAAGTCAAGAACGCGCCTGAAGAGACCTCGGGCGACGTGACGACGACGACGACGACGACCAAGAAGAAGACGCGCGCGCCTTAGAAACGAGACGAATATAATACATTATCTAAAGCGAGGGAGGCGACCTCACAAGAAGTGCAGACCACGGGAAATTTTGACAGCCGTTAAACACGCGCATCGGAATACCGTTTACCGCAGGTCATTGTGCAGGTTTTTTTCGGTCGGGGGAGTTACGCGAGTGCGCGCACGAATAAAGGGACACCTTTTCTCCGTCGGGAATTTTACCGGAAAAAAGAAGAGGTTTTATTTTTTTTAATTTTATTTCATTTTATTATTATTATTATTATTTTAATTCACGTCAGAGAGACAAATCTGTTCACGTCGGGGTGGGTAACGGACTTGAATGGTGGACATTGTCCGGAGACTGCAGACGCGCGGTCACGCGGATATATTATTTTATATATGTATAATATCGAATCCCGCGGGAGACGAGACGACGGTGTGCAGACATTATAGGTGTCGGCGGTAGCCGTTTTGGGCATTACGCGCAGAGGGAATATAATAACATCACATGAGAATACGGCAATAGTACAGCCACATAATACGGCATGAATATTATAATGTACATTATGCATGGCGAAGGCGCGTGATCCGTTCAATGGACGCACGTCACATCCTCGAAGACGACGACGACGACGACGTCTTACGCCATTAATCTCGGGTGATTTTTTCTCTTCTTCTTTTCCTCTTCGGTGAGTATCGAGCACATGCAACATTTATAATATATGTGTTATTCTACGTAATGCGTGCGTACGGTTATGGTTTTTTCTCCCTGTCTTTCCGCGCGTATTGTGGTTCATGACGTCACGTATAAACGTACATTTCAGGTACCTGCTAGCTCTCCGCCAACACGTATGTCTACGTCTCCTCGGAGTTATATACCGGAGTTCGGTGTACACGTCGTGTGGACCCGCTGCAACGAGTCTGCGCCGCTGCAGACGTCTGAGAATACTAATGAACCGTGGCATTTTCAAAATCAAATGATTTACATTATATTCGGCTAGACGTGTTCTTTTTTTCATATTATTATTATTATTATTATTATTATTATTATTATACTTCTTCTTCTTCTTCTTCTTCTTCTATTGCGGCTTTTCAACCTTTCGGCAATTCCGGCGCGTTTATCATTTCGTTTTGATCGTAAATCTTTTATGCTAATAATATTGTCTGGTCCGGCGCGAACTGGCTCCGATCGATTTGTACGCGATACTTTATGTATATTATATCTGCGCAGCGCATGACGAATAAATTACTCTTTAATTGATAAACGCGTATACGGATGATAAACGATTGAACGCGAGTTGTACTTATAAACGTATCACATATATCACTTTTGGTAACTATTCACGGGAATAATACAACACGCATTGACCTGCGATCAGATCAGATAACGGCGTTCTGATCGGATATACAAATTATTGTACACTGATTATATTATTGCGGAATCCGTGCCGTTTTGTTTCAGCATCTACTGTGTTTTACCATGATGTTTGACCACTTATTGAATACAATTAATCGAAATCGAAACCGAAAAATATTAAAAGTTACTTTTCCATTGAATATCAGACACAAATTATTTTCATTTATTTTCAAATCAAATCAAATCATCTGTTACATGGAAAAAAGTAAATCGTTTGAATTGTATTTATGCAAAACAAATTATGACTACATACAATTTAATCAGTTGAACTATTAATTAAAATTAAAACTTTAATCGACTATTTAAACCTGTATGGGATTTAAAATTAAATTTAAACGTATTAATGTTAAGAGAAAATATGTGTTCAAAACTGCCATTTCTCAGATGTTTAAATCACAAACAACAAATGAGACGTAAAAAAAAAAAAGTTTCACACGTGCACTTTTTCCAGCTGTGTGATAGGGGATAAATATAAGGTGTTTTTTTTTACAAAACCATATTATCATATATTATTAAATTATAATAGCATGTACATCAAATGACAAAAAATACAAAATATTCCAACTTCTTTTATCATTTATTAATGAATCAACTCTCAAATTTTGATTTCAATACAAGATTTATTAATATATATATATATATATATATATATATATATATATATATATATATATATATATATATATTACACATTGCATATTTTAATATCCATAGTACTAACTTAATATATTATTATTTGTTACATAACTTTATAAATCAAATTTGCGTTTCTAGTATACATTTTTAATAATTTTTTGAGGTATGTATCAATAATAAAAAATTTTATAATTATAATACATATTTGAAAATTCTTTAAACGATGTCATTAATTATGAAATTATCATAATAAATATAACATGAATAATTAAATTTCAATACAATGTAATTTAGACATTTGAATAAATTTATACAGTAATAAAATATAACTATTAAAATGTTAATGTATATATTTTACAAATTGAAAACTTCATGATATCATGCCACATAATTATTTATTCAATTTTCCCAATCAACTACTTTTTTTTTATGTAATTATTACATAAACTCTATTAAAATTTTATGATCGTAGTATTTTCAACTTAATATTTATAAACACAATTTTAAATAATAAGCTTTAAATAAAATATTTTATAGCTTTTACGAAAAATAATTAGTGACTGTTGATATTTCAGACATTTAATTTAAAGATATTTATAAAATGTTAGTTCAAATTAATATTAGAATATCATGGTCAAAGCAAAGAAATTGAATAATATGTCATATAATATTACAATGAATGAATCAAATTTATAATTCAATTTTTATTATAATTATTTTTCATAATGATGTAATATTTATGATTTCGAAGAATACAATTTCAATATCTTAATTATTATAAGCATTTAAATACAATAGTATTCACTATTATTATTAATTATATTTATATATTTATATCAAACAATATTGCAATTTTGTTTTAAATCAATGAACGTTTAATATACAACTAAAATATTTAATATCTTAAAATAGTATGTAACTATATTATACAACTGTAACATAACTATGACATGAGAGTAATCAAACTATAGGCATCGATTAACGGGCTGTAAATTATAATTTTTAGTAAAATATTTTTAATTTAGATATAGGAAGCCGAACTTATATGTATATTCAATATTGTACACCTCGGTTTGAAATAAGTTGGCAGAAGGTATATGGGGAAGGGAGATTCAAACAATAAATATATAGTATGAGCTGTTATAGTTAATGTGAACTTAAATGGAATGTCTTCACGCTGTAAAAGTTGTACACGTACTTGTAAGTAACAAGTTACCGACATAGGCATTTACTATTGCAGTGCACACAATACGACACAACGACGTGATTTGACGTGAAAGCACCTTTAAACTTTAAAGACTGTGGCACGTCAATTTAAAATAATATAAGACTAAGAAGAAAATCCTACTAATTAACTCATAGTTATTATTGCGGATTTATTTTAATAGAACATGTGTATATTTTGGGAGTTCTACGGTTGGATATTATAAGGTTTCACGTGAAAAGATGACTTCAACTACGTAATATATAGTTAACTATTAAAAAATAATCCCTGTAATTCACAAAAAACGTGCTTGGATGAGATTTGAATTTATTTTCAAATGAGATTTTGGGGACAGCATACGCGTATTTAGACTCAATAGTGCATTCTGAGGAGCTATATAATCGGTACGTCTACAATGCATCCAAACAAACGTACTTATTACAATAACACACACACACACACACACACACACACACACACACACACACACACACACACACACACACACACACACACACACACACACACACACACACGTGTATTTATATATATATATATATATATATATATATATATATATATATATATATATATATATATTTATGCATATTATATATGTGTATATATTGTGTATATCTCAATAAGTATAAATGCGGATGGTCGAGTCTAAGGGTTTAGCACCCGGGGGTCGAACGATAAATTATCCGTTGGCAGTGGCTATAAAAGTCTAGTGGTACCGCTGCAGTGACCGCTACATGCGCAGTATACGAATCGCTTCATTGAGCCCACTGTAGGATTTTCGGAATGTTTTTGTAATGGAAGAAAAAACCAGCAAAATAGTACAATTCGGATATTATGTGGTCTACGTATACACAAATACACCGATACGAGTATAAACGTTTGTGTATATAGCTGTTACACATCGCATAAATGTACACATATATGCAGACGTTGTGTACTTATGCGGTATTAATGGTATTGTTAAAATTTTAAACGATTCTTGGCCATAATATAAACTGATTGCCATCTTTTAGTGTGTTTTCCTGCGTTATATCGTCGTTGTTATTATTTCCACGATATAATAAAAATCGGACACGCGCGATTCCCGCAGTGTTATTATCCAGATAATTTGTCACATCCAAGTGATTTATGTGTTCGAGTAAGCGCGCGCGCGCAGGCTCGTCGGCACTACGAGGGGGTCCTCCTCTTCGTCGAGATTAAATCGGAAACGCCACAATAATATCACAGTGTGTGTGTGTGTGTGTGTGTGTGTGTGTGTGTGTGTGTGTGTGTGTGTGTGTGTGTGTGTGTGTGTGTGTATGAACCACAATGTACTAAATACCGAAGGGACCTTAGTCTGCAGGCATTTTCAGTTAATATTTACTGGTTTTTATAATAAAATGACTCGCACCACCACGTGTGTGTATGTGTGTTTGTGGGTGCGTGTGTGTGTATTTATTTGTGTGAAATACGCGCGTTTCGACTAAACGTGTACACGCAGATACACACGCGTTACATGTGCGTCTCCGATTTTTTTGAATAAAAACCTAGTATCCCGGAAATTCATGATTTGACCTCGAAAATGACTCGATATAATGCCACTACCACATACATGTTAATATAATAATAATAATAATAATAATAATATAGAAGTCCTTTCAGGAACTCAAACGTCATTGCATTGCGTTCATACAGCTGCAAATCTATTCAAATACTGTCTTAAAATATCACTATATTGAACATTATACACAGTATAGCTACTGCCTACCACATATATATTCTACAGTTATTCAGTACGTTTTTCATTGCTGTCGTGCAATTGAAATATGTGCATTTTCGTCGCGTACAAAATGTATAAAAAAAAAGAGTCTTTATCGCACTTAATTATCGAAAATAAAAAAATTAAACACGTGAATAACCATATGGCTATCATGGTTTCATATTTATACCATGGCGACGTTATAGCAACTCTACGGTAGATATTTGTTTTTAATAAACCCATTGATGTAATATCATAATATTAGACACCTACCAACGAATTTACGTATATATATGTATAAGTATTTTTCATTAATCGTTTATGTGTAAAGAAATGAAAATAATAATGTGTATTTTTAAAAAACACGTTTACGGTTATTAGCATAATAATTGACAAATCGATGAATAGATAAAAAACATTATAATAAGAAATGAAAATGTAAAACAGAACACTTTGTAAATTGGATACTTTGTTTGACTGTCTGTTCGATTGCAGTGAAAGCGCTTTAAAACAACAAATAAATACTTATCAGAACCATAATAATTTCACAATATATGTAAAACTACTAACGAGTAAATATTTTTATTTAACTGTAATTTAGTATAGGTATGAAGTAAGAATTGTACTTAGCTACGCTTGTAAATTAACATAACATTGTTGTTGTAGATACATACATAAACTTTTATGTTATTATTTTTACTACTAGTATCATAAAGCGTAAGTACTAAATATATTTTAATCTATATAAATGTATACATAAGTAATATGAGTTAGTGTTTAAAGCACATGTAAACTTAAGTTTTATAGATAAAAAAAAAACCTAACGGTTTGCTAAACAAATTATAACTCTACGTCCATACATTGTGTTCATAAAATATTATCATGTTCTAGCCCTCCATCCCTTCAATGTCAAAGATTTATTGTTTGCTTGACAAAATCTAAATGAAAAAAATAGTTCTTTGACGAGTACTGTCGTTAGTCACTGATGATTGGATTCGAGTTTCGTATGTTTCGACGAGTTGATGCGAACCTCATTCGATGTTCAATATGCTAAGGGATAAAATATGATTCGATCGGCATTACTTTTTGGGAGGCTTCGGATCTAAATCGAGGAAATTATAAATATTTAAAGTATATTTCACGAGCGTAACATTATACTTGAATCACGTTTTGAATACTAAATATACAAAAAAAATGTCAGAAGCTCCGTGGAAATTAGTAGACCTGGTCGATTTAGGCCTATCCCCTTTTCTCTAAAACAAAAAATGTTCACAAAATCTCAATTCCCAACGTTGAATCAATAAATGAATTAGCCAGTAGTTATAATAAGTGTACCATTGGAATTTCTTTGAATGTTCAAGTTAAATGCATATACCGCAGTCGTGATTAAAAATAAAAATAAATCCATATTTTATTACATTTTTTGGTACAATAATATAATATATTATTTTACTAAACGTTTAGCGGTAAAACACAATGGACAAAGAGTAAAAGCCGTTCTTTAAAATCGGAGCTGAAGCCGGAACAACCTAATTGTTTTAACGATGACTTTTATCGGAGGTTTTAGATTTTAGACAAGACATCGCATGTATCGAATGTGTTTTTTTAATTCATAAATAACTTTCTAATATCGTCTAAGTTTTGGAAGTGTTATTTTTAGAGACGCGTCAAAAATAAATGATTTTCTGTTTTATGAAAAAAAATATTGCACTTCAGTTGATGCTCTTTCAATGGCATATTTTAATAACGCGTATATCTGTGGAGAGAGGTATTCTCTTTGTTTTATACTCAACAATCATTATTATTTTTCCATGACAAGATATTATGTTATCAGATACCGTTTACGGGTAAATACATGAACGCGCGTCTACTGGGAAAAGGAAAAAAAGAAAAAAATGTAAGCCGCGCCACCGGCCGGGATACCGAGTCGGCGGCCGCCGGAGTTGAACGGCGCACGCATATCGCGGGAACGTGAGAGATGCATTTCGACACGACGTCGACGCGCGACGGCTCGACTCGGTGCACTGGTGCCGGTGTAACAGGCGATTTTTACCCCCCTGAAAATTTTACCGGGGGGGTAAAAATCGCCTGAGGTAAAAATCGCCTGGCGTAACAGGCGATTTTTACCCCCCTGAAAATTTTACCGGGGGGGTAAAAATCGCCTGAGGTAAAAATCGCCTGGCGTAACAGGCGATTTTTACCCCCCCAGAAATTTTACCGTAGGGGGGTAAAAATCGCCGGAGGTAAAATTCGACTGGTATTACAGGCGATTTTTACCCACCTACAAATTTTACCGTTGGAGTAAAAATTGCCTGGCACAACAGCCAATTTTCAGTCATCTACAATTTTATTAATTTCACTATATGCTGGGATAATATTTGCCACCCAGATAATTAATAAAATTGTAGCCCTTTTTCTATAATAATATTATATTATAATTACTTATAAACTAAAATTTTAAAATAATACAACTACTGACTGGTAATGATTGGTAGTCGTCAATTTCAATAATTAATATAGGTAGGATACCGGCTAATAACCACGATGTTGATGCCAGAACAATTATTAAAAAAAAAAAAAAAAAAAAATATAGGTAGGTACGTCAACGTAGAAATAACGTCAACGTAGAATCCAAAAATAAATCGATCCGAAGAACGATGAAAAACAATTGAAATATCTATTGATAATGAGTTCACTCGATATGCATCGATTACAGACTGCTATCCGTCTATTCTATAATTAAATAATGATATATTCAGTATTCGATGGTAATATTAATGATAATATTATTGAAGTTATTTTTAAAATTTCACTAAGGGACGTCTATGCCATCTAAGTTGTCTGATAACACCGTGGTTAGACTTGACATTATCTATGTATGAATTATACCAGTTATACTTGAAATGTTTTTATTTTAGAATATTTAAACAAATTGTATAAATGTTATCATTGTTTCAATAATAATCATATTCTACAACAGAAAAGATTATTATTTTTGGCGTGCAGCTGCAACAAAGAAATTATAATTTTAATTTATTTTGTTTATTAAATTAAGTAAAAATGTTTAGACCGTGGGAAGATATTCCAAAAAGAGGTAAGTTTTACTATTTTTAGTTTTTACTCTAAATAAACCAATGCCATTTGAGTAAGAACTTATATAAAATATTATTATTAAAAAACTCGTAACCCACTTAGAAATTAAAAAGGAGTAAAATACTAAATAAAAATACAGATCGCATTCTTTTTTAAGTTTGATAATAATACACAGTAGGTATTACCAGTCAGCAGTTGTATTATTTTGCATGCCATGCAATTTTTACTTCAACGGTAAAATTTGTAGGTGGGTAAAAATCGCCTGTAATACCAGTTGATTTTTACCCCCAGCGGTAAAATTTCCGGGGGGGTAAAAATCGCCTGTTACGCCAGGCAATTTTTACCTCAGGCGATTTTTACCCCCCCGGTAAAATTTTCAGGGGGGTAAAAATCGCCTGTTACGCCAGGCGATTTTTACCTCAGGCGATTTTTACCCCCCCGGTAAAATTTTCAGGGAGGTAAAAATCGCCTGTGACACCGGGCGCAGTGTGCACCGTGGCGGTTCCACGATCTGCGCGGACGAAGTTCGAAAAACGCGTGACGTATCTCGATGTCTTCGTCGCATACTTCACGCGCGTATACGATGGTAATCATTATGAGATTTTGTTTTGATACTTCTAATAGATAAATTAATTTCCTTAACACTAGACTGCCAAGACGTATCAACTTTAAATTGAAATTTTCTTTGATCAGACATCAAACAAGTAGAAACAATATATTTATAGTTACATATGCGTAAATGTTTGAAGTGTATACACAAAACACACATTGATAAATCTGAATACGCTTTTTCAAAATAAATACTTATATTCTACTTTAATACGAATTTTTTTAAAAATAATTCTCAAGATATATAAACACTAAGATGGAAAATAATACCAATTTATATAGAAAATAATATGTAGATATTATACATCAACATATTACGTATGTAATAATGTTATATACATTAACTAAATTGTGGTCGTTAGTTCATAAAATAACTAATTAGTATGTTAGATGATTATTTAAACCTCGATTTAAACTATGTATTTTTGTATTATTTCAATACCTTTGGCTAAAAGTGCTCGTAATACTATAAAATAACGGAATTTCATACTTTAACGCTAACAATTATAATTTTTATTAGTCACACATATTCTTATAGATGTTATCATTAAAAAATCTTTAAATGTACCATAGTAATCAGCTGCATATTCAATAAAATGCTATAGCTTATAAGCGTTTAATAATTAATTGTTACAATTATGGAATTACTATGAAAGCTTACTATTTTTAACTTTAATAGAATGACGTAAGGAGAACTTCATTAAAAAATGTGCCACCTCATAAAATTTATAATACGAGTAAGTTATGCGCACAAATTAAAAGCTATTAAAACGTACATACATTTTATATTTCAGATGAAAAATATAAAAAAAACACTCAAATAACTAATTTTAGATTCTAAGTAAAACAATTTTGTAACAAAAAACATGCATTTTTTTCCGGTCACTCTCAAACAATCTGAGTTGATTTTAAAGATCGGTAAAAAAATCTATACTATAATGTTATGCGCAACTTTTCTATAGAAAAGAAAACAAATGAAAAATGCACACTAGAAAATACTTTTTTCAAATATGTATTCCGATAACTTTCGAAAAAACTACAAACTCATGTGAGTAATACAACAACATAATATAATCTTGACGATCTGGAGTCTACCATGATGTCTTCTCTTAGAATTATAAAATTTATCAAATGAAATATTCTTTAACTTAATACTGAATAGTGTTTCAATAAGACAAATGAGTTCAATAGAATATATTTAACAGGTAAGTCAACATGTTGATAAACAATCGATGAAGATAAATGCATTTAAATTATGATTTATCTATATACGTATGAAATATTTCAACCAGAATTTGTTATTTGACGTTCCGTGACATCTAAATCATATAGGTAATTAATCAAAAAATCTTCAAGTCTGAAAGTGTATTATAAACACACATAACAGGACCTGCATTTAATGTGTCATCCATGTTTTTGATGTCCGTAGAACTAAATTCTTGTAGTGTGCGTACACACACACAACGCTCGCACACACGTAGACACATACATATGTCTACGAGTGTAAAGAATATATTCGAAAAACAGTTTTGTATTTTCATTTTCAAATGTGATTTATTAAAATAGGTAAAACGCAGTTTGTATTCCTTTTTATAGAAGAGTTTTATACTAGTGTACGCAGCGGACCTGATTTATGGTCACATTTAAATGAAGTCATAACGAGATGTATACATATCTCCAGAAAGACATTAATCTTTACGAACAAATTACTTTACACCGACTAGTCTTCATTTTTTTTTTTAATAGATAATCGCTAAGGACCTGGTCCTTTTCTTAATTATAATCGTCATGTATCGAGTACTCGGATCCCTTTAACTCGTCCTAGTTCAGAATGTCCGCGAGCGCGCGCGCCGTATGTACTATATATATATATATATATATATATATACTGCGTGTACTTAATAGTACGGTGTTATGTACACTCCTTGCGTCCTGATCTTATATTTTATACCGCGAGCAATACAGTCACCGCGGCGTGTTTGTAATAAAACGGTGATGACGATGATAGTAATAATAATAATAATAATAATAAAGCCCAACGTAATCCTACGGTGAGTACACGTGTAAGTCATGTATATTACGGATGTTTATACACCGGAGCGAGGGGGTCACAGCAGCGGTGTATAGGATTGGACGCGGCAGATCGCGACGAAGAATACAGGGAGAGAACGAGAAGGATGAGGATAAATAGTAAAGAGAATCCTTTCTGAGTTATTGTCATCGTCACACGCCGAGAGTGTGGCCACTTAATATAATATACATAACCCAAGTGTAACCGCGTTGTTTAACAAATGAAAGCCATAAATATAAACGAGTTCTTTTTGGTGTATGATACATAGGGTATACACCATACACACGCCACGGTTACTGTTATATTAATACAGAAGCTGAACGCGAGACTGACCCAGAGATAAAAAAAAAAAATGTCACGTCTTGAATTATACGGAAATCTACTCGACGCTGTTGTATTTATATAGGATGAAACGATTTTTTCTATGGTACGCGTAAGTAAGATATGTATACGTGATTTGTCTCTTTTTTTAAGACCACCGTCAAGCTTTATAGTTTTCATAACTCATAAATCATTATCAAGTAGGTATACAATAATACAATGTATGCGTTTTTATATTTAATCTTCTACATTATGCGTTTGCCGAAGGCACATGTTAGTGCATATTGCAGATTGTATACTTTTATAGCAAGTATGCACTTGTCATTTGAATTTACAGTCAAAGCGTGTACGTGAAAATTGTATTTACAAACGTCTGCTCACGTATTTAAAAAAATATCTATTATTATAATTTAATAAAGTTTTTGGAAATTTAAAACCAAACGGGTATTCAATATGTCAACTAAAAAATGTATGTATTTTTTAAAATAGTATGAAAAGTGAAAATGTACTCAAAAAATAAAGCTAATTTCATAAAAGTAACAAATAAATTAAAAGAAAAATACTGCTGACTTTAACTATTGATGTAGAGCAGAAAGCTCAATAAAAAAATGTCAGAGAATAATTATCTCATAAAATGTAATTACAAAGTTAATATGATAAAAAATAAGATATTTATCTATAGTTACTATAATATATATAGAGTATGTGTATACTCTGTATACTCTGACGCGCGTCATAGTAGCAAGTAAAATGTCTCGAAAATTTATGATTCCCTAAAGAGATTGGACATAATTGTGAATCATGTGAGTTATACATCAAAATTAGTGCATAAATCAAGGACCCGTCAATGCAGATTGAAAATCGCGATTTTAAAGTGGCTGCTCATTATGCAAATTATACTATACATTTTCTGAATGGTTTATAGTTTGCAGAATTTATTACAAATTCACTATAAAGTGTGAATAATTCAAACTCTTAGATCAAAATGTATTATTAGAAGTTATTGATTATAATGTTTTAAACATTAATTTTAAAATTGGAATAATTAAATATTGCATTTGGAATTTATGATTTAAACAATTATTTCTTACGTAATACCATATGATTATAAATGTTATATTAGGCGTCAAAAATCGTATTGTTATTTATAATACTCCAATGTTGAACGAACAAACTAACATTCTTGCAAAAGCCAAAAAACTGTTTGAAAGATGCAGGAAAATTGGAAATCAAACAAATCTATATGAACGTAATGTTTTGATAAACGTATGGATACTTAATTTCAAATCAAATCTGAAATCAGTCAATGATATTTGTGAACGTCACCGCTGTTTTATGATAAAAATAACAAAAACAATAATATGAAACAAAAGTGTTTATTATTATTATTATTATTATTTACTTTTTTTTTTTTGACTAATTAATAGAGAAATTTCCTTTAAACAATACTCATCCATTGTCAATGAAGAGGACTACATTTTTTTATCATTCAGAATACCGGTATACATCGGGCCACCTTGTAGTAACAACCGAAAACAAAAAAAACACGTTCCATGTCGCAATGGACAATAATTCACAATCACTTCAAATAAGATGCTGAGAAAATAAACGTTTGGTTTTAAAGTAACCAATTAAATCAATTTTTTTTTCAGCCTTTGGTTTATTAAGTGTAAAATTTTATATAATTCGCGTGCTTCTACTTCAATGCTATCAACGTAAAATAACATTATTAACACGTTTATATACTTTGAAAAAATACAACTAACCTTTATCATCGATGTATAATATAAAAGCTTATGAGTTATGATGTACAATTAGTATAGTAAGTATCTAATCGATTTCCAAAACGCCATAGCTGTTCGAAAAAAATATTAATATTTTAGTGATTATTATCTACATCTTGTTAACATTAAGATTTTTTTTTTAATATTTGAATACGTTTTTGTGTTGAACCTAATTATTATATTAGTTTATAAAACACTAAAATCTTATAGAAATAAATCTCATGAAGTACGAAGTTTGGATACTTAAATAATTCATAAAATGGAAAATAATAAAGGTGCCAATAGTTAATCAAATTGAATAAGATTCCTAGACAATAATTGAATAATCAGTATACTTAATACACACACATACACACACACACACACACACACACACACACACACACACACACACACACACACACACACACACACACACACACACACACACACACACACACACACACACACACACACACACACACACACACACACACACACACACACACACACATAATATATATATGATTCACTAATTATAATGACATAGTACATACCTATTAATTTATAAATGTAAAATTAATCATGTAGTATATACATTGTTATTACATTAGACATTTATCTACAAACTATAAAAAAAAACGTTTACAGAAGAAATAATTTTTAAATAAATATTTGCTCTAGTTCAAAAACATTCAGATTTATAAGTTAAATGTACAAACTAGAGTTCAATCACAAACCAATATTATCATCATTTTCAAATAAAAATATTTATCTTGAAGTTAGTAAAGTTTATCTATCTAATTTTTTACTTTAATTTGATTTTTGAATTTAACAAGGTCTTCCAATTTTAACTCGGCGTTCTAGGTAGGCAATGTAAATACAATTGAGTCCAGAGTTTTTTTTTAGCTATCCATTTAAACACAATCGGAGTTTAAACACAGTCCATTTAGACGCCGTCCGAATAATAAACATTAAAAAAAAATTAAAAATAAACAAATAAAAAAGTCCCCTCCTTCTTATATCATTAGTTGATTTACTCTTGCTTTCAAAACACTAAAAAAAACTTGTTTATAGGCATGAGCTTAAAAGGCAATGCATTTAGAATATTATAATAGAAGCCACTTTGTTTTTAAAATAATAAAATGTTGAAAACAGTTTTGTGATGTTTTCGAAGAATTATTACCGTGAAGGATGATGAAACTAGCTATTTAGATCACACCAATTTACTAAGTAACGCGAACATAACATAACATAACTTAAAATCACATAAAAATAATTTAAAGATACCGAATCAATGATTTTAATACAAATAATCCTAAAACATAACTTGAATTAGATTGTCTAAAACACAATACGTTTTTCTTTAATTTTGATAATTCAAAATACGAAACCATATTAGTAGGTAGTTTTACGTGGCAATTTCGAATACATAAGATGCACACAATTTAATTGTCTAAATAATGTGTTTTCATGATTGAATAATTATATTATTGCTGATTTTATTAAAAAAAAAAAATTTTTTTTAAACTGACTAAAATATCAAAATCTTCTTTGATTTCAAATAGCTTCATTGAAATTGAATAAATTTAATCATTTGTCTTCTATATTTACTCTGTAGTATTCGTATTAACTAGATAGTAGATACTTCGTACACCAGCCACACGCCGATATTTATCCCAAAGTTAGTGGAAATATAAATTTTAAATTTGACTAAAATACATCTAAAATCAATGACTCAACAGTCTTAAACTACAAAATTTTGTTTTTCATAACATAAATTAGAGGTACCTACATTTTAATGTGCTATTATTTCTGTGGTAGCATGTTGTGCTTTTGGTAATCTATGTAACAACTAAAACCCTATTCGAAGACCATTTTTCATTAACATTTAGCATATATATGAAGAAATTTATTCAGCGTTTTTTTTTTTTTTTTTAATGAATATTTGAATGGTCTCCGACATTTGATAGGAATTTTAATCTACTTGTTATTATTATTTCGTGTAATTTCATAGATTCGAACAATTAATTTAAGGTTTTTTATTAATCTCAAATGAGTTAATACGAAAATATTTTCATATATTTTTTTAATATTATTATCTATACAAAAAAAAAAGTGTTCGCCTATGTTAGAAACAATTTAATTATACGCTTTAAATATAAAATGCCATAATATTTTTAAATGAAATATGATGATTACTTATGATAACTGTATGTTTTTAAACTGCATTTTTTTATTATCTCAACAATGATGAAAAAAAACTGACGTTGGCCATTCTAAGAAAATTTAAATACCTTTAAATTTATTTAGGTAGGTATACATGCTAGTATGAAGTATGCAAGTACAGCTCACTTAAACGGTGAACAGAGAACTTCCAAATTATTTGTAAACAAATGTACAACATGAACGTTCATACAAACACAAATTGTATGAATAACATCATTTAAAATAATATTATTAGTAAAAAAAAAAACGATTTCTTAGATGACTATTAAACTAATTATATATATATATATATATATATATCTTAGCGGAATAATCATATTATAATATTATGTTTGATGTTAAATATCACACATTCTATTAAAACGCATATTAAAATACGTCATTATTATAAAGCAATCTATTTTGATTAAACTGCAGTAGATGTGAAAAAATGTGTTTTTAAAAGAACATTGAACTCACAGTTTTTGGCAAACCGATAACATTATCACTATTTGTAGTTATTAACCCAGACATGTGGTGAATCCGCACAAACAATTACATAACTCGCTAGACAACGACATAAATATGTCTAGAAAAATGTCTACACTTATAGAAAAATAATAGTATGAAATTAAAATTCATTTTACCATAATATCCAGTATAGTGATACATAAAACATTAAAAATGTACAATTAAAATTAAAACAATGATAAATAATTTAATTTGAAACTTTTAACTTTTAACAATTATTTATTATTCCATGCTGATATTTATCTTCATTTTACTTAGTTCGAACATATATTTTTTTGTAAATGCCTTTGTTTTAAACCTTTTTTCATTGCTCCAAATATACTTTAAGTAAAAATTCACTCGAACATAAAGAAATATTTATATAATAATAAATACTAAATTATATTAAGTACGTGCAGTTACGGATCGGGCCACATGGAATTCGGTAATTTTCTCGGTGAGCTGCTTTTTTTAAATAGCCACTTAAATATACCATAATGTTTATTATGAAAAGATTAAATACATTTTTAGGTATAAAATATTAAAATATATCTTTGCATAAAACTATAAAAGTGGTTTCAAGTTGAAAATTCTCAGAATCAAAAATGTGTATTGATGTTAGCAAAAAATGTTTTTTTCATTGTACACGCAAACAGAACAAGTGGTTAACTTAAATTTTACCGAAAATATACATCACTATGTACGACAACGACACATCAAAACGAAATTTTGTTTTTAAACAAGGTCTTCCAAAAATATTATGGATTAATCTATGTGTATAATAATATCACCTTTGACTTTGTACACACTGTATACTGTCACATTATTCGGTCAACATAAAACGTATGTCTGAATGGGTTTAAACGACGTAACAAATGGCAAGCAATTTATTATTTTACTTATTTAAACTCATTATGTCATTAATAGATATTATAATTTTGCTCTGTTTAATTGACGAAAAAACATTACAATGATAGCGCTGAAATCAAAATCTATTATTTTAATGGGATTTTTATTAGTTTCTTCGGAACGTGTGTGTGCGTATTACAGTCATTGACATTTTTAAATGACTGCCAAACCGATAAATGAAAGACCGATCATCGGTGTATACAGTATATTATATAGTATCGTATTTCGAGTACGTATACAAGAGCAACACATTTGTATGTACGTTCGAGAAAAAGTTTGACGTATCAGACAGCTGACGACAGGACCTGCGAAATGTGATATGACCTTTTGTAGACACAAAGGTATACCGCCCGACGAACGTATTGTTGTTATCCGACGATTTTCCGCCGCGTCTTAGTTTCCTTTTAACTCGAACCGAGGGACATAATACAATTTTTTACACGACAAATCTAGACACGTTAACCGTAGGTAGGCAGGTATATATATTATACGAAAAAAAAATAATAATAACAAAACCGTTGGTCGGATTACTTCAGTTGTTAGTCTGTACAACGAAAACTACGAAATCGTAAACGGATCGCAAAAATCGTTTGACACCGTTCAGTTTACCGTCGAGTTTAATCCACAAACGCAAAATCTTCTATCAACCATTGAATTCGAAAAAAAAAAAATATATATATATGGACCAATAGATATCAAAAACCCATAATAATAAGTATAAAGTATGGCATGCGTTTTGTTACAGAGTCGTTATCGTTTAAAGGGGAGGATGTGAGATGTGTCTGTGGTCGAGTGATTATTTTCAAGGGGGCGCTAAATGCGATACGATTATGATTAAACCGTATAATGGTGATACGAGGGAATGCTGCAGCTTGATATAAAAGAACTACAAGTAAATAGAATCGGCCGAATGTGGCGGGTATAATAACTTTTGAATACAATTTTATTTATACACCGTAATAATGCTCAATTTATTAAATCATTCACTCATAGAGAGTAAAACCAACACTAAACTCTCCTAAGTAGTAAATAAGGCCCCTACCCTCCAATAAACACCACACACGAATTATTATAGGGTGAGTATCACGACGTAATTAAATGTGATTTCAACATTAAACAGGCAGAACTTCGTGGTACACTTTGAATTGTCAGTAAGTGTACTTATAATAATTTATATATTATACATTTTCACAGAAATGAGTCAAAAATAAAGAATCCAAATCTCTTTAATTACTTGAATCAAACTTATATAATCATAAACATAATTGTAGTAAATAAACGTTGTCAATTGACAAAATATGTAGAACTTAACTATTTGAAACTTTAAAAATCTGTATTGTACAATTGATTTTAAGAATATATATATATATATATATTAAAATGTATAACGAACAAACAAAATATAAGTGTTTGTAAAATTCCTTTCTATCATAATTACCTAATTATTTCCAACTATATATGTAATAAATTTGTATAGGTCAATAATAATTTTTGACCTACAAACGGTTATTAGTGCGATTAAATTTGGACTTTACAATGTTTAATAAACTATTTATAAAGTCATATAGCACAATATAATAGCGATATACTTACGAAGTGGTTTTATTTGTAATTCAATTAAGCATGAAAGCGCGCGGACCCATATAATTTAACCACGTGATTAAGTGAAAATCACAAATTACAGTTATGAGTTATCTGTTGTACTGCACACATATTTGCATGTTATAACTTAAACAAGTTTCATAATAATAATAATAAAACAAACAAAAGCAATAGGTACTTAAAAATATATAAATTGATTGAATTATAACACGTAGACACAAAACCTAACCGAGCAACGTGGAAAATCATAGTTTTATAGCTCGTGTGCAATGTGTTAGGACGTCGACTTCATTCATTGCCTTCGGAACAAGTGCGATCGTATACATATATAGAAACTGCGTTAAACGTGCGAGGAGTCTATATAACGACCGCGTGGCGTTTCAATGTTATTTTTCGTGATGTTTTGACGTAATACCCAGCGATTATTCATCGGACCCATCGGTATTGCCCTGTCGGTAAACTCAGACAATGAGACTCGAAAAAAGACGATTTGGCCATTGTAATTCGGTTTGTACGCGTATGCACACACATAAAAAACGCACGGTCGGTCTTAATTAGGTTGTTGTTGTCCGCAGAACTGGTTGTATCGGAGCTACTGGTAAAAATTGAAATCCGACCACGACGACGTCGGCGATGTTCCGTTCAATAAATATTTTTTTTTCTCCTTTTCGTCGACATGCGGCGGCCCGTGGATTTCTGAATATTAACGTTAGCACCTCGAACCTGTTTCTGCTCCTCCTTGCGCCGGTCGTCTTCCATATCTCTACGGAACTTAGTTTCGCATAAATCATCATGTGTTATTATTGATAAATAGCTGACGGATATATTTTATTCCTACGTTTCAAGAATGTTACACGAAATCAGGTGTGGCCATTGCTCCGAGCCAATCGGCGTTTTTTGGCAATGCCAGCATCAGCCATGAGTCGTGACATTTGAAAAAACAACACACCGAAAATTATTGCATCGGCCCAAAACGTAGTAATTCGGTTATTGTCAATTAACGGATGCGACCGACAGACAGTCATCAGGTGAATAATTATCGTCCAATATACACACATAGTACATTTCACATACATGCGGTGCAACCACTCGACGCTGAGACAACAATGCGAATAACAACACTATAATAACACATAATGAAATAATTGTGGTCTCAGGCGCGTACAGACCGCCCAGTAGGTCAGTGTACAAGATTTCAGTGTTGCGTACAAAAATAAAAAAAGAATAGAAAGAAAAAGAAAAAACGAATTTCCTTCGATAATATCTGAGTCTCATTAAGTCTCATTTTCGCCGTGATTGAATTATTCTCAGTAATTCGGACTTGATAAAACGTATGTTAGAAAAACAGATCGGTACAACGATAATGCCATCACTCCGTTACGTATATTATATTGTCCAGTACAACTGGTGGTTCCCGCTATATTCATTTCCGAAGACACTGGAGAGAATCGTTCATGTTTTTTCTTTTCGTAATTATTCATCACAGTTACCTCTATTGCTTTAATGACAACACCCTCAGGAGAAGGAAGAGGTGTGACCCATATGCTCATAGTTGACCGTCGCTGTACACAAGACTTCAACAATTCTGCTGATACAGCTTCTTCGGCACTATGCTAAAACACACTATCGATCTACAAATACTTTATTTCAAGGCAATTAAAATTTTTTTTTCATCACTTTAACTATTAAGGTCAAACTCCTGTCGTGTGTAGCGTTTCACATGACTTATAGGTAGGTATTGTCATTTGTTTATATACAATGGTCTTAAAATGATTATTATTTATTATTCAGTTGAGGAAAACGTTGATCGTAATATGGAATATGTCATGTCCAAATAAATAATGAACAACTATACATATTTTATAATACTTTCATCCAGTTTGATAACATTCGAACACTGATGATAATATTCAACACTTGAACGTAATGGCTAAATTAATTTTAAAATTTTCTATAGACTTCGCGATGGTAAAATTATTTTTAACACAGTATTTTTTTTCAAACAAATTATTATATCAGATATAAAAAATATAAACAATATAAACTTAGGAAGTAAAAAATGTATTTCTATAAGAATAATGACAACCTTTGGAATCCAAATACAACTCGTACATTAATAAATAATACGGTGATATATTAAATTTAAAAAATACCAAGGGCTAAAAATATTCGGATTGAATAGTGGTTCCGTTTTGTTTAAAATATTTTAATTTAAGGAAGCAATAAATTATCATACGTATCCTCGGTATGAATCGGTTTTTAGTCATCAAGATCAAGATTACTACCAACCAGTTTAGTCATATTTGAAGTGTAACAATACAAATTCATGACTTCAGACGGGTAAAAATTTGATTCTATTGTGACTATCGAGTACTGGTCGATGATATATCACTGCATTTGTCTTATTTTTTATAATTTGATACAATCGGTAAACTGACTAGAAACTACGGTTTGTAGTTTGATCGATTCCCTTGAGATCCAACCGTTTATTTCGACTCGTTTACCAAACTTGACCGGTTATTACCAAATTTGGGAGACGCGTGCCCGCTCCAACGGTCATTAGGAATTTTTCTCGCCTAGTCCCACGTAAAGTCAATACACGTACCTACATACTGTACCTACTCGTAATACACATCGATAGCTAAAGATTGCGCATGCTCGTGTTATTATTATCGATTGATATTGTGTTTTTTTCATTTGTAATTACCTAATCATATAAATCATAACTTTCATGACATATAACCGCATGAAATTTAAAGAATATACATTTGTCGTTTATCACAAATGATTTTATCAATATTCGGATTCATATAGTTATTATAACTGGAATTATAATATTCAATAGTATAGCGATTATCAATAATCTATCTATTCGACCAAATAATTTTAATTTTATTTAAGTGTAAACAAAAAAATTTGCATTGTACATTACAGTGTTATAAATGTACAAACCAATAAAATGTATTACTTATTTACGAAGACAATTCAATTCATAATGTATTTATTACATTGTTATCATTGTTATCATTGTAAACACTTTTAATTTGTATATTAATCACTGTACTTAAAACACTCTTTGTAATTTAATTTCTTTGTAATTGCCGAAAAAATGGCGTTAAATAAATAAATAAATAAATAATTTTTATTTTTATTTTTTTTATGCCTTTCGATTTTAGTTAAAGAAAGCAACTTTTTCCATATGTAGTGAGGAAACTATAAAGTAAAATACCTACAGGTAGATCTAAAACATTAAAAAATAACGGAAGAAATGATCAAGTTTATTGATTTTTACTAATTACTTTGATTACAGAGACTAATATAGAGAGAAATGAAAGAACTATGGGAAATACGGGGAACTCGTGGTAGTTTTATACAATGTTTATCATACAGGTTGATTTTTAAACACGTTCACCTGAGTTTTTAATTTGTACAGTATATAAATAGATTTTTTTTATTCACAGTTTGAAATTCTAATGAAACTATGTGTTAATGAAAAAAAATTATTTTTTATTATGACGATTTTAATAAAAAATTTCACTGATTTAGATAAATACTATAATTAACTTCGTATTTTAATATTCTTTTAAAAAATTATGATATAGGTAACAAATTTGACGATCAAACTGAATATCATTGAGTACAGATATACTATCTATACTCAACTCATTTAAAATATAATACTAAAAATTAAGTGTAAATACTAGTAGAGACTAGAGAGGCAGGGGTACTCTGTACATTAACTGTCACTACTACGCTACTTTAACTTAGAATTTTATCTCTTCAACCACTAGTCCAATGATATAAAATTGTTCGGTCAAAATATGAAATTATAATGGTGGTTGTCTTTAAAAAGAAAAAACAACTTTAAAGTTTATCCACCTAAAAAATAAGAAGTAAAAAAATAACCTTTTCTAATATGGGTATGTTGGTTTATAATTGTTTACAAACGGACTTAAAAAAAAATTCAAATTTATGCATTACAAAAAGTTAGAAATAGCGTGAACATGTCAAAAAAATTACTTGTGTATAATGGATTTACAATCTACTAAACAGATCGATTGGTGTTTTAATTTTTACAGATATTTAATCAAATTTATGATTATTCGGTTAAATATAATCCTCTAGTATAATGTTAAAAAGTAGATCTTTTTACTCCTTGCATAAATTAATAAGATAAGTATTTTGATAAAGAACTGAGTGCATTTCAATCGTGTAGGCAAGATAAGTATTTTAATAAAACGATTTCTATTTTTTATTCATACCTACTTATTGTATAGCTATTTAAAATATAGTACTTATTGGAGTAGGCACATGTGGCGTTCTCACGGCACACGATGGCAGAGTGGGCTCCGACTCGTTGGTCGAGTTTTATATGAAAAAATACATAACACTTTACCGAGATCCGTGAGAGATCAGTAGGGAGGCAAATGAAATTCCGAACATACATAACAATATTTTTTGTAAAAACTCACATACCTACAAGTATGTGTGTGGTTCCGGGCTACTTTTGTGAGTTAATACGCCTTCGAAGTTATTTACAAACGCTTTTTGGTCTCTATTGTGTACGTCGGACCGGTAAAAATGAACGGTGCACACGATAAATATCCCGGTGGCGCTGTCCCTTGATACTAAATAATTCGAATTATGCACCCAAACCACAGTTTAGGAATTTTATTCTACGAAACATGATCTGGGAAATGACTAAACAACCGAATTCCGTATTAATACAACGTAATTGATGTTTAAAAAGTCCATTATCACTGAGTGATTGTATGTATGTGTGCGTAATGTTTCAAGAATATATTTTTATTAGGGCACTGGCAGGCGGTTATTGTTAACAAAACTAATAGTGGTCCAAAAAAAACTTGTTAGCAAAATATCCTCATTCATACAGTATGAAAAATCGCTTCAGTGAAAAATGTACTGTATTCATAAGTTCATGAAATGAAAATAATTAAATGCATTTAATTATGTAAGTCAAACTATATCATTTTGTATTCTTCTTGACTTTGTGATAATTTTATTTTATGGTTATTAAACCATAATAGGCATTATTTCAATAAAAAAAGTGATAAAGTTTGATATCATATAATAACAAATTAAATAATTGCGTATTGTGTTTGATTTTAAAGCATATTATTTAATTACACAAAACAGATAAAATTATTTAATTTTTGATTTTCATAAAAGTCAATAACTACTTTTAACTTAATATTTTCAAAGACGAAATTACTTGGAAAAATAATATTTCTATTTTTCTTTTTCAACCAATATTTTAAGAAATATAAATATTTAAAGCTTAGAGTAATAGGATAAATACACAGAAGTACTCCCAAACATTATCTTCCGCTACTCTAAACTTGAATGCCCAAATTTCTTAAACTATTAGTTTCAATAATTCGTGCATTATAAAAATATGTAATACCAGAATTAAAAAATGTATATTACAATTTAAAATATTAAGTTATGATAGTAGTTGTCATTTAAGTAAATCAACAAAACTTCAACAATCACACAGATTATAAAATATAAATTTATAAGCGTTTTTAAATTATACATGAAAACAGTGATAAAAATTAAAGCATTACTTAGGATTGAAAATGGGATGAACGTTCTTAAAAGTTACCCTATGTATAAAAATTAATAACAGTAACAGTACTTTAGTTCTAAATCAACAGTGCTACAAAATTCATAATTCACATTAATCATTACTATCTACATTAAAAAATTATCAAAATGAATGAAAAATTATTTCTATTTTTTTTTTTTCGATAAAAAAAACAATAATATTATCAATTATAATTTAAAAAGTGAAGAATTAAGTAATTCAATAGGTACAAAACAAATTCTAATATTATCGTGACGATAATAAACTTGTACGTTCAACAAATATTTGCTCAGCATAAAATTTAACGAATTGTGTAAAGAATAGATTTAATTAAATAAATCAGGGTTCGTGATACTCTGGAAAAAATATGTTTTGCAATTTATGCACTTCAGTAATCCCCACTTTGATAAAGGTATCGAGATAATTTTAGATACCAATTACATACCTACTTCTGTCTTTGAAAGTATGCCAATATATACTATATTTATCACTTTCATGTCATTCGATTTTAAATCATGTACAATGTACAGGTATATACAACAATTTTAATGTAATTTATAACCACTTGAAATTATCACTATAGTTATAACATAAATGAGACAAATAATTTTGAGTAATAATTATACCATACTGTCGAAACTAATTGTTAAACAAAGTTTCTACTATAAAAATAAAAAAAAATAAAAAAGATTATACCATATGTATAACTAAGACGCAAAGTTATGATTAAAAAATAATAAACATATACATATTTATACATACTACAGTAATATTTTAAGCTGTGTCATTAGATACCATAAGAATAAATATGTTGACATAATGTTCACATTAAATTGTCTAGTGTATGTGTTTGGAATTTAAAAACGACCAATTTTAAATATTCTCTCCCTATTTTCAGAGTTATATTCAAGAGACAAAAATACGTTTGTTTAGTTAAATATAAATAAATTCTTAAATGATATATTATCATTAATCTGAAATAATGTTGTTAACTCCAAAGTTTTTTTTATAATTATCAATGAAAATTGTCTCAAGGCTTTTTATTTCACAAATTAGATTGACGTGTTCAGCAGTATTGAGTAGTGACAATACAATTATTATAATTTATTATAATACTTAAAAAACAATTGAAAAATTGTTAAAAAAAATTATTTACACATACATTTTAATCCCATACTTGTATTCACAGCTTATTTATATTTAAAGTTTATAGTAGATAAATTTTAAAGTATAGGATTAACTTAAAATATACGTTTAAATGTATGCCAGATGTTTGACTAAAAATATATTACCTAGATGCTCGATATTTTTAGTAAGGAAATCTTCAAAGTAAACTGGTTTATACAAATTGAAACAAATGCAACAATAATTCACTCACGAATAGATGATTTTGAACTAATGGAATTCAGAATTCAATTTACACGTTTTAATTCAAATAAAACAATTTAGAAGATATGTTTTCGCGGCAGGCTAATAGTCCAAGGGTAATAATAATAATAACCCGATGGTAATATTATATAATAATACCTTCATCCGGGCTGTTTAGCATAATAAAAAGAAAACGAACCTAAAACACAACTGTTTAACAAGCGGTCCCACACCTCTGTATATGCCCCCTGGGATATGGTGTTTTACACACTAAATTACATCTAAACCGATTTTCCGATATTTTATTTTTTAGATCGTGTCATGTTTAAATATCAAAATATTTTATGACCCTCTAGGATAAAAACCGTAAATATAATAATATTGTACTACCAACTATAAGAATACACTAATGATGTCGATTTTCGTAGTCGGTGATATTTTAATCGGGTAGGTAGCAATAATGAACATTATTGAACTATCTACCAATTAATTAATTCCACTAGCTTCAATATTGTGTAAATAATCATATCATAGGGTGATGTAGAATTCCTTTATATTTATTATAGCGGTTAAGATTTAAAATCTAAATATTTTCAAAAAAAAAAAAAAAACATGACCATAAATCAAATAAACGTAACGCTATTGTTACGAATTCGTAAACTTAAGTCAAAATAAAATAGTTCCTATAAGAGTAGTACAAAAACACTATTCATCAATGGCAAGAGTGAAGAATAAAAAATCAAGTATTACAGTTGGTCTGTTACCGATTAAGATACATTTAATGATTATCATTTATATCTACACGGATGTCTTAAATACATTTATCTCACTGTTTTCATCTTGCCATGAGAATGCATGTGTGAGTTTACGTTGGATGATCGTTTCCAATGTCACGTCAATGTGAAAGCACTCGTGCTTTTATACAAGTCACAATACGTAAGATTAATTTATCGCCAACGTGGTGCCATAAAATCGTTATTATTATAAAGATTGATATTTCTAAAAACAATAGATCTATAAATAACGACCATTGAATTACAATTTATAAGAAAATAATAGGTGATATAAAAAATACAACATCATATAATGTGACCATGTTCCAGTATTATACGTTTGAAGACCTTAAAGTCCTAAATATTTTATGTGCATATGGAATAAAAAAAAATTAAGTGTAAATTGCAAAGTACAGTGTATTACTAATATTATTTAGAAGCAGTGAGAATGTTATTGATATATTCTATTTGAAATAAATAATTTCATTGAATAATACTGCGCTAACGCTTTTTAGTTCAAAAAATATTAATTGGAAATCTTAAGTATTTAATTCAACAATACTAATACTATTTACTTTTGGATTCTGGCTCGTAAGTATCTTAAACTCATATAATGGGAAAACAAGCTTCTAGTAATATTAGCTTCATATTCATTTTATTGTATAGAAGATCTTAATTAACCCATATAATTTTAAGTCATTAACTGTTCAAATTAATTTATATTATATTTAACAGAAAATTAAAGTGTCGATTCTACACGATACAATTTGAATTATTCTTTTTACGTTAAACACACCTGGCATATACATGTTGATATGTATAATACAAATGGAAATTAATTATTTTGCATAAAATATTAGCACAAAATACAATATAGCATACTACGGATTATTAGTACAAGCTACTAATATTTTTATTTTTACTTTTTTTTTGTTTGATACAGTTCTTCGACTTAACAAGAGTCGTTTTTAACTGTGTACAACCAATAAGAAATAATATCTCAAGAGACAAAAAAAAAAACTAAAAATTTACTTTTTGAGTGTTAAAAAAATTAAATACGTATTATATTTTTAATTGAATTTATTGTAGTGGATAATAATTTTGACGAATTAAGTACTAATATCAGTTGACTAAAATAAAAATATCAAATAAAGAATTAATTAAACAGTGTAAAATGTGAAAGGATCGAAAATAAAACTTAAAAGTAATATGTTAATAATATTTTACCTAATTCAGAATTACATTATTTTTTGAATGTATAGATTTATAAATATATACTCTTTTTTCAAATTTGAACTAACATGTATATTATTTAATCCGAGTAGCTTTCTCAGATTTCGCTAAAATATACCCAGAATAACAATAATAATAATATGAGATATACTCATAGTGCCCTTGAATAAATTTAAAAAAGTTCATGTGCACATATGTCACAAGTTAAAGTATCTATTTAATCCCATGACTGCAAGAGGTCATGATACACGTGTAGTCCATTATTAGCGTAATGGATTTAAAAGTGAAAATGAAAAAATGAAAAATGAATGAGAAACAAGAAATAACGAGACAGTTCAAAGAGGGTCACATAGAGCTGTTATATCTATGAAAATCAATCCAAAGAGGATTAGCACCAAAAAAAATTAGTACTAATCAGTCTTGTAATGTTGATCACATTTTTAAAACCGTTTATATTAATAGTGGGATAAAGATATTCTCAGTAACGCAACTTCTATTGTATGAATTGTATAAAAAATATGTTCCATTCTTAAACGCACTCAAACATGTATTTAGTATAATATATATATAATGTGTTATATACATCGCAAAACACAAATTATCACAGATACTCTTCATAATACTCACTCGTCATGATATTACTTGATAAATCGCTTTAAAATCATACGCACGTGCGTGCCAACAGAACAAATTTATACGTTATACCTAAAAAATATTATGAAACCCATAATTTGCATGTATAACCTAGCATAAGTTTCATTTCACGTTAACTAAATTTAAAAAAAAAACATAATGATGAATGTATGTATACTTTAAATATACTTTAAATAATAATATGTGGATTCAACCACTTAACATCAAATCTACATCGTATATTACCGATTATCATGTAATGTTTAACTAACATTGCTTAATAAACATGTTCTATTACCTTATGAATATTTAAATTTTACGAGATATCTAAATCTGTATAAATTTTAGACATACATCAATATCGGACTGTACTCGTATTCGTTTTTCAACAGTATTCTATTTATTTACAAGAATATATTTTAGAACAGGTATTCGTAGTAATTTATCAATGGCACTTCAAAATATAACATAATATATTTTCGGAATCTTGTGTGGTTATAGACAGCAGTTTACTTATTTATCAAAAGATTGATGCATTGAGTATGATATTTATCTAAATTTTTCGATAGGTGCATTTTTTCTGTTTTTTTTCTGCTTTTTTTTTCTTTTTTTTTTTTTTTTTTTATTAATTTTCAATAAGGCAGTGCTGTTTGTAGTGTCGATACTATTGACATGTTCTGTTGAGCAACTGCTGCAGATGTGAGAAACATTTTTCTATGTCTGCTATTCATCGTAAACTGGTTATAACGTTAAGATTATGTCGATTATATCAGTTATAGAAGAAGTAATAACTTCAGGGTTTTTGCATCAATATGGTACATTTTTGAATTCGTACAATTTTACAGCGAATGTATGAACGTGTTTTAAGATTTAAATTAATACATAATATGACCAAGGGATTGATTGATAAAGTACAGACAAAAAAAATAAAATGCTTAAAAATGTAACCACTAGGTACAAATATTCATGTATATTTTATTAATCTATGAATGAATCATTCGCATAACGAGTGACGATTATTGCAACCATTACAAGTATCGATGTTATTGCATTGAAATAAATACACATTTAATTTCCCCCCTTAATAATGAAAAAGTACCAATAAAAGTTTCAAATACAATATTATACTAAGATACAACTTTCTATTTTTGAATATATTTAATGAAGTACCTGGTTCAATCTACAAAACATATTGAAATTCCCTAAATTAAAATTCTACTAGATACAATTTGTTAGTCATAGATTAGACGCATAAAAACATCCAAGCTTCATAAAATATGGTTCATAGCACAGAATGAATTTAGAGTATTTTTTATAAAAATGTATAAATATATATAATTTTTTTTTTTTAATTTTCGTATTTGATATTTACTTATATATAAAAACTAACCTAAAATTAAAAAGTTGACCTCGATACCATATTTGTCTGAAGGTCCTCATGATCAGGAGTGAAATATTATGAATAAGTTAAATTACAGTAATTAGTTTCAATTTACGCGTATCTCTACGTTTACGTTAAATATTGAGTAGGTACCTATTATAAATTTACTGGGTGAATCATTTTTACAATAGAAACTTGAATGAGTTGAATGTAATATCTATTGACCTAATAACACATACATATATTAAAGGTAAGCACATTTCATTACAAAAAATCAAAACGTTCTTATTTTTACACAAAAATAATAATACTTGAGCTAATAATTTTCGTTTTTTTGCCTGATTTTTACAAGTTTTAAATCTTCTTTTAAATTAACAAAACTGCTTTCTCTGTTTTGTAAAATCATCAAAATATCATAATATTCTATGCACTGCCATCACAAAATAATAATAAGAAACAATAAATGTACGCAGGCGTATTATTCTATTACCTATTCGTTTAAAAAAATACTTAGTATATAGTAAAAAAAATATACTAAATACGATATTTTCTTTTAATATTTTGATTCACTATGTTTATATTCAGAGGTATATTATAATGTATACTATACACCTGCACCTACTCGTACAGTAAGTATAATTTTTTTAATTTAATGCGATGTAAAGTTTTAGAAATATAGTACTTCAAATCATAGACTATCTATCTAGTTGAATAACACCAAAAATTATGTTTAAATAAAATAATTACGTATGATGTGACATTGATTTTTTTCATCTCGTGATGAACAAATAAACAATTAATTTTATATTTGGACATTATCAAGCAGTTAATTATTAAATGAGCCAATTAAATGGATTCTTTAGTACGATAGAAACAAATCATATGGATTTCAAAAACATTATTTTCTTAAAATTCAATTATTCAATGTTTTGTTAACAAATAACATCCTCCACCTTCATTCTAGTATTAGTTAAACTCAGGTCCAATTGATTTATTGCCGATAGTAGTTCATTCAAGATTCATTTATCAACAAATTATCTTTTCGTCATCATCTAAATCTAAAGAATTCCGAAAGACAATGAACAGAAGCCGGTTCTTTTTACGTTTTCACAAATTTCGACAATCCACATTGTATATGATAGGAAAAATGATTCGTGTGTTCATTGGTTGACCTTGATATCCAAATTGTGTTTTAAACTACTGGTTCAGCATGTTTCAAAAACAGAAAATTAAATTCTTTGAGAAAAAAAAAACAAATTTACCAAGATAAATCTAATTATTTGTAATTAAAATTGTTTATTTCTATTTACATTATTATTTTTCAACGTCGATATACTTCAAATAAATATTATAAATCTTGTAAATTCAACTTCTTACCAAAAAAATATGCATTTTAAATAAAATACAAACAACAGCATAATTTTGTTTCTTATGTTTGTAGATAGCGTAGTAAAAAAAATAACTCATGAATCTTGGTATAAAGAACTAAGAAATACGTTTTGAAACAATGTGTATTTTCTTATTGTAAAATAATTAAAAGAACATGAATAAATTAATTCTAATATAAATAAACTAGATTAGATAGAGTTACAAATTTAAGCAATAAGTAAAAACTATTTCAATGAATCATAATCAAAAACTTGAAATCTATTGAAGGACGCAAATCTTGAGGTAGGTAGATGTTTCCGGAATAATTGTAGTGATGAAAGTTAAGAATAAAATGTCTCAAAACTTTACAACGAACCTTTACTTTCTTTTAAATAATATTTGGCTGAAGAATAATCATAAAAAAAAAATGTATTTGCAAATGTAAACAAAATAATCTAACAGTGCGATTTATCTGAAGTGGCCAACGTGAATACAAATAATACAGAAAATTACAGATAGTAATTAATTAAAGAGTCTTTATTTACGGAATGTCTTGATCATTTCTTTCCAGATCGATAACGTTCATCAATTGATGAAATATTTAAAAAGTTAAAGAGTTAAAATATTTGAAGCACCTTTAGCGTGCACAAAAAGGAGATGAACTCCTGTGATCGAATAATGAATTAGTAAGCGATGATGTGATTACTTTAAAATCCAAGTGTAAGGCAACGAGGATAGATTTCAATAAGATGTAAAATACAGATACAAATTTATTACGTAATTAATCTACGGCGTCATCGATATGGTCCTGCAAAACTTATATAACGGATACTGTAAGGTGTAATATTGTTATTCATGGTGCAACAATTTATTGGCAGAGTATGACTTCTTGGTGCAAGTTTCCGGAAAGTCAAGCATTTTTTTAGGAAAGCATTTGTGAATTATTAAACAAAGATTTTTGTCATCGACTCATCTCAACAGAAGTAATCCAATACATTCATTTGCTCGATTTCGTGTTTATTTTATAGCACCTAAAAATTTAATACTTTCACAATCAATAAATAAATGCTCTATGTGGTTTTTTTTTATGTCTATCAAATTAATTAGTTTTCATAATTATGAAAATAAATGCATTAAAAAAAGTTGATAAAACGTGTACCCACAGTTAAATATTTAATTTTTATATCGGTCGAAACTTTGTACTTTACAGAATCCTTAAAAATTATACACGCAGTATCTGATTTTTTTGAATCACGAATAATCGAAAATATCTGTTTTTGAGATGGAATTAAGTCATATTATAATGTATATATTTTGAAACACTAACGTTAAATACGATTGGTGATAATTAAAGTTGATTAAATTCACGCGCAACGAGATCAGAGATCATAATAATATGTACTATTTTTTTCTCGTGATTACTGTGATACTATTTTATTGTCCCTAAATTGAGTATACAGACAAAAATAAGTACATTTTTTCGAATGACATTATTTTTCTTCGATTAGATTACATTAAATCATCGCGAGCTTTTAATAATCATCAACCATCAAATCGTGTTGCTTTTTAATGTAGGACTTCGCGTATAATATATAATACGAAAACCGCACGTGTAGACGCGTTGTACAAGCGGTCGTTGCGAAAATCATTCATAAATCATCATATTATACCTACCATCATTTACCGAAAACCCACGAGAAACCACCCGTTTACACGACAACAGATACTTTCAATCGCATCGATACACTTACGTATTTATACCGAATTATGTATTCGTTACGTCACAGAACGTTTAGTTATTAAATGATGTAAATATATTCTACAGATAATGTCCAATACATGTTACAATGTTAAAAACGTTCGATTTTTCCATTGGCCGACAAACACGACAATCGATCAAAATATTACACTGTGCGTTCAAATTGATCTATATAACGTCGATCTGAACGTTTTAATCGACACGTATAGACAATTTGATACTGCGGACGAGTAGAGTGGACGACGCGCACACACATACGGTGAATCAGTGGACGAGGGAAAAGTGAAAACAAAGCGTAATCGTTTCGGACTCACGAAATACGAAGCGCGCTGTTTACAGTGAACACACACACACACGCGATATCTGTTTTCGACTTGTCAAGTCGAGAGATATCGATCGGGATACCTCGGGCGTCGGTACCGAAAACAGGAATATTATTCGTTTCACGCGTGGTGCGCGCGATCCTCCGCGGCACAGGCCCCGCGTTATTACTATGATTAGTACGATTATTATAGGCCCATTAACCGCGATCGTATCCGATTAATAAATAATCTCGGGGACGTCGTGTGACTGATATATCGTGCAACATTTGCACCTCGGCGGCGGCGTAACCGATCATTTCGGCCGGTCGGTTGCGTCGTAACGCCGCGGCATGCGAGCGTATTCACGGCCGTGTCGGCGGCGGAACGTGTGTGGGCTCTGGGAATCCGACGGGAAGAGCGAACGAGACCGGGCGGAGGATTTATCGCGTCTGCGATCAAGGAAAATCGGACGAAAAAAATCCTCCGGCCGCTGATAATAATAATAATAATAATAATAACAATAATACATAATAAATAGTAATAATAACACCTTAACGTCGCGGGCGCTGCGATATTCCGCGAGCGTTGCACGACGAGTGGGTATTAACGGCACGTGTAATCGAGCCTAACTATACACGTCGTTGTACGTGACGCGCGCGAGTGACGACGACGACTTCGACTTATCACGCTTATATCATATACGTAGGAACACTCACCATAATCGCTCGTATCCTCCGACGTGCTGTTCACCACGCCGTCCGGGAACACCTGCAGGTATCTGTGCTTGATGAACATCTTGATCTTCCTCGCGGTGCCCGTGATGTGCGACAGGTTGGCCGCAGACCGGCCACTCCTGGCGGCCGCCGCGACTGCCGTCACCGCGTCCTCCGCGGCCGCGGCCGCCACGACGACGGCGGCAGCGGCCCGCTGTCCCGCGGCGGCGTTCGCGGACCCGAGCTGGTAGTCCACGAGCGACGGCGTCGCTCTGGCCGCCGCGCCGCCGCTGCACGACAAAACGATAACGACGATGGCCAGGTACAACGCAGCCGCCGCGGACCGTACCGCCGCACCGACCGTAGACACGCCGCCGCCGCCGCCGCCGCCGCCGCCGCTGCCGCTGCTGCTGCTGCCGTACACGCGCGACCGTTTCACCATGACTTTAGGCCATTTCCGGGTGCTGTCCCCGGTACTGCGGCCGCGGCGTCAGGGCCCGTCCCGGCGGACGCCCGTGCCCGCCTCGCTGGGCGACCGCATGCCGCCGAACGATAATGACGACGACGACGATAACGATATGATGATACTATCGTGACGGTCGACGGACGTGGAGAGTGCACCGGTTTATTGCTGCTGCTGCTGCTGTTGAAGCTGTTGCTGCGCCGACGGGGTAGAGATGAGGCGTCGCCGTGCCGCCGTCGACATCACGCGCGCAGAAAACGTTCGGATCCGCTGTGTGTGTGTGTGTGTCTCTCTCTCTCTCGCAATACACGGAACAAAAAAACGCAAAAAAAAATACTAATAATAATTCGGAGAAAAAAAAAATTTCAAAATATTATCTTTTAATAAAAAAAACGGTGTCGATTCACGAGCGCGCGCGCGCGCCACTGACCCGTGCGAATTTTCGCCAGTATTTTAGAGGTCGAACACGCGCGAAACAGCAGGAAAAAAGAACAAAAAAAAAAAAAAAATTATAACATTTCGATGATTTTTTTTTTATTTGTTTTTTTTCATATATATATATAAAAGGTCACGGCAAGCGTCAGTCGTCGTCGTTGCGTTTTCGCTTTCGAGAAACGGCCGGTCGTCGTCCGTCTCGGTACGAGATTACGCGGATCGCGGCACGCGTCGTCGTCTCGCGGTCGAGAATCGGATCACTTTTTTTCTTATTCCCCTCTGATACAACATAAACGGCGCGACGTGCTGTTGGCGACTGGCCGAGCGAGCGGCGAACGCGAGGAATCACGGAATCACGGCGGGACCACCAGACGGTATTCAATTTGTCGGTCAGACCATGTGACCCGGCGCGCGCGTGCGGTCCACAGATGGAGCCACCGTCGGAGTCCGTCGTCGCGGCGGCGGCGGCGGCGGCTGCGGCGGCTGCAGCGGCGTTGTCGTCGGGTTCGCGCCGCCGGCCTTCCGTCCTCCCCTCTCGCCCGGTCGTCGACGCCGCCGCCGTGGTCGTACGGTGTAATAGGCAATAACAATGCGTGATCAGGTATCTGCATCATTTACGCACGCCGGCCACGGTTTTCGTATTATTTTTTTGACACGTACCTACCTAATCGTCGACGGTCGAATGAATAATAACAACAATAACAATAACAATAATAATCAGTGGGCAGGGTTCTAGGGTTTTGACCTCGCTACCCTTGAAATTTCTTCTTTCTCCCGAAAATTTTTCTACTCCAATAATCGTAAATTGAATTTAAGATCGAATCCATAATTTGTTTTAACCGATTACTTCGAAAATCTCGCCGTTTGTAAGCGTAAAATATAATTATAAAATTATTGTTGTTTTACTTTTAAAATTGGGTGCATATTGTTTAGTTTTTTTTTTTTTTTATATTTGTGTTTATATGGTATAAATACCATTATCGAATACTTCATTTTATTATAATTGTATTATTAAATTACGTACTAGAACTTTTAGAGTTAAGACTAATACAAAAATAAGAATTGAGAAGCATTATTTTGTATTTTGTTGTTGGTATTATTTATTAGTTTGATTATAGAGTGGAGGCGCAGCCCCCCACGTATCGTTAATCAACCTATGGAGAAAACCGAAACCAAACTAAAATCCTGCGTACGCCACTGATAATAATAATATTATTACGTACGTCTGGACGGCCGCGCGTAACATCACGAGTTCGCGCCACGTAGTCGTCGTCCAGTCTTTTCTGTTCCGACGGATAAATATTTGTTTGTATATAGGAAAACGGGAAATCGTACCTACCGATGACGATAATGAAACATGTTAATAAAGCAGGCGCGGATTCGGGGAAGACTAAGGGGCTTCTGTCCCCTTCTGGACGTTATATAAGCTTAAACAATATTCATTACGTCTTAATATCAAAATATGTCGTCTTCATAAGACACACTAAATAGATTGACCAGTAGCGAATACAAGAAGATGAGGTGAATAGCCTCCTCGATCTACGTATTAGTAGATACTAGTGCGCTACCTAATAGGATATCGAATGCGTCTAGATTTAGAATTGAATAAATGTCAATCGGCCCGCTTAAATAATTTCTTGATCCGCTACTGGGGTTAAAAGTTCTTGGTACCTACCTATTCACAAATAAACATCTGTTGACGTCGACGAAGTCGTTAATAGATTTTCTAGACGAAATCAACAAGGTGGTTGAAAGTCGAAGATCAGAAGATTAGTCAAAAGACCGATAAACTTGTCACAATTGTCATAAGAAAATGTGTTTTTAACATCTAACGTATATGTAGTGAAATAATGTTTTTTGATTTTACCCGGCGTACGAAAATCAGCCCCGTTCCTCCATTTTATGTTTATAGATTTGCGCCCGTCGTGATAATAGACATTAGTATTGTAAAAATAATACACTATTCGCGCGTATCGGTGTGTGGCCCACCAGCCGTGTATATCGGCGTTGTTATTGTTATTATTATTATCATCACTATTATTAGGATTATTGTATATTTTATTTTTATTGTTATTGTTGTTTTGGCGATGGACGCGGTCGTTGGTCCTCGTCAAAAGCAGACACGCAGACACACACACATACAAACGCGCGTCCACTCGACAGGTTCGGACACAATACGCTCGGCCCGTCGAGAGATAATGGTCCGTTTGTTTTTTTTAACGTCACAGTGTTTTTACGAGCGCGTCCCCCGTCGAAATATACTCTCCGTCCACGTCATAACGCGCAAAAATGCACACGTCGCGCGGTCGTTCGTGCCAAAGAAATCGGCTCGGCCCTACACGTGTAGAATCGCATTCAGAATATTGCATCTATAATGTTGTTATTCGCGGACCGGGAGCATGACGCGCCGTGTCGCTTTTCCGGCGCTTTTCTCTGCACGCCACGATTGACGAAAACGTCTCAAGTCCGTACGTGAGTGCACACAGGCGACGATCGACTCTACCGAATCGTACATTAAACGATTGTGCCGATTTGTAAAATCAGTGAACTCTACTGATTCGGATAGTACACTTTCCACGAGTCGTTTTGAAATGTATCATCGCCGTCAGTCGGCTCCACTTGGACTGTTCAATAATTAGTCATAGTAATTTTGTTATCAAGTGATTTTATTATCACTGACCCGTATTTGTAATTTAAATATTTAAAAACTATAAACAGGGGTGTATACGAGAGGGATTTAGAGGTTCAACACCCCTTGAAATTATAAGTTTAAAATATTTAAATACTGATATATTTTTTTAATTCATGTAAAACTATGTATTTTACCTTAAAACTCTCTCCGAAAAATAATTCTGTACACGCACCTGATTACAAAATTATTGACCACGATGGTTTAACCACGTTTTAAATATTACTGCTCTAGTCGACGGAACAAAGAAGTGTTTGAAAAATCATAGTATATATCCAACTCAACAAATGGTTTATTTTATTCTATTAGTACCTCAAATTCTTGACAATTTATTGTAATAAACAAATCAAGTTATTTCAGACTCGGGAAAGTGTACGCATATCATTCGCCTTTGGCGTTCAGGTTGTACCGAAGTCCACCAAACAGTAATAACCATCAAGAGAATTTTTTTTTTTTTTTTTTAATATTTATTAGAATATAAACAATCTATACAAGTAAGTACAATAAGCTTATGTGCTAAGAGAAAACATGGCATGAAAAAATTGAGTAAGAAGCCGCCCACTGACGACACTTAGCATGTATTATTTATATATATGTTTTGTTTTATTTATATTTTTATTTTTTTGCAATATGTTGAGATTAAAAATGAATATATACATGTAATGAACATAGTATATTTTAATTTATAATTGTATTAGGTCACGACACCATTTCCTTTTTAGCCTGCGCCTTGGATTCCCTGGGAGGGTTAGAAAGGAGAGGTTTTTAATAAGAGGATTTTGGTGGGATAGAAGTCGAGTGCGGAAGCACAAGTAAAATGATTGAGCTTCTTCATTGATGGTTTTTAAGTGAAAATCATTATGCAATGTTAGGTTAGAAACGTATGGAGGTGCATTGGACAGACGACGAAGAGCTAGATTTTGGAACACTTGGATTTTATTGGTATTGGATTTTTTTGCTGTGCCCCAGTGTAAGAGAATTTAAAAGTCATTAAAATTGGTAAAATTTACTACATTCACCCTATGTCACATCGGAACGTATTGATTTTTATCACATGCTCATAACTAAAATCACACGTGTAATTTATTACTAATTATTATCAAAATAATCGATATGTTTATCAATAGAGGCATAGAACAGTAATTCTTAACCAATGTTCCATGGAACACAAGCACTCCGTGGGACGTAGGTGTTTTCACCCAAAAAAGTACCTTAAGGTTAACGTCCCCCATTGTCTTATCACCCAAACTTTAAAAAAAAATTATTTAGGTTTCACGCAAACAATATTATTCACTACACATGATAAAACATTTTAGTAACCACTGTTTTAAGTTATTTTTGTAACCGTTTATGTCACCGTTATAAGTTTCGAACACTATTAATTAGTATTATGATTATGGATTTAATTGTATTTGTGGTCCTGTTAATTTTAAAATATACCTACAATAATAATAACTTTGATAACTAACTGATAAACTTTAAACTATTGAAATATACTAAAATTTCAAGACATACATTGTAATAAACTTCTTATGTTAAATATTTATAATTGTATAAGTATATCATAATTCATAAGATAATAAAATCCTATGTGTATTTACCAATGTATTTATTAGCAATCAGATTGACATTAATTGTACGCCAATAATATTTAAAACAATTATTTTTACATATTTTACACATACCCGTACTTGAATAATATTGACTAAAACTACATTCAATTTTAAATGTGAATGAAGATTGAAGTTATTACCATATAAAAAAGTTCTAGATAAGTAACCAGAACGTTTTTGCTGTTTTTAATGAATAATGTTTCTTTAAGAGAAAACTTAACCACTTTTTTTTTACTCTGGTAACAAATATTCATTTGGGCTCCACCGTAAAGTAACTTTTTGAACGGAAACAAGTCCATCCGCTCCGTGAACATAGAGTATCTAGATGTTCCGTCAAAATTTCAAAATCAGAAAAAAAATAAAAACATTTAATGAAGTGAACATTTTTAGTTTCATCGTCTATACTTATTTTAATATGCAATTAATAAATATTCTAAATTATTAGTTTAAAATTGTGTCTTTTTTAATTTGTTTTATTATCTATGTTATTTTCTGTTAACTAATATGTAAACTATTATGTATTTAATTTTAAACATATTATGCAGTTAAAAAATATAATATGTAAAAAATGTTTTTTACGGTTTTATTCCTCGAAAATCTTATAAAATTACAAGTGTTAAAAGTGTTCAATCAATCTGAAAAGATAAAAATAACTGATATAGGATATAAGCGGTGACACAACCTGTAGGTTCGAAGTCCACACCCTCTCAGATGGCATTTATGTGAAGAAAAATATTGAATTCAATATATTTATCATAATATACTAATATGATTGTGTGACCATCTTTAAATTGAAGAAAACTGATATTAATATCTTTCAGGTTTTAACGAATGGATTGCCGTCTTATAGTGGTCTCAAATAAAATCATGCCATACCCTAATTAATATTGGTCATTTTTTTATATTTCATCTCTTATCAGTCCGAATGGTAATTGTATGAATAAATAAGTGATTTCGCTACTATGTCATTACTAAATAAAAAATAATAATACACTCAACACGAATACTCGACACTTATTAACAAGGTAAACATAAAAAGTACATACATATTCACGGCATACACGTGTACCTACACTTTACAAAATAAAATATAAACATGGCTATCGCTACTTCTATAATGACTATCTAGATGTATTAACCTTACCTAGTTATTATTTCTGTTCACTTAATTCAGCTTATAAACTTAATTCGTAGAATCAAATCCATGACATATTAAAATATCAAAATTTTGATTTTTTGAAATAATTAAAATAATTAAACACACTGTAAGATAGTTAAATAAAAATTTTAAGAAGTTTATACTAAAACCATATATTCATCAAAACTCAGTTTGAACACTAAAAACAGTCTTGAAACCCTATTTAACAATAGTTTTCATATTACTTTAAAAGTATTTTTAATTTTTTTAAATGACAGTTTTCTAATTACATTAAAACTTTAATCGGAATACTCATGTTTTCTAACTTTTATTTGAGTACGTGTGTCGTGTTTAATACATACTTATTTTCGACGCCAAAAAGCTGGTAAAACAATTGCAGTGGAATATTAGATAAGCTACTTTTACAACTGGATCATCTGGTGCCCGTTAGTATGATATTATTACATATTATAATATGATATTCTTTTAAATTCGAAACCAATGATACATCATTCTTTCGGTGGACAATTTTGAGCAAACCACAATTAATTTTTACTGTATACTAGTTTAGTTTTCATAAAACTGAGAAACCCCACAAAAAAAGTTATTGCAATTTTTAAGTTACAAACAGAATCAAATTTTGAAATATTAACATTCATGTTGATTTAATAAGAAGCATACAAATAAACCATTTTGACACTTAAATATTTTAAAAAAATGGTAGTTATGAAAATTAAATAAAATAAAAAAGGCTACACAAACAAAACAACTTGTGCAAACAAAAAACACAGAAGTAATCATTTCAAATCTTTTTTTTTTTTATTATTATTTTAGATCAGTTTATTTACAATCTGTATAATGGACACAATAAGTAAATTAAGTAGAAAAACAAATAATTTAGAACATGAATAGCGTGAGGAGGAAGTTGCCCATTGGCCACACCTCTTTTTTTTAAACATAAGTTTTTTTTCTTTTAAGTGAACATTTTTTTTTTGTTTTGTTTTTTTTTTCTACACAATTTGCTGACCATATTATTTGTCAGTGTAGTAGGTCTCTTGACCAGTTTCTTTTGAGTCGTCGTGGAGTATTGTCAGACATAATATAAGAAAATATTTTTTTAATTTGAGGGTTGTAATGGTTTGATAGTTTATTATGAAATTTTTTGTAATATATTTTTGCTAATTCGTTTACAGTGTGTATATAGAGATAGTTGTATAAAGAGGAGTTTGTTATGAACCATAGGGCTCATATTAGGGCCCATAGGGTTAAGAGTCTTAGTGAAGTTGTTTGGAATGACTGAAGTGGTCTAATGTTGGATGGTTTAGCGGGTCCCCATATTTGGATGCTATAAGATCATACGGGTCTGATTATGGTTTTATAAACAAGCATCTTGTTTGCTAGACTTATTTTTGACTTTAATATTGGGCGGAGTAGGTGAAAGCGAGTGTTAGCTTGTTTACGTTTGTGTTTGTTTTGATGAGCTCAAGTGCGTCTCTTGATTTCGAATCTCATAAGCAAAATATGTTTCAAAGCTTGTAAAATAAATATAAATGAAATTTTACGTTAAAAATGCAATTACGGATTCACGAGGGAAGAGGTTGATCGCCACTCTAAGGAATTTTAAAATTATTATTTATCATTAAAAATACTTATGATATGACCAATTTAACTTTTAAACGATTAGGTACCTATAAAGTAATATAAAAATGAAATAAATTTTATATTATTCATTTGAAATTTAGTGCTTCGTAAAACAGAAAAAAAACGTACAAAAAAAGTAAAAATTGATGTGTATTTGATCTGTTTTGTCTATCTGCCCTCTCTTTAAGTGAAGTACTGGACCCATGACTACAAAATAATCATTTGAGCCAAAATTCCAACTTAAAACACGTAAAAAAATAATTCATTGAAATAATTTATATCTTTATAAAACAAACCACAGATAACTAAAATTATGGTAGTCTATTAACGATTGAAAATTGTTACGATATTAATCATTTCAAATTGTATAAGGTTTTAATTGAACAGAATGGTAAGTAATTTGCTTGAAAATAATGATTTTTGTCAAAATTATAATTTAAATTGTGTATAAAAACATCTTCACTAACGATTGTTGGCACTTTTTCAGTGCAGTTAGTTATGCATATGAGTAAGATATTATAACATTTCAGATCTTCATATCAAGAATATAAAATTTTATTTAATAGAAACTCGAGATATTTTCAAATTCTATATTTAGTCTGAAAGTGGTAAAATATTTTTGTGATTGCTATAAATTAGCGTATTGATGGTACTTGGTGAAAATGGTGTGCATCTAGTGCCATTATTTTTAGTTCAATATCCAACATGGACTTTATAAAAACCTTGTCAATAACCAATTTTACTATTTTTACTCATTTTTAAGCAGATTTTTCGTATAAAATTTCTGCTATAAACAATCGGTGGACAATTTTTTTGAACCATTATTATTATATACGAAAAAAACGACAACATAATTGTAAAAAAAACACTCGCCTGTAAAATCATTACATTCTTCTAAAATCTAAACTACTAAAAACAAATTATATTTCAACAGCACTCGCGGCAGTCGATTCAAAAAAAGTACACACGTGTCGTAAATCATAGTACGAGTATATATTATGATCTCTAGATTTATAAATAGGTTTTATAGTATTTTATTATATTATTGAGTAGACCTTCACCAACGCTCGAAGAGAACAAAAAGATCAATCAAAAATTATAAATAAGGAAAAATGAACATTGATGATTCGCAAGAACTTCATATGCACGTGTGTGTATCATAAAGGTGAGTCGACAATAATAACCCGAAACAAAATAAACGTCCGGCAGTAGTACAACTCGCAGAACACTCCACTGTTCGACTGTAATAACTAGGGTTAGGATGTTTATGATTTTGAATATTTTTTTTATATTATCCAATAACTTCCATTCTTATACAGGAATGCGTTTCATGATGTCTGCAATCAAAATTTCAAAATTTCATTTCGCATATATTTGTATATTTTACCATTTTATAGTATATAATCGCATATTTTGTGTTTTTTTTTGTTTTTAAACGCATATTTATGAAAAATAGGTTGAAATAAGTACCTATTCAATTTTTTTGTATGCTATCTATGAATAAATCTGTCTGTATTTTTCGCATAATTGTTATCAATATTTCTTTATTTTTCAATGTATATTTTTCAATTTCGTCATGCACGTTTAGCCGTTTTTTATAACATACATGCATATACGATATACATTTTTAGCGCATCAACATCCTAACCCTTATAAATAATTAATAACCCATATTCGTATAGCGGTTTGGTCGTAGGTTAACCTAACCTGCCGTCGAAATCGCCGATAAAACACTACCGGCGACGGACGGACAATAACCGTTCATACAGCGACTATACGGTGTAGAGACTATACGTTGCACACAGACGAGACGTAATGTTTAATTTCCATCGTCGTTATTACACATAATTATTGTTATTATCATTTTATCATCTGTTCGTATTCGCCGATTGCGAATCGTCGTAACGAATTCATCGTGAGTCATGACGCGGACACCGGTGCCCGCGCGGTCGTGACGGTAGCGGGGAAATTCGCGGGTGCGAGTCTGCGAAATTTGCGCTACGGCGACGGCGGCGGCGGCGGCGCGGCGATGACGTCGCGACTCCACGGTCCGCCGCGCCGGCTGCGTTTATTGGCCGCCGTGCGTCGCGGACGCGGCTACCGGCCCGGCGGCGGCGGACGTGATAGCCGGATAAAAAACTCGCCGGTTTCGCACACATGTCGCCAATCACGTACGCAAATAAATCGGACGGTTGCGTGTCCGCTCCACACTCGCCGTTTAATTCGCGAATCGTTCGCCTTCGCCGCGGACACGTACGCGTCCCCGCGTCGCGTCGGTCCGAACACGTCGTAAATATCGTTATTTAATACGGCGTTCGTGACGAGAGAATTAAAAAAATAAATATAAAAAACGTTTCCATCAACGTCATCGTCGTCGTGCGAATAGGAAAAACCGCGCCTTTCGAATTCGCCGGGTTTGTGATTTCTTTGATAACAATCAATATTGTTGACGCCATTTCTGCCGTGACTTCACTACTACACGCGTATTATAGCTGTTATGGTACAAATCAGATTATTCTTCTACGCGCTCGATGACGCGTGTGTCGGATAAAAGATCGAAATTGTTTTAAAACGTAAAGTAGGCGAAAATCCTAACGCAAAACGTAAAACAGGTGTACTATGTACGCCATAATTACATAATTTTTGACATTGTTATTGCTTGAGCTATATTGATAAAACGCTTGATTGTCATATTATTACAGAGTACAAATCATTACACTTATTTAAAACGAACATATTATTTGTTAGTTTACTGTGAATAATTCGCCCATTTTTCAAAATTGATTGAACCCGCTAACATATTTATCATCGGTAATGTTTTAATACTTTTAACTTATGTACCTACTAGTATACATATATGATATAATATTTTATAAATTGTTTTTAAATATCACACCGTGAATATTAAATATTTTATGGATTATGAAAGCATACTCGTACTACCAAAGATCGATACCTAAGCAGTTAATTTTGATACGTGTACCTAACAAAACTAAATTCAAACAATTCCATTTGAACGCATACAACCAGAAGCGTATTTACACCATTGTCATCCCAAAGGCAACATTTTATGTTTTATGACTTCAAGCTAAGTATTTTCAAGTAAAAATATTTAACACCTGAATTTCAAGTAATCACATTTTTCGACTTGCTACCCGGATTTTCGTTGTAATTAAGAAAAATATGTTTTTAAGATATCCGATAACTATAATATGCAGTAGTAACCAGAAGGTAAATAAAAAAAGTTGTGAGCAAATATATTCTTAAGTACTCTTTGTAATATGATTAAAGTATGTAATATGATTACTATACTATAATAATAGACAGAATAGAGCAACACTTTAAAATGTTCTCATATTTTTAGTACATCTACTAAAAGCTAATAATAATGCGTCAATAAAGAATTCATTTTATATCAATTCATAAAGTAAAATCAGATATCAAGTATAAGAGCACTTGAATGTAATTTACGATTCACAGGCTCAAATTTCTATTTTTTTTTTTCAATATTTAGGCTTATTTTAACATCATTTATATTTAATAATTTTTTAATTAAATTTGATTTGAACTGTTCAGTTTTTTATACTAAAATTTAAAAAAAAACATTAAAGTTTGCCATCTTAAATATTTAATCACTGGATCCGGTATAAATGTAATGTATATAAATGTAATATTTTGGCTAATGATTATTGATAAATCCATGTTTAAAATATTGCCAATTGCGAATTGGCTATAATGTTGAATTATCGAAATTGGTCCAAATAAATTCAGATTCTGAAATAATTATATTTTCATTAAAATATTTACAATTCAATATTATTCTAAGTAGAATACCAATTGAATGGAAGTATAAAAAAATATACAGTAAAAATAGAGAAGAAAGTAATTTTTAAACGTCAAATTCTTTTGGCATGAATAACGATGTAACTTGGACATGAACATGAAAGGAACCTTAAATCACTAGTACAACTCAATTGAACTGAGTATTCTGTCAAAACATAATAAATCACGAGAGAGGTATTTAATATATAACTTATATAAATATTACTTTATTCTAAAGACGTGTAAGTTAAATATGTAAGTAACGTTATTCAGATATAAGCAAACATTATAATATTATTTAAGATTCTGAGTGAAGAGAAGGATCTATAAGTTTTATAATGACGTATACTTCTTTTACTGAAAATTGTTTCGGGTAAATAGAGTGATCCAAAAGTTCATCTCACTACTCTATAGATTGGATATGGCATGTAGATTGTACTTAAATGAAGTCATTTTTCACTCCTCCCAATAATTTTTCCAAAAAAACTGAGTAAAAACGGTAAAATTTACTGTAAACGATACTTTCCTAAAATCGTTTTTAGTTATTTACTCATAACTCGTGAAGTAATGTTACTAGTATCTTGAATTTTTCACTATATACACCTATAATTAACTGATAATTGTTATATACTTATAATTATTATTGTATTATGCTTGAAAATTTTTTTTTTTTAATTTACAACTTTTAAACTTCAATTGTACTTTGAAAATACCTTGTTTTTCAAAGTATTTTCCTAATACCATTTTTAATATTTGACAAAAAGTCTTGAAAATGTGAAATGATGATACTCAAACATTTAAGTAGCTATGATGAACAAATTTTAAATATTTAAATAGAGCAACACGTTTCAAATTTTTTAGTAAAAAATAATTTCTCATTTGTCAAACAAGAAAACTTTCAACAGATTTGACAAAAAAATACACATTGGCAATGAAACTAAAAATGATTAAATATTTAAATGCTACATACTTTTTATTACATACTGAAGCTAGGCTCAAAATTATTTAACTAAATAAATAATGTATTGTTTCTTTAAAATTCTTTACACCCATCCCCATTATCTTGTCCAAGAAGCAAAGAATACCCTATGGTTCGAAGTACATCCTTTTTTTAACATTATATTAAAAAATTATGTAATTTTTATTTACCTAATGTTGGACATTTTTAAACCAAAACATTCATCACAATATATATCTGTGAAATGTTTAAATATGACTATATGAATATTATTATCAAAAACAACACATCATTTTAGATTAGTCCAGTAGACTTCATCTAAAAGTTACGTTCGATCACTTTGTAGAATAAAAATTTTATCTAGTTGGTACTTTAAAGAAATCATTTTTCTCTGATCCCAATAGTTTTCTTACGTGTAAATCAAATTACTGACATGTAGAGCAAAAACAGTAAAATATGCCGTAAAAGAGATATCCGATTAATCAATTTTAGTTCATAAAATTATAATTTCGAAATTTAAGGTACTAAAAACTTAAAATGTTCAAAAAACACCAGTAATACTCTTATTTGAAACTGAAAATTTAATCCATTTTTAGGTTAAATATAAAACTTTGAAAGCATCTCGCTTCTCAAACTTTCTTCTTTTCGAAGAATTTCATCAAATACAATTTTTAATTCTTGAAAAGAAGACCTGATAATGTAATATAATTATACTCATATGTCATATACGTATTTCACTAACAAAATTGCAAAATCCTCAAAAGTAAATTGAAAAGATTATTTGATTTATATGCATTTAGTTGTATCATTGATGTATTGACTTTTTGTAAATCAAATTTTTACGTGTTTTTCGTATGTATAGAAAATAATTGGCCCAACAAATCTTTATAAAATTTGACATTAAATTTAAAAAAAAAATCTAGTAATTAGATTCAAAACTGTGAAAAACTGTGAAAATAAAAATTATCTTTCTTTCAAAATGATATAAACATATCTCCATTATCTAACTGAAGATCGAAGAAACGCAGGACAAACCACCATTATCTTACCGTTTTTTTTTAATTTTGCAGTTTTTTTTTTTTTTTTAATCAAAAATATCTTACCTTTAAGGTTTTTTTATCTTGTTGAACTTTTTTTTAATGCTTTACCCATCAATTAACAATCAATTAGAAACATTACAAAATGTTTTAAAATAATAAAAAGTATAAATATCAGTTGAAAATCACTGTTATTTATTTTTTGAATAAATTGTTTTTAAGTACCGAAAATTTACACTTACCTGAGTTTTTTACATTAGAGTTATTCAATTTTTCTTCTGGAAAATCTTAACAATTCCTAGAAAGATTTATTTGCCTATCTAAATAAATTTCCTAGTAAATCGACGCCAAGTATTACTACTTCACAATTCTCGAAATCGCTAATTCTCAGAAAACCTTATTAAATCGATAAAAAAAACATACAATAAATAATAAATAAAATAAAATAAAAAGTTGAATGAAATTTGAAAAATGTATTTTAATGGAAAAATTTTTGATTTTCAATACGAATATACGTTTTTAGACATAATCATACAGAGTGAATTCAATCTTAAACCTTTATAAGACACAATTCTCTTATCTGTTTACATATTTATCTATTTATTGATTTATCGTTATTATTATTATTATTTTATTATTTATTCTACTTATTTGTGATGCCGATGCCATATGCTAATATAATATATAAGACACAATAATGTAAAAATTTGTCGGCAAGGATTTTTGTACTCGTATACAGTCAATGCAGTAGCAGATCTTAAATGTGTATTACTAATTCACGGGTGAGGTCATAACTACTAATAGGGCTGTATCAAATTTTAGTACCGATCATTTGTTATTCGTCGTTATTTCCATCACGTCTTTAATGTAATTTTATTGCAACATTGTTGAAATGCAAGCATTGTGTCAAGGTTATAATATATGCTTAACCCTGTTCGTAAATACATGCACAAGACTTCTGAATATTCAATTCCTATATGACTAATTGGTTTTTTGGAAACATTATTTGAATTTTAATTAATATTTTATCTAACATCATTTTTTATGAAATTATAATGATTATTCATTTCATATTAATTGATATCACAAATATTCTGAACTAGTTTGAATCAATAGTTGAAGAGCCAGGGCCAGATTCAACGTGGACCATTAGGGGTATGGGCCTCCAAATTTCGGGAGCCCCAAAAATTATAAAACTTAATTGTATATTTATAATAAGTACAATAAAAAACAAAGATTATTTATTGGTCTAACGTATACAGGATAATCTTAATAACACAGTAAATAGGATTACTATTTACTGATTAATGACGTACTTCTCTAGGTTTAATAGCCAGAAATACAAAACAAACAAATTAGTAACTAGGTTATCAAATCAACAATCGGTTTTATTATGTTATATCCATATGTGGAGGGCCTTATCAATATTTTGCTTAGGACTTTAATTCTTCATCTAGAATAAATCCATTCCTCCTTAAAGAACTCAAAAAAGTTTAAATAAAAAGTGTAAAATGAATAATTATATAAACATATAAATATCAAGATGAGCACGCGGTAGGGTACCCATGATCTCGCCCTCGCACGAACGCAGCTAACAGGGGGACGCACTGTGGCTGCTACCTAGAAATTTCACCCATTGGGGTTTCACCCAAAGTCTCCAGTCTCAAATATATAGATCTACGGACTACGGGTCCAGTGAATTATTATTCTCCGAGTTGTCGTAGATATTAGTATTCGTATGTAACGTTTGTCGATAAACGGACATATTTTAGATTCTGAATGAACCGGAGGATCTATTGATTTTACAATGATGTGTATTTTATTTTTTAATTATTTTTCCGTTAACACATACTCAGACAGTAGCAATAATACTCCAAAAGTTTCATCCAGCAACTCAACAAAATAGATCAGAAATTTTATCTATATAGTACTATAAAAAGGTCATTTTCTCTATTCTCGTCAGTTTTAAAAGCGAATAAAAACGCAAATGGGTTACTCCGATTCCTGTAAACATTCAAATACAGTATAATTATAATCTATAATATAAATATGAGACGACGTCTCGCTCTTCGAGGCACAGTATACAAGGGGAATCAGAAAATGAGCGGGAATAATCAATGGCGCAATGAAACGCTTTTAAAGCATACATATTCATAATATATGTCTGTTTTATTTTATTTATAAGTTTTTAGCTTTAGTAATCGTTAATCGTTATTCAGTTATTACGTCATCGTCCACCGCGAACTTGTTTTGTATTTGCTGCTTGATACAGGGGCGGCTCCAGAGCCTAGGTTAGGGGGGGGCAAGTTATAATTTCACAAAATCTTATAATAAAAAGAAAACAACAATTTGTACAACACAAATTCAAGACGTTTATTTTTTAAATTGGCGAAAATATCAATAATATGATCTATTTGATCTAGAATATTAATTTTATTATAAACATTAAGTAGGCATAATGCTGATAGCCTATCTTCACTTATCCTTGAGCGAAGCCAGGTTTTCAGTCTTTGAACATAATAAAATAATAATATCATAGTATCAGACCATAGTAAATTTTATATCAATATAGTTTATTTATAGCCTTATTGTTTCTTCATAAAATAGATAGCATCCAGCAGGTACATCGTCGATATATACACCGACGTAAGCTCTATGGCTCATATTATAGTCCATATTATGACAATATTATAATATGCATTTTTTGTTAACAATATAAATTTTTTTATAAATACGGGCTTGGGGGGGGGCGCGGCCCCTAGGGCCTCCCCTTGGAGCCACCCCTGGCTTGATAATATTATCTAAGTATTTAATTTAATTTTAAATCGTCAAATATTCATTTATTATAAATATAAATTGTACCAATATTTCTCATTATGTCTGACGATTTAATTCACAAGATATTAAATTATGGAATTATGAACTACTCTTACGAAAAAAAATTTGAAATGAAAAACCGTGTCCTCATTTAAATTTAATTACAGCTGACGGAAAGTCTTCGAACAAATATTTTTTACAGAATAGATAAAATATAAAGGAGGCTATGGGTCGTAGTGATATTTTTTTATTAACGTTACCCTGAATTAAACTCTCACGCCTCGCTACTGATTGTTCCCCTGTGAAATCATTAAAAAAAGAATTTTTTTTATAATAATTTTACTGTCGTTGTTATTATAATTATTAATCAATTCTGACAACGATGTCGCTCTCAACTTGATTTTTATTAGCTAACGCCGGATCGAACGAATAATATAATAAAGATGCATATTTTTTTTGTTTCATTTCCGCAGTTCGGTCTTCGTTGACGCCGAGTCCACTTATGAAAATACCTGTACAAGTAAGCAAACCGTAAACCAACGTGGATTCCACTTGTTGGTCTATGAATAGCAACCATTTTTGTGACCAGTATAAAAAAAAATAATATACGTATTCCAATAGTAGATCCCTCTACCTAACTAAAAACACATCTCGCGTCCCTCGATAACTCGGTTAAAATGGTGTTTAAATTTGTGTGACGTTTCACGATTTAAACCATGAACGGTGGTTGCGGGTCACCCCGAAATAATAAAAGCGATGAGTGATGAAACAGGCGGAGAAAAGCGAAGTTGTAACATGCAAAGACATTTCTGTTTAAATACCTAAGATAATTAATTTTCAGCCTTGAGTAATTTTAAGTGATTACCCATTCATGCAAATTCATATTACAATATATGTAAAATTACGATCGTCTCGCGAGCATGCTTATAAATTATTATTACTATCCTAGTTAGTATTAGTATTATTATTTATAGTAGGTTTTTTTTAGATTCTGAATGAAACAAAGAATGTTATGATTTTACTACGATTTTTATTTTTTCATTTTTTTACTATATACATTTTTTGGGTTAGTAATAAAGCTCCAAAAATGTTGTCTAAATTATTTTATAGATCATAAATTTGATCTAGATGGTACTTTACACATGTAATTTTTCTCTATTCTCGATTATTTTTTCAGGTATGGAGAAAAACTGTAGAAAAACCGAGTAAAAACGGTAAAGCTTGTCATAAATGACACTTTCACTGAATCGATTTTAGTTATTTATCCATAACTCGAAAATTAAAGTTGCAACAATTTTGAAATTTTCACCACATATTATTGGTATATTGATATATTTTTTACGAAACTTTCAAAAAAAAATTTTAACTTTTGAATTAAAAATGATATTTTTAAAATATTTTGTTTTGTTGAAGTTTATCTCTGACAATATTTTTAAGATATAACAAAAACTTCTGAGGATTTAATAAAACTATTCATATACTCGTATTCTTAAGTAATAATACTGCATAAATTTCAAATATCGTGACTCAGAGTTTTTTTTTTAGCTTTTATGTCAATTTTCAATTTTAATATGTATATTTAATTAAACAAATTGAGCCATCCAATCATTATGAAACGTTGGATAAAGATGAAACATCATGTTTTGAATCTTTTTGTAAAAAATTTGTCAAACAAGTAAACTTCAAACAGGTTTGATAAAAAAAACATAACGACAATAAAATTAAAATTAGTTAAATATAAAAACGATAATTTTTTTTTATCCAGAAGCTTTGCTCAGAATCGCTTAGTTAAAAAAATAATCTATTATTCTTTAAAGTTCAATACAGAATACATTCATCTCCATTAACTTATTCGAGGAACGAAGAATACCCAATGGGGTATGGTGCGCGAAGTACGTACTTTTTTGAAAGTTTATTTCTTATACAATTTTAATTTTTAATTCTTCGAGTTGAAAATTTAATATCACCTTATTTATACGCATATTTAATTATACTAAAGAAAATTTTAATTCGTTATTCAGATTGTTTTTTTTTTATGCGTTTAACTAAATTTATATACCGACATTTTTAGGCCATCGAATGTTTTTACATCGATTTTTAACTTTAAATTTATACGAAACATAATTGGTCTACCTAATCATTTTAAAACTTAGGTTCTAGATTGGAATAAAATTTTTGGGATCTTTTGGTAAAAACTAATTTCTCTTTTGTTTAGAAAATATTTTGTGAACGGTTTTAATAAAAAAAAAAAATCTACTGACAATCAGACTAAATATGGTTAAGTTTATGAACGGTAAATTTAACACTGAAGTTTTATTCAGTATCTTCAAACTAAAGTAATGATTTATCGTTTCTTTCAAATTCAGTATACGTATATCCATTATTTTATCCAAGAAATGAAGAATACTCAATACCGATGGTGTGAAGTATATCTGGCTTTTTTTATTGTGTAATATGCTTTTTTTTTAATATCTAAAATTTTGAAAACCCGGGCCAAATGTCTCTAGGCAGTAGTATTAAATAATATAAAACTATGAAATATGATCTACCAACTACTAAGAACTTAATAGTATTTAAAGTGATTACTTTATACTATAATACTTTATTACTATTACCTATACTTAGATTTGAGCAAACTATAAAATAACTGATTTTTCAATTAATTAATTTGTTTTTTTTTCGTTTAATACCTTATACTATTACATTTAGTGTTAAATTAAATTATGTACTGTACATTTATTAATATTTTTATCATCATTATTTCAATATAGGTAAATCTTTGACATTTAAATTTTTTTATTTTATCAAAATAACTTATTCGAATCATAAATAATAATAATTCAATTAAATTGATCAAAACTTGTTTTATGTTGTAATAAAAATCACCAAAATTATTACAGCAAATGTGATATTAACAACGTCAAATAATATATAACCTTGAAAAACTATATACGTAACGAAATACCTTTTATAGGTACTAAATAAATCGTAAAATTTGTTTCTTGACATATTGGATAATTTTATTTCCCGCAAGAAAATGTGGTTAACAAAATATACTCTATTAGAGTTATCAATGAAATATTATAATCCTAAATTTTTAAACAGGTTTAGTGTCTTATGCAAAAAATTCTTATATGACTTCAAGCCATAAAGTTCTACGAGTTTCTTAAAAATTGACAGATCCTTATACCGATATGCATAGAACATCTAACGCCACGTCTGAAATATAAATTCGTCTTTGTGATTTAATTATTTAATATTTTATGTCAGCCATTATTTGTCACCATGGTTGTAAATAAATTAAACATAATAATTATGAATGCATATTTTTAGATAGCTTTTTGAGCCTGTAGATTGAAGAAAAATCGTATAATTAATAAATAAAATAATACATCTGTCATTGACCACAAAGTTCAAGCAATTGAGTAAATATATCTTCAATAAATTATTTTTCAAGATGATTAAAAATTTAAACGAACCTAACTTTTTTTTTATAATTATTAAACAATAACAATATGAATAATCCTATAGACAGCTTAAATGTCAATAATGGTAAACGAGGTTAATAATCTATCAATTATTTCGAATCGATATTATACTATTGTAAATGTTAAGCATAATTGTTATTGTTAAAAGCTCATAAAAAAAAGAAGAAAAAAACACAATAATATCAAACAATTAATTCAGTGATATTTATGTTACCTATCTATTATTTTACATTGACATCATGACTTAAGTAATTGTTTAAGTATTTAAGTAACTATAATAGTTATTGCTAAAAGCTCATAAAAAGAAAAGGACATAATGGTATGAAACAATTAATTCAGTGATATCTGAGTACAAGACTTCATTAAATTGATATATGATTATACTTTATTCTTTCAATCTCGAAACATAAATTGATTATTCTAAGTTTTGAAGTGATTTTGTTAATGTTATCACTTTTGTGACAAAATTTGAAATTTGTTCGCAACGCGTGCACACGCGCCGAACACATATCTAACTAATAATTGTTACAATATTTTACCACAATTTGAAATGCTAATTTTACATTTTAAATGTGAAGTTGTTATGAGTTCATGAAAAAATGTCAAACAGTGTACAACTACACATATGGTCTAATCTGTTATAGATATGAAACATCCAATGGAGCAGTTGGTGCGTACCCGTTTATCTACAAATATTCGTGTCTGCATTATAATTCTCGTGACACGAAAATTTCTAGACTGACAAGACTCGCATAATTTTATGATACACTAAGATCGTTACGAGGTTAGGTATAAGATAGCATATAATACACAAACAAATTAAAATATGTTGAAAATATACCTATTAAATAAAATGTAAATTTTCCATGACGATCTTTATATGTGGATTTTCAGGTAAAACAATTATTTTAATACAACCTTTATCAATAATAATAATAATAATTTACAGAAATAACACATGTAGTTCAGTAGTTAACAATATATAAAATATGATTTAGACGTTAGTTTATTGTTTAAAACATTAATCATTTGCACGTTTCGATAGTACTATAGAAATCCTTTACTTGGGTATACCTTAAAGTAAATAACAAATTCATTCAATATTGTCATAACTAGGGCTAGGATTTTAATGACCCAAAAAACCTAAAAAAATGACGTTAAAATAACTTAAAAATGACCTTAAAAAATGCCCAAAAGATAAAAAATGATTTTAAAATGTTATGAAAATGCATTATAATTATTAATTATTATTTATTAATTAATATTTCGGCACAAAATTATTTAAATTATAATATTATAAAAAAATAGCAAAAAAATGTTAATTTAGGATTTTCTTGATATGAATAATAAAGTTTGAAGTTAGGACTTATCATGCACTATTATGTGACTACTACACACTGTACTCTCCACATCACTGTCATTTAATTTAACGATTAAGATAACTCGTGGTATCGAAGATTATTCTTTATACTATCTCTATAATTGAAACATTAAATATGATATTATTTCTGTTTCAAATTCAAAACTGTTATCGAGAACATCTAGTGTAAATGAAAATTTATAAAAATATTACCTAGATTTCAAAAAAGTATAAAAAATGCCCGTAAAATTGAAAAAATGACCTAAAAATGCTATAAAATGACCCTAAATCCATAAAAGTACAAAAAATGCAAAAAAAAAAATAAAAATAAAAACTATATATTTGGACTCGTATATGACCAAATCACATTTTGTGCTTGAAAAGCTATATCCTGTAAATCCTAAAAAAAAAAAATGCAAAATCCTATACTATCCTAGCCCTAGTCATAACTATTACTATTTATTCCCAGTGCTGTGAGTATCAAGGTAATATATTTTAGTTCGGGCAAGTATAAATTATGAATACAACTTTTAATAATATTGTATTATATATTTTTATTATACATGCCTAAATGATTTGTCGTCTCAATTATTATACCTTAAACGTGTGTACCTGATCTTATATCAAACTAACTTGTAAAGAGTACATTTTCAATAAGTGTATACATAACCACTGTAGTAATCTGTATCTGTATAGATACTGCGATCTTTATATAGACACGTTTAATAATACACTATACCTATTATATATGAACGACAATACGTTCACATTTAGTATGAATTATTTATACACTTCACTTTTATTCATTTTAATTTCATTGAAACAATTATAATGCAAAGTATATAAAGTTAAATACTCACTGTAAAATATAGATGCTGAAAAAAATGAAATTTTTTTTTTTAAAGAAATTAAGGGTTTCAACAGCGGAGATTATTAGCCTGTCAGCCTGTCCTGAAAGCAAATGAATATTGTTTGAATATTATATTTAGCACGTCGAATGTCGGTGAGATGTTTAAGCAATCCATTTATGTTCAATTAAATTATTTAATCCATATTAGCTGAAGTAGGTATTGAAGAAATAACATTTATATGATACAGAAATAAACTACAACAAAGGCGTTTAGGTACTTTGTAAAAATCATAATTCGAAGTATGAAAAATTAAAAAGAAAAGAAAACGTTTTCGCTAGAATCTTCGATCGCTTCACATTTATCTTCTTTGCTAAGTTTTCTCCACTAAGGGCGATGTGCGTTATTGTGATACTTATCGTCCATGAGCAAATGGAACAGAAGTTACCGAGCTAGTATAGTAAAATGTTAAATGTCCTTCTTTACACTAGTTATGGTCAGCCAAACAGAGACAATTTTTTTTTTTGACAATCGCCAATCAATTCAAATTTAATTTCTAAGAAAAATAGATACTTATGTCCTTTCTACTTATATCTGCAATCAAATAACAATACTAAGAAAGATACTTTTTCGTTATCATATTCCTCCAAAATACATTGTTTTTTTTGTGGATGAATCGACGTATCTACGTATTAAACGGCATATGGAATTATGTTGAAGAAACGAGTTTCAGGTACTCCGAGTACGTCATTGTGCTATCGGCACTTATTGAAATATTTTATTGTTTTAAAATGAATTATTATCTATTAATATTAATTATTTTATATTATAGTATATTGCCATACAATAATAATAGTAATAATATTTAAATTAATTTAAAAAAATTAATTATTTGTCAAAATTAATTTCACGATGTTTAATTACTTCTGTTATTGTTTATTGCTAAATTTTTATTTTCATTTTTCTCTATTCATTCTGTAACATTATATATTAACTACTATCTTATGTACTAATACTACTTCTTTTATTACTTATTGTATTTTTATTTTTCTCCATATTTCATTGTTATACTATATATTAATTATTCCATGTAATATTAAAAAAAGGGCTCCACCCATATATATTAATAAATAAATAAATAAATAAAAATTCTTATTCTTATTATTGTATTGATATTATTACTATTACTTATTACATATTATTATATTATTATTTTATTATTTTATTATTTTATTGTTTATAAATATGTACATATTGTACCATAGTATCAAGTTATATTATTACTTGATATAATTTCTCCGACATAATTCGATGTAATTATATTAATTTATGCTATTTTACGTCGATTCATGCTAAAAAAGTATGTATTTGGTGGAGGGGAATAACGAAAAAGTATTTAAGGTAATATAGTAGGTATTTACAATTATTAGTATATCATTTTTTTTTTTTTATTTACATATACTAATATATAATATATGTAAATACTATAATATATTAATATAATAATATAACATTTTAAGGAGAATATATATTTGCAAAAACACTATCACTAGATTTTTACCAAAAACTGTCCTCATTACTACTGTGATCATTACTCGATCAGTAGTCTATAAATAGTTATGTTTTCTTAACTTAATCATAGAAGTGACCAAAATTTGTTTGAAAGTTGATGAAAACATACAGGGCACGCACATTAGCGCGGTGCCATTTACACGATATGGTTGTACCAACTTGAGATTTTTACATATTTGTTTTAATAATTTTATTACATAATTAACCGTATGATTTGCGCACACTGGTTAGTACTCCCTCAGCTCAGTGGCATGCTCAGCGTGGTACGCCCGGGCGGCCGGGCCTGCCCCATTTACAAAGTACAAGTAGTAACTATTAATACTTTTGACATCATCATTCAATTTTTAAATAAACATAATTTATTTTATTATTATTATTATAAAACAAGACAAGGAGATTAAATCATTTCCGATCCAAGTATTAATGATCCATTTATGTTAATCGTTTGTATACGTTTAAAATAATTCTTCCCTTTACCGCACATCATTGTGGCCGCTTTAGGTACCTACCGTTTTTCAGATGATAAATATACAATTCAATTTAAAATAATATGCGTTTGTATACAAATAAAGTTATTATAATTATAACCAGGCCTTGCTGACTGCTGTTCATTTTGATACCTACTGGGCAACCTCTGCCTCAATCCCTCACATCTCTCGGCACTTCATGCAAGTTGCAACTGTTAACCGCCCCATAAACAATAGGTATCTAGTTAATACACGAACATATTCCGACGATTCGATTTTATGTCTGTACACGCGAGTTAATGTTAAAACAAGTCATTTTTACTTCCTCGAACACATCACAAATTTCATGAAATCGGTCCTTTTTAACAATGTCACCAATAGAGTACCCATGAGCCAAGAGGGTAAGCTCCGAGTTCAAATCCACACCGTTGGATCGTATAAATGTTTAAAAAAAATTGAATATAAGTACCCATATGTATAATATTATAATATATATATATATATATTAATCATCAATATTTTTTATGCTTTTATGTGGAAAAGATGATGTTTTATGGTGTTTAAATATTGTATTATGAAATGTTCATTAGATTTATTTATCATTTTATCAGAGCTTTGTGTTCAGTAGCGCGAGAACATTGAAAGCATTTTTTATGAATGGGCGATTACACCTTCCCCACCCTAACTCCTAAGTCCTAACTCATAACTCCTAGGTCAAATTCTGGTTGCGTTACTTGTGGTCGTAATAAGTAATCAATCACTACTGTCGTACTGTCAGCGAATTGCAGACCCAAGTCGGGTTTAGAGTAGTTTTATTGGAAAATCATTAAAAAGAAATTTTCGCACCACGTGTGCACGTGAGTGGTGAGTCGATTAATTATTACATAATTCATAATACTTGATTAATTATTTCATGAATAATATTATATCATCGTGCTGTGTAAGGTGTAACTCGCACAAAAAAGATTATAATAAAAAATTACCGTCCGACAACAGAAAAATACGTGCTGTGGCTGGTTCGGTGTAAATGCCGGAATGCATAATCGTATCTCTACGGCATACTGCCGCCATCTAGTAAATGTAATGGGAAATGAGTCATATGACCATTGATTATAGAATAGAATCTATTCTATATTATTATCTATATTATCTTTATTATCTATGGATATGACAGAAGTCTTATCATTATTCGTAAAACATCTACAGACTTATCAAATAGATTGTAAGTTTTGGCCATTTCTCCTTGCCTAACACTCAGGTTTATAAATATTGTGGCTGAAAATACCTAAAAGTTAAAACATGTCGCTTCATTAAGTGTTTGATTTTCATTTTAATGATAACAATCTTACTGACGCGATGAATTCTTCCAAAGTGTTAAGATACAGCTTACAATTAACTAGACTGCGTAATATCAACAGTGTTCCAAATGGCCGTCGTTTTTCCATGGGTTCCCATCTGTTTCGACGATATTCAAGGATTGTTGGGATTGCAGGGGCAGGAATATTAAGTTTCGTTGCTTATGGATTTTCATCAGGCTCTAAAGCATACGCGTACTCAAAGAAGAAAGTAAGTAAATGACTAGCAAGGTTTTATTTACTAGGATTACCCCCAAGGTAATTGGTACATAAAATACATACCTACAAGCTTGATAAATAACAATAATCTTTGTCAAAAGCCGTTGTATCAATAAATAATTTTCATTTAGAAGAGTGTTTCATATATGTTTGTATAAATTACATTATATCTACAATATACTATAATATAATATAATAACTATAGTTTTAAGTTAAATGTACTTTATAATTGTAATAGAATATTGGTTGTTATATTTAAGGCTGTTAGGTTTTTATGGTAGCTTCTATAATTAAATCTAGGATATTGATACTATTCACTATCTACATTAAATACTATTGAAAATAATTAATATTTAATACTAACAATTTATTTTTAATTTATGCTATCATATTGAGCATTTCAGTCGATGAAGTTGTTACTGTATGCAAGAAATATTTTTCAATTTATTTTATTCAAGTGATTAGGTTATGATTAAAATATCAATAATTATTACACTTGAAAGTATTGAAATATTTCTGTTTCACGTGGATTTCATTGATATTTTGTTATTTAATGATTAGTAACAGATTTCTTTGATGTTTATTTATCTATAGATGCTGAAGTAACTATTATCTTAAGAATTAAAATTGTAAATTATGTCTTAAGATTAAAATATGTATTCAATTCTAATTCTATTATTTACCATTAAAAAAAATGAATTTATCTCATTAAATATTATTTTTATCTATGACATTATCATATTTTTTCAATTTTATTTACAAGTTATAGCAAATAGTGGTCTAAGCCAAAATAATAAAATACAAATAGAACTGATTAACATGAAATTATTTTATGCCAATTCATTATTTAACACCTAACAATATTTTACATTTATATTTATTTAATTTTAAACTATCATTTATATCTACATTTGTCTATATGTATAATGTTAGGTACCTGATATTCATTGAATTAGAGTTTTAACATATGAAAATAATGATTTGTACAATTCAAACACTTTTTTTTAAAGTAAATACCTCACAGTTGGTTTGCACAATATTATCTACATTTATATGAATAGTAGATTTGAATAGTTGTATTTATTTAAAACTATTTTCATGTTGCACTCATCAATCAAGATTCTTACTTAAAATTTAAAGAAAAGTCATTTAATATTAAATTAAATTCTTAAATTTATGTATTTTTTATGTAATAATTATATATATACATAATATGAATTTTTAATTATTATTAACTTGTCTAATAATACAACTTAAACATTAGTTTATGATAATTGGTTTCTAAATTAACTTTTAAATGCTAATATTGATTCTCCTGCCCTTCTTTTGTTACTACCCTTTAAAGTTCCACAATGTTCATTCAGATCTTCGTATACTTTTTACCTACCACATACCTTTACAAATTATTTAGCCAATGAGCCAATTAGGTGATTAACGTCATACGCCAATACCGACCTTAAGTTTGCCTTTCGATTTGATGTACATTTAACATTTCAATTTTATAATCTTTTCTTTTTTTTCTAACTGTATTTCTATACATATTGTAATTTATCAATGGCCTTGCCCATATTATTAATAATGAATAAATAATATTGTACGTAACTACTAATACTATAAGCTGAGTTAATCATTTTATTGTTTATTTAACCTAAGGAGTAAAGAATGTGATTATATTTTAAGTTTTCTTTTTTATTAGGAATTAAAAGTTGGTAAATACCCAATTTCAAATAGAGACCACTAAAATAATTAAATTGATTTTACCCAGAACGGCAAGGCCGTATTTAAAAAAGCCAGACATGTACTTAGCACCATGGGTACTCTTCGTTTCTTGGACGAGATAATGGTTATGGATTTAAAAAGTTTTAGATGAGCTATTTTTATGATTAGTAAACGATACATGTAGTATGATTTTATTTAAATTTGAAACCAATGATAAATTGCTTTCGGAAAACGATTCTGAGTGAAACCCAAGAAATAATTTATTTTGGTATCAACTAGTTAAGTTTTCGAAAAAAATTAAAAACCTTATGTTAAATAATTGATACGATTTTGAAGTTTTTAATTAAAAAGTCCTGGAATAATTACAAGAAAAATCGTTGATTTAATACCTCTTGTAAAAAGACTTCATTTTGCCGTATTTAGTCCAGTGGTGGACTATGCCGGCGGGATACCAGGACTTTTTTCGGGGCCGCGACTGGTACTTAGGGTTCCAGGGTGGACTGTTCATTCAAACAATAAAAAGTACCTACTATATTTTTTCAATTTTTCGACTAAAAAATATTATAAGTCATTGCGTCAATACATCAGTACTACCACAGTCACACATAATCCAAAATTATTGGATATTGTACCTTTTTGTGTGGAAAGTGATGATCTCTGATAATAAGTATATATTTATACCCATATATATATATATATATATATATTCAAGAAGTAAACAATTTTGGGGTGGGTCAAATAAAGTTTTCCCGGGCTAAATCGTTTTCTTAGTCCGCCACTGGACAGTGTCCACGTCTATCATGTATACAAAAATTAAACACAACCGATCACTATAAAAATGTAAATTTACCTTAGGTTACCAATAAAAAGGCTAGTATTTAAATTTCAGATCTTATTACTAAAAATTACTAATTTTATGAACTAAAAATATCCAACTTTAAAGGCATGGGAAAAAATAATTTATTGAGTTTATCTTTATGAATCTAGAATCATAGATAGTTATATATGTGAAGAATCTATTTGTCAAAGAAAATTTTCATCAGTTTAACAATTATAAATTGTATAATGAATTTCTTGAAAAATATCGCTAATTTTCGTGTATTTAAACATGTTCGTCAAACTTCAAACTTCAAACGCGTATAAAAAAAAAACCTGGCTAACAATTTTTGAAATTTTTTCAGTACTATTAGGTATGCATATAAATTAGATGATATGAAAATAAATGTTCAGGTTTTATATAAAATATTTTAAATTTCATTAGATAAAAATTTGCGAGAAACGAAATATTTTCAATAATTTAAAAGTTCTATGTATAGCCTGAAAAAGGTGAAATAATTCCGAAACTTTTTTAATCTGTATTAGGATCATATGAATATTTGGTGAAAATTTCAAATGTCTAGCATCATTATTTTTGTATTTATGGCTTAATATCAAAAATGTATTTTATGAAAATATAGCCAACACCAAATTTTACCGAGTTTACTCAATTTGTTGGTAATTTTTCCTTATACTTAGAAAAACTGTCGAGAATAATAGAGTAAAATAACTTCTTTAAAGTACCAACTAGAAGAAATTTCTGATCTATAGAGTCGCTTGATGAAACGTTTGGAGCATTATTACTATATACTAAAAAGTTCTTATACACGTAAAAAAAATACATAATTGTAAAACCTATGCATTCTTCGTTTCATTTAGAATCTAAACATGGCTTGGGTGGGCGATGGCCTGGAGCACTACTTTTGAAGGATACCAAAAAATTAAATAACAATTTATAGTTACTATTAATATTATTATTTTCCGTATCTTATAGTTCATATTCTAATTATTTTTCATATTCTATTCCAGCGGTTCCCAATTAGTGTGAAGCCACGGACCCCTAGCTATAACTTAAATTGGTCCACGGACCCCTTTTTTTGTGAATACTTACTTTTCAATTTAATTTAATTTAATAATTTTATCATGAAAATGAAAAATAAATGTGCACGATTTATTTTGAATATGGTTTAATTTTTAATTTTATAAACATTTTCGTAATATTATACAAACAAATTATCTCAAAAAAAAAAAATAAATATATTTATAAAAAAAAAATTATTTGATTAAACACCTCCAAACTTTATGAGACAAGTGGAATCTTTCTTTTTTGTTCATAATTTCGTCTAAGTCCAGTTGCATGCTTGATTTTCAACGTCAATATTAAGTTTATTACGATATTTGTTTTTCATGTAACATTAGGTAAAAAAGCTTGTTCACATATTCTATATATTGTGCAAAAGGGGATAATGTGTCTTAAAGTATTATCAGCCAGTTGCTTTTGGTAATTATGAACAATTAACCAAAAATCAATTAGTTTTTTATCGTTGAAAATATTTTTCATCGTTTCATTAGTTACCAAATCAATTGATTCATCTTGTATGTGTTCTGAGAGATTATCCGTTTTTTTAAATTTCACAAGAAAATGGATTTCTTATTCACGTATTGTTTGGGTCAGGTTGATGAAAATATATACCTAACAATATACTAGAAAATTCATAATTTCACTAAAAATAAATAAAAATATCACTACGGAACAACACAACCGCGGACCCCCTAAAATCAACACACGGACCCTTGGGGGTCCGCGGACCACCAATTGGGAACCGCTGTATCTATTCTATGACCATGCATTAATTTTTTTTTCATTTATGAAAATACAGTGCAAAAGATGTTGATAATAATCTCCACTTAACTTAAAAATGTGTTGATGGTGGTTGTATTATAATTAATAGTAATTTTTTTAGTGATATCCTTTAATGGTCAATAAAATCAGCTAGTTGTTCCACATTGATATAATTTTGTGGTTTAGTGGTGTAACTCACATTTGTGATTCATTTACTAAGAAACCATGTTAAATCATTATGGCTTATGAGAAACAAGCAGTTTTTTTTTCATTAATTAGTTGATTAATTAAAATATTGAATCTGAGTTTACTCAACTAGTATACATTATTCATATATTTGCCATGTCACAAACCATTAGAAAAAAGCTTGTAAGTGAGATGATGGTGGTACAAGTTCGTCCTTCGTCCCTTCGGTCCTCGGACAAGATATTGGTGATGAATGTATTAAGTTTTAAAGAAATGATGACTCATTTTTTTAGTATAAAACGATTCTGAGCAAAGCTTCCGTGTAATATAATATATTATTATTTAAATATTATTTACGTATTTTACGGTTATTTGTATAATTTTTGGTGAGTTTTTTTGTAATTAAACCCTCATAAAATATTCAATTAGATATAACTCATTTAAACTTCAATTGTTATAACAATTATAACTCATTAGAAATAAACTTAAAAGAAATCAGACAATATCGTAAAAAATCGTATAATAATTTAAGTGTGTATAAAAAAAATCCTGAGTCACGATTTTTGAATTTTTGTTAGGATAATTAGGTAGGTATATGAGTAAGGTCATATTAAATTTTCAGAACTTTTTGTCAAATATTTAAAATTATATTACATAAAAACTTTCAAACAATTTGGTAAATTAAAAGGTCTATATTTAAGTCAAAAGTGCTATAATTGTTCTGAAAATGTTGTCCAATATAAAAAAGTATGTATTTGATATTGGATAAAATTTTCAAGTTCCTAGCTTCAATACTTTTCGATTAATGACTAAATACCTAAAATCTGAACAGTGAAAATCTCGTTTACGGCGGATTTTTACCGTTTTTACTCAATTTTTCGATTGTTATTCTTGATTACTGGAAAAACTATGGAGATTTTGGAAAAGTGACCTCTCTAAAGTACCATCTCAGTTCAATTTCGAATCTAAAAAGTTGCTGGACGAAACTTTTGGACAAGGATTTCTATACGAAAAAGTGTTAACAGAAAAAAAAAAATAATAAAAAAAAAAATAAACATCATTGTAAAACCATAAGATCCTTCGCTTCACTCAGAATCTAAAAAATTGGTTTAACAAATTATGTATTGTTTCCTTTTATTTATAATATGTCAGTAAACTTTTTTCTGGTTGTAAACTTGGTTCAAAAGTTACGTTTAGCTCCTCTATTGATCAGAAATTTAGTAGACACTTGAGGTAGGGTATTTCATCGATATCTCTATTTTTTTATTGAATGCTTATTACTTTGATAAATCACATAAAAACATTCAGACATTGCATAAAAAAACTGACAAAAAATCCTCGGACAAGATATTGGTGATGAATGTATTAAGTTTTAAAGAAATGATGACTCATTTCTTTAGTATAAAACGATTCTGAGCAAAGCTTCAGTGTAATATAATATATTATTATTTAAATACTGTTTACGTATTTTACGGTTATTTGCATAATTTTTGGTGAGTTATAATAATTTATTAAAGTGTGTATAAAAAAAAATCCTGACTAACGATTTTTGAACTTTGGTTAGGATAATTAGGTAGGTATATGAGTAAGGTCATATTAAATTTTCAGAACTTTTTGTCAAATATTTAAAATTATATTACATTAAAACTTTCAAACAATTTGGTAAATTTAAAGTTCTATATTTAAGTCGAAAGTGCTATAATTGTTCTGAAAATGTTGTTCAATATAAAAAAGTATGTATTTGATATTGGATAAAATTTTCAAGTTTCCAGCTTCAATACTTTTCGATCTATGACTAAATACCTAAAATCTGAACAGTGAAAATCTCGTTTACGGCGGACTTTTACCGATTTTACCGTTTTTACTCAGTTTTTCGATCGTTATTCTTGATTACTGGAAAAACTATGGAGATTTTGGAAAAATGACCTCTTTAAAGTACCATCTCAGTTCAATTTCGAATCTAAAAAGTTGCTGGACGAAACTTTTGAACAAGGATTTCTATACGAAAAAGTGTTTACAGAAAAAAAAAAAAAGAAAGAAAAAGAAAAAAAAACATCATTGTAAAACCATAAGATCCTTCGCTTCACTCAGAATCTAAAAATTGAGTGGAAACTGCAAAATGCAAATTTTACAAAATGCAAATAACACCTATCTGATTTTCATGAAATAAATTTTCATTATTACATTATAACTTAAGTAGGAAATTTAGTTTCTTTACCTATATGGTTATACAAATGATTATTTTAATGTATTTTTAGCTTATGGTGTCTATTCATTAAGAGGCAAATACAGCAATAATAAAATTGTCGTCTATTTATATTGGTACAATTGAGTTTAGTTTTTCTTTTTGCACATCGTGAGTATATTTACTAAGCGGGAGAAAAAATTCACGCTACCATTGTATAGTTCTAATTTTAAAAATTTAACTTATATTTTAATGTATGTATATATATAGTTTTAATTATTCATTTATTTTTACTGTAGCTTTTAATCGGTGACTGTTACAGCTCCAACAGTTATAAATAATATACTAAAAAGATATTATGAAAATAGAAAGAGAAATCAAAAAAAAATAAAAAAAATTACTATGCGTATAGTTAATGCTGTAAGGGTAATGAATTAATTCTATTTCTCTAAAGTAAGTCTGTACTTTTTATGGTTAATGAATAAAAAAATATACAAAATATTTTCCACGAAACATAAAAAAAAGGTAATGAATTAAAATTAGACAATTAGAAATATTTTAATATTTCTCTAACTTTTTGATCTAAATATATATACAATATAATTACTTGGCACCCGATTAAAACCATAAAAATTGCTTTATTTCCGGAAGTAAATATTTTTAATCCTACAGCTCTAACAAAATGATACAATTTATAATATGACTAATAATCTTGCCAGTATTGTTGATATCTTTACTATTAACTTTAGGTTTGAATTATTTCTCTCATGAATGTAATTTCAATACTATTACAGTAAAATTCACTTATAAGATCTTCAAGGGACTTAGAGAATCGGATCGTTATATCCAGATTACTAAAAAAACTAGATTTTTCAAAAAAAATTAATTCATTTAACAAATTTTTATATTATTTATTTGTATATTTTTAACTATGTTATGTAGACGTAATATACTATTATTTAATTATTACATACTTCATGTATTTATGATTAAAATAAAAGTATGTACCTACATATTATGTATATTATATTATTATGTTAATCAATTTATTATTTATAAATACATGCATATATATTATATATGTGTACACAATAATATTGTTATAGGCAATTATAAAAACCAATTTTAATTGAAAATAACATCGCTATATCCGTATTATCTTTTTTATTTATAACTGATATCGTTATAAACGACCCAAAATTACTGCAAATGAGATGTAAAACCAACCAAATACATGGCTGAGAATTTTTTTAACCGGAATATGTAAATTTATATGATTGGTCATAATAATATAATACAATATATTATTTATACTCAATAGCTAGTATGCTATTGTAAGTAATTGTGCTTAAAAAATGAACGAAGTTAAAATAACAATGATGCGAGTTAAAGTATAACAATCACGAAGTACTAGAACATTCTAAAGTTATTTTTTTTTCATAACATTTGACTCGTGCAGTATGTATTTACACATAATTAAAGATGATGAGAACGATATAAGAAAAATCAGTATGCTACGAGTTAAACACATTTTTTGATTAACCAATAAAAAACAATGGTTGAAACAGCCGACAAAAATACCCTGTGGTGTCTACATCAAACGGTCATTTATAACACTGATGTTATCTAAACTCAACCAGTCTACCCCCTTGTCACCTTATACAATGTTTAGGCCTACTTACATAAATATTGTGAAACACTAGAATATTGCACCCTAGCATGTAAATAAAAAGATGAGATTGAAGTTAAGTTAAGTATTTATTGAAGATTGTTTATCTTGGTTTTATTTTATGTTAAATTTATTCTTTGATAGATCTTATATATGCTAAAAAACTGGATTTCAAGTATTTTTGTATTTTCTTTATTTATTTCATGACTAAATAGTAATGTTCTTAATAATTTCAAGTACTCTCTTGTTATTTGAAATATTCAGTTGATTTTCTTTAGTTAATACTCCCTTTGAAAATTAATATGTTTTCTTAATTTAGTAACTTAAATAATATGTGAATGATAAATTTTATATTTTCAACAGATAATTTATTATATATTTATTTTAATTTTAAAAGCAATTTGAAAATAATATTTTTTTCAAGTATAACCGAATTTATATAAATTAAATATACTTAGGTATATAATAATAATGTATTTGGTGCTTATTGTTGCGTGTTAAATGTAGTACACTAATATTTGTTACTTTTACATTTCATAGTCTCATTAGTCATTACTCATTACTAAAACCTTGTGGAATAATTGTTCCATAAAAATACAAAAGCTATGCGAAAATATCTTTACACAGATGAATTTTAATTATAATAATTTGTTTAAGTATAATAATTTGATTGAAAACTAAAATAAGCTTATTTTGTTCTATAATCAACAAGTGATTTTATTCTAGTCTAGAAAAATGTATAAATGCTTGTATATACTGTATTTATTAAATAAGGGCCTCGAAAATTTATATTGTACCAGTTTAATTTGTATATGAAGTAGTTATATCCAAATTTGAAATTATACTAGTTCTGTATTATAATAAAATAATTTTCATCAAGTATGCTAGTAGGTGTAGCATAGACACAATACAGAACATATTTTTATACATGTTTTTTTATATCAATTAAAAAAAATAAAGTTCGGTTACTAATCATTTTTGTATTTCACTTATCAAATTCTTATGAATAGAAATTAAATGTAAATATAGAAATGAAATAGATTTTTTACATTTAAAAAAATTCCGTGAGTTATCTGAATTTTCATTGCTGACGTCTTCTTCAATCAATAATCCAAAATTCCCTGAACATTTTTCTGACTTTTATATTAAGATTTAAGCTCATATCGAACTTATTTTAGTTTATAAAATACGTGTATAATATGACATTTAAGTTCAATTTCCATAAATTACAATTATATTTAAATGAATTTAACGAAAATATATTAAATTTATAATCTATTATTATTACCTACTCATACCAATGTATAATTAAGACAATAAACAGGCAATAGCTATCAATTGGTTTTATTAAGTTATCACATAAATCACTAGAACGTAACATTATCACTTTCGTAACATTGATATGATTCACGATAATATTTAAAATTTAAAAAAATTTTCGTCTTTCAATTATTATTAGTATTATTGAATTGGTTATATAACGTGTAACATCAAACCATCTATTGCTTATTGAATATTATAATATTTTATTAAAAATATTAATTCACAATATCTTGGTAGTAAATAATATAAAATCGTAAATATATTACATTGCGTTGTATATTACAGTGTTTCATGCCTGGTAATCTTGACCATGTTAATATTACGAGTATACTTATTTTGTATTTCACCTCCTGTCTGTGACTTCAACACTAATTTTATATGGTGTATTAAAAGATTTATTTAAATACGCTTGTAGGTACAACACACAGTAAACACTATGTACATGACTATGTACATATTATTCTTGCAGGATACCATCTTTAAGAACGTGAGATCGTAAATATCCAATGTTTCTCTACATTCACCGTTTTGAATGTTTAAGTATAGCTCACGGCTTAGAACAATAAAAATATCCCTTTGTTGTTATCCTTAATAGTCTGATGTCTCCACGATAGCTTCTATTTTAACGGGCCATTAGATTTTTTTCTAAGATCGGTTAGGTTACACAGTCGTGTGAAACTAAACATCACGTACATTTTGACACCATGATTGATTGTTCAATCAATCGCCAAGCTATATTTTTTAATACAAAAGGGTTAAAGTGTTTAATTTAAATACGGTATTCTTGTAATTTATATACCCCTAATATTATTCTTATCGAGAAATTATTAACTGTAGACTGTTCTCCGTTGTTCACGTATTTTTGTCGGCCTTACGTATAAGCGTTGAAAGATTTCAGAATACAGATGGTGGTGATTTTTCCTAGCAAGTTGTATAGTCCATCTGTTTGACGGTTTCGATGACAAATGTTTTGAATGACCCATGTGTGGGAAATAAAATCCAGTGTATTTGAAGGAAGGAATCAATCAGGTTTGTGAGTGCGTGTTATTTACGACTAATTTTAAAACCACTTTCCGGAATAACTGTTTGATATTTTAGCATCTGGGGATAGTCGTATTATTACCGTTTGGGGTGAGCTATTATAATAATACGGATATAATATAGTATATAGATAGAATGTATTTTACCTATGTAAATATTTAGTTGTTATGATATTAAAACCGAACTTGTAAAAATGTCATTAAATTACTCGGCTTAAAAGTTCCAACCTCATTGTGGTTACAAGTGTTGTAAGAAAAAGATAATCTGTATTGGTAAACACACACGCACACACACAAAATATTTTATCATTAACTTTTATAATATTATTAAGGAACAACAACTAGGTACCTATTGCCGATTTGCACATCGTTGAAATTAAACCGATTAAATGTAATTTTATTTTTACCTAATTCTTCAATTTAACAGACTTGAATTAAAATCTTGTTTTAATGTTTTTGATTAGTATGTGAGAAAATAATAAAATAAAAATCATTTAAAGAGTGTGAATTATCAGTTTCTATTGAATATAAAAACCAGAAATTATTTTAACTTTTTCATTCACTATTAGAACTTAAACGTTAAAATTTTAAATTTTTGGCCAATTAAACGGTGAAGAAAATGAGTCCAAAATACAATCTTCAGTCAATTTTAAAAAAATTGAGAAAACTCTGTGCATCTTCACACTTTTAAATTAACTCGGTGAAAAAATAATAATAGTGATGCTTTCTTAAATATTATAGAATCTAATTAATGATTTTAAAAATACGTTTCATATCAAATACTTATGAAGATATAATTTTTTTTGCTATTGTAGAATGCTAAAAAAAATTTTAAAAACTAATACAAATCGTTTATCAGAACTTATTTAAAAATAATTGTTCTTTAAAATGGCAATTGACATATTATGATTCTTTCTCTAAAGATATAAGTATAAACAATTAATATGAACTACATTCACACGTAGCATGCATTTTAATTAAAATTGATTGATATACCAGACAATAATATAAAACCTGTAAAAAATTTGTTCAATGGAATTGTTAGATAAGAATATGAATATCAAAAAACACTTAAATTTTACTCTTGTATTGGGTACCTTGATATTGTGAGTGTTTTGTGTGTGTGTGTGTGTGTGTGTGTGTGTGTGTGTGTGTGTGTGTGTGTGTGTGTGTGTTGCCGTGAGGTAAATTATGAAAAGGTTCAATCCTGAGACATTTTCTAGTATTCAATTAATATCCAGTACTTAATTAATATTTATTCAACTTTACAACATACGTATATGCACACGTATTTATGTAAAGATTATTTTTCTAAATGGTTTCAATGTAAAATAAACTTGCTTGGGGCTAAACTGTTAATATTACTGACTCTACGTCAATATGTATCTATTTTTCTTCAAAATTGAGGATATTATACTCATCCTTTTTTTGTTAGTAAATTTGGATTTGCAATTCATAATTTACCGAACTAATAAATACTACACACATTTAAATTATTTCTGACTGAACTCTCTAGTTCCACATAATTTTTATAATCTTACATAATTATATATATATATTTATATAATATATATAAATATATATATATATATATATATATATATATATATATATATATATATATATATATATATATATATATTTATAACCTATTCATATATTTATATCATTGCCAATAATTTTAAAAAGTTTTAGAAATATGTACTTTTTATATTTTTAGAGGGAAGATGATGAATATTTAAGCGGTTTGCACTTAACATCACGCGAGAAACGTTTTATTAAATTTGCATCAGTTGAGTATCATGGACAACTTTACATGACTCCACAAGACTTTTTAGAATCTTTCGTTGATGAACAGCCTAGAGGTATATAAATAACACCCGTTATTTTATGATTAATTTACTATCTTAAGGTAATATAAGTTATGAACTAGTTTAATTTTGAATTAGTATTTTTAAATAATCGAAACAAAATAATTTATCATAATTTAATGCGAATATTCATCCATATTTTTGCAGCATTTATTTGATTTTTTTTATGATAATCAAATATTTTCTCATGTCTTTTTCACCACTTCTTGATGGACATTTAAAAATAATTATTCCACATATAAACTGAATATTTATTAGAATTTGATTACACGATTCAATTTGAACATTTAATTATTGTGAACTGCAGGGGCGTAGCCAGGGGGGTCAGGTCACAACCGCCATGAGTTTTTGAAAACCCTAAAAAAAATGGCAGACAAATTTTTCGAGATTGAAAAACTTTAAACTTGATACTGACATTTGTTTTTAGTTTTTGACAAAAAAAATCTATCATCAAAACAATAATTGTTTAATTATTAAACTTGCCATAAGTTTTAACAATATTCTTTATACACAAAACTGTTCAAAATGTTGTTCTTATCGAATTTAATAACATTTTTAATGGTTTTTAGTCCATTTTTTTAAGGCATTATGTCGTATTTTTAAGGACATTTTTCTTAATTTTTAAGACATTAAAGTCCGTTCCCTACTAATTATAAATACTTTATACTTTAATTATTAGTAAAAAGGTATGGTATAGTATAAATTATAAATCTTTATATTTGTAAATATAGTACCTATAATGTCAATGCTTTATAAGTTATTCATATTTTAAACATTTGAGTAAAAAAATGTCTGCTACATGGAGTTATGCTAACCTTTTAGCCTTTTAGGGATTAATATAAATATAGGTAAGTTTACTAACGAAATTTGGCAATCCCCCCCCCCCCATGAAAATCGGGCCTTATCTACGCGCCTGGTTTTCTATAATTAGTCACTTTAGGAATTTTTATTTTAAACACTCAATATATTAACATAATATGCTTTTTAAATAAATTAAAATATTCCTCAATTAATTGTCTTATCGATACATGTTAATATAACTACAAAATATTCCTATGTATTTTCTGGGTGAAGTAGGAAATACAAGCATTTTATTACAGACCCCGAACATTTTCGACATTTTCGACATAATTTTAAAATGATAATTTTAATACTCCGATTTTTCCTTTATCGACCGGTCATAGTATGAGAGCGCCCTGGCAAAGTATACCCTTCCCGGATTTACTTAGACCTAGCGAATTAAAAATAGAACGCACACTTATGACTCGCTGTCAATAATCTTTAATATTCATTTATGTCCATCACTAGTCACAAGTACCTAAACCTACATGTTTTACTTCTTTAATACACGACTTACGAAATGTCTACCTATCTAATTTAGTAATAAATATACATACATTAGGGTGCACTTAAATAAATTAAAAGAAATATAATTTATTAATAGTTAATATTCATTTTATTTGTGTAACTTTTAAACCATTGATAGATAATAATATAAATTCTTCAATTTAGGTAGGTAGTAGGCAAAGTTTATAGATAGTATTACTATCTATAAACCTTGGTAGTAGGTACCCAACAATTATTTAGCAGATAGTAGATTTTAAAACTATAAATAAGTCATTAATGAGGCCTCTATTTTCAAGTTTATTTTAGTTTATTTAAGTACCCAATAAAATGTTTTCTTTAATTTTCAATATGTACCCTATTTTGCTCAATTATATTTGGTCACTGTATATACAATGTCTGAAAAATTAAAACTTTTTCCAACTTTTCGCTCGAAAAGTTGAAAATCGGGCTTTGTACCTGTATATTATGCCCGACTTCCTACTTCACCCGACATCTATAATATTTACTTATCCTAATTTATAGGTAGTATATTGTTTTATATTTTCATGGTTTTGAATCATTATTTCCTAATTTTGTCAGATAGTTATTTTTATTATTTTGAAAGTCATGTTTATTTTCTAGCTCGACTTAAGAGACACGTTATGACGGATAAAGATTTGGAAGAAATTCGAGATAAGGTGCCTGGATTAAAAAAAGGATCTTCGCAACTTTTCCGATCTCTCCGAGACAAAGGAATCATATCTTATACAGAATATTTGTTTTTGTTGTCGGTGTTAACCAGTTAGTAAAACAAAATAATCGATAAAGATGTTCCCGATTCGATATGATACTTATTACTTATCGACCAAACTACTTGTTTTATTTTTCAGAACCACAAAGCGGATTTCGAATAGCTTTTAATATGTTTGACACGGATGCTAACCATAGGGTAGACAAAAATGAATTTCTGGTGGTAAGAATAATTATGACACCTAATGTATCCAATTTATATTAAAACTAGTACATTATTGTGTATATTTGTACGTAGTACCTTCCTATTTCATTACTAGAAGTACAGTAATACAACGATTAAATTAGTTCAGAATTTCTTTTGTTTAATTGAATACAAAATATGAATCAATATACTATGATTGTATAAATCATATATTATATATACATGTATACTGTATAAGTATACATGTATTAATTTCCAACTAAAAATATGAACTATATTATCTGAGCTATCGACGTCTTACTGTATTTTTGACCACATAGTTGTACATTCTGCATGCTTTCACTGTTTACATTTATTTTTTACATTATTTAATTTCTAAACGTATCCATTTCCCTTGTAAAAGGTGGTTTTACGTTCGTATTGCATGTATAGGATATACCATATCCATATTTTTTATTTTTTCATTTTCGTATTACCATAGAGCGATATAAATTATTGAATTAGTTAATTTTTGCCCTTGAAACTTTTTGAAATAAACACAATGCCTCGATTTTATACCTATTTCGTTTTAATTCCTCTGTTTTGAAAGTGTATAGTTCACACGGTTATAGGTATCTTAACAGAAAAATATTCTACAACCATACATACACTAGCCAAGTGTTTCATATTTGTTTATTGCGTTAAATGCATTTTAATTATAAAATTTTCTAACAACATTATTGACTCGTATAAAATGAATGAGGCCAAGTTTTCGGTGTTGTTTCGTAATCATTAAATATTTGCAATGTTTATTTTTGTATAAAAAATGACGAGTTAGAGTTATTTAACCTCATTGTCCAATAATTGATCTTCTTACTTTTATTTATGTTTTATCAGATAACACGGCTCCTAGCTGGAAAACCAGCCTTCAGAATAGATCTTAGTAAACAGGCTAAAGACATTGTGAGTGAGTTGTCATGGTTATTTATTTATTACACTTATTAAATACGGATAATAGGGTAAAATGAATTTAATTAAAGTTTCGATATTTATATATTTGCAGGAAGATTTATGTCACAGAACTAACTTAAAATTAATCCACTCGGTGTTGGACATAACACGCGTTACTTAATTATAACATCTAAATACACTTGTAGGTTATTCTTTGAATCGTGTAAGTTATCACTTTATACACACTAAGGAATTATATACTTTTCGTAATACTACTAACTGAAATATTTTGAAATATGCTTCATACTGTTGATTTTTCACACATCTTCATCTTTATAAATCTGACTAACATATAAAATCAAGAATGGCATTTAGAAAACTAATTAAGTACAAATCACTGTACTTAACAATGAATACTATTCTTAAATATGTTAATGATAGATAGCAAAACAAATGTTGATTCATTAAAAAAAATTTATGCCGTTTTGACTGGAGTTAGATTTCATTTTTTTTTCTATGGTACATCTCTATAACTTATTTTCCCATCTAGTACAGTCGTAGTACCTTACACTTCCATACTTTATTTGAATAATTGAAGGGTAACAAGTCAAAACGTGTTATTGCCAAAATTGACGAAATCGAGATAAATATCGATTCATATGGTAAAACAATCAAAGAATTCATTTTTGTCTTTATTTTTTTTTTTTTTTCCATTTTTGTCCATTTTTTAAGGTGTAACATAAGGCTTAAAAAGTTGAAGTTTCTTCAAAACGTAATATTTCCAACCTTAATTTTTTCAAAATTTATTATTTCCGGAAATAGTACGTTTTGCATCAAACTCAAAGACAAATATTTAAAAAAAACTACTTATAATGTATATTAATTTGAATTTAATTTAAAAAATAGATTTTTCGTATTTTTTTTTTAAATGTGTTTTCTGAAATTTGACGTTTTTGGCAATAACACGTTTTGACTTGTTACCCTTCAATTATTGATTGAATTTTTCATAAATAATTATCAATCAAATATCTCAGTAAAATAATTTGATAAATGTTAAGTTTTTTCATTTTACAAACTAATTTTATTTAACTTTTTTTTTTCATTACTGCTTATCTATAATCTATTATTGAGCGCACTGGCACTATTGAAAAGTATAAAAATTATATTTTTATGCGGTATTTTTTTTTTTTTTTTGCACTTCGAGTACATTTGTATAATTGAAACAAAATCATTTTAAACTGTAACATATTTTGCTTTATTAATTCATTTATAAACAGGGCATTCCTAGATTTCCCCTTTGATTTTTAACAGTGATTCCAAGTTAATGAGTAGAATCAAAAAACTGTTTTTTAAATGTGAATCTTTAATAATTAATCAAAAAATAATATATAATCATTAAATAATAACGTCTATACAAAACTAAATGTAATACTAATAGAAGTTTTATCGCCCTACAAAACCTCTATTTTAATATATCACTTGTCTTTAAGATTTATTGATGCCAGTGTGTGCCATCATGTAACATGCCAGTGCCTGAAAATCATATGAATTTTGAAAAACGAAAAATCATATGGAAAAATAAAATTAATTTTCCAGTTTTTCATCAAAATTCATATTAAATGAAATTACTGTCATATGTACTTTTTAAAGATCTACATTCACTGAACCTAAAATAGATTTTTGATTCTACTTATTAATCCAAGATCATCCTTAAAATGTGTTCAGGAAAACGTGGAATACCCTGAATATTAAACTAAGAAAATTATTTTAAGCCATACCATGTAAATAGTACAACTATTAGATCGCATTTATGTATTTGAACAGCTTTTAAAATTAATGACATGTCAACGATAAAAGTTAAGCCAATACAATACGTAAGTCATAACTATTTTTCTATTTTTTCTATTCAGTTTCAAAAATTTTTTTGACAGTAAATTATTTACTATAAAAAATGTATTTATTTTTAATAATTTAAAACGATTAAGTATCGTTCTGAACATTGTCCTTGCAATCCCATAGAATTATTGTATCCTTTTCTTATCTCTGATTGTTGATTAAGCTACAAACAATTGCTATGCTATATCTATTATTTTTACATGTCTTAAAACAATTTACCTTTTTTTTCTTGCCTTAAATAGTAAGAATATTCTTAAATATCATTCCTTCTTATCTCGGATTTCCCTTTTTTTAGCCAGACATCAATAATTATTCTTTTCTTGATTATTTTAATATTCCATTTACTTTAATTTAATTATATTCTTCTTTTGCTTCCATCATTAAATTCGTTTTAAAATTTTTCTACTCTGAAAATTTTTCGATTGTTTACTTTTTTTTATGATTATTATTAACTTGTAGTTCTAAATTTTTGAACTTTATGCTGTTTATAAAATGTATTACATGTGCATACTTAATATCACCTTATGGAAAAGAAATACTAATATACTTGCCACAATTTAACTAGGAATAAAAAAATTGGTATCGCTTTAAAAAAATATTTTAAATAGCATTGTACATTTTATATGATATAGATGATAATTAATTATCTATAATAATAATAAACTAACATAATATGTTTTTACTTACATATCGCTGACTATATTCTGTATTTTGGGAAAAGTATCTTTAAATACTTTACTACGCATTTCAAATTAGGTAAAATTGCATACAATGGGTTAACCATCTAAGCTTATATTATGTTGTTTTAATTATACTCACCGACTAAATGCTAATTATGTTATCTCATATGGTGTAAAATTTAGCCATATTTCTGTAGGTATTAAGTAAGTACTTAATTGATAACATTTATGCATGTTGAAAATCCACACTTTTTAGGGTCATAGATAATAATTATTTTCAAAGTTTCAAATGGTCAGAATAACAAATTATTAACCTTGAATGTATCGAACATTACCTAAAAATTAAAATTACTAATTTTTGATGTTTATAAATGTATAGGTATAGAAAATTAAATTCGCAAAATTAAAATATTAAAAGTAACATAAAATAACTACTACTAACCATTTTTAAGACTTTTTTTTTCTTAGGTTATTCTTAAGAATAATACTTCACATTATGCGTAGGTTTACTTAAAAATGTCAAAACTATTTTATGAGTTAAGAATATTAATTTTAGACTATTCGATAATAAAGCATGATCGCACCTTCGCTCTCTAATTGCGTCATTGCTTATGTATAAAACTTGCCTCAATCAAGCACAATATAATATTACATAATTGTCTAAATGTCTGGTTCTTGTCTGTCTATCTTTCCGGAACGTTTATGCCTTTTTAACAATTATGTACTTAAAAAAAAACTCCTATAACACATAGATACTATCATTTATGCCTACCTATGATTAGTACTATTTATTACATGATAGGTACATAACACTATCAATACACACACAGCTACTGTATTATATATTATTATCCATGCCCTATTATCCAAAAAAAATAATAATAATGATGGAAGTTTGTGATACATATTACATAAGGTGGTGGGTACAAAGTATATTTTATTGTATGTCGCTTAAAAAAAAATCTTGCTTCAGGAGGGTTTTTGTGTTTTATAAATGTGATATTACAGTTGTCCCATTTACCTATGAAACAAGATGCGGCCATCCAGCGGGTGCCAGACGAAGATTCAAATATCATTAATCGCGCCGCTGATAATTTGGTCGGTTAATTTTTTTATTTTTCTTACGTATTTATTTGCTTTGCTTTATTTATATAATTATATATTTATGTTATATTAATTGTTATTTTAGAGAAACGCATTCATATTGAATACATACCTATGTGTATATATATATATATATATATATAAATGTATATTATATAAATATATACTCATTTACCTGTAAAAAAACATACAAAGAGTACATTTTGTTTGCGTGTTGCGCTTCTAATTTTTTTTCTATAAACATTTTTTTCGTTCAAAACATACATACACTCAAACCTACCCCTACAACATTGTCTATAACTTGCGAAACCGACACATTCTATGGTTTAATGTCTGTTGTTTAGATGGAAAAAATCTTCAGTCAATCGTGGAAAGACAAACACGGCGTAGAAGATAATAAAGCGGATACAAATAAAATAGGCGCTGAAGACTTTGTGGATGATGCTCAAGGTTTACAGAAAAAACATTTGGTTGATACTACATTGATCGTTCATTTTTTTGGGAAAAAAGGAGACAATGTGCTGCTGTATGAAGACTTTAGAAAGTAATTATTATTCACATTATATTTTGCATGTGACACAAAGTAAAAGATAGATTGTAATGAGACATTGTAACAACAATTTGAAATAGAAGTTCAAAATATTAAAACAGGGTGTAAAAAACATTGTTTGTCCTCTGTTTGAATCGCCTATTTTTGAATTTTCTTAATCACATTTTTTTGAAACTTGAATTTTGATTTACTTTCATAATTCAAATATTTAGCGTAAATCTGAGAATTATATACCCTATATTATGTTCTCTTGGTTGATGGTAATGTTTCAATTTCAGTTCATTTTAACAAAAACAAATTTATTGTTAATACCACGTTATTTTCTTATTTATTTACTGTTTTATAGTTGTAGTCTTTTTTAAATATGTCCATAGGTAATTTATAAAATATTTGCCTAGTATTATATTCATTAAATTAATCTTAGCTGGAGACAGCTTGATATCAATTCAAATTAATAATAAAAAAATCTGTTGATCGTGGTCTGAGATTTGTCCTAATCACTTTATTTGTCTGACGAAAAAGGTGGTATGTGTAAAATATCTTAAAGGTGGTTAAGTTTTTATGATTTTCTCATTTATATAGTGTTGTATGATATTATTGAAAATTTACACATAATCAAATTAATCAATCTACATTATATTAGGTATATGGTGACATATATATATATATATATATATATATATATATATATATATATATATATATATATATATATAACATAAGTAAATGGTATAACAGATTAACAGATAAAGTTATGACTAAATAACCAAAATAAATGTCATAAAAATCTAGTTTACTTTACATTTTATTGTTTTTACCCAATTTTTCAGTACTTTTTCTAAAAACTTTGGAAAACTACTGATAATTTCAAAAACTAACCTTTCTAATGTAGGTATCTGATAAAAGAAATTTATAATTTATAAGAGAGTAAACTGTTTGGACTTTTCATACTATTCAAATGTATTCACAGATATAAAAAAGAAAGAAAAAATACATTGTATAACCAACACTTTCTTTACTTCAGTCAGAAGACAGATTCTAAATTATACATTAAATTCTTGTATAGATGAACTCATACGTTCACTGTAATAACTTAAACAAAATAGGTTTGTAAACTCGGTTCAATTTTATGTTAACTTATTAGTTAATATTTCAAATAAACTTTACTAGATCTGTTTGTGTAGTCACTAGTCATAAATAATATATCATTGCTCATAATATATGACAAAAAAAAAACATAATAATTAACCATTATTGTAGATCATTTAAGTTATTACTAGCAGTACTAGCTGTATTTATAAATGAATCATTCCAAGGATGTTTTCATTTTGTTTTTTTCAGTTTAATGTTTGTATGTATAGAGATTTATAATTTACTCTTATGTAAACCTAATATGAATACAAATTCACTGTTTTAGTCAATAGCATTTAGGAAGTGGAGGGGGAGATTTAACAGTCCCTAAGAACCTTTTTTTTAAATAATTTGTCTTTGATCATATTATAAGAGGTACTACAATAATTACTAATTAGTTCAACATTTCTAAGTTATATAATTTGTATTGAAATGACTAATTATGATTAAAGTTGACAAATATGTAGTTAATTAATAATAATTATGATGCATTCTATTGTTTTCACACTTTTGTTTATTACATCAAAATATTCCTTTTTTATTAAATCTTAACATAATATTGATTTTAAAACCATATAAATAACTTAATTGAAAATGATCGATCTAATACATATGAAGCTATCTTAGCTTTATAATACTAGTTATTCATTATATCTACCTCCAACATGAATAAAATATTTATATACTCCAACAATTATAATAAATAGGTGTTAATCAAGATAATTTGAGTTGCCTTTCTCCTTAGTCCTATTTTAAAATTGTGATTATGATTCAGATTAGCTTATTAAAATGTCAGAAAATATCAATCTTTTTTTTATTATAATTATATATTACTATATACAAACACGCGTATATATATATATATTATAATTTAAAGTATAAATTATTGATTGTTCATCTGTCTAAATTTAAAACTTTGTTGATGTATTTTCAGTTTTATGGAAAATCTACAAACAGAAGTACTTGAAATGGAGTTTCAACAGTTTGCTAAAGGAGGTCAAACTATCAGCGAAATGGATTTTGCCAAAATACTATTGAGATATACTCACTTAGACACAAATCTGTAAATTATTTGTATTAATGAGTTTGCTATTTTGTTTTTATATTTAAATTAATTAATTCTTGTTATAGTTGTGACACATATTTGGATCGATTATTAGAGAGAATCAAAATGGACAAAGGCATACCTCCAGGCATTTCGTTTAATGAATTTAAAGTATTTTGTCAGTTCTTGAATAATTTAGAAGATTTTACTATTGCTATGAGAATGTACACTCTTGCTGATCATCCAATATCTAAAGGTAGATTTCAAATATAAAAAATATAAAATGTACATCATAAATATGTTATTTGAAATAGTGAACTTTAGATTACATTTAAAAAAAAATCATCAAATTACTGTGAAGATAAAATAAATACCATCAACTATAACAAATAATTACAATTTAAAATAATGTGGTTTGTTCTTTTGTTTAGAAGGTGATTGTTTTGGGAATAATTAATATTAATTTTCTTTAACTCATCAGCATCATATGGCATTTGAGTACTAATTGTAATTTATGTAATAATAAGTTTTTTGCTCCGAGTATAATATTCTGATAATTATACAACTATTCAACATTTATATACACATAAAAAATACTCCATTATCCATTTAATATTTTAATTTTAGTCCTTAAAATTGAGTATTTTTCACTGAGCTTACTGAAATTTACTTTACAGATGAATTTCATAGAGCTGTCAAAATATGTACCGGAACAAGTTTGAGTAAGCATCTGGTACACACTGTGTTTGCCATATTTGATGAGGACGGTGATGGTCAATTGAGTTACAGAGAGTTTATCGCTATTATGAAGGACAGATTGAATAGAGGATTCAAGGTAGTATTGCTTTAACAACTCATTTAATGTACTACTGAGTATTTTAGAAAAATCATAAAATTACTTTGTATAAAGAAAGTTAAAATCAGTGAATTTAAGGAATGAAGATTTAATGTCTCTCAGTGTTTAATAAAAACTGTAGTTTGATAAAATTTATCATTGTATGGTTTTTTTTATGAGTTCAGAGATGTAATGAGATGAGTTGAGAAATGTAATCATCTAATTAATTAAAGAAAACTGGACTCTTTTTAACAACCATACAATTTGCATTCTTATGAAAACAAATTAAATTGTTAAATTAATTACCATTGTATATTTGTTTTAGTCATACACAAAAAATGAAGGATGGGATGCGTTCAAGATCTGTCTAAAACATGAAATCAAAACTCCTAACTAACATCAATTCAGATTACTCTATGCATCTTTTTATTAAATTTTGTCTCTTTTTAATTTTTTGAGTAACTTGTTTGTTGTTTTCATTATAATATTTAAAATAGGTGTTACATTTAATTGTCTTTTTTTTCTTATACTTGTAATAATTAAACAAAAACAATTTCAAAACAATTTTTACTCAAATAGATTTTAGTAAAAATACGTCACAAGTTAAAAATTTATATTTTATATATAAAAAAAAAGAAAAAACGTAAATTGCTTACATAATAATACATAATATGCTTGTTTTTACAAGTACAATTTTAATTATTAATAGGATAAAGTATAAAAGATTCACTTAAATATGTATCTCTTTTCATTATTGTTACCATTTGTTGTTTGTACATTTCAATGTTTTTGTTATAGTCTTAAGCATTAATAATGATCAATAAAAATATATAAATTTGTTTTAACTCTAAAATTTGCATACTCAATAATCTTATTGATTTGAGGAAGCCATTGATCGACTTAATACTTGATACAAGCCTTAACATCCAGGAAGAATCCTGCAACAAAAATATTTTTCTTTATTCAGAAAACACGTGTATGAGTGAGCGTTTGACAATATAATTATATTATAATAACACATTGAAGACAACTACAAATCTAAAGTAAATGGACTATAAACTTTGATATTTGAATCATAAATTAACTTATTGTTAATAGTTAATTTGTGATTGACATTGGAATATGCAAAAATATTATGCTGTCATCACACAGACCATATAGAAAAAAAAAAAAGTTCATCGACATTTGTTATTAACGCTCAATACATAGAATATATGAATTTTAATTGCTTCCTATTTACTGTGATAACAGTTAATAACTTGATATATAAATAAGTGACATACTGTTGTATTTTGTATGAAAGGAAATATTTACTGTATTGTCATTTTTAAATTAAAATTTCTATTTGATTACGTTTTAATATTTTAATTTTACTTAGATATGATTTTTTTGATGTATTTATGTTAAATTTAATATTTCTTGATATTATATGGCTGTGTATAGCCATTTAGACTTCTCATTCTTATTTGATTCAAAACACATAATAATTACTATGAATTTGATATCTAGATACTACATAGCACGCAATAATAAAAACTAAAATAAAAATCTAATGATATTTGAAGTAATTTACAATTAAATTGAATAATAATCACCTAAATTAACCAACAGAATAGAACTTTTAAACAATTATGCTACGAAATATGAACTCATAAGAATGATAAGATTTTTTTTTTTTATATCAAAGAATTTCTTTAGAACAAGATTTGAGTTCAACTAAATATATCATGTTTGTGTGAGTACAGTTTGCATTTGTATACAATTTAAATAATTAGTGACCATTCATTTAAAAATACTCGGTATATAACATATATTTTTTTTCTTTATTGAAGCTACTACTGCAGTGGTTCATGACTAAGTCACATTTTACTTATTCACTCTCTAATAAAAAAAAATTCTTATATATAACAGAGCATTTTTGAACTAGTTAACTGAGCGATTTAAATGTCACCCAATGAAAATATTTTATAACCTAGTTGGGGGTATTATTAAGACTGAGCGACATATTTATGAAAAGAACATTTTTTAAATTATATAAACAATACAATAATGTAATGAATGGTAGATAATTAAAAATGTTGGTGTTAAGAGTTGTAAAGAAAAGAATTTCAATTCAATGTTATATTGTCCTTGAAATTCCTTCTTTTAAACTTAGGTATGAGTACTGAGTTAAACTAAAGATAAAATTCCAAAATAAAGTTGATCAGAGATAAATTCAAATTATTATCCCACAGCCCAATTTATTTTAATTAATTTTACTCATATCTCACTAAAAGTTCTTGTTTAGGCTTTCAAACCAAATTTTTTAATTATCTTTATAACACATTTAAGACCTTGAAGGCTGTATTGTTAGTCTAATTTTAAGTAAGGTAATTTTTTAAATGTAAGGGTTGTTTAGAATATATATATATATATATATATATTTGGTTTCATCTAAGAAAAAAATGCATAAACCTAATAGATTGAATTTTAGACATTTTAGACAATTTTCAAAACATTCCTATTTTATCACATTAACAAATTAAAATATTTTAAAATAAAAATAGAATTAACTGTATCAAACCATATATATATATATATATATACGTTTTTTTTTTTTTTTACTTTACCTTCTACTTAAACTGCAAATTATTGTCAACCAACTTAATACTCATCAGGCTTGAACAAAATATTTTATGGTTCGCCAGAATTTATTACATCACCAAAGTTCCTATTCATTATTTGAAGTCTATTTGCAATGTTTTTAGCATTCTTAATTTAATAAATATATTGAGAACTTAATTAATAAAAATATTACAGAGGCTACTGCTTAACGTAGGTAGAATCGAATTAGTTTATCTGCTGTTAGTAATTATTGAATTATTGTATCTTAGAATTGCCACTTGCCATTCAATAAATTAATAAACATAGTATTTATAAAATCATTATATCCTAATATATTGTATAGTGTGAATAAATCGTCCATAAGAATTAATTTTAAAATTTTCAACAACTTTTAAAAAGCATTCAGTCTAGATCAAAACAATATAATACCAAAATATTTCCAAAAAAAAAAAAATTGTATAAATTCATTAAAATTGAATTATCAAGTACATGTATAAATAATTATTGTGATTTTTTTCAATAATAAATCTACCATCAGCCAATAATCTATAAAATTGTAACTTAATTCAATAATAAAAAAATATATATATATATTTTATTTTATTGTTGTAAAATTATTTTTACTTCTCTCAGTCATTAATTTATTTACTACAAAATTTTCATTTATATTATAGTTTTTTAATCATTTCAAAATGTTGTGCTAACAATAAAATCAAATTAAAAATGATTGCATTTAATTTAGTCAATAATTTATTTATTTATATTAAGCATCTACCAATAAACCGTTATCAATAAATATAATTCATAAACAATTTTAATGTTTAAATATATCCAACAATAACAAAAAGTTTTTGACTAATTTTTTAATTATAATCAAAACATTGATGTACTTATGTGATCAAAATAAGGAATATTGATTTATTATTTTTTTTTTATCCTTAAATTTTTTGGCAACTCTTAATTTTTTAAATCTGGTAACCTAAGATACAGCTGTTTATTAATTTCTAGTTATTTTTGTAATTAAAAATACTATTAATTCAATTGTGACATTTTTGAATAAAATATTCAATTAAATTACAAGATATTGAAAATAAAATAAAACTTTTGCTTTACCGAACAAAATCTTGTGTAGGACTCGTAAATTTATTCCGTACTAAAAAGTTGGCCAATATACTAGCTACTTTTTCTGGATCATCTTCTTGTACAGCATGCCCTACTCTTGTTAAAACTTGCATTTCAAATTTACCTAATCATCAAAACATAAATTGAACTTTAGAATTTTTTATCGAGTTCAAAATATGCACTTTATTTCGGCAAAATTCAATGAACAATTACATTTTTTGTTCATACAACATCACAATACCTTGCATTTGACCAACAGTCAAATCTTTATCCATTCGATCAATGTTAGCAAGCAACAATAATTTTTGTGCGTGTATGGATAAAAATTTTTTTGATAGTCCTTGAAACCATCCTGGCCAGTGTTTTTCTGTCTTACACAAATCGATTCGCCATGTATAATTGCCCAATGATTTTTCAGTCTAAGTTACAAATTTATAAATTGATAATGAAAATACTTACACTAAGAATATTGTTTTACTCACAGTAAATGAAGATGGACCACACTCTTCATCTTCTTTAATAGATTCTATTGATGAATATTGAGGTTGAATAAGTGTTTCTGTTAATGTTGGAGTATCAACAACTAGCTCATCATATTCATCCGTACCAAGTTTACCAGTGATAACACTTAAATTAGAGAAATCAAAATCAACATATTTCAATACATTACTATAAATATAAATCATAACTTACTTTTTTATCTGTCCTGGAATCGAAACTCTTGCAGATTCTTCATTTTTTATATGTCCATTTCCCATCCTAAAGTAGTATGCAATAAAATGTATAAATAAATACAGTGTTTTAAATATGAAATATTAACTTTTTGGACTATATTTGTATGGTTAGAACTAACACACAATTTTTAACGTTTTTATTAAGTACAAACAAATTTTTCCAAACATTTTTAAACACTTTAATATTACATTTATTTTTTAGTATGATATTTATATTATAATTATTTTATACACACACACATACACACATATTTAATGATAGTATCTAAATATTACATTCCGATAGATTACGATAAAATTAATAAATTTGAATGTAATTTTTGAAATTGTACCACCAAAAGTAGTTTTAGGTGAAATCATAAATTTTATAACTATAATACATGAAATCTTATTAAAATTAAATTGAAAAATAATTATTTTTTTTAACTTTATGAATTTGACCCGTTGTGTTATATTTAAGGGGTAAGATTTCATTTTAACAATAAAACAAGTAAAAATTAACAGTAACACTATCCGCTAAAAACATTTATATCAATTAGAATTTAATTTGTATTATTAATGCAATTTTAATAATTACTTACAATATAGAAGTATACTTTTAATTTTTGTAACTACAAATAATTTTTTCATGAAAAAAATTAATTAAAATTTTATATTACAAATAGTTTTAATTTTTTCATAGAAATACACTTGTAACTTTTTTAAATATTTGAAAATAAAATCAAAATTTATGAAGTGTATATATTAGATATTCTATTTACTATATCAACTGTATATATATTGTGTATATTTATATAAGAATATATAAATATAAATATATATATATATATATATATATATATATATATATATATATATATATATATATTTACAATATATAAATATAAGAAAGCAATACTGAAAATAGCTAAGTGTTTAATATTTTTAAATACATAAACATATACATTATTATATGAAAACCTAAGTTTTGAACGTACCCCCATGAAATAGCATCCTTCAAACTTTTAAACGTTTTTGGACGACTTCTCAAGAAACTTTGCATACTAGCTAATGATTCCATTGCTGAACCTTCAACTACATCAATGACAACTAGACCAATTATTGGCAAATCGGCTTCAGCTGTAGAAGCAACATTTACTGCAATAGCTCCTCCGAGACTATGACCCATTAACACAATAGATGGCATTTTTTCTGGGTATGATTGGCGAAGTAAACCGATTATGTCACTGTATATTACATATATTATATTAATTCAATGCAAGTACATTAAAAAAATTAGATAAATTAACTATTAAACTAGTATACTTAGTAAAAGTAATCATTGACAAATCATTATCATCGGTAGTAAATGAATTCCCATGCCCTCGAAGATCAATCGCTAAAACTTGACAATCACATTGCTTAACCAAATATTTCTAAAAAAATATACACAAAATTTACTTTAAAAAGTTGACAAATAAATATATGCCAAAGTATTATTGTATGCCATTCTATACATCACAATATCCTCGACAATATCATATGACCAATCCATATACAAAAATGAATAAAAATTAAATCAGAATATATGTTAGGAAGTTGAATTAAATCAATTTGGAAAATTAGTATCAAAAAACAGAAACTAGAAATTTTAATCTACTTGAATCAATAACAAGAAGTTTTTTATTTTTCTACATAATAATAATTTTTCACAAATACTTTCAAACTAATGGGAAAATAAAAAATCATTTTTTTAAATAGAATCTGCGTTTAATTTCCAATTTATTGATAGTCATTAGAGTTACTATAAACTTGAATACTATTATTATAATTAACACAAAACAAAGTCAACAGAGAAATCTAGAAGCAATATTATCAAATCCATGAAGGAAAATGATCTCGTTGGTAAAACTGGTAATAGCATAACATCATTTAAGAAATACTCACGGCGAATAGAGACCACGTCAAAGCGTTGAATCCTCCTCCGTGCAACAGAACAATCAGCACCGATTCTGTGTTGCCGAGCGAATAGGTGGTGAACTTATTACCGTCCAAGTCGACGATGCGTTTGTGTTCGAAATAATCACGCCAAGATATGGGCGTCAACTCTTCATGCGAACGGTTCAACCTGAAAAAAAATCGAGCAGATGTGGAAATTATTATTGACGAGGACGACCAAAAAGCATACGATACGTCACGGTTTGAAGTTGAAATCCGTGCGTCCACGGTACCTGGTTTTTCGTTGAGGCGGTTTTTTGAAGTTGCCGCCGAGCATACCGAATTTACCGATATGAGACATATTTATATGTAAAGGCTTGGTCTTTTCAATCACATCTCCGGACTACGTGGTGCAGATCTCGACACGGACCGACGATTTTCGAGTGACATCCAATCCTCGGCGAATAAAGTAAACAACGCTATCAGTTAACGAAAAAAAAAGAGAAAAATAACACACAATAACCTCAGAAAAGAACAACAATTATATTACGAATTACGATAGCTCAACGGCTGTTATCATAGCACGGTCGTAGATATCTTTTGCTGTTGACATGAACATTAGAGTACTCTAATGTTCATGGCTGTTGATAAAAAAAAATAAAAATGTGATAATGTGTAATATTGTAGCCATAGAGTAATATCACAGAATAGATGAAATCATCTATTCTGTGGTAATATCAAATTTAATCTATTCTGTGGTTATACAGTCGTGATAGGGAAGGGCGCCTCTATATTACTCTTGTATATATGTATTGTAGGCACTACGAGGGACAGATCTGTAAACAATATAGATCTTGTTAATTTAACTACCTTGACGCGATCGCTGCCATCGATTGAAATTTATTAACACTAAACACTCATTCTACCACAGATATAGATAATAATACATCTATATCTGTGCATTCTACGGTATTTAATATTTATAGTCTGTGCCCTGTGGTCACTGGTCGGCGTCGTACTGACTACGTAATTGTTGCAGTACAATACTTGTGATTGTAATAGTTCAAACTTCACTTCGGCCTTCTTGAAGAGAAAGAGTAAAATTGATGTATATTATTCAAATAAAAAAATTCTTGGCGCACAAGAACGTACACCTACTAGAAATACGTTCAAAAGTACACGTCTATGTCTATTCAGGTCAAGTGTCTAAAAATGTAAAAATTAAACTATACGTATCTACATATTGAATGATTAAAAATAAATATGTTTTTTCATTTTCATATAAAACGTACCTATATAGTAAGTGGATCTTAGTCTCGTTTAGTTGAAAATCAGAATTGGTATATTACACATAATCTATATCAGATATTATATTTATTTTAATAAAGTTAGTTCAGAGTTTTTTATGTACATACTCCTCTGGAAGGTAAAAAATGGCCAAAAAATGTTGAAATATTCAATTTAAAAAACATTTTATGAATAGTGTAGTGTTTGTATTTCAGCCATGTTTATTTTGAAAAAAATTTCAAATGATTTGATACCAGCTGAGCCATTGTGATGTACCTATGATGAAATTATTCTCATAAATTATGTAATATCTGCCTAATACAAATTTGTTCAGAAGTGTATCATAGTATAGTAATATATCTGAATTAAATATTATTGTACAAATTATACAATCCCCAAAAATTTTTTTCGACACAAAATTTAAATTAAGGTAGTTAAGCAAAAGGCCGGATATGGAATACTAAAATATAAAAATATAAAATACCTAAATAAAACATTTTTTTTCTCTTATCTCACTGAATAATTGTATTGTGCTTACGGTCTAAAAAGTACAGATTAGCTACATAATAAAAAAAAGCAATTTATCTCATTAAAAATACCATAACATACCTTATAGTCATAGATAACGTAAAAAATAATACTTTGGTAAATTAGAACATACCGTGTGAATGCAATAGAAAAAGGCAAGTACTATGTAGCCACCTAAGTAGTAGGGACTTTTGAGTGAAAAAAGAAAAAAAATACTGATCTTATGGATAAAATTACAGAGGTAAATAAAGATCTCATGACCACGATTTTGGGTTTACTCTGCTTCTGCAATGGTCCTACTATTTGTATACAAATAAAATAATGCCAGTAATCAATATGATATGTTCATCTGTATCTCATATTATTTAGCATATTTTTTTACAAACAATTTATAGAAATATTATAGTATAATAATATATTCAATAGTTATTCATTGAATGAAGGGTAAGTCAAGTTTAAATGTATCATAAGACCACCTATCTCAGCTGATTTGGCTTTAATTTATAATAATCTATGTAATAAAAAGCTGGGATTTCATTAAAAATTCATTCAAGTAATATAAATTGAAAATATTCACATTTGAAAACATTCTGATTTCTGTGATACTCTCTAATCATATTTAGTTTCGTGTGACGTAGATTTGTAAACTTACTTTAACTTACTTCCAAACTCACTTAGCTAGTTTAAAATATAAGTATTTAGTACTTACTTTAAGTTCATTTATTCATATTTTAACAGTGGATATTAGAAATAATATTAAAACAGGCTAAACATTGTAATTATTCGTTTAAAAATGAAATCAAAGTTGTTTTTAATCAATAATATGAGTACATACTTTCAGTTACCTTTATTTTACATCAAATGGAGGATTATAAACATTAGATAATGACTTCAAACATAAAATAAAATGCAGATAAAGTTGTTCAATATATTTGTTTTGTGCTAGAGGAAATCACTACAAAGCCATATATTAATTCATTATCAATACTGCAAATTTAACTGGTTATTAGTAAAACAATAGATAAAATAAACGATTGTCTTTTTTTAAATAAGCATATTTACAAATTATGAACCACGATTTCTGAACTAATCTTCTAAGGTTAAGCATTGTAATTACAAAAACTAATATTTTATGATATAATTTAATTTTACAGAACTTAACAAGTCTTAAGACAGTTGTTTATTTATCCCTTAAAACTGGTAAGCAATTATTAATACAATTTGGGGAACACGGTAAAAGCCTGCATTGCAAAATATAATTCAACACAAGGAAGAATATTGCAAACTAATCTTAACGATACAAGTGTTCTGAAGATAACAAGAAGAAAATAAATATTATTTGTACCTACAATTAAAATGTTAACATCAAATTTCTTCATTTACTTTTATTATTTTTCAAATAAGTAATAAAAATAATTTTACAAGTCTTCAAGAAAAAAAAAATTACTAATAATAACTATTTAACATCAAAGTAATTTTAAACACAAAATTAAAATAAATTTACAGCTAAATCACGAGTCATGTATTTAAAAAAATACTTAAAATAATTTGTATTATCTGCTGTTATTGGTAAATAAAATGTCATCACATTAAACACAAATTATAAAATGTAGTTTTTGATAATCTAAAGGCAATATTGTTTCCAAATTCTGATGTCTAATTTTTTTTTTTTTTTTTAATTGAGTGCCCATAATGAAATATTGACCTAGGGCGTAATCAATAAAACAGAATCATTTAAAATAAATATTTCTAATATATATTAACTAGGTAACCATAAAAAGGTCTTCAACTAGTTATAGGAATATATTGATAATCAAATATCAATAAAATCTTCCATACTTTCACTAACATAAAAAACAATGTAATCATATCTTGATAAAATCATCTTTCTTCATAATACAACTTAAAAATCAATATGACTATCAATTAAAATTACATAAGTAAGACATTAATTAAATTCGATTTTTTTAAACATTCATCTTGCTTTATAGAACATTAAAAGTCGCATACTATAAATTGGGTATAGGATAAGAAACAAAAGTAAATTTTATAGTTATTTTACAATATAATAAATATTTTCAAACAATAAAACATGTATGTTACTAAAATAATAAATGTATATAGTATTACATCCAATCGGTATCACAAATACATAAACCGTGGTATACTCTAATAATGCAATGTACATAGGTAGTATATATGAATTAAGTTTGTATTAGAATAATTTAAACATAAAACAACTAAAATAAATTACCAAGAAATAAATGTTTCTTGACACGAGGTCCCAACAAATCGTTTTAATCCAATAGAGTGGATACAATATTTTATTAAACATATTATACAATCATACTGTACATTCATTCAACTTTAACTCGTGCATCCATTTTGGCTTCTCCTTCATCAATTGGACGACCCCTTATACAGTGAGGATTCATTTTTCCATTAACCGCATCTTCTGTAACATGTACACTAACAACATCTGATCCAGGTATTTCAAACATAGGGTCCAACAAAATAGATTCCTGTAAAAGCGGTAAGAATATTAATTATAAGAAAAAAAAAAAGTAAAAATAAGAAAAAATGAAATATGTAAAATTCAAACTTCTGTGATGTTTAATTTACATTTTTATAATGCTGCATAAAATTTAATTTAATTAAAATATATTTTTTTGTAATAAACTGTTACCACAATCGCTCGTAGTCCTCGAGCTCCTGTTTTCTTTTCTAGTGCTTGTGAGGCAATCGCTCTAAGCGCATCATCAGTAAATGTTAATTCAACTTTGTCCAAGTCAAATAATAATTTGAATTGTTTAACAGTACTATTTTTCGGTTCAGTGAGAATTCGAACAAGTAAGTTTCTATTCAAGGAATGGAATGGCACAAGAACTGGAAACCTTCCAACAAATTCCTAGAAAAATATTAAATTTAAATACTAAATACTAAATACATAATGATAATTAATTTTGTTAAAATTGATATGATAAATATTGAATAGAACTGTATTTAACACTAAAAAAATAATACGTCTCAATACTATTAGAAGCATTGAAAAAATACTTAGGTATAAATCAACAATAGACACTAAATTTTAATAAAATTACATAAAAAATGTATTTTTGTGTTCTCACACTCTATGCTACTTAAAAAATTAACCAAATGAACAACATTTATTTGTAAATTAATCAAGTAGAAAAAATTTCAATACTTCTTTTTCAAAGTTAAACAGTGTTTTTCACAAATCTACTAGGTTAAAATTATATTTTCCTTTAAATTACTTGCCAATAGTAATCTAACAACAAAAATAAACCAAACTTAGACATGCGTATTAAATAGCTGTGTATAAATTGTCCATGAATTTATTACCCATGCATTATATATCGATTTGGACATATTTTTAAATGCAAATAGTTATAGCAATATATATATATATATTATTTTAAGGGTCAATAATTATTAATTAATTGTCAAAATACAATTTTATTCTAATGCGTAAGTATTCAAACACACATGTTGTAAGTATTTAAATACACGGTGTTTTAAATAAAAACACGGGTACCTGTGTAGTTCAATACACGTGTAATAGCGACCTCTAATTTAAATAAATGTGTAGCTTGCATTGAAAAAATAAGAACAAATTAAAAAAAAAAAAATTTTTGTTTGATGTAATTAAAATTGTATAACATTTAAACTTAAAATCTCTCTATAATTTTTTAAATTAAATTTAATTAATTTTAAAAAAGCTGTTATAACTTTAATTATAACAAGTTTAATATATTTAAGACTATGAAATAATAAACCTCAACAAAAAAACAGTTCACAGAATTACAATGAAAACCATTAGTGAAAAATGTTAATTTATGATTATCATATTTTTAACAACTGGCTAGGAAGTTAAATTAATTTATGTCATAAACAAAAGCTATTCAATACTTTACAGTCAACAATTTTGAAATTAAGATAAAACATTAATTACAGGTATCATTCCAAATTGAATTAAATCTCTTGGTTCTACTTTTTTCAGTAACCCATCACGTTCAGCATTTTCTTTTTCAATATCAGTGTAAGAACTTGCGGAGGCAGAACGATCAGCTTCAGCAGCAGCTCTTCTACTACCTGTAGCAGAATCAATTCCTGCCCCAAATCCAAGACTCTGTAAGAAAAAAAATGATTTCAGTTTTAGACTATAATTCTTAATAATTTATAAATATTATCCTTACATTCTGATTAGTTCTGCGACTAATAAGTCTGTCTAAGCCTGTAAATGCACCAGAAGCAACAAACAGGATATTAGTTGTATCTACTTGAACTGTTTCGTTGCGAAGTTTTCTGTTATTTTTTTCTGGTACATTAACCACAGTACCTTCCAACATCTATGAACAACATACGCATTATTTAATATTTATACATAAAAAATAATCATTAATAAAAACAAGTTACAAATTATTAACATTATGTAATTGGGCTTGACCCGTATTGTAAATAAATAATATAAAATTAAAAAAAGAAATAACCAATTTTCAATAATTGCTCATTTATTATATTTTAAATGACTTAAGAGTTATAATACACACCAAAAAATCCTTAAATTAATTTTTACTGCATTCTAATTATTAGTGAAGTTATTTATGTTATATAATAACATGATATAAATATTATAAACTTATTGAAGTTTGGAACATGAACTTTAGTTTATTTCTGTTACATTTAGTAACACTTGAGTTAACTGATGATAATGCTAATCCATACGAAAACAACTTTGTAAGTAAAATATGCATTTTCACCAATGTCAACATTATTTTTCATTCCTACGAATGAGGAGAAATCAGGAACACATATTGAAATCAAAGTTGTATAGGTTTAGATGCAATGTTTTCACAAACAGTTTTAATTTGACAAATCAAAGTAAAAATTCTAAATGACAGAATAACTTCATTATATTTATTCAATGATAAAAATTACTTTCAACATTCCCTGTTGGACTCCTTCACCTCCAACATCTCTCAGTTGATGAATTCCAGGCACAGCACCAATTTTATCTATTTCGTCAAGGAAAACAATACCTAAACAAAGAATTTAATAAAATGTTTTAATCAAAACATATAAATTTTAATGTAAATTAAATTCTAATTTCTAATGAAAAATAATAATAATGCTTATAATTATAATATGCATACTATATTATTTTAATCAAAATAATAATACAGTCAAGTTTATAAAAAAAATTAATATTAATGAAATTTCCAAATAAAAAATATGAAAAATTGGAACTTTAACAGAAAATATACACGAGATCATTTCAGGATTGGCATAAAAGGCCCACCGAGAAAATAATTTTTAGGGGCCCAAAATTACGACCACTATTCCACAAACTACATCAAATAATCATCCACTAAGTCGCTCGCTCGCGAATAGAATCCCTTTTTTTTATAACATTAATTATTCATTATACTAACCACATATTAAATCTTATAAAACAAATTATTTATTCGTTTTGACAAACTAAGTCAATTACACAAAATTTAAAAGTGTACAATACATATTTTAATATACCCTATTACCTATATACAAATATACTGCAGTTCATACTCCATTAAGTATTCTTTTTATAAATTAAAAATATATAGATTGGCAATGGAAATTATACTATAATAATTAACCATTAACCAAACAGTAACCATTAAATAATTTTATTTCATTTTATTTTATGTTGAGACACTTAATAGACAAATAAGATCACAAAAATACCACTCATACAGAAATTTTTTAGCATTAACAGTATTATAAGACAATGTCCTTAGGGTAAAAACTAAACAAAAATTTTATATTAACACTTATACTTATAATTAACAATATCAAGTAATTATTAGAAATAATATAATTAAAAATCAGTTAACATTTTAACAAATCAGCCATTTTTGAGCATTTTGTAGTTAATAGGTATATAAGTTCATCATAAATTCAAAAATTTAAATTCGGGATTTTATAATAATATACATAGAACAGTCTATTAACATGTTAAATTAAACTACTAGCATGGTTTCTTGATATAAACAATAATCTTGACTGATAACTGATAAGGCTTGATGATCACTACACTACTGGGTAGGGGTAGTGGGTACCCTGTAGTTCAGCGGTTCCAAACCTGGGGTATGCGTACCCCCAGGGGTACTCGAGATGATCTCAAGGGGTACGCGAAAAAAAAAAATTGAGTAATGGAAATAATTATGTAATGAATTAATAAAGTTAATCAAGTAATAGAATAATTAATAATAAAGAATTCCTTCAAAAAGCTACATCTTTATCAATAGTAGAAAAAGAAAACTTGATAGAACTTTCATGTGACACAACTTTAAAAAGTGAGTTTAAGAGAAAACAACTTATTAATTTTTGGGTAGATATTAAAAACGAATATGAGTGACTCTCTGACAAGGCAATTGAGTTCCTATTGCCATTTACTAGTTCAGAGTTGGTCAAAAGAGCGTTTTCTTCATATATCTTTACAAAAAATAAGTATAGAAATAAACTAAACGCAGTTCCAGATTTAAGATTATATTTCGCATCATATGAACCTGATATTAAAAACTATGCAATTTGAAACAAGGTCAAGGATCTCACTAATTATTTACATTTCAATTTTTTGTTTATTAAATTAAACAATTAAATAAGTAAAATAATTAATTTTTTTATGTGTCTTATTACTCAATATAAAAATACATACATTATTACATTATATTATATTATTGTTATTTTTAATTAAATGTTTTAAGAGTGGTTATGTGAAACATTTTCAAAAATATAAAGAGGGGTACAATCTAGAAAAATATTAAGCTTAGTTGTACAGCAGGAAAAAAAGGTTGGGAACCGCTGCTGTAGTTAGTTACTTGCGCATTGCAGTTATTATTGGTTATTTATTCATAATTATTATAGTTTAAACTTTTCTATGTTTAGACTTGAATATTAGAATCATAATTTATATAATATTCTACAAAAGCTGAAGGCCTTAAGACCAAAAGTTTTTGATGATCCATAATCAGACAACGGGGCCCTTTTATAGAGGAGGCCTACCCAGATTTCCTCGATAGCTCGCCTAACTAATACAGGTCTGCACATGATACATACATATTTGGAAATTTTTAGAAAACTAGCTTGAAATATTGTTCTGAAAATAATTAAAGCGATTTCCCTTATTTTTAAAACCATTGTTTCAACTAAATTTTGTTATTACAATCAAATGTCAATCAATAAAGTCATTATTTTGGGTAAAAAACTTATTGAATAAAGAAATAATTTACTCTAAAGGACACAAGCAATTTAAATATTTAACACTTCAATATTGATACTTGTGATATAACAATTGATCAATATATTTAACTATGTCAATATAAATTACAATGTAATAGATATAAATAAGTCATGGTCAGACCTATGCAATTTTAAAAGTGATCAGTTTTGTTAAGCAAATGTCAATTATATTTATAGTTAATAGTAACATTATTTTCAATCTTAGATCTTATAAATGCCATGAATTTAAATATAATTAGAAGTGTAAATTATGTAACAGATGCCTAGTAGTAGTAAACATTTTTAATAAAAAAAGTTCAAAATATTAATACATGAACACTATTCATAAGTATTTTAATGACAATAAAAGAAACTTTTTTGTTATAAAAATACAATAAACTAAAACAATAAAAAACTATCTGTACTTATATTTTATAAAGTATATAAGGTAAGTAAACTCATACTGTAATATTACACTAATAAGTAATAACAAATAACTAGTCATACATTCAGATAAATTTATGTAATTAGTATAATACATGTTAGGAAATTTAAAAATTGCTCCAAAGAACTATCAGAAATAAAAATTGAAGAATGTATTATTATGAATAATATAATTTACTTTCTTTTTCTTATTACTAAATTTTTTTAAAAACTATGTATGCTTCAATTGTTGTTTTGGTAACAATAGAAGAACAATAATCATTTGATAGTATGATGAAAGATGCATTGTCAGCATGGATATGGCCCAAATATTGTTTTTAAATATTAAACCATGATCTTAATAACATAACCATGATTTGTAAACATTTTTAATACATAACATTCAACCTTGTCACAATATTGTGATATACAATAAAGTTTTATGCAATAAGTCTGTTAACTGACAACAAAAACTCTAAAGAGATTACAATGAAATATACTCTTGACACTATAAGAAAATAGGCAAAGTTACTAAATTGGATATATTTAAAATGATTTGAACTATAAATTAAAATAAAACTTCTAAAACACATACTGTAAAAAATAACAATATTTTAGATTCTATGTAAAGTGAAGGATCTATTGATTTTACAATGATGTTTATTTTTTATACTTTTTATACTTTTTCAGGTAATAAACTTTGTCGAAAAATTACATTCAGTGACTTCAAAGATCAAAAATTAAATGTAAGCACTTTAAGGGGTTATTTTTCTTTATTCTCAGTACTTTTTCCAAGTGTAATGAATAAATACCAAAAAATTGAGTAAAAATGATCAAATGTATTATAAAAAAGTTTTTCATTAAATCAATAATTAATAATTATGTTTCATAATACTCATAACTTTAAGAGTAATGTTGCTATAAATTTAAAAATCTCCCCATTAATCAACAATGTATTTGAACAAACTTAAGAAAATTTCTAAAATTTTGACCCCTTTTGAACTAAAATTAGAAAATATAGAACTTTGAAATAATCATGTTTTTTAAAAATGTTTATCAAATAAAATGTTTGGTTCTTGATAATGAGACCTGAAAATTTAATAAGGCACATAGAACCAAAACAAACTAACCAAAAAAAAAAAAAAAATCATATCAAATTCTGTTGAATGTTATACTTAAAACATTTTAAAATGATATGATATTTCAAAACCCAAACCTTTTTTTTTGGAAGATGGCGCCTCCTAATTTGTTTTGGCATAGATACGTGTCTAGGAAAATAAATACTTTTAATGCCAAAATGATCTTTAAGATGATTATTGTTTTATAGATAGTTTGAAATGCATAGAATGATACACACTAAAGAGATTTTTTTTTTTTAGTGGATTTAATAGGGAAAAAATGTTATAAGTAGTCAAAACTGTAATTACCCACTCTGGATAGTTACTCTTTTGTGGGTTATGCTGTTTTGATTACATACAACTCTAATAAGACTTACTAAGTACATGAGTATTCAGTCAGGATTTTTTTTAAATCTTTACATTAAAATGTTTTCCAAATATTTATTTATATCTAATAATATCAAAAAACGGAAAGTTGATAATATATACAATTTATGAATAGTAAATAATAGTTATCTTAAAACTGCCACAGATCATCTCAAAAAAAGCAACATAAATTAATATTTCGTCTTTTGTAATTTATTGATTTAAACAACTGAATGCTAATATAAGAAAATAACTTTTTTAATCATCATTTTAAAAGAGTAAATTGAATGTATGAAATATTTTTATATATTGATCAATTATATTTTTGAAATTCTTATCTTACCAGTTTGAGCTTTTTCAACATCATAATTTGCAGCCTGTAGAAGTTTTCCAATTACACTTTCAATATCTTCTCCAACATAGCCTGCTTGAGTCAAATTTGTACAATCACAAATTGCAAATGGTACATCTAATTGTTTAGCAATAGTTTGGGCTAACAATGTTTTTCCTAAAACAAAAAGTAACAAAAACCATGTTAAAAAAATATATCTTTTAAAATGATTTATTTCAAAAATATTAATAAATTAAATTAAATTATACCACATCCTGTAGGTCCTAGCAATATAATGTTACTCTTTTCTAACAGTGTATCTTCAAATGCAGAAGTGATTTTATCTTCATCTTGACTACTTTTTAAACTATCAGTTTGTGGCATTCCAAATGTATGATTAATAGAAAAATGTTCTGAAACATAATATTACACATAAATTTATCCAGTAATTTATAAATTTTTTGATGTACTAAAATAAATTTCAAATGTATGTAATGTTATGAAAAAATGTATTTAACTATTGTATAATTTGTATAGTATGTTTCAACAACCTAGTATTGATTTTAATAACAATATTAATGTTATACGTTTTTAGCTGTAATGATTTTTAACAATGGCAATAAATTAAAAAAAAAAAAAAAAAAAAAATGTTATTCGTTTTGATGCATTTGCTATAAAGAGTACTTAATTGCGAGCAGAAGAAATTTGTATCATATCTCCCCTATGACAATCTTTTTTTTCATAATTTGTCAATTTATTACATAAATATCCAAGATCTACATAAAGATACATTTTATAACAATTAAAACAATATTCTATAAATTGATTAAATACTAATCTATAAAAAAAAACAAAAATAAAAAAATGTTAATAATTATTAATGATTTTATTGAATTAATTGAATTTCTTTTTCCAAACATATATCTTAGTTCTTAAATACAATTCATACTAAGATACATAAAGATAAAAATACCAAAAACTCATATTTAAGAATGAGATGTTTTTAATAAAGAAAATATCTATTATTTTACACTATTTATAAAAAATTCTATGTACTTTACTCAAACTAAAAGATACTCTAGAATAAACTACTTTAATTCTAGAGTTAAAATATCATCGAGAAACTCTATGTCTGAGGCATATTAAATAATACTTTTAATAATAATTACCAAAATTGTTTTTAATAAAATTGATGAGTTTTCCAATATTGGCTATACATAGAACTTTAACAAAGGTATTAATGGATTGACTTTATAATTACAGAAAGTGAAACTTTTATAATTATAATAACTTATTAACTTTCTTTTTATTAATTTAATTTTTTAAATAAAATACATTCTCAATTAAATTTATGAATACCAATGAACAATATTTATAAACAAATTATTAAAAGTATAAGTCACCTCGAGAATTTTGCAAATTATCAAGTAACCGCTGATCAATTAAATCATTTTTATGAGGTGATGTAATATTATGAATAATACGTTTACAATGGTTATAAACTGCCACAGCCAAAACTTTTTTGGCTAATTCTTGACCAATCACATACTTATTCAGGTTGACAAAAATCTGTATAAAACAAACAAAAATAATTAATAAATATCCTAGATCTACATAAAGATACATTTTATAACAATTAAAACTATATTTTATCTATTGATTAAATACTACTAATATAACTGTAAATTTTTAAATGTACTTAAATTTTTTATTTTTTGCATCCTAAATGATTTATTTAATTATTGCATATTTTAACCCTGGAACACATATAGTTTAAAATCCTAAAATATGTGTACTTCTATACTGCACAAATGTTTAAACAACTATCTCAAATACTTCATACCACCTAAAACTTAAAACTAATCAACAATAGACATATGTATAAAATTAAATTTAAAAAAATTCGATTAAATCAATTATTGATCACATTTTTAAAGAAATTTAAATAATGCCATATTTGTACATTATTGAAATCATCATTCCATGCATATCAGGAACCAACTTATACAATTGTTGTAAATAAAGTCAATAATTTATAAGGTAACAGTATTAATCTGGGATAGCATAGAGATACTATAAAGAATAAATGGCACATATTTAGGGTTATTGTAACACAAGATTACTTTTTACTAGACTTAAAACTATATAATGATAGTTTATATAAAAAAAACAACAAAAATAGTATCAGAAAAAAATAAAATATCAATTACAATTTTATACCACAGTAAAATTTACCTAATACAGATCCTCATTAATAAATAAACCTGTACTAGAGAGATATTTTTCATGGTCCTTTGTCAAAAATTAATAACTTATAATGTTCCTTGATATAACAAGTATTATTAAGAATATAATAGCAAAAAATAATATAAATTGTATTAACAATATCATACTTTGAAGGGTTGTGTGATTTTATGTAGGAACTAAATTTTTTAATATATATTTTATAGATAGTATTGTGATATCTGTAGAACTGTATTCACTGTAATTTTTTAAACATTTTTTAGATATAACAATACATTTAAGTATATTTCTAGTGCTACAATCGTAATTAAAATGGCTATCATTTGAAAAAATATTTATTTTCATGGTCATATATAAGATTTTTAACTAAAATTTTCGAAATGATATCAGTTGAAAGTGTTCAAAAAGTTCATTATTAACTGAAAATAAAATGTATTTTATTAAATTAAATATTAAAACCATTAGCTGTATACTATGTTCCTTTAAATTTACTGAATTGATTAGTTTTTAGTACATATAATATAATAAGTATAATAATTTTATAATAATTTAGTTAAAACAATATTTTAATAAATTATTTTTGTTTATTAGATTCTATTTATTTTCATTGTTTTTTCGAGATTCTACAAAAACATTAAAAAATTATATTTACATAGTTTTTTATTTTCTCTTCCATTTTCAAATATTATACATTTATAACTTAATTTAAAGAATTGTTATCATTTTTGTGATTTATGGCTATAGTTAGCTATTATTATGATACTAAAATGAATTCTCTTAATCAGGAAAAAACTTTAACATTCAGCCCAAATTTAAGAAATTAGGTATTAAAATTATAATATTTACAAGAGACATATTATATATATATATATATATATATATATATATATATATATTTTTTTTTTAAGTTGTTATTGGCAATTATATTAATTGTCTATGTAATTCAATTATCAATTAACAATGTAATTATGAAAAATGAGTAATACCTACTTGGGAAAAGATAAACAATTTTTTTTCACAATTAAAAAGGAAAATCAATGGTAAGGTACAGTATTAATGTCAAACATAACGCAATAATTGATCTAATAATTGATTAACAAATGTATTTTTCACTTTAGTACTTGCACATTATTTTAAACCCAGCAAATCTTAAGAAATTATGATGAAATGTACTAGCTACATTAGCCTTTGAACTTTTAATTAGATCTTAAGCATGATTATATATATAGTTAACAAAAGAAATAATTCATGAAAAAAAAGATAATTAACGTTTAAAAATTTAAACTTACACACCTGATAAAATATGATATTTTATACATCATATTCAAAATAAAAAGTGAATTACCTAATGGTATCATAAGATTATTATTCTGTGGAAAATGCTTACAATTTCAAGAAAGCCTAATCAAATTATCAAATGTTGGCCATAATATATAGAAATGTAATAAGGTATAGCAACATTTTCAAAAATAGAATTATACAAAATAGAAATAAATAAATAAGTAGAAGAAAAGATACCTAAGCAATTAATACTCTTTTAGAAATCAAAATCTTTTTGTAACTGATTATTAAATGCAATGATATTGAGTTAAAATTTAAAATTATTAATACCTACCATAAAAACAGTATGAAAAATATTGTTCAATAACTAAACAGTACAATTTTAAGCTTTGAAATACTCAAACAAGTCTACTAGAATTAAAATAATGTAGACTAATAAAAAACTTCAATGGAATACCCATAATGATGTTATTTTAGTACACTGTACTTGAAAATATAAAAATTGACGAAATTTTTGGATAAGTTACAGCAGGTTATCGATTAAAATAATAATAAGAGATTTTTAAAATGATTACTAACTTCTTTTGGGATAGGAGGTGGCTTATATTTATTTTGTTCTTCTGTAACATTTTTTACATTATTTTCTTCAGCAGAAATCACTTTGAATATATGATAACATCGTTGACATCTCAAAAATCGATTGGAAGCTATAAGGAAACAATGGTTAGAAAATCGTATGCATTTCAATAATTATTCATATGTGATGTATTACTCAAAAAAAATTCTAAATTAGATCCGGGAGTTTTGCATTTCGGACAAGTTATACCCGTATGACCTGCATGGTCACCTTTGCCCCGTCCTGTCCCAGAGTCGTCAACATTACAATAATTGGGCGACGTGTGGAAACTGCGTTGATGAACAGTGTCCTTAGTGTGCTGACCGTGGGTCGCGACACCTTCAAAACACAAGGACAAGGTTATACACAGAGTGTAGGCGAACGTCAACACAACACATACGGCGATACGTACTCAGGTTTCTGGATAGATTCAAGTAGCCGGAGTAGCATTTGGACTGTACACACTTAGAACACAGGTATTTCAGTCTAGTCGCCATTGCGTGGATCTCTGCGCGTATAGAAGAAGAAAAAAAAATGATTGGAGATTAAGGTTTTTTTTTTTTTTTTTATTATAATTATTTTAGGTCGTACTTTTCTTTTTGTTTGTTTCAAAACGATATCGGTGACGAGATTTCGCGAGAAAAAGCACACGCTGTCGCCTCGGCAGGACAACGGCGGGACGACGTGCGGCGCGCGACGACAACGGACGCGATACGCGCTAGGAGCTCTCGGGAAGGATATACCGGTAAATAACGTCACTGGTCGACGGCGGTCGCGGGTTCTGTGCGACGCACGTCTTCCGACGGTCAGGCGGACGTTCGGTGAGAAAGAGACGGCGACGGAGAGGGAGCAGATGTAAGAAGAAACGCGGGACGCGGGGCGCGGACGGCGCGTAGATCCTCGGTCGGTCGACTGGTCGGACAACGCCACGGTGACTGGATGCGGCAGTGCGGCGAGCCGTGCGACGTTCGACGCACAACGTCTGTGTTTTTTTTTCTTTAATGTTATTATTATTATTTTGTTTTCGGTTTTTGTAAACAACCACGATCGTGCGTACCGTGATAACACGTCGGTTAACGTGATAACGAGGTCAATCGATCAGCTGTTGTTGTAGAATTTATAAAAAAAAAAATAGCAGCCGCCGCCGTGTTCCCTACCCATCGGTACTAACTTGGCTCGTAAGTCTTAACGAAAACATTGTTCGCGAGAGCCGAGCGGTGAAGTCGCGCGCGGTCACGACGGATGGCCGACGATACCCCACGCACGTAATACAGATCGCCGCTCATTATTACAAAGTCTGAGTGTAATCGCCAACATCACTAATTGTTAATTTGCCACCGATCGGCGACGATGTCACGCGCACTGACACGGACCGTGGTGGATCCGAAGGGGGTTAGAGGGGGAAAATAATCAGGGGGTCATTTCAATTTTTTTTTCGAGTCTCATAATTATTTAGTGAGCCATTAATTTTTTTCGAAATATTTCACATTATCAGTGGCTTATTGATACAATTATTAGGAAGTTAGACGACATAACACTTTGATTCATGTTACCCCGTATGATGAGAAGGGTAAATTGTTTAATAATATTAATTATTCAAAAAACCATCCTTGCATTCACGTATTCACGTTTTGAGCTCTTAACTATTACAACACTTCTTAAACTGTCTTAAATTCATAAAACACTTAAATGTCGCTACAATGTTACAATGTCGGTAGGTACACGATAAGATATAAAACCATAAGTTTCAATTAATGTATTACGAATAATTAACAAGAGAAATAAATTATAGGATTTATTTTGAACTGTAATGATTAATCTATTATAATATTATACTGATTACACAATCTTTTAAAAAATAAATAGTGAAAAGATTATTGTTTATTAACGCTAACGTGGAAAGTTGAGGTAACCAAGCAGTTTAAAAACTAATCAATCCATTCAATAAGAACCGAAACTTTGTAAATATTGTAATATAAAAATTAAACAAGCGCAACTAATTTTAATAAGCAATACAATGAATAAATTTTAAAATGAAACTAATAAAATTATTTGGTAACATACCGGCGTGGTTGTTTCTAGCAGGCCTACAATGATAATACGCAATTTTAGGTAGGTACGCAAATGTACATCCTGCGTAGGTAGGTACCTACCGCAAACGACACCCCAGAAAATACCCCTTCCCCCCTTCGCCTCGAACCGTCTTTTCGTACAGACAGTAATGTACTAAGTCTGTTGAACACGACTCGATTCGGTGTCGGGCGGATTTTAATCGTCCCCTGCCCGGATGATTCCTGGGTCGGCCACCAGTGCGCGGGGACTCGGCGTTTCGGTGGCGCCGCGAAATCGACGCGCGTTGTTACCGCCCGATTAGCGGACGCCGCGCACTGGACATTGCGATTTCGGGAATCGCCATTACGGATTTCCGATTGCGATCGCGGGCTCGTTGTGATCGTACGGCCGTAATTCGTTGTATAACATGTCGGCGGCGTCCAGCCGAGGCCAGCGACGCGGCACCATCGTCGCTCTTGACTCGTTCCGTGACGTTATTTCCACTCGGCCGTGACTCGGGTGTATCGCCGCCGCGGCCACAGCGTAACAACAACACGAACGAATGTTATACAAGGTGTCCCATTTAACATACTACACGTCATATTTTCTCGGTCGATTCTCGAGTTTTTCGCTTGGCTTCAGAGTTACATAACTGCTCTTATTTTTTTTTTTTTTTTTAGAGGGTCGTCATTTTTTTTCCAAATAGGTTTTCGTGTTTTCCAAAATGGCAAACACTACACGTGAATATATCGTTGAATTCGATGTGTACATTTTTTAAAGTCTACCAACAGTCGAGATGACTGTGTAACACATAGTATTTAAAGTTTGGAGTAACGGAGTAGTGGCGATACATTTTTGCGGGGCACGTTTCTTCTTCACTTCGCTACCTACTTTAGACGTTTAACGCTTGTCGCTTTTGTATCTTAAACTGTTCAACCAATTATATGAATTTGAATATCAACATTTTCAAAAATTCTCCTCTTGCATATTACGTACTTACTGTATGTCAAAAATAATGATGGTTACTTAAAAACCATGTAATTACGACATTGTCAACAAATTATTGTTATTATTATTTATTTATTTTTATGTAGTTTTATTAGAAAACTACATGATTGTTTTCAAAAAATTCATAAATATCCATTGAGCATTGTCCTAACTCAAATCACAAAAGAGAAATTCTCGTTGAACACTCTGTATATTACCAACACCTATGTTAACAACTACTGCTGCTTTTGTGTAAACCACTCGTATTTATACTTTATTTTACGTTTTAGTTATTGAATAGACAAAAAATAGCCGGTGACACGTGTTTCGAAAAACCGCAATCGTTATGATTGTTAATATTGTCGTCTTTGTTGATGTTGTTGTTAAATAAAATATTGAAATCGTTTGTGTTCAAAAACTGAGCCAAGATTTAAAAAATATTGGACTCGGCCACGTCATATAAGTTCGGTTAGTGCGTCGTCTTAATTTATACATTTTATAACAGGCACATGCACAATAATTTAATTGCAGATGCGTTAAAATTATAGAAGATAATTATTTAAAAAAAAGGATTTATTTCAATGAGAATCGGAAAAAAATACGAACGAAAAAAATTTAACTAGAAGTTATAAATCATATATGTAACATGTTGCATACTATGTGTTTTAAAAACTAGATAGTTCAGTATTACTAGGTTTAAGTGATAGTGATTATTGTATTTATAAATTGTAATGATTGCATTAAAAATGGTTGAAATACAATATGAAGTCATTTTATTTTAAAGTAACTTGGTACCTACCTAGTGAATGATTACAATTTATTTTCAAGGTATCAAAAGATGATTTTTATCCGAGTATACCTGTTTGTCTTGCTTTCTTCTATCCAATCAGTATTTACATATTATAGCCGCATTTTTAAATCACTCATCAATAATGTGTATAGATACATCAGTACCTACAAAATATATTTCAAAACATAATATAATTAAACCATCTGTTATTTATTCATAGCTATAGCTTTATAGGTTTTTTAATTTTTATATAATCGTCACTCATTAGGTTGTTGATACGAGTATTGAACAATGGTATGAGTATACTATAATATAGTAGGTACCAGAGACAGTAACCCAATTAGCCTAGTTTCAAATGTTAAGTTATATCTAAATAAAAAAAAAAATGTTTTGTAATTTATACTAAGAAACTATCTATTTATTATATGAAAATGTTTTTTTTTTCGTTAAAATATAACATTTTGCAACTATTCGAGTATTAAAGTTATTGAACAATGAACGTGGGTTCTTAAATTAGGTATACCTAAGTGATACCTAACTGATTGAAAATAAAAACATTGAAGCCATAATAATAGTGTTGCCATAGACGTCATGGAATTACGTTTTTATAGTTTAATACCTAGTTTAAAAAGTTCAATGTGAAACAAATACGTTTTTTGTGACTAGGTATTTATTATGATGTTTTAATAATTAATCATGAAATATTTATAATAATAATACACTCAAATATGTAAAATACCGAAATTAGTTTACCTATTGTACCTAATAGTTAAAAATGGTTAAATATATTATTAACTATGACAAATTATTTTTTTATAAAGTTATTTAAAATCACGGTTTTAATGTTAAAACACCCCTCAGCACATTCACTTATTGACTATTGTACCTCGATATATTATTATTTTATTCAATATTTTAACAGATTGCGGTAAAAAAATATCATAAAAGCTATAATATATTTATATTTGCCATGTTTTCCTACAAAAAAATGTTTTAAATGCGAATTGTGAATACTCAGTCCAACATCGTCATTTTATTTAGACTTATCATTATTGCAACTACCTATTAAGAGATTGTTTTTTAAATGTGTCTATGGGTTCTTAATTCAGTAGGAATGAAATTCTTAAAATTGTTTCGATATATTTGGAGAATATGCGTTTTATTTTATATGTGTGTAATTTATGTATGTTTTATCTAAAGAAAACTTCGCAGTTCATTTTAAATAGGACTTGGCCAGGGCCAGACTGGTCCACTGTACTACTGTGATATATCACAGTAACTGTGATATAAAAAATATATTTATGTATCATTAGGTCATAGTATAAATTAAATCTGCTTGAATTTCCAGCACCTTGGTAAATATAATTTTCTTAATTTACAGTCATTTTTCTTTATTGATATTAATTATGATACCCTGAATTCTGCACAAACAATTAGCATAATAAACATGTACCTACAAATCACAATATATAAGTACATACAATACACAAGTACATGGTCCTTTGATTTTTTACTGCGATAACAGATTTAGGATAAAATACCTATATTATTTACTCTGTGGATAAAACGGTTATTTTGTTACCAGCAGCATTATAAGGGCCGTTCTTACAATGTCCGGTAAAGTGTTCGTTAAAGTGTCGGTAACTTAACGGCAACATTTTCGGTTATGTCCCGGTTATCAAAATCTGTTCTTACCACCTCCGGTTAAGCAATGTATAACTAACGCACAGTTTTACCGTAAGTGGTTCCTAAAACCCCCACTGATAATTGAATTTAACTGTACTGCGCATGCGTAAACATCAAATTTTTGTGTTATCTTATTATGATTATCAATTTTAACGTAAATAACAAGGTAATCTGGTAATGACTTTTGTATTTTTTGTTACTGAATTTTTTAGTTGATCCACTATTTCGTTTAAAACTTTATCAACAGTTGATTTTTTTAAACGAAATCGTCTAAAAAATTCATTTTCATCCAAAATGTTAAAATAATCAATGCGTGGGTTAAATGTTTTAATTTTACGAACACACACATTAAACGCTGACATTTCTTCTTCAAAATCGGACGAATCGCTATCTTCGGTAATTAATAACGCATTATGAACAGCTCGAGACATATTTTATATTATTTAAGAGCACAAAAAAGTAAAAATTATACTATTATAAATAATAGTAATTATACAATGTACAACACAAAAAACTTCACATTATTCGCGGATCGTTACTCGTTACTCATTAGAGCTGTATCGCACAAAAACAAAATAATAATAACGGATAATGGATACGTTATAACAAATACTATATACGGTATATAAGATTTGGTTATAATAACATATTATAATTTATAACATAAATATTGATCAATATTATCATTGTTTGTATTGATAAAAAAACATTACCGGAAGATTATGGTTTAACGGGAAGATAACCGATAGAATTCTGCCGGTTATCAATCCGACCGTAAAGTAACCATTTAACGGAAACATTACGGTAACTAATCACCTAACCGGAGATTGTAAGAACCGACTGTCCGTAAAATATTTGACTAACCGCCGGTTAGCGTTAATCGACACTTTACCGGACATTGTAAGAACGGGCCTCAGTGAGACAGCTTAATTGTAGCATACTACAACGTATATTTTATTTCATTCTAAAGAATTTTCAGTATACATAGAAGACATTTTAAAACATTTAAAATCTTCATCAACACTTATCTATGTCTCAAGTATTATCTTACAGTTAGTCAACTAACCTAGTGAATAATATTTCTTTTTAATTACTATTACACAAATTATTTTTATTTATTTTTTATTATTGTTTTTATAAAAAATATTTTACTATTATATTACTTAGCCTATTTAAGTGTCTTTATGTTTTTAATATTTAATTTATTAAAATGTGTGTGAATGTTCTATATTAAAATTAGTGATGTTTCCAATACGTATTTTATCTTTAAGTATTTTGTACTAAATATTTATGTTACCTAAAATTATTTTATATCTGTGAGAAAAAATATCTGATATTAATTAATATCATGATATAATGATGTAAGAAAGGACGTACTTCAGACCATGGAATATTTTTCGCTTTTCGGATAAGATAACGAAGATGAGTGTGTTGAATTTTAAAAGAATGATAAATTATTTCTTTCTTTATTTATTTTTTTTTTATTGATTTAAATTACAACTTCGGCAGCTACCTATGGCCATTAGTTAATTTTTTTTTCAAATATTAATCTACATAATTGTGTTATTGTCTACATTGTATAATAATGATGGAATATTTTGAATACACATTTAAAAATTATTTCTTTAGTTAAACGATGCTTAGCAAAACTTCGGTAGGTATGAAAAAAAAATATAATACACCGTTTTTAGTTTCACTGTCGCTATGTTTTTTTATTAGATCAGTTTAAAGTTTTCATGTTTGACAAATGAGAAATTCTTTTCCACCAAAAGATTCAAAACATGTTGTTCTATCTGTATCCAAAGTTTAATAATAATATAGGATAGACCAACTTTTTTAACATACATTTAAAATTGAAAATGGACATAAAAATTCTGTAAAAATCGTATAATAATTTAATAATACGCTTATAAAAAAAATCCTGACAGACAATTTTTTGAGCATCATTAGCAAAGTATATAATTAAAGTCATATTCACTTATTAGAACTTTTTGTTAAATATGAAACATTTTATTAGAGTTAAACTTAAAAAATAAGGTATTTTCTAAGGTATACTTTTAGTGATTGTAGATTCTGCATGCGATTTCCGATCTATAGAGTTGCTGGATGAAACTTTTGGACAAAGTTAAGTAGGTATACCAAAAAATACCAGAGTATAAGTATACCAGAAAAAAAAATAAAAAATAAAAAATCATTGTAAAACCATTAGATCTTTGCTTCACTTAGAATCTAAAAGTTTGAGAAAAATTAAAAGTACTATTAATACAGTTATGTTTTTGTTAAACTCCACAAATCCTTAATATAATCTTTTAAAAAGTATATTTTATAGTACCATATACATTTATTTTTCGTAGTGTTATGGCAGACATCATCGACTGTCGTCTAATTTTACATGTTGGTGAATATAAAGATAATGGTAGATTATTATAGGTAACCTTCCTCAAACTTGCCAAGCATAAATTTATATTATTTATGGCGATCCATAAACTAGACTAGATTAAAAATAAACCAAAAAACTGCTTTGTTACTAATTAAGTAGTTTTACTTATAAGTTATAGGTATGGAAGATGTTAGCTAGTTGATATTTCACTGACTAGCCACTCTTATGTAAATATTTGATATTGTTACAATGTTATATATTATTATAAAATTAACTGTCAATTATTACGAGTAAATATGACTATAATATTGACTAATACACATTAGATAATAATATGCGTTATTAGATAATCATATACCTATTATTAACTTTTGAATTTGATTTTTTTTATTTAAATTATCTTAATATACCTATAAAAAATTTTTTCAGATATAAACTGCGGTGAAATAATAGTGAAAGCATGAATATTTTTCATTGGTAACAGTAGTTTTTTTGTCCCAGACCCCAGTGGTCATATATGCCGATATGCGTAACTGATAATAAGTATAGTACAAATATATTCGTTATTACGTTCATCCGATCGAATTCTGAGATACAAAATTTTACAGATTATGAATTAACTTTGATAAAAACGATTACTATATGAATATAGAGTCAATAATATAAATATATATGTACAATTTTTGTTTTTGTTTTACCACTAATATACCTATGAAATATCTAGGTCTACATTTTATATGTCTTAAAATCATCTACGATTTTTACAGTCGTCACTGGAATATGATCTGTAATGAGAACATGCAGGGAAAATTACTTATAACACCTCAGAAGACAGTTACGGACTTCTGTTATTTTTAGTTTAATAATTTTGCACGGAAATTTGATTGATTTTTTTCAATATAATTTTTAAAGTTTAATCAGTAAATATAATATTTTACAATAAGTAGGTTACATTTAAAGTGAATAAAATAATTATATTATTTCAAAAATCAAAAACAACAATTAATTAAATTAACTTTAAACAGTATAAACTAGTAAATGGACCTGACTGATTTTATTGAGGATACCTACTCATTAGGAAATACTTATAGAAGAAACCTCCTATTCATTAATAGGACTTAATGTAATTCAATTATTGATTTAACGTAAAATTCTTACATGGTTATCTATAATTCATGATTTAAATTTGTATAATATAATTAATTCTTATAAGTGAGTTCCTACATTATTTATATTTTAAATTACCAACAAAACGTACTTAAAATTGTTCTTCAATTTCTTCGCCGGAAGCTCCAAATAATACGTGTCTTTTTTATAAATTGTATTATATTTAGAAACTGAAAGAATATGTCCTAGATACCGATTGACTAAGATAAAAGTATATAAGTACAGATTGTATTTACAACATATTGAATACTTTTCAATACGTAATAATCGATTTTCTAGTACAAATATAGGTTTCTCGACTATACAACCAAATTTACCCAACTGGCATCATGAATTATTATAAATAACACTTTTCTAATAGTATAGATATTATGCATACGCCAAGTGCAAAAAACCTTTATTTAACTGCAAGAAAAAAGCTGATAAGTCCTGTCGACTTTGGTGGCCTTAAGTGTTTTTACACATAAACAGTATCTTAGATAAGTTTATATAATATTTCGTATTATGTATTCAGCTATCCGTGCTCAGACAAGTATGATATAAAATATGGTTGAGATACTTTGCTACAATGTCCAACTGTTTTCCCCAAATATCTGTTGAAATTCACAATCCTTAATAATATACAAATATAAATGTAAGTTTACGTATTTAGGGCCTGAAGGTTTGGTTTTATCTGTTGTAGTGAACAATATATAATATAATAATATGTATAGTGTATGCAAGTATTTTTTAGAAGGTACCTATTGCAGTAATAAAAAATTGGATTTTTCCACCTCCCCTTTCTTTATTTTTATAAGTACTAGTGTAATTATATAATCATTATAGATGTTTGAATTCTTTTGTTCTAGTCTAAAACATTCGATTTCATGTCGTAATTTACTAATTATGAATAGTAGCGTATTTGTGTACCTATACCTACAAAACGATTGTGTCTAGTCTAGGTGAATTATGAGTGAAATAAACTTTCTGAATTCTAATAATCTTATAATCACATATGTAGTCGGTCCTTGATTAGCATGTACGTTTTCTTATTATTTGGCTTAGATCAAGAAATGTTCATTTGAGTATATAAAATCTGTGACAAAGGTTATACCTAAGTGATGTACCTATAAAATATGTGAATGTTAACATCAAAAGTTTAAATATTATTTATTATTTAAACACCCAGGTAGATAATGAATAAGTTGCATATTACGAATATTTTATTATTATTATTATTATTATTATAACAATTTAACTCATAAAATAATAGACATTTTATTATTTTTCCGATAAATTTCCTAATTTTATCAAGAATGAACTGATATTTTTTAAATGATTTATTATACAGATAAAATTTTCTATAAAATCATTTGGATTTTGTTGTACCAATCACATAGGTATATACCGGGTGATTTAAAGATGTGTTCAGTGTTATAGCAATTTTATTATATAAATATTTAAAATAGAATAAAATATATATTATAAAAGTTTTTTTAGTTAGAGAAGTAATAAATGATAAATAAATTTCATATTTTTTAACTACTCTTATTCGATAGTTTTGGATGTTAACTTTTGAAAATCAATTGGGAACCTATATATTTATTGGTCAATTAAAAATTGAAGATATTTACTAAGTATGTAGCTTACTGATGTGCCAGTGCACTGCACCATATTGCATGGCAATATTATGTGCTATGACATACTGATACTGGTGTAGTGACGTAGTGCGTGTTGTATGCATAATACTGGTTATATATTATGTGTACGTATGTAGTTCGTTTATGAGTGTAACAATAATGTATTATATTACTAAATACTAAGTGTATTAATTATTACCGGGGCAGTGAATTTAATGTTTTTTTTCTACTTTGTTTAAATAATTATTTCATATTTCTAATTATTATTTATGAAAATGTTTTGTATAGTAGTAAGATAAGTACATACCTATAAAAAAAAAAATGTATTCGACTTAAGTAAAGATGTGTTATACAATTGAAAAGTGTATAGATTATTCTTAAAATCAAAATGTCTTATTCGTTTTGAATATGGTGCAGAAAGTATTAAAATACATATTTAAAAGTACGACAGTGAAACAGAGCGATTTCAAATTTCAATACCTGTTCTTTAAAGAATGAATTTATTTTAATTTTGACAAATTTAAAGTTCAAGTACAAGATAGTGACCATTTGGTGTTTGATTTAAAATGAAACTATATTTTCTATTCACTTAGTTGCTATGCGATTTGAAACTTTTAGACTTAAAATTGCACTAATAAAATAACTTATTTTTCAAAGATTTTTTTTTATTGGCCTTTTGAATATTTGATAAAAAGTTCTGAAAATGTAATATGGTCTTAATTATATACTTATTAGTTATTAACAACACTGAAAAAATCTTAAAATTCGTTAGTCAAGACTTTTTTTTGTAAGCTTTTAGTTCAATTCTTAAACGATTTTTACAGAATCGATTGTTTTCACATTAATTTTCAATTTTAAATGCTCATAAAAATATAATTGGTCCATCCAATCATAATAAATCTTTGCACTAAGATCGGACGAGATGTTTAGAATCTTTTGTTTAAAAAAAAATTCTCTTTTACAAAAAAATTGTATTTAGATTTGATGAAAAAAAATCTACAGACAATTTAACTAATTAGTAATTACGATAAAATTTACAAATGGTATATTTTTACACTGAAGCTTTGCTCAGAATCGTTGAACTATAAAGAAATGGTTTGTCGATTCTTTAAAATTCTATACACCATTCCATCACCATTATCTTATCCGAGGAGCGAAGTATATCCGCCTTTTTTTTTCAAGGGGTGCTTTAAATTAAGTGCTTGAAGCCAATCCACTGAAACTATCCAAGTCCTTAAATAACGTATTCGAGACCATATTGAAGCAATACCCCATAGTTAGGTATGCTATAAGAGGTCATGCAAAACTTCCAGTTTTGACTACAAGAATTCATACATATTATATTTTTTGGAGATTATTTGGCAACCTAACCGTAGTCTATGAAAATAGTTTTTTTTTTTAACACCAAATGGTATCTCTTGTTCTTTATATTAATATTTTTTTCAAATTAAAATAAATTCTTTCCCTAATGAATAATTCAATATTGAAATCATCCCATTTTACACTGTCAGACACTGTACAATGTATAAGATAGTAGATACATATACACAGCCACATAGGTAAATATTTAAAACTCTTAACATTTAGCAGTTGAAACATATATGTGTAAGAATGTATATCGTCCATTGTGGCCGGTTTTTTGGGAATGATGCGATAGCGCGAGGCATACCGACACGGCGTCCAGTCACGAATGTCGATAATATAATAATATTAAAGTTTATTCAATTATGTCCACGGAATTACTGTTTGTTTTATACCGTTCGAATTGCGCCTTTGTTTCAAAACCGTAGTCTGACTTCAACATTTTATCGTTTGACCAAGGCCACTGCAGCTGTCGGGTCATTTTACAATGATCGGCTATACTCTTAAATTAAGGAAATCGACAAATCGATATCGGTAAAACGGTAAGTAGGCACGACTGAATAACTTACTTTAGTTACTTTACGTGACGTGATCTTTACGTTTCCGTTGTTGTTGATTAAATATTTATTCCTTTCTGTTTGATTTCAAATTTCGAGTAACACCGTGACAAATCCCAAATCCATATTGAGTGATTTTGTTTCACTTAATATAGTGCTTACATTTTTGTTTAGTAATAATATTTATGAATGGGTTCTTGCTTTTTTCTTAATTTTTTTGTAGTTGAATGACAATTTACTGACGGAATTTATTTAATTGGAATTAAAGTGGAATTTAGAGTCCGTTAAGTTCCAAGATATACTTAATGTCAAACATTATTTTAATTCTATATTATGTACATTAATATAAATGAGGAAAATGATTTTTTAGATATAGACGATCTTTATACACCTACTGTCTGTCTGTCTATAAGCATACTACGCATACATTTAATAATAAATACTTAACAATACGTGGATACCGTGACCGAAATCGGTAAAATAACATTTAAGCTTAGGTACGTGCCAATCTATTATGTTTTTTGTTCAATAGTTATACTTTTGAAATGGTACCAATTGTATTTGTTCAGTGCACTTACAAAGAAATCGTTTTTTATTTCAAGTAGGTAACAAAATATATTCACATATCTGAATATCATTCTAAAATGGAATCTTTACTACCTACATTTATATGGATATTCATCGCTAATTTATATACACATTTTTTTTGTTTTTAATAGCTTACCTAATCGAAATTCTTTGTTCTACGCAGAATTTTTCTTAGGTACCGTTTTTTTATATATATTTAAAATTTCTGTAATCAAAACTATTGTAAAAACTATAAAGAGTTGTTTAGTTTTATTATAAGCATTTAATATAGTAAGCCAGTAGCCACTATATTGATCATCAATTGTATCAAGTTGGTATCAGATTAAACGATTAAAGTGATCTGCAATTTCTCAATAGTTTTTCCAAGTTATTTAGTTCATTAGTTGTAACGCCAACAATAATGATGCTGAAAACTCGAAATTTTCACTAACTATTATCACACGTTCTGCAGTGTATTAATAGGTTATATAATATCATACCTACTACCTACACATGTTGACTTAATAACATTTGTTTTAAAAATTATCATTTTTGCTGTAGTTTTTATGAATAGTATTTAAAATTTAATGGTTGTAAAAAAAAAATATTTTTATTAGGGTGAAGTGGGGTAATTGTAAATAGACTATGCAATATTTATTAAGAAAATTGAATAATATTCGTACTATTTATTTGTTCTTTGCTTTTGTGCTTAATATCAATTAAGGGCTCTTCAAAATATAAGGTTACATTTGAAAAAATAAAAAAAATAAATTATTTAATTTTTAATTTAACATTTACAATTGCCCCATACAAAAAATTAATTAATTTTTTTTGGGGGTAATTGTAAATGATTAAAATTGAACCTATTGACTATTATGCAATTGTAACTGGGGCAATATGAAATAAAATGATGCCTGATCATTGTTAGAGTCTCAAGTGTGAATTATACACATATTTACAATTGCCCCATATCATATACCTGTCACTGGGGTAATTGTAAATAATAATTATAATCACCCATTTTAAATAACAAAATGCTCGGGGCAAATGTAAATAAAAACAAAATATAATATTTTAACATGATTTCTTTATTGTTATACCATGTATATCAGTCTCTTGATAGGTAATTATTCAATTAAAAATTTAAATAACATCTTAATACAAATTAAACTTTAAAATAACAAAGGTAATCAACTCTACATCAGTCTTTTGATAAGTAGGTAATTCAAAATTTAAGTAACATCTTAATACAAATTAAACTTTAAAATAAAAAAGTTAATCATAACTCTACATCAGTCTTTTGATAAGTTGGTAATTAACAATTTAAGTAGATAACATCTTAAAACTAAAATCACTTTTCATTAACAGTGACAAAACCAGGAAATTTGTAAACCAACTTCCTTCCTTTCTTTGTCATGAAAGGAACAGGTAGTATTGCTTGGATCATTTCTAAATCAATAGTAGACATATCATTCTCCACAACTGAGAACTCATCTCCTTCCTCATTTTCTTTTTTCATCCCTTTCACTATTATCTCCCCGTCATCATCATCTACACTTACAACACAACAAACATACTTATAATGGTGCTTGTTACGAGGACCACCTAAGAAGTCCACCAAAATGTATACCCCTGGTTGAATCAAAGACCATTCGGGTGTTTGGTATATTACTTCTTCTACATCAAGAGGGTTGTCATTGAAATCATTTGAAGATATTGATAAATTACATTGTTCGGGTTCTTCTTCACTAGAAGTTTCTACTGTAGTAACTGCAATGTGTTCTGTTAGTTTCTTTGGTCTACCACGTTTTCCTGCTGGCTTTTTCATATTTTTCTTTTCTCGAGCTTCTTTTAGTCTATTTAATACTTCTGATGTTGTTAACACTTCCCCATATCTTGCAGTTTTCAGTCTTGGGATTGGTGTCTTAGCTACGTCAGTGGTAGTAGAGTTTTGTTGTTTATACTGTAAAAGTTGATTTGAAAAAATGCCTACAATATCTCTTGGACTTAAACAATTGGAAGAAGTATTTTCAATATCATTAGAAAATGAAACTTTTTGACTGATACCTGAGGAAGATGCTTGAAAACTTGTTGACAGTGGAGAATGTATGGGCTCCTCTATATTTGGATTTACTGTATCACTTGTTTCTATATAATGCTCATTATTTAATACTGCATTGTTTTCTTCAGAATTGTCATTATGTAGATTTTTATAGTAATTTTTTAAGTCTATGGGATCAAATTCACTCTCAGGAAATTTGGTTTCATCGTGAGGAAATAAACCAGTCGACACAAATCCAGATACTATATTATCATGTTTCATCGACATTGACCAAAGTGTTCCTAGAATTTCAGAAAATTTACCCTTTGTTAATCGACCAATACCTTTTCCTACCATTTGCTTGCCAAACTTGATCAATAGTTTGTTCCACTCTGTTTTTAGAGGGCCAAAAACACATTTGTCTAATGGTTGTAGTCTGTCAGTAAGATGACTGGGAAATTTTACTAAAACTATATTTTTTTCAATTGCCAAATCTAAAATACGCAGACTTATATGAGAACAATGACCATCAAATAATAAAACAGCAGTTTGGTTGGGTTTATTTTTTGTAATTCTTAATGTTTCAATATTTCTAACAAACATAGTCTCAAACCAGTTGAAAAATAATGGTTCTTCCATCCAGCCGTTTTTAGATGTTGAATAAAGAGTTCCAGGATAAGCATTTTCAGAAGTCCAACGTGCTTGGACTGCACCACCCTTGAAAACAATAAAGGGGGGCAAGAAAGACCCATTTGCAGAAATGCAGGCTAAAACTGATATTGATTCTCTACCAGACCCGCCAGACACACGACTAAGTGTCTTACCCTTTTCCCCAATAGCTTTTAACTTTGATGGGTCAGTTAGAAAACCACTTTCATCACAGTTAAATATGAATGCATCATCAAAAGGGGTTATGTTGTTTGTTGTATAAACTTCTTTGAGTTTACTATAAAAATTATAAATAATATCAGGCTTCCTAGCATCCTTCCTTAACTTCTGAAGCTGTTCTGGTTTTTTAAATGTTAATAAAGGGTGTCGTCTCATAAAAGAATAATACCAGTCATCACCTGGTCTATCATTTTTAAAGGGGGTTTTCAATTTATTTACTTTAACATACTCAAATACCAGATCCTTCAACTCTTCTTTATCACATGGTTGACCCATTTGTGATCTAGCTAATAGACATTTTTCAATAATATTTTCAGCCTCTGTTGTTAATGCACTACAGCGACCAGCTTTCAGGCAGTTCATCGCAGTTTTTCGTCCTTTAATCCTCTGAAATATAACTGATATTGGCACTTTATACTCATCAGATGCTTGAGCATATGTATAATGTCGTCCATTAACGGCATTTACTGCGCTTTGAACATCTTCTACGGTGTATTTAGGACTTGGCCTTTTCTTTATATAATTACGAACCCTAAATATAAATAATATCCAATAAAAAATTGTTTTAACTGTAAAAATTATAATAAAATAATTTTTACAATTGCCCCGAATTAAAATTTACATTTACCCCATCATAAATTTATTAGGGGAAAATGTAAATATTATCATATACATTTAAATTAACGTATTTTACGATTCCCGTGCATAATATTGCATTATAAACACAATAAGAAAGACAACAAAACAAAGTTGAACTTAATACTTACATTTTTGAATGATTGGCAGTTGATTGATGTTGGATAATAAATGTTATAAAAAGATTTATCTGCACATATTTTCATATCAATTTTCGAAGTGTTATCATAATATCGGTTTCATAAATTATTTTTTACACAATAGTTCAGTGTTAAAAGTTTGAATTATTGCTTGGATTACTATTAATACGATATATATAAACTACATATTTATTTTGTTTTTATTTTGTAAAATTTGAACACTTTTAATTTTAAGACTTAAAAATTCCAAGTAAATGTCTTTTAGTGAACCTGATTCTTCTTATAGTTACATTTTCAAAAAGATCGAATCGGTCAAGTGAACTTTTGTTATGAGCGCTTCAATTTTCAAGAGTCTAAATATGACAAAATTAATTATTTTTATATTTTACGAATAATAAAAATAAAAATTTACTTTTTATTTGTAATTATTAATTATTTCAAAATTAAAATTGTATTTACGACTTAAAAATTAATTTATTATACACTCGCGAATCATAATTAATCTTTACATTTTATTATTTCCAGCAAAAAAAAATTCAAATCAAAATGCTCAATTTTAGACTAAGTATAGAACTCCTTCATTTTGATTTATATTCAATAAATTTGCTATTATCATCTTTTGAAATTTAAACCGGAATAAAACATAAGTATGATTCCACTTGTATATTGTTGTAAATTATCTTCAATTTTCATTGTAATCAGTGTTTTCATTTTTTCAAACCTAAAAATAATAAATTTAAATAGGTACGTTTTAGAAAACGGTTAATTAAATACAACCAATTATAAATGATAAACGTATATTGTACTGGATTTTTTTAGAAATGTTTAATTTCTGTTGTATTAAATTGTTTCATCGTCGTTTAAGTCGTTTAACAATAATACCATTTGTTTTTTTTCCAACTTAGGTTTAGAGCCTTGAAAATATTGTAATATTTACTCATAAAAAAAAGAATCGTAAGCCTAATTTATTTTACAGGTGTATTAAATTTTGATTTCACGTGTAAATTTTAAAACAACAACAATGACGATATTATCTTTATGAGCGCTTTTTCATTATAAAAATGACTCACTGTGTAGGTACTTTACATCGAACCCTGTAGGTAGAGAATCGTTTTTCGAATTCAATATATGATATATGCTATTATGTACTTTCAAATTTAAAATAAGTAGGCATATAACACAACGCACCGTTAACGATGTAACTACTGAGCGTCCAAATAACTCATAAGTTACTCTAAAATAATAACGAATACAGTGGAAAAACACATCCGTCAAAGTGACTTAACCGTCGGTCAAGGTGCTTTACACCCACTGGCCATTACCGTTCACTAGTGTTTTTTCCGAGATGTAAAGCAACGAAGGACTATTGTTGACGCTCGGTCTACATACCCAATCCCATTACTCATTACAACATATTATTCCCTTCAATAATATTTACTTACGCATTACAATGTAAATTATAATATTATATTAGTCTTCAAAATCGAATGAAGTGTAAGTTCTCTATCGCGCGCGTTTGAAATAAATAAATAAATGGTCAGGACGTGAGTCCGTCTCTGTAAATAACTAATGCTCGTAAGACTTATTTAGGTAGGTAAATGAAAACATGACCCTTATTGTGTATTCATAATTTAAATATTTTTTTAACGGCCACTGCATAACGTCCTACGATGGAAATAAATGATTTATAAAGAGTGATTTTTTTTTCCTTATAAAACGTCGAATTGAACTCACTCGTTATTCTATAATACGAGGGCGAGTGTAGTCTTATAATTCGATAATTACCTTAAAGTAATTCGGTGAATTTTTACTTCGACCTTTTACGTTGTGCTCGGCACATTACATCGTCTACATCCTATACTATGGCGCGGAAATAATGATCTAACGATAAATGTTAATCGAATCGGTCGGAACCGGATGGCAATGACGGACAAGTGTTCTCGAAGGACTTCCTAATTCTTTCCGCATTCGTTCACATCACTACGGAGTGGCGGACACTTAAAAAAATATATATATATAATAAAAACATCCGTTCTACAACGCTGTAATTCAAGTACAAATTACAAATACGAGACCCGAACATTCGATATTATATATTAAAATTTTGAATAGGCATAATCGTTTTGAAACAAATAACGGTAACGTACTAACTAACGTAAGTAATCACATCGTCATTGGTCGTCTTACAATTATCATACAACGGTTTTAAACTATTAAATTGTCATCGGGTCGCCGTTATTTCAATCCTCGTTCAATCTTCAACGAAATATAAAAATATTTAAAAGTCATGTAAAATAACTAGCTGAATTACCGGGTTTCGTCCGTGTGCAGTTCTGAACAAAAATGTAACTATTTAGAACATAAATATAATATAACTGTTATAAATTAACTCAAAATATGATTCTGATTGTGTATTTATATTTTATGATTTATGGTTGCGGCTGAGTATGCTATTTGTTTTCATATAACTCATGCATGTACATTTCTTGCATACAACTAATATTAATAATTATGGGTATAAACAAGTACGTACTTCACACCATGAGGTATTCGTATTCTTCACATCTCGGACAAGATATTGGAGATGGGTGTATTGGATTTTAATGAAACGATAGATCATTTCTTTAGTTGAATGACGAACAAAACTTCGGTATAAAAATATGTTTTATAACTTTTAGTCTAATATTGTCAGTAGATTTTTTTTTCAAACCTGTTAAAAATTTTCTTTTTTGACAAAAGTGACATTTTTTCCAGAAGTTTCAAAACTTGTCGTCCTATCTGTATTCAAAGATTAATAATGATTAGATAGTCGAATCATTTTTTATACATATTTTAAAGTAAAAAATGATATAAAAACAGCATATTCCGTAAAAAGCATAAAATACTGTTTTATATATTATAATATAATATTTAATTTACCTAAACGCTTATAAAAAAAAAACTGGATCACGATTATTGAAGTTTTTCATTATAGTCAGTGATGTTTATGAGTAAGGTCAAATTAAATTTTCAGAACTTTTTCTCGGATCAAAAATCAAGAATTCAAATTATCAAAAATCAAAGGAGCCTAATGAGGCACCTAATTAGCAATTTGATTAGACATATGATCTATGGTGATTACAGTTGGTCACCGAAGATTTAATATTTAAATTCACAAAGCACCAATTTAAATCCAAATAGGTAGGTGGATAGGTAATATTATTTCAAAATTTTAACATTTAGACTGAAATTTAGTGAATTTTCTCTTTTCATTGGTTTATTTTCAATATCGAAGTTACTATTGAAATACAAAAAAAACACTTCTTTTTTTCTGTAGATTATTTTGTTGTTTTTATTCAAAAAATACCACTGACTACAGAAGCATAGTTAGATTTTAAAATCACCAAGCATATTAAATGTTGAATGACCTTTAAATTTTTTTGCTCAAGTCCCATTAATTTTAAATTTAAGTATAAACTATATAAGTATTTGGAATTCTAGCTTAGAAAATCTAATAACATGACAATCACAAGATTAATCAAGAATTAGGTAATTAATCAGTGCAATAATTTACATCATTAGTTTTTTCATCAGATTGAAAATCGAATATCAGCCACTAAAATTTGAAACCCTGGACATTTCATCGTCCAAAAAACTTCTACTACAATACACCGACTCATTTAGCTCAAAATCACTAGTGTCCTGGTAAAGCTAAGACATCTGGAAAGCCTACAGTACAGCTAGTGGTGTAGTACAAAATACACTTTAACATTAAAAATTACCAGATATATTTACATATTTTGCTCTTGATTGATATTTAAATACTTCATACAAATTGTTTTATTCCAAGAGTACCTGTTAAAAACAATTACCTATAATAAACATTCAATTTTCATTAAATGATAATTTTAGTACTCAATTATATTTGACTGATAACAGATGATGGCCGAGGGATGTATCTGCAGCTATTCAAAAATATTTGCTACCTACATAAACATTTTGGCACACATAATTTACTTTTCACTCAATAGTGTTCTAATAAGATAAAAATAATAAATTAAACTAAAGAAAAGATTGTACATTAGACTAGTGCCCCAACTTCTAATTGATTTTAGGTGAATTCCTTTTCCTTAAATTTCCTTATCAAGGAAAAAATTATGCTTTTTTTCAAAAAGAGACAAATGTTACACACATAAATATAATAAACTACCTATTTAAAAAAACAGATATTTATATCATAAATATAAGTGTCCAGTATTTCCTAACAGTAAAATATTAATGAAAAAATAGTAGTCACTTTTATTATTTGTTGAGGGAAATACATGGAGGTAATGTTTCAACTTCTTATACATAGATGATATAATAGCTTAATATAAGAGTTGAAATTAAAGTTTTGTACCATTTAAAATGATGCTATAATTAATAGTTCACAGTGAAGGTCAATCACTATTAACAATTAGCAAAATAAATACTGAAAATATTCAACAAATTGTATTGTTTAAAAAGCATACATTTTCCTTTGATTTGATAGTTTAGCAGATCTCCTTTTTTTTAAGTGTATTGAACAACTAATTTAGGAATTGATTAATTTATTAATTATAATAATAATTTATAAAATATATATGTATATGTAATAATTAATTAATTGTTTTGGAAACCTTAAATGAATAAAACAACAGTGGTTTCATAACTTACTTGTATAATTAATAAATTCATATTGCAGTGCTTCGATTGATAGGTCTCTATACTCCATAGTTTTAATCACTCTATATATTTGTTATCAATTATAATTATTGTTCTAATTGAATGAATAAAAAAAGATTGTTGAAGTGAATATACATTTTTAACATTTAAATTGTAATATGAAAAGTACTTCAAATGCATTTTACAATATTTACCACAAATAAAAATGACAACTTATTATTAAATATTTTTAACTTAAAAAAAGTATGTCTTTCTGCACAAATTTGGGTTTTGATCCATTTTAAATGACCATTGAACAATATTTTTGATTAATAATTTTTATCAATTGAAAGCTGAGTATTATATACATTTTGGCGTTTATGCTCTTTTGGATTTTTGCCGTAAATATTTTATACTGTCCTTTCTGTACTATATACTTTCTGTCACGATACTACTCATATAACTAAACATATGATTCAGTTTTACTAAATGGCAAATATCTTAGCACTGATTTCTTTTGAAAAATTATTAAAAACAATTCATTTCTAAATTTAAATAAACAAATATTTGTGTATTTGGTAACATTAAATTGTTTCAAGACATATATATATATATATATATATATATATATATATATATATATCTGTATGTATATAATACGTATGTATACAAAGTGATTCTTTATCATGAAAGACTACATAACATATTGATATTCATAATATCAATATGACGTATAGGTACATTTTTTGTTTGTTATTTCAATCATTGATAATTTTATACAAAAAAAAAACTGTTTTAGTAAATAATGTAAAATATAATAGATAGTATTGCATTGAATAAAATAATACAAAATAAAAGTGGAATATTTATAAACTTATACAGTTATTTTATTGTGGTATTATAAAAATAAAATTATCACAGTTTTTTTTTTAAATTTAAATTAACTCTAAACATTATTCATATTGGATTATTGACTATGTTATATAAGATTATATAGATTAAATATATTCACAATAGTGTAGGTAGTCACCAAGACGTGAAGTAAATTTATATAAATTAAAAATAGCAATAATATTAATATAATATATTTTGTGTTGTTCACATTTAAATAAAATCTAACACTCTACATATGAAAACCAAAATATATAGGAATATTGAAGTTTCAGATTTGGTTAATATGGAGAATAGTCTTTTTTAATTAGTGGTGGAGGTATATTACTTGTAGTAGAGTTTGAACGGCCCTCAGTTAAGTAGCCACCAGTACTTTGTACACCTAAAAATAAAATGTTAGTTTTAGTTAAAAGTTAATTCAAGTTGTTACATTAAATTAATAGTAGTACAACAAACCTGTTAAATAAGGCATTGAAGGTGTATTTGATATAAATAAATCATGATTCTGATCCTTGTAAGCGGACCACACTGGAAGCTTATCTAATTGTGTTTGGACTAAACTACCATATGACAAACTTAAAGACATTGTCTTTAATGTTTTTACAATTTGTGCTTTAGCTCTAGAGCTACCGTCAATTCCATCTAATCGGCCATCAAGCAATCCAACTAAATATGATATTAAGTCCACATCTAATGCCTAAATTGTAGTAAAATTATTAGTATACATTTTATTTTCTACGGGCAATATTTTATACTTGTTTAACAAGGCTATCTTTTTTGGCTGCAAACATTCGACAGAGAGTTTCTGATGAAACATATACTAAGTTGGAATAAGCTTGCATTGCTTTTTTCATTGGACCGACACATTCAATTTGAGATATACATCCAACACATACCTAATTATGATTTCACTAAGTTAAACTATTTTAAAGAGTTATTGGATTATTAAGAGTAATTCAATAATGAATAATAAATAATCTAATTAATTTAAAATGTTAACCAAATAAGTAAAAAAAAAAAAAATAATAAATGTATGATAATAATTATATTTTTAATTTAGACAGCTGAAATTATTTATGTTCTATTGAAAAACAAAAATTCAAAACTTGAAATCATACAGAAATTGTAAATAGTAAATTTTTAAAATTTATGAAGATATATTTAAAATATAAAGATATCCTTTAAACATTAAATACTTAATTCCTTCTTGAAATAATAGTAAAACTATACTGTAATATAACATTAAGTTGAATGTTTTTAAATTATGGCAACCATTATTTTAAACGTCATGTTCTAAAAAAAAATATTTTTCCATAAAAATTGGTATACACATTTTTATAATTGAACTCATTGCTTCAGAGATTTAATCATTTAATGTTTTTTTAATTGTGATGTGGATAAGAAAAAATGCATTGCAAAAATTTACAAGCACCGTTGATTAGAGAATAATAGATTCTATTCTATAATCGATGCAAGAACTATCTCACAATACTAAACATTAAATACTAAAATCTTTTAAATTATTTGGCTAATGGTGGAATTGAGGATATTACAATTAAAAAAAAAAAATATATCAAAATGTAAAATTAAAAAAAAAATGATTGTTAAAAAAAAGTTTAAAAATGTAAGAAAATATCTTTTATAAAGAATGTTATACAATTAATACTTTTAATAACACAGGAAAAAATTAATATACTTAAAAATTTATTGATAGAACAAAAATGTATGTTAAAAGAATTACCATGTACAAGTCTAGTTATACATTACTTGTTGTAGCCATGTATATATTATATTTACTCATAATAGTATATGAAAGGTAACAATTACTTCATTAAGTGACAATTGATGCAGTATCATAAGTACTGATTTCGGTACATCAGGATTCGATAACAATGAAAGCTGAAAACAGAGTCTAGGAATATGGCCTAAAGCGGGAACTTGATCACTTAGATGGGGTTGTGCTTCTAATAACTTGACGATTGACGTAGTGATAATTTCTAAGTTATCATTCTGAAAAAATAAACCACACTATTGTAACTAATTAATCCTGCCAAAAAATCCTTCCCCACTTGCACTTGCACTTATTTTACAATTAATATGTAACAGATTATATAAATAATAATAATAATAATAAAATTAAAAACTGTTACTTATAATAAACAAAATATAAATATAACTTCTATTATGTTAATTAAAATGGGTATTTTATTATAAACTGATATATAAATAAAAATCTTATTTCATATATCATCAAATAAATTACCTTTTCTTTTGTCATGGAACTAATACAAGTGTCTAAAAGTTCAGACAGAAATTCTTTAGGTCGTCTTACATTCCATCCAGGATTGTTATTAAATAATCTTAAGTAGACACCACCAACAATAGTTTCATTTAAAGGAGATGATAAAAGAGAACTAGTGTCTGGTAATTTAACAACATTTTTAGAGTTTTGTCGAAGTGTCATGTAATGCCTAAAACATGTACAACAAATAATGAAATATTTACATAAATATTGCAAAACAAAGAAAAATATTATACATATATAATCTTACTCTCTAGAAATTTTATTGATACTTTCAAAAATATGTTTTCTTAATTTTCCATTCCAAACTAGTTCTGGATTTTCTTGATCATTGTCCAAAAGTCGAACAGTAGATGATGGGAAATCTCTCATAGTATCTACAATGGCTAATGGTAAAATTTGTCCCAACGCTAAACGTAATCTTGGACCACTTAATTTTTCAGTCATTAAACGACTCAACAACATTGCACTTTTATCTCTAAGGCCTGATTCATTTTCACCATTGCATAATAAATCAACAGCAAACAAATGTCCGCCTTTGTTTAGTATGTCTTTGACAATTGTTGAAGATGTTGATAATGTAGTTAGAATGTCTAAAATTATCATTTGGTTTGAAGGTGTTGAGTACAAACAAAGTAAAACATAAATGACTACTCCAGAATTAGCAATGTCTGTGACACATTCATTGTTTTTTGTCACCGTTAAAATTATGTTCAATGCACATTTTTGAACCACTCGAATTGTTTCAATGCGTAACAAATTAAATAGAAGATCAAAATGACCAATACAGCTTACTTCTAGGCCTATAAAAAGCCAGATTACAATTATGAACATAATCATAAGGATGAGTAAATTTAAATTGATTCTTACCAGGATTATTTAAAATTAAATTATCTAATGCATTTAACACCATAATAAAACTATTAACACGTTTTTCATCTAAAATATTATTTAATGGGTTATTGGCTCTTATGTAATCCAAGAGATCTAATAAAAATCCAGTAGGATTCTGCAAAAATTTTAATAGTTATTATCACAAAATAAAATAAATTTAATTTGACAATTTACTTTTATAACAAAATGAGGTTGCTCATTAAATACTCTAATAAATAAATTGCCAACTATTAACTCATTTCTATGACTAGAAAATGTTAATCCAATTGTTTCCAAGTTCACAGATTCTTTATGACTACACATAGTCTCCAGAAAATCACTTAGTTCAGCTCTTGTACTATTATCCCAAACCATATAAGGTGTCTCGCAATTGCTGCCAAGTGTTTTTAGCAACTAAAAATGTATAATAATTATAAATGATAAAGTAGATACAATTATATTAAAAAGCATATTACATTATGTGGGTTTTCTTCAGAGAACTGTTCAGCCACATGCGGTGTAAGAAGTTTTTCAAACAGAGATTTCGCTATTTTATTTTCAGGACTCGACAAATCACCTTCATAATAACCACCAAGTCTAGCACATGCTTTAACTGATAATTTAGCTAATCTATTAAGTACTTCCTAAAAATAATATTAACATTAATAATTCAAAAATAATAAAAAAATATTTAAAATGATTTACTTGATTATTGGCTTCTTCTGATCTTTCAACACCACATTCTTCTAACGTATAATCATATGAGAACATGAAAGTTAATAAATGCCAAATTGCACCTTTTTGTAAAAAACTGATTTGAAGATTGGGATCAGAAGCCATAGCAGAAATACAATCTACAGCATCACAGCATAATTTTGGCAAGTTCTGCAAAATAAAGTGCAATCACATTACTGAAGAAATGTATATTAAATGTTAAAAGACCATGTTTGTTGTCATTCAGATAAAAATAAAATAAAACAACAATTAAACATTGAAGCTAAATCAGTCAGTGAGGAAAACAAGACACGCATAATAATCGTTACCAATTACCACCCAAAAAAATTAATTAAATACCTTAAAATATAATATTCTTGTGATGTCATCTACTATTTGAGGCATTTGAGAGAATGTATCACGGCACATGGGAAATTGTGAAGCTACCTTAAAACAACGAGTGCAATAGGTACAAACTGACACTGCCATTTCAGATTGTTCTGACGATTTATTCAGTACAGAGACACATCTAGTATAGGCTCCAAGTAAATCCTAAAAAGAAAAAATAATTAATTATATGCCACAAATAATATTTCAAATTGAATAATACACATACTGAATGCATATTATATGTTATAACTCATAACTCACATATAGATTTTACCAATTATACAAATTTTAATTTTATTCAAGGTAAATACATATTAATTTTGTTAAAGAATAAAATATTTTAATATTTTAAAAATCATAAAAAATTTAACTCGTTCAAAACTGATAATATATAAAGTAAAATAAATTATTAATTGTGTACATTACATTTAATGTATTAATATAAAATGATTATCTTAATTATTTTATGACAAACCTAGTTTAACAATTAAAAAAAGTAAAATTATAAGTTAAATTTTTTTTATCATCAAAGGTAATTTTAATTATTAATAGTATGCGCTCTAATTTGTTAATAGAACAATCATGATTAATATTTCCAACAAAATGACTGTTGGAGCTTTTTTAATTTTAAAAAGGGGTATGCTTTACACTAATAAAAAAAATCAAATATACAATATACTAACAATAAATCCTTGTTCTCGATTAAGCTCCTCTGCATTTAATGCTGAACAATTAACTGTATGGTATGTAAGTTCACTTGCAGCTGCGAGCAACATGTTACCTTTAGAAAATAACTGTTCATCATTTGCTTCTAATCTTATTGTCTTGACTAACTGTTTGTAACCAGCATACTTATAAGGTTTAAGTTCTGGAAAAAATTATAAATCATAAAATGCATTAATAATCTATATTAACGAAATTACTAACATAATATTTTTTTTTTAATGAACCTTTAAAATAGCGGTGGAATAAAATACTTTGGGTTTGAAGTATTAATAGAATATTGTTAGGATTTGGGCCATCATGTGACCATAGACTTCGACTGCAAAGAAAATTGTATGCATCATTTGCAGCAACAAATACGTCCTACAATAAAGAAATGATTAGAGTAGACCAATAGGAATACATAAAAAGAATACAAAAACTTAGCAAGAGAAAGCTTTGAATACAAACAAAATAAAGAAAATTAAATTAAAAATTAATGATAATAAAAGTATCAAGTACAAATAATTAAAAAATTTATTTAAATTTTGATATAATTCAGTTTAAAAATATTTAGCTTAAAATATGTATACAACATTTCACGTGACTATAACTTTATTTCAATTAGTTGAATTACAAACACATTTTAAAGTTATCAAAAATAATTCTTAAAGATTACTACAAAAAAAGAACTGCTTAAATTTATTCTATAATTTAATTTAATTTATAATAACAAGAATCAGTAGGTTAGATCTGCAGTTCTTGATATTTTTATACCCGAGTACTACCAATACATTTTGCAAATTTTCACGTATCAATAGATCCAATAACTTTTACAAGATTCATAAATAAATATTTTCTCACAAGGAATTATTTTTGGCATATAATTAATGAGTTTACAGTGTACCTAAGATTGAGAAATGCTTATCAAGATGAACAAAATTTAGGTTCAATCAAAATCAAATAAATAAGGTTTATTTTTTTAAGTATGTATTGAAACATTTTATAAGAATAAATTGATTTAGAATATTATAAAAGTAAATCTAGTGAACTAGAGTAGACTACACAAATTAATAAATAAAATTAATTGTTCAATACTGTATTCCTCCACCAAGCCTAACATATGAAAATGTAGAAGTTATTCCATATAAAAATTATCATTACACTTGATTGTTTAACAAATTAATTTTAAGTTACTCTATATCAAAATAATTTAGTGTAGATATGTAATCAAAATCTAATACTCCAAAATCATCTTTTTATACCCTACTGTATTACTTTTACACATACATTTTCTAATTTGTTTTTGATTTCGTTAGGTAATGATTAATGACAGAATATAAATACATATATTTCAATTTTAATTCTAGTTAAAAATTAAATTTACTCACACTCAAAGGCTACAGTTTTTTTTTTAATTGTCTAATAATTATAAAAAAAAAACTTGATACTTACGCGCCCCTGAGGATTTTTATCAGGGTGATTAGTTTGAGCAATTTTGTAATATGCTTTTCTAGTAGTAGCTTCATCATGCTGTTGTCCTCGCTCTAAACCTAAAGTAGCATAAGCATCATCAACTGACATAACAGGAGGCTTCTTTTCAACTTCGTTTTTCCAAGCTTCAAGAACGTCTTTTAAAAGTGCAATCTAATAGAAAAAGTAAAATTAATTTAAACATCAAGTTTAATAAAATATTCAATAATTTAAAATGTAATGAATATTATCTCTTACGGGATCCTTAATTGGCCAATCTGGAAACCTTTGTACATCACATAAATGCCGTAAATAAAATACATTACAAAACAATTCTGACTGGAGCTGTGGATAACACACAACTGGTATAGCACAATACTGATAAAAAGCCTTATTATTTCCACGCAGCTTAGGTGTAAAATCAGCTATGTGACAAGCAATTTTTTCTATCAACATTCGTCTCATTTCAGCATTCCAAATTGCTTCTGGAGTATCAAATTCTCCTAAAAATATTTGAGCAAATTTTTCTGGACCATGGTTTTCCAAATAATAGACCATTGCTTCTGGCAGTAAAGGTCCAAGTATACTCCTTTGCATCAATTCTCCACTTTGCACCTGATTCATATATTATTAAAATATTAAATATATTTCATATTGTTATAATTAATATTTTCATAAAAAATTATCTTACTTCTTCGTTTCGAAAAGCTTGGCATGTATGCGTAAGCCTTAAAAATCTAGCAATAGGCAAAATATTTGAACCTGTATACATGAGCAAGAAGAAAAAAACTCCAGTCAGGAATAACTTAGCAGCACTTGGGTTATCTGATGCAACTTCACATAATAAATGAGCAACTTTTTCGACAAGAATAGGATCAAATGTTAATAGAAGTTGTACCACATGAGGCAAATGAGAAGAATCTGATAAAGCTCTTCTTATACGTGCAATAGGCCAAATAATCGCTCCATCATTATCTCTGAAAAAAAAAATGTATAGTTCCACTTATTTTACAACAGAATAAAAATCAACAATTAAATCACATAAAAATGTATATAAAAGTAAAAAAATATTGATGAAATAAAAATGTAAATATGCAAATAGGTAATTTGTGTATAGTTCAACAAAAATAAAATTATAATTTAAAAATAATTTCTAATTAAGCTGATGTTATTAATTATTATTAAAAATTAAAATATTTACATAATGCAATAATATAATTTAATAAGTTTGGTACACAATTGTTAACTAAGTTTTCATTTTTTCATTTTCTTTATTACTTTTATTTCTTTAGAATATTTTACATAACTTTTTATACATTATTCTTCAAGTAGACCCAACCATTTTACACTATGTAGTAATTAAAACATTTTTTAAAGTCATTTTCAAGTTAAAATTTTTACTTTTAACATTTTTCCTATTAGTTTATCATACTTTTCTTATTTTTATTTATTTGTAGTTGTGTGAGTTTCCCAATTCCTAGTATGAACAAAAATTTGCTCATTTATTGAATTGGTCTTCAAAAAATACTGTTCATTTCATGAACTAGCCACAGGTAATCTCAAAATTATATCTCAATATTCAACATTGTTTGATGAAAATTATTTCAATATTTAAAATGTTTTCTATATTGTTAATTTTGTATAAGAGTAAGGTCATAATATATTTTCAGAACTTTTTTCAAATATTGAAAACTTCATAAGAAATCAGTCTATTAAAAATATGTGATAATTTACTGTAACACTTTAAAAAAAATCCAGAAAAAATAAAAAAATAAACATCATTGTAAAACCAATAAATCTTTCGATTTACTTAGAATCTAAAAATAATTATTGTTTTTTGATGAATATGTTTATCGGACATTGTTGATTTGTTAACAGGCTGCAAAAATAATCTATAAAGATGTTAAAAATATTGCCCGTTTCATGAACTGGACAAATTCACCTCAGGCTATAACATATACACGTGATTGTTTTATTGAACTTGTAATATTTTAATAAAAGAAAATAATGTTATATTATGCATTGTAAAAATTTTAATAGAAAATATATATTAATTGGTATTTTAAGTTGTTTATTAAACTTAATAATATAGTTCACAAATTTAAGTGTTAGTTAACTTTTGTTGCATAATTAGACAGAAAAATACAAATTAATACTAAGTTTTCATGATTTATCTGATATTAGTTCTATTAGATACAATAATCTCATACAAATATTGAAAACATATTGCTATTTGATCTGTGAACAAAGTAAGGTTTTATAAAGGTGCAAAACTTGTAAGATTTAATTGAAAAATTTAATTTCATTAAAATCTGTAGAATTCTCTTAAAAACTGAGTATTCCAATTAATGCAAATATAGTAGTCAATATTACTGATTCACAGAACATAAAACAAATTTGTAACAAATTGAATACAAAATCTCAATTTTAATTATCACTTAAGAAGCAAATTTTTGCATGTAATTTAATAAGTAACCAAAATAACATTAAATCTTACAAACACTTAAATGGAGTTTTATGTTAGTGATATTACTAAGTATATTTTGATAAATTATTACCTGCTAGGATAATATTGGCACATTCGTATCAACATAGATAATATTAGAGAAGCTAGATCACTTTCATTCATATAACCTTGATCTTTTGCTATTACTGTCCATTTAAACTGGCTTAACTTAAAAAGAGGTTTCCATGCCTCTAATCCAGGAGTCCAACATTTAGAAGTAGGTTTTAAAATTCCTTCTTTGTATAAATTTTTCATCTAGCAATTTAAAAACTAAGTAGAATATCATTACAATAATTTTTTAAACTGATCATACCTCTTGAAAAGTTACAGGTCCATTAGATTTATCAACATTTCCTATGCCATAATACCATTGTTTTTCATTATCGAGTAACATATCATGACCTGCTTCAATAACGTTAGTTTGAGTAGGAACTACAGCTCTTGTAGTATGCAAATGAGCCAATGTTAGCAAGTCCACAAGAATTGTCACACCTTTCGATTCAATTATGTCTTTAACATTCTGTTTATTTAGTATGAGTTTGCTTAAAAATAAAAGCAATCTATCTCTTTCAAGTTTTTCAACAGTCTAAAAAATGAATAATGATGTCAATGCAGTAATTATAACAATAATAATAACAAACTATTACCTAACTTTAAATATTAATATTTTACACGATAGTTTAAAACAACACATTTTTTTATAAAATTAAGGTGAATAAAGGTCAAAAAATAACTCAAATTGATAAGGTGACAGAAGAGACAAGGTAGGATGTGAGAAACTATAATACATTGATGTTGAAGCTTAAGGTAGTTGGACTCGTGATAACGGAGAGATAGATCAAAGTGAAGGGGAAAAAACACAAAAATTAATTAAATGTGTTAAAATCAAATTTTATAACATTGAAATTCACTAAAATAAAATAGAATTACTTCTAATTAGAAGACAGTTACACTTATGTCTACTCTACATATTATAGTATGTATATGTATATAAACAATAGAATAATGATAAAATCATACTTATTAAATATTTTACATTAAAACGTTATTTACCTTTTCTAATTTTATTAGAATATGTTTTGTATCAGTAAATGGACCAATTTCTTCAAAATACTGTCCATAAATTACGGTCATAGCTTGAAGACATAAACATTTCATTTCTAGTTTAATTGACAGTAAAAATCGATGATATAGATCATTAAAGAATCGAAATCTGAAATTGTTATTAGTATTTTACATGAGTATTAAATAACTGTATAATATATGTATAATAAATATTGAATGTCTTACGGATTTTTTATTGCAAAATCTATATTTCCATCTAAAAGTAATCTTAAATAGTAGCCATTTATGCAAACTTCATCTTGTAAGCTAGGGTAAGATACTTCAAATTCATCATGATTCCAAGCAATTAAGCTGTTTGAAGTAAGCTGTCTATCTGAATTAAATGTTTGAATTTCTTTTTTCAGAGCATCATGAAGTTCTTCTCGAGTCTATTATCAAATTAAGTAACGGTTAAAATTCACATAACAATGTTTATTATTAACCAAATATTTCATTGTAATCCAAAATAATCACTATTTTATTTCTTTTTACCAAGAGTAAAATGTGTTTAAATTCTTAAAACATAATTTTTGATAAAATATTTTAATTTTATACTACACATCAAAGATACAAGACATAGCAAGAAACATACCAAAATGTAAATATGAATATAAAATGGCTGATTGAAATAAGTACCTGATGATTCCACAAAAGACTAGGAGAAGTATGATTTTGACTAAATTTATAATAAAATAATTTCCAATTAGCTTGACTTTTAATTCTTTCTCTACGTCTTCTTAAAACAATTGGACGGGCTTGTAATTTATCTTCTTTTCTTTCCAAACCTAATGATGTTCCCCAGTGACCTAAAGCAATTTCAACTTCTTTCTCTAATGTGCGAAATTTTCTTTCTAGAGCTACTAAATGAGGGTTTCGTTGGTTTTTAGCAGCATGATCTTGAGCAAGTCGTAAATTATCTCTAGTAATTAAATGATCTTCGTTTTCAGCAATTTCTACATTTTCATTTGATTCCAAAAAAGCTATTAACCCTGATGGCTAAAATTAGTGAACAAAAATCAATTAATTTTAATAAAAAAGTATATATGAACTTGCACTATATTTTACAAGTCATATAAATTGATTTTACCATCAGTCGTGCTAATAAGTCCATAGCAATAGTGTTATTTGTAACCCATAGTCCAACTAAATGCCTGGAAAGCTGCCTGTGTACAAGCATACGTCTATTATCATCACGAGTAAATAGTGCAGTCAGTAAATGACTAGGTAAGGCTGCTTCCGCTAATGCTAATTCTTGCATTCGTGAAGAAATTTCAGCATCACCTTCTTCTATTAATGCTCTCATAACCAATCCAGCGCCTTTAACCACAGTTAATGATGGATGCTACAAAATAAGGTTAAAGAATTGGATAACTTCTCAACATTAATTCAAAAATAACAAATCTTAGTGCTTATTTAAATTTTCAAATCATAATTTTATTTTTTTGAAAATATTTACTTGAAAAAGTTGAAATAAATATCTTCCCCGTTTTGCTACTAATGATAATAAAGTATCAAAATGAGTTCCATCAGTTGTTTCACTATAAGGGACACAAAGTGCAAAAGTTAGAATATCCAACATGGCAGATACTACTAAAGCTCCAGTTCCTCTTTTCTAAAAAATAATATAATATATAAAAAATTAAAATATATTATTACACTTAAGTTTTCTTAAATAAAGTTTTTTTAAGTTGAAATTAGGTTAAACTTACTATATGTTCAACCCACATATCAAGCAATGATTCTAAAAAACTAGGGGTAGCTAAAAGAGATGATTTATTCAGCTGCTCTTGTCTTATATCACTATCCCGATGCATTGGTTGCATAAGAGTACATATCATGTCTAAAGCAGCATGAGTGATTGCTTCATGATCTCGTTTCAATGCTCGAGAAACTTTTCTTCCAAGTTTGTCTTTAAGTCTGTAAATTCAATATTATAAAAACTTATTGAATATACATTAAATTTGAATGAACATTAATATTTAATTTACATACTAAATAATATAACATTGATAATATATGTATATTTACTATGCAATTTATTAATTTTATAAATGTAATATTCGTAAAAAACCTGATTCTGAATTGATTTGTGTAATATAGAAGAAAATTAATTGAAGCACTGAGCAACTTAAGCAGTATATGGTCAAGACAATCAAATTAAAATCAAAAAAGAGAGATATGAAGATTTTTTTTTCGAAGAAACTATATAGTAAAGTAAAAGGTTTTGGGGTTTAGTTGATCCTATCTTTATAGAAAATAAAATCAAAATTTATAGTAGTGTCATTATTTCTTTTGTACATTTTTTAAAAAAAATTTAGTATTTTAAATCATTTATTAGTTGCTCAAGTGATCATTTAAAGTAATTTAGTACTGCATACCATTATTTTAAACTTATAATAATTTTATTTTATTTTAAATTCATATAATAAATATTGGGTCCCATTTAGTCTCTAAGGTATACATAATATACATGAACAAAGAAATTTCAATTAATTTTTAAAACATCATCAATAGTAGCACATACACATTGTATAACGAAAATAGAGATGTCAAAACCGCAACACATTTTTCATTTCCAAATAAATTAAGTAGTTTGATTGATGTAATAGCAGTGTAATAACGTGTAAATATATGATTATGGCATAGACTATTGAAATTAAATAATATAATAGCATGAGCTATTGAGTACATACAACAACAAAAATATATATATACATATATATTTGTAAATATTTAATGACATACTCTGGTAACATAATGAAAGTAGAAAATCCTGCTTTAGTAGCAAATAGTCTTCTTAAGGCATGAAATTGAGCTTCTAGTTCTTGAACAGCAATTTCATTTTGATCTCCTTGATGCGCAATAATAGATGTAAGAGCCATAACTATTAATTTTTCTTTGTTTTCAGTAAATAATTTCTATAAATTAATAACATATTAAACTTTAAAAATTTTTAAAAATACCATAATTCAAAAATATGTTTAGTATGAAATGGTTACTATATTGCAACTTATAACTTAAAAATACATTTTATTTCATAATATGAGAATTCGATGAAATTATTGAATAAGAAAACAAACCTTGAATAAAAATTTAAAATGTATTATCAACCAATAACTTGATATTATATATATATATATATATATATATATTCAAAGATTTTTAATAATAAAAACAAAATTACAACTTAAATGTCACTACTGTGGTTTTGGAACCAATTAAATATTTCAATGTAGTAAAATTTTTCCATTAATAAAAATTAATTAAATTGTAAAATGATAATCTTGAATTCCCCCCTCAAAAAAAAGAAAAGAATTTTCAATAATTCCATAATTTATACATATGCATAAATTCAATACAGAGTATACTTTGTAGTAAAGTATGACTACATAACAGTAACTCCCTTCAATAATCAAAATAATATCTACTGTGGAAATCAGTGTATTGTTGTAGCTGTTTATGAAGCAATTAATCAAGCCAATAAATTTATATAAAATAATACATTAATTGCAAGTGGGCTTTAATGCTTAATTAGCATTCAAAACTCTTCTTCAACAAACTAAATCAGTCAAATTATTTTAGATAAACTCAACTTAAAAAACAAAATTACAGAAATTATTATGGGTACTTTCTCATATTTGTATAAACAGCAACAAGATAACTGATAAATCAGCAAAATATAGCAAAAAAAATAATTCCGCAAAAAGAAATATAAAAATATTTTTTTTTATTTTTTGAATGATGAATGAATTAAAAACCATAAAACTACAAGAATTTTACTTCTTCAACTAACTTAAAACCATTAAAAAACTATATTGACAAATTGTAAACCTCAGTAGATCTTCATCAACATCAGTTTAGCAACACCAAAATTAGATGCTCACAGTTCACAGCTAATATATTAATTTTGAATCAATTAAGACTATTAAACTTTCTTGTGATATTTGTCAAATAAATTGTATGATTCTACATATCAAACATTACCATTCAATATTAACAATATAAAATTACAAGTAAAACCTTAAGCATACCACAGTTGTGAAAGTATGTCATATATTTTTTTCAATACAATAAATTAAATACATACTCTGTCATCATGTATACATAAACATGATGTAACATTTTATTTTCATATACTTTAATTAGTGCCAATATTTTATTTGAATTTAAAATTATACAACTTACGTCTTCAGAAACAGAATGTATTAAACCACTGTATTCAATATTAGCATTAAATCTGTCTAAAACTTCAGCAAATGACTTCCTGGGTGGAGGTTCTTTGATACACTTAAGATGATTAGATTCAATCTAAAGTTAAAAATATGATATGTTTATTGTATAAGTTTAGAAAGTACCTACATAATATCATAGGCATGCGCATAGAACAAGCACATTAGGTTGTGCTTAATAGGAAATGTTTTAAGGACTCTTAAATACATATTTATGAGTCCAAAAAGGGCTAAGGGAATATAAAAACTTAAAACCACAAAATATTGTAAACACATAACATGTGAAGAATATAAATTACAAATTTTAGATTCATAAAAAGAAAAATTATTACTGTTATTAACATTTAGTACTTTTAATCATAATTTTAATATGACATGTATAATTTTACTGGAATACAATTTCAAAACATAATTTTCATTATCATTCTAATGCAATGTCTAATCCGTTTGACAGCTAGGAGCCAAAGTATAACACACCCAATTAGAAATTATAATCTGCGCATGATTATGTATATTATTTATTTTCAATAAAAGTGTATAAAGAATTGATTAAGTTGGATCTTACTTCTTGATCTGGTGATACATTAAAGGGAATAAGTCTTTTATCTCGAGGTGTTGCAGAGAGTTTTACATGCACGTGATGATTTCCAGACGACCTTACACTATCTAATAGAGTAGCCAGAAGGGAATCTCTAGAATTTTAAAAATTTGTTTTTAATTCATAAATTATTTTTCAAATTATAATATTATCTGTTTACCTATTAGTAGTTGTGTAGGATCGACAAGAGGAGTCAGTATATTCAATACAGAATTGTTGAGCATCAATTGGATCTCGTACCAAAGAAAATACAGATGATAATGGTCTTAGTGTGACCACTGTATATGTTTGAGGATCTCTTTCAAGTAAACATACATCACTTAAACAAAGTAATCTCCGTTGTGGACATTCTTGATGCCGAGGAACACCAATCTTTTTTACTTGGAACTCACAGACAGATGTAACATGTTCATCTGAACTATAACGCCCTAATCGTTTAGTCAAAAAATCGTCATGTGTTAAATTATGTCTAAAAAATTCTATGGGTATTTGAAAGTATGTCATAGATCTTTCTTTGACTTTTTGGAATATTTCTTCTCGACTTGAACTGATGAATAAATGCTAAAAAATTATATTACTATAATAATTATAAAAATTAAAATAGTTGTAATGTTACCATTCTTCCATAGGGTCGTGATATAATAACAAAACCACCAGGAATATCTTCAACATTTTGTATGGCTTCAATATCTTTGTACTGATAGCTAGCAAGAACTTGAGCAGTAGCAGTATCTAATTGATCAATTGAAATAGGAGAAACATTGATTGTTACTGGGAGTCGAGTATCTGACCAATGGTATTTTAGAGCTTCATAGTTCTAAAAATAATTTGACATAAACATAAAGTTTTTAAAACTTTCAATAATAAAATGAGTTTATGTAGTATTTATAGCCTACGTATATATCTTCTTGACCACGTTCAAGAAACTGATGCCTGAATTTGAGAGCATCAGTTAATAAATTTGAACGAAAATCAGTAGAGAATTTGAACTTATCAGATTTGTTTTTATCTCGAACAGATAACACAAATCCACCTGCATTTTGTGGATCTACTTGTATAGATATTATTTGGTTGTATAAATATCTATTGGTTACTTCCAAACTATTTGGGTTGTATGTTGTAATACCATGAGTACCAATGCTAAATATTCTTTTATATCTGAAACAGATAACCAATTTTAAGTGGAATTAACAACATTCAGGACTGTTGCTACATACTTGCCCCTCCAAGAGTGTTTTGTTACATAATAACAAACAACATCTGTATTATTGGGAATGGGTATCATGTTATCATCTAAAACAGTCAATTTCATTATATTAAACAGGATATGTCATAAAAAGTTATAAGTAGAATAATTTTTATACATACAGAGAAAACCATAACTCACCAAGTAATATATCAATAAAATATTATAGACAAAATAATTTCTGTTACATTTTGAAGTGAAAATCATTAATATTTTCCAAAAATTGTAATTTTTTAAATGTTTTTAGCTTAACATTTTATACATATTTTATCAAACTTTTAATTTAAGACTAGAATATGAATATGTTTTATTTGTTTTATCAAAACTTAATTGTTTATTAAAACAAATATGGAATAATATTAATAATTAAAAAGGCAGTTAATTAAAAGAAACTAAGTTAGGAATAACAGAAAGAGTAGAGTATAAAATAGAATTGTACATTTATCATTAAAATAAATACATACCAAATCAAATAATACATTTTAACTCTAACTTCAACATAGCTCATTATATGCATTTAGTACAGGCCTTTTAGTATTTTATCCTGCCCAAAACCATTTAAAATAAATTATAACTGTAAAGCATAACACTCTATCTACCAAATATAATTTGGCACACTGTGTTAAAGTCATTAACTTACTTGGTATTAATTGGACTTGACTCTATCAGTACAAATATTGAATAATAATTTGAGATTTAAATAGGTATTTAAAAATATTATATTTAAAAAAATTATAGGTAATCAAATTTTAACAGTTCTGGGGAAAAAATTATAGTACTTAATGCAAATTAAAATAGCATATTTTACTAAAGAAAAGAAAAACAAATTTCATATTACTTTTAAGATTGTTTTACGTGATAATTTAGAACAAGTCAAAATACATTTATATTAGCTGAAAACAACAATGAAAAAAAAATTACCAATGTAAAAATGATATAATCTATACAATTGAAGATGAAATGTGTCAATTTCATTTTAATTCATTTTAAATTTAATAAATTACGGAACAAAAACTTTTAATTTTACGAAATGCCAAGGTGCTTGAAAATTATGATTTAAGAAGTTCTAAAATTAATTACCTGAGTAACCAATAGTTAAAATTAGTGAAAAATTTATAGATTCTAAACCAAACAAAAGTAATTGTTATTGCCTATATTTTCAATGAAAAATGACATCATTTATTTACTTGACAACTCATTAATCTATAACCATTATTTAAGATAAAAGTGGTTTAACATACACTTATAATTATATGATAAGTAAATATATTAAAAATGTATTTGTCAAAAATTAAATGTTATAATTATATTAATCGATCAAAAACTATGTAGTGTTCTACACTTTGTAGCAAAAAAGCAAATAAAAAAAAATGTCTTACTTCCCAGCATGGTACTGTATTCGCGAGTAAAGTTGCTCACGTCATATTTTTATAAATGATATAAACACAGTTTTCAAACCGCTACGTCAGATAAAGTACAAAAATATTAAATCAATCAGACCTACTTGAACGACAAATTTACTTAGAACATAACTAATAAGCAACAGTAAATAGTTGATAGTCTACAACTCTAGTTTTCGTCTGAACAATCATATCGTGATAAACTTTAGAATGACGGCTGATGATAACATTATTTCAATGTTCACTTATCACCGTTATCAATGGTGACAAATTAAATTCAAAGAGACCGTAAAATACTAGCGCGCTCTCCGTCAGACTCTGACTTGTCCGCGGCCGCGTCGAGGTGATAAACTGATAACTTTTATTAGTTATTATTATTATTATTTAACACTTTTATTTTTTATTATGTTCAACGTTTGTCGGTGTCGTCGGTGTAATTCCGAATTCCGGTGAGCCGTTCGAATCGCAATTTAATTGTGTACAGTGTACGTTGTACTTAACTATGCGATTCGTAATGCCAAGGTTTTTTTTCTCAATTTTCCCCGACCAAACTTGGTCCAAGTCGGGAGATCGGTTTAATTCTCCTCTGACCGTTCCCGTTTGTTTTCAAACGTCTACACTTTTTCGTTTGACGTCAATCGGCGATAATCTCGGAAGTCGGAAGTAATAATTGAGGCCCCCAAAAACTACGCGAACTGAACAGTTCAGAGTGCTAGGAATAACCGCGATAATAAACGGGCACGCACGCTATCTGCTACTGTTGATAATGACGAGTCACAATGTGTTATTACTTATTAGTTATTACCATAGAAAAACAATATTATAATAGGTTATATTAATGACATATTGTATTACAATGTATAATATTGGATTACGGACAGCGAGAAGCCGAGAAACGCGACCGAAAATCCTAATCGACCCGTTCGTCACTACGTCCACGAATTCGGTTAAAATCGCGATCCATATGTTATCTATTGTTATTTCATGAAAAATGCACTTTTTTTTAATAAACACATTTTTTTTTTTTTTTTTGATTTTTCTTCCGTAAATATTTTTTTAAGTTACTTAATTAAAGTCTAAAGTATTGTATTTACACGAAAGAAACTGCAACGTAATCAGAATTTGTGACGTTCGGACTTGGTTTTTAAATATTAAGGTCGTGTAGTTTGAATTCATTGCACATTTACCCGTCGTAAATTTACTCTATCCTCGTTAAAACATCAGTACCTCTTATTGATTATTATATTTTATCAAAATGACATCTGTTTGATTGGCTCATTTTTACTTTTAGTTAAAACTGTATCGAATTAATCGTTGGAACACGGTGATCATACCTTTGTTCAGACTTCAGAGGTAGAACTCACTCATAGTACCACTAGTACCAGCTGTGGATGTAGCGTCGGGCAAAGTAGGCATTCGCATTCGCCCAGTGCGGAAAATTTCCAGGAGCGGCGATTTCGGAACAATACTTTATTAAAAATATTAAGATTTTTTTTTTTAATATAGTTTTTCAACGTCAGCGATCAAAAGGAAAAAGTGTTTTTAGAATACATTTTCGTAATCCAAAAGTTAATTTTATCTTATGAATTGAATGTTGATTATTAAATTCTGTGTTCTTATTTAGTGATTATTATTGGCCATTATTAAACTAGAATGAATATTATTCGTAGATTGTATTCGTTCAAATAGAAATTGTTAAAATATTAAAACTATAAACTAAAGCTGCTTACATGCCAGTTTTTGTTTTTGTTTTTGTACCAGTAAAGTTTTATTAATCTATTAATACATTATTAATCATTATGTAGTGATAATATGGTGGCCCTCACCGAATCTGGTAAAATCGTTTAAAAAATCTTGAAGAGGGTCGAAAAACAAGCAGTATAAGCTTTTTACCGTCATTATAACCCCAAATGAAAACACAGTAATGGCGAAAATATGATTTTTTGTGATCTTTATTTTTTTCAACCAGTTTAATTTATTTTTAAATGGTTTAAACGCAATTAAAAATTTGTTTTGAATGTGTGGAAGTCCTCTGAATTTTTTCAGATTTTTTGGTCAAGTAAAAACATGTGAATTTTAGGTTTAAATGCGAAAAAATCGTGAAAAACCCTTCATTTTCAAGATTTAACCATCTTATTTTTAGGGTTGTTTTCATTTTCCCGAAGGGTGCTGTATAGTATAGATAGCGGAAATCGTCTTCTTTCGAATGCAGGCAATTGGACTCAATTTGGTAAATTTTTGTGCGCGGGGCGATTTTTTGAAAAAAACTCGAATTTTCGGTAAATTACGGCGCGTACTTGGTATAATGCGTCTTTGCTATAAAAAATACATCTCTATAGGGGTTTTTGAGGTCACTTATCACGAATTTGATGTCAAACAAATATTTTGACAACAAATTCACCCATAAATATTTATTAACACAGGTTTGATAATGTAAAAATATTAATGAAAGATTTTTTTAATTTCTCTCAATTAACTGTTTTTTAGTTTTTATTCCAGAAAGAGTTAATTAATAATATTAATAGTATTAATAATATTAACATTAATTTTATAAAAATTATGTTTCATTGAATTTTCATGGTTATTTTATTTAGTCAAAAATATAATAATTACCGATAACGTAATATGAATTTTAACTGCATTTGGTTTAACTGATAGTGGTAATTTGAAATAAATTTGTTAATAAATATTTATGGGTGAATTTGTTGTCAAAATTTTTGTTTTGACATCAAATTCGTGATAAGACCCCGCTCACCAAAATTGACCAAATTGAGTCCAATCGCCTGCATTCGAAAGAGGACGATTTCCGCTATCTATACTATACAGCACCCCTCGGGAAAATGAAAACAACCCTAAAAATAAGAAGGTTAAATCTTGAAAATGAAGCGTTTTTCACGATTTTTTCGCATTTAAACCTAAAATTCATATGTTTTTACTTGACCAAAAAATCTGAAAAAATTCAGAGGACTTCCACACATTCAAAACAAATTTTTAATTGCGTTTAAACCATTTAAAAATAAATTAAACTGGTTGAAAAAAATAAAGATCACAAAAAATCATATTTTTCGCCATTACTGTGATTTCATTTGGGGTTATAATGACGGTAAAAAGCTTATACTACTTGTTTTTCGACACTCTTCAAGATTTTTTAAACGATTTTACCAGATTCGGTGGGGGCCGCCAGACCCCCCTTAACCCGCTACACCCTTTGTTCGTAAACATTGTGATAAAATATTATTTACTAAATATTGTGTTTATATACTATTGTCTATTGTGTTCTATACTATTCAGTGGCGGCTATCCTATGGTCTATGTGTTGCTTAAGCAAAACATACAAAATTTGGTAGGTGGGTGGGTACCTGGGTTGGTGGTGAAATGGATGTTAGGTGTTAGAGTATTTATTTATAATACTATGACTTATTACTTAATACTTATAAGTTTAATATAAGTAAAAACAAAACAGTACTAAAAAAAGTGTGGTTTTAAGCAAACATTTAATTTAATTGTACTAAGGGTATTGCACAATGTATATTTTGTAATTAAAAAACGGTTGTTCTTGTTTTAACTCATAGTTATAAGTATAATTTATTAATTTTATAACTAATTTATAAAATAGAGGATAATGTTTTTTTTTAGCTATTACAAGTTATATTTTGATAATTGGTAATTATATTTTCTAATAAATATATGAAGGTGGGTGGGTCCTCAGAAATATTTTCAGCAACACATATTAATCTGAGGATAGCCGCCACTGATACTATTTATCTCAATTAGAACAGTTAATGAACCTATATAGTAAATAATAATTATTTAAAGTCTACATGATTTTTGTTTTTTTTAACGTATGCCAATTAAGTACCTACCTATTTAATAAAAAATATATTTTACTCATAGATACGTTTTATAAAAAAGCTTGTCTAGGGACATATTTTGTGTAATGTAGTTCAACATAGTATATTAAGTACAGCGTGTGCTGTAGACTGCAGTGTGTTTCTTACGATCCATACAAAAACAGCTCTTATCATTTTGACCCTTAAAAGATTGATACGCCGAAACCGCGCACTACAACGATATATTGAAAACTAATTATGCCAACATTTTTTTAAAGTGTAAGTTATAAAATGTGTGTTTGTTATAATATAATGGATGAATATAATGTACTGAAATATGTCCTTAAAAAAAAAAAAAAAGAAAACGTGAAAATAATTAAATGGAAAAATATTTTATTGTAAATAACGTAAATGAAAAATGATTGTAACTGAATAAAAATTAACCAAAAATATTTTTTTCGAATGTAAAAATGAGGGATAAAAAAATTGGAATACTTTTTTTTTATTATTAGCTTCTTGTAAAAACAATTATAGCTTATAAATTATAAATTGGAATACTTATATTATAGAAAATAACTTACTAGATTATTTCCAAAATTTTAGGTTTCAATAATTTTCTTTTTATCAAATTATTATTCACTGCTTAATATTTTCCACGATTTCACGTTTGAATTTTTTTAAGTTACTGAAATTATTTTCTACAAAACTTTTTTTTCCGTTATTGAATAAATATTTTCCATAGAGATAGAATTAAGGTCTATTCACATTACAACGGAACGGAGACGGGACGGAATCCGTATGGAACCCGTCCGGTCATGTGACAAATATTGTTTCTTTGTTTTTAAATATAATCGTTCATATTTATCCGGAACGATAACGGAACGGTGCAACTCAGTGGCGGTTATAATTGACTTTTAAGGGGGGGGCGAAAATAACAAAAAAAAAAATCGTAGGGTCAATAATGTTGGATAGACCTTTCCTCAATATTTTGAAATAAAGTAAACACTTCATATAGCATAAATATTTTTTTATTAGTCATATTACATAAAATATCATTAAAAAAAAAGTACAGTAAAAGCATGTGCTTATTCTTTTGTTTAGCAAAGCGTGTAATAATATTTTCTATATCCAGTGATGTTCCCATCGTTTTTTATGAGGGTATACTATGATGAACGAATGAAGTTTTTCGCGAAAAATTAAGGCTATGTGTGCCTAATATTATTAGATGGTCATTGAACATGATAAAAATCCTAACACAAATGCATTAGCAAGCGAAGTGGTCAATATTTTTTTTAGTCATCTAGGCCTATCATAAAGTTTGTTCTACTCTAACAAAAACTGAAATGACGTCACTGGCGCCGACAGATCGGTAAATAACCACTATAATTTTATTTGTCATACGAGCTCCTATAATATCAAATAGTATCTATTATAATATTATACTACAACAGTTTAGAACTATTAGGTAAAAAATAAAACAAAATTCTTAAAGACTTTGTTTCAGAGTATACGTAGTACAGATAAGCATTTTTATTAAAAGCCTGAGAGTATACGGCGTATATGTAGTATACCCAGTGGGAACATTACTGTCTATATCTATAGACATATCTTTATGAATGTGGAGTAATGCTAGCCCATTCAACCTTTCTTCGCCAATTGTTGACGTTAACCATGTTTTCAATCTACGTAAATAAAAAAAAGCACACCACACATGCATATTATAATGTAAAAGCCATAGAAATACAAGTTAATTAAAGAATAGCCAAACAGTTAGATGGAAATAAGTAAATACCTTTAAGCTAAGCAAAAAAGCTGATAATACGCGTAGGTACATACGGTACCTTTAAGAACAAAAATAAACTAAGCGCACAGACATCTTAACGAATTGCGGTAGGATAAAAATTAAAAATAGGTACATGGTTTTTCCTTTTTGTGTAAGATTGTACCATGATTTATAGGTACTAAATAAATAAATTTACAAAAAACGGCCCAAGGGGGGGGCGATCCACCTATCGCCCCCCCCCCTTATAACCGCCACTGGTGCAACTGTCCGGGGACGGGCGATAAAAATATTCTTTGCGACTATTCTTGAACGGGTTTCCGTCCGGATTTTCCGTCAAATCGTATGGGAATCGGCATTCCGCGGACCGGATGTAGCCAAAAACATATTATTAGTTCACCTTCACATAATCACATTTGATTTTCAACGTTGTATGTACAACCAGTGTACATTTATTTTATTTAAAATAAATTAATATTAAATTAAATTATAAATATTAATTAATTATTTATTAATTATATTTGTATTTATAATTATTTAATACTTAATTATTATATGGACAAAGAAAACTAAAAGTATGCTATCATCGCTTAATGCTATAATCGCTAGCTCTTCATCAGAAAAATCAGTCATTTTCGATGTTTTTTTTTTTTTAAAGTACACTTGGTAAAAATTGCAACACAACTGCACTAGAAATAAGGTGCTTATAATTGACACGTTAGAACATAAATGACTTACATTTTCGAAATGTTCTATAAATATTTAATAATAGTTGCTATTACGTTATCTATTTAATCTAGCCCGCTCCGTTCCGTTTAGTGTGAACGCAACGGCACGGGTGACCCGGACGGATGAAATTCCGGCACGATTCCGTCCCGTCTCCGTTCCGTTGTAGTGTGAATAGACCTTAAGCGTTCCACAATTTTATTTTCCACGTGTCAACTGTTCGACCTCAGATACGTCTGTGTGTTCAACTTAATTAATTTACAATTGTTCTCGGTCACCATAGAGATAAACTTCAGACAAAATTAAAAAAAAAAAAACAATAAAAATAAAATGCATATATTTTTCCCCATCATTTTAATAAAGATATCGATATAACAAAATTTAATTTTATACAGATTTCAAAAAATGTATTTTCATTAATAAAATAATAAATGTGGTATCTTTCTACCATTTTTTTCGAGTAAAAATCAAAATATGCCCTCGATTTTTGCATACAACAATCTTAATAAAAAGCATACGGTTTTGTTCAGTACCCCCTAAATCTAAAATGAACTGTGTTTGGATGTAACCGTTTTTTACCTCAAATGGTTCCTACCAAACGTAATGTAGAAAAAATATGAATTCGTCACTTTTGTAAAATATATATTTAAATGGAATTAATTTGGAATACAAGACTTTATTTTTTTTTATGTGGGCCCCGAAGTCTCGTGGGCCCAGGGACCATGGCCCCCTTTGGCCCCCCTTAATCCGGGCCTGGGTATATTAGATCCGTTATTTATTTGTATTCTTTTTTTCATGTACCTACGTACATTATTTAATAAGTACGCCTCTATTCATTTATATTCATTTATCAGATAGTTGAAATATTTCGCGTTTATGAAGGAGGTATAAATATTATGATACGGGCATATCGCAGTTATTTCCGTCAATGCGTACCATAATTACTGCTACTGATAAGTACCAGTTCACCTATCACAATCACTACACGTCAGCATCACTGGACCATAGATCATATTAAATTCGATTTTATACCGTCTGCGACGGAACGGTGTACACGACGATAGCGTATTATCATATATGCATTACACATTTACACATAGTACGTAGGAATTACACGTATTACAATAGGAATTATGATGCCTTTCTACACCAAACACCGAACGTGGGCGGCCGAGGTGACCGTGGCCCGTGGCCGTGCGCCATTGTGTAGTTGGGCGAAAGTTTTGGACCATTCATTTATGGACGCTGCCTCGCCGAGGTTTGGTTTGGACCGAACGGAACCATTGCAGGCCGCGTACAGTGTGTGCGGCCGCCGTCGAGCCATTATTATAATATTCGCATGCGTGTCACGTAATAATATTAGTTATTACTGTACATAATATATTATTAAATATTATGTATACCTCTGATGAGCCACACGTGACAACTGAATAATACAATTTTTCGTCACTATTTTTAAAATTATAAAGACTCTTAGAATCAGTGGCGGTTACAGTGAATTTACCATGTGTATCCAAATGCTACTGCAGTACTGCAACTATCGTTAATTAGAGCAATACAGCAAGATAATTATGTATACTATTTAATATTTACGCTCTATTATAATATAATACCTATAATATTATGTCAAACAGTCAACCACCTACCCAGAACCCACCCTCCCCATAATCATGTGTATCCGTCGATACACTTGAGGTATAGGGTAGCCGCCACTGCTTAGAATTATACCAACCATACCAATTCGTCCCTCTCTCAAATGATCTACTCATTCACATTTGGCCACATAATGGAACCGAAAAACCAATAGAACCAATCATAAGTCTGTAGGAGCAGATTGAGGTATTATTCTGCAAGGGAATGGCGCTGATTTATGGTTGGGCTAAAAATACTATCGGTCTTAATAAGTAGGTAAATTGTCAAAACTAAGAACTTTTAAGTTATTAAGACCAGTTGGCAACTACTGACTTAAAGTTACCGAAGTGCCTGAATTAATTTTTTGAAAAAGAAAACGGAGTTCATCGCACAGAATAACCTATGTATTTCTATCGTAAATATACAACTCCGCAAGTTGGTAATTAGGTAGTTCAGTACTTGTCTACTTGAAAATATTTGTTTTGAATGAAAATATACTAGTAATTTACTAACTATTTATTATGTGGTATCATTGATTATAAATAGTATTTATAGTAAGTAGTATATATTTATAATCAATGGTAGTATATTAATATACTAGACATAAATCTAAATTAGACTTCTAATTTTTCTCTAATTTTATTCTCTAATAAATTCCTATTAAAATTTTTAATAATCAAACATTTAAATTGTTAAAAATAAAAACGATTAAGGAAAGACGTCCTTCCGTTTGCATTACGTTATGATCGTTGTGTTATATAGTGCAAGTTATGTTAGTCGTTAGGTACTATGCATTTAAGATTAATTATTTGCTTTTTTTTCTCTCGCTAAATTTAAACTTAAATTTAATTTAGTCGACTCGAAGTGGTTCATCATAGAAAACTTATGAATGTTTTATGATTTTCGGAACTTATTAGTACCGACACTAAGTTATCGAGTGCCAAAGCCAAGCACTTGATTCTCCTTTTTCGAAAATGCATTTTTCTTCAAATCTGTTAAGTATCTATCAAAATCATATTACAGTAAGTCAATTTTTTTTTTTTTTTTTTTTTTTTTTTTTAATCGAACAATCATTATTTTGTAGGTACGCCATTTTTGTATATTAACGTGTATGCAATAACTGAGCCATTGTAACAGTTAACGATAGTTCACTGTAGTCTGTAACCATATAATCAGCTGGTAATCGTGTTAACATAAAAGTGAACAAATATTTGATGTGGAAAATATTGTTCTTAAAAATATGGTATAGAGGGGACAAAACTCAAGTTGGTCTAGGTGTGTTTAAACGTTTGAGCCAGACCTGCATTTCTGCACAGTATGTTTTGCGACGTAATTGATGATAATCAAACGACAAACACATATAATATGAAAAACTATATATTATAAATAAGTATAAAATAAACAAATAAATAAATAAATATAAAATACGCAGTAAAATTTAAAATGTAGTCTGAAGTATTACATAGCCCAGTAGCGCCGATGTATAAAAAAGTTTATGTTGCCAATTAAATTTTAACCACCCACCACCCCAGGCCCTAACTTTAAAATTTCGGATTGCACTCATGATTATGCCACAATGAATACCAACATTTTTTCTCTCTTTTCGCTCAAAATATGCCTCAAAAACTAAAATAATATAGAATAGTTGTATACACTACCTAATCATAAGTTTCTGTTTTTGTATAACGTTTTAAAATATAGTCACACATCTCTCGAACTCAACAAACCCACCCACCCACCTAAATATATTGTGTTGCGGTCGCAATAGGTAGACCTAGGGATCGGCGCCACTGACATAGCCTATTATAGATATTATTGTCCTGGCTCTTTGGCTTAAAGTTTGGTTTGTATTAAAACTCGGTTTTGACTTAAAAATTTCACCCTCGTGTTATTATATACTGAGTCAAAATTAAAGTGATATTTTTTCATTTGTTGGCAATTTAAAAATAACACTTAATATTTTAATTTGTTCGTAGAAAATATTGAAGAAAGAAAACAAAATGTTTTCATTGTATTTTTTGACAGATCAAATTTAACATAATACGTTTTAATGTGTATTGATCTGTATTTATTTACAGATATCTACGAAGATGTTTAGAAAATCCAAGTCTCAGTCTTAGAAGAGTTTGTATCATTCATGGTTTATTTTAGGTTTAACATATTGTTATCAGGTAGATAGTGGAATAGGATATAATATATTGTAGATAAATAATTTGATCAATGGCAAGTAAGTTCTAACTTAGTATAGTTATAATTTATGAATCATAAAATTAGGAATAATATTGATTAAAAAAAATACTTTGATACTTAATTAATTAATCCATGATTTATCTATTGATGTAAGCACTTAGGAACTTGTCTACATATTCACTCATCTGTCATTGATTTTTGCATGTTGTTCATACCTTAAAATTTAAATAGTAATGAATAGAAAGAGATTGAATATTTGAATGTATATTGTAGGTACGGGTTCTTAATTATAATTAGAAGAAATATTATTATCCTCAATTTTTTTGGACGATTTCAAAATATTTTTATATTTATTATAGTATAGGTACCTATAATTTCTCAGCAATGTATTATTTTGGCTTATAACTTATGAGTGAAGCAAAGAATTTAATGGTTTTGCAATGATGTTTTTTTTTCTCAATTCATAATGAATCGATAATTTTTTGTTTTTGTTTTTTTAATTTAATACACCCGCCACCATTATCTTGTCCGTGGACTGAAACGACAATGGACGAACTTTCCCCCGCCATTAATCTTGTCCATTTAAATTCAAAATTTTGTCATTCGTCGAATTCAAGTAAATAAAATGTTAACAACTAAAAATGTACCTTGTATGGATTATGTAATTTGCAAGTACAGACAATCAATTGTTTATACTAAGTTTGTAATACATTAAATATGGTTGTATAAATATTTAGTTTAGTTCATGTTATCCCCATTTTCAATAAAAGTAAATACAGGCACCATTAAGAAAACATTATAATAAAAAAAGTCAATCAATTTTCCAGAGTCAATTGTATTGTAATTATATATTTATACTAATAACAAAATAATACTATTATTTTTATTATTTTTGCATAAAGAACATCAGTATATTGTTTTCACCTATTAAGTCTTTTTTAATCATCAAAAAATTATTTGAAAATGAATTACAACTACAGTTAATTTACATAGGTACTGGCAATTACCTATGTGGTTCGTGAAAGGTATTTGATACAATAGTTATAAATTTATAATGTATTTAAAAGTCTTCGAGTTCAATAATTTAGTACGACTATAATATCACATAGTTGTACTTTGTATTATTTGTTTCTATTAAACAACATTACCATGTTATTTTCACATTTTGTATAAAGGACTTTATACAATATAATAACTATGAATAAAAAAAAGCTGGTAAGTGAGATGATGGTGGTACAAGTTCGTCCTTCGTCCCTTCGGTCATCGGACAAGATATTGGTGATGAATGTATTAAGTTTTAAAGAAATGATGACTCATTTCTTTAGTATAAAACGATTCTGAGCAAAGCTTCAGTGTTATATAATAATATATTATTATTTAAATACTGTTTACGTATTTTACGGTTATTTGTATAATTTTTGGTGAGTTATAATAATTTATTAAAGTGTGTATAAAAAAAAATCCTGACTCACGATTTTTGAATTTTTGTTAGGATAATTAGGTAGGTATATAAGTAAGGTCATATTAAATTTTCAGAACTTTTTGTCAAATATTTAAAATTATATTACATAAAAACTTTCAAACAATTTAGTAAATTAAAAGTTCTATATTTAAGTCAAAAGTGCTATAATTGTTCTGAAAATGTTGTCTGTTTTGATAAAATTTTCAAGTTTCTAGCTTCAATACTTTTCGATTTATGACTAAATACCTAAAATCTGAACAGTGAAAATCTCGTTTACGGCGGATTTTTATCGATTTTACCGTTTTTACTCAGTTTTTCGATCGTTATTCTTGATTATTGGAAAAACTATAGAGATTTTGGAAAAATGACCTCTCTAAAGTACCATCTCAGTTCAATTTCGAATCTAAAAAGTTGCTGGACGAAACTTTTGGACAAGGATTTCTACAGAAAAAAAAAATAAACATCATTGTAAAACCATAAGATCCTTCGCTTCACTCAGAATCTAAAAAATAATAAACATCATTGTAAAACTTAAGATCCTTCGCTTCACTCAGAATCTAATACATTTAACTCATTAAAAGAAATAACAATAATTATACACGTGCTATTTAGTACGAGTTAATGTTTATTATACAGAACCAAAGAGATAATACTTAAACATAAAAGTTTGAATAGCAGAAAAATAACTCAATTCAAATAATAGAGGAAATATAATGAGTAATTAAATTAAGTAGTTAAATTACTTTTCTTGATTCTTAAAAAAATCCTGAATCAAAAATATTTTAAATACATTTTTGGAGATTTGTCATTACTGTTGAAAATAATAAACATATTGATTCCTCGATTCCTACACAAAACGGAAAAGAAGCTATACATCTCCTTTTTCAATATCACTGCAGTGTTTTATGAATGCGTGTTCTAGTAATAGTTCATAATTTGGTCTCTCATCTACATCTTCAAACAAGGTAGAAAAATAGTACTCAGTAGGTATGTGAAAATATTACACAATTATCAATTTAAACAATGTTTAATACCAGGTATTTACGAAACTCACTAATTCTAGAGAAAAATTATTGGATTCTAGGATGTTTTTAGTAGTGAAGATTCATTTCCACGAATGTACACTATTAATTGTTCAAAAGGAGTTGTGAATCTGGAACATGAAAATATGACCGTGGCTACTTCTACTAAAGTGATGCCAAGAGACCAATCATCTGATTTGACATTATAACCCTTTTCACTATCGCTATCTATTCTATCAACTTCATCAAGCTAAAATAAAATAAAAATTTCATTGCAATTAAAAACATTCTGCCATATTAATATAAACATTTAAATAAACCAAATTGTTTTTCAATTTTTTCGTCTTAAATAATACGCGTAAAAATGTTAAAAATGAAAGTTGTCTATAAAATTTATACAAATAAGGAACATTTATTTAAAACATAAAAACCTTTATTTCCAAATGTAACACCTCATAGTTCATACGGATACCTACCTTATTTATATCTAATAAAGACGTAATTAGCAAATATGTAATACATAGTTTTCAATTTAAGGCTAAAATAATGGAATTATTAACGTATTGAGTGCTTTAAAGTTAGTTATTTTAAATAAAACTAAAAATGTTTACAAAATATAAATAAGGTAAGGATTAATGTAAATTTTACATTGTGAGTGAAGTGATAGATACATTGGTTTTATAATGAATTGCTTTTTTTTTGTGTGAATACTTATTGGCACACTTTGTCCGAAATTCCTTTCATCCAGTGTTTTTTAAGATCAGAAATTTCATCTTGTTAGTACTTTAAAGAGGTAATTTACTCTATTATCGATAGTTTTCCAGGCGCGAGGAAAAACTGCTAAAAAACCGAGTAAAAACGGTATAATTTGTCGTAAACGACATTTTCACTAAATCATAGGTATTTAGTTATTTGGCCATAACTTCAAAAGTAATGCTGCTAGAAAAATATCATTTTCATCATATATTCATTACATATTGCTCCACTTTACGAAAGTTGAAAAAAAATTGACAACTTATGGGTTAAAAATAGAACTTTAAAAATACTTCGTTTATCAAAGTGTATATATATATATATATATATATATATATTTATATTTATATATATATATATATATATATATATATATATATATATTAACATTTTTAATATTTGACGAAAAATTCTAAAAATATTATAACACCATCACACTCATATACGTATGTACCTAACGATGCTCAAAAAAATTAAAAATCGCTAGCAATGAGTTTTTTATAAGCGTTTAAGCAAGTTATTATAGAATGTTTACGGAATAGACGGTTTTCTCATAAATTTTCAACTTTATATGTTTATTGAAAAAATGGACTATCTAATCATAATGAAACTTTGGATACAGATAGAAAAACATGACGTTTTGAATCTTTTGGTTAGAAAAAAAATGTCTTCTTTGTTAGACAAGAAAGTGAAACAAATACGTTTTTCAACAACATTTTGTTAATCCCCCTTGAGAAAATCCTGACTACGCATCTAGGTTAACTCTACATATTTCTTTAAAATCCTGTCAACGAACCAATATCAGATTTTTTAAATCTGTATTCTGTACTACTATTATTAAAGTTCACCATAACTCATAGGTAGTATTTATTGGAAAGGTACAAGTTATGAACAAAATGGTTGGTAGGTCATAGGTACCTATATAGGTAAGAATGTTCTTTAAAGTTTAAGGCACAATGTACAGACACTACCTACGTTGTTCATGTCCGCTGCTTGTACTCCAAGTTATAATAAATCTCAGAAATTATAATTAGGTCAATTTTCTAATATTAGTATCAAGTTTGGTAAAATATGTAAGATACCTAGGTACTAGATATCAACAAATTGTAACATTTAAATATTTTTAGATCATACATCCATTAAGGCTTGTGGGATTTCGTATCTTAAGGTATATACATTTTTTGAAACAAAATCAAACTACTTAATTTGCAGTTATAAAATACAATTTTAAATTATTTTTGCTTGATCTAAACTCAATTTTTTGTTTAAAATATTGTAGGTATTGGCGGTATTGCACCTAGTATGTTGAAGTTGTCGAATTACACATAATTTAAGTTTTTCGTCTCTTAAAATAGATACATTTTTAGTTATGTCACCGTGTATCTACCTATTATGTCAACATATTATAATGATCTTCAAAGTGTATTGTTTGGGTGTGTATGTATACGTCTTCGCAATCCCCTAATTTCAAAATCATAGAACATCAGAATTTTCGGCTCTCATATTCATAATATATATAAATAGGTAGTTGATATATTATACTTGTAAATTAGTGATTTGATCATATCCTACTTAGATCACATAAATTTATGATACAAACACTGAATGTATAAATGATCTAAGAGAGTATTGAGAATTAATTGTGAGAAACGTAATTTAAAAAATAGAAATTCAATGTGGGTTCCATAAAAACTACCAGTAAGGCGGTAATTGGTAAATCGAGTAAATTAATATTATCAAAAGTAAAGAAAAATAATGATAACAATTAAATGCTAGCGTGATAGTGGCACTGATAAAGTGATGAGACTCAAATTGTAATGAAGTACGGTAAACATTGTGAAAAAATGGCACATTTTCTTTAGTAATTTTTGACAACTCATTGTCCAAACATTTCATACTAATGAATTTTAGAATTTTCAAACCAGTGTCATATTATAATTAAGCAATTGAAGAATAAACAAAATGACTGACCCTGACAATACATTTAAAAGAAAACAATTTGGAAATAGGTTTTTAAAGAATGAAGATGATGCTTTTAAACATAACGCTTGGTAAGGAAAATATATTTATGTCTGAAATATTTGACCAAAATTTGTTGACGTAAGTAATTAGTTATTAAATTAGATTTTGAAACTGTATTAAAAATTAAATATTTGGTTGTTTAATCACGTAGGTACCTAACTGATATTCCAAGTTAATTAGTATTCTAATAGACCATGATATGTTTAGGGATAATGTCGAATGGAATGAAGAACAAGAACATCAAGCTGTGTCACAAGTATGTGAACATATAAGAAACAAAATGCCTTCTGAAAAAGCTTTAGATTTAGAAAATAATGCAGATCAGTATTGGGATAAGTTTTACTCTGTTCACCAAGAAAAGTATGTAAAATTGTTAAAGGTAGGCATTGGCCACAAAATTTGTAATGTACAGTAGAGCGCTAATCATCCTGGCTAATTGATGTAAAAAGTTGTCCGGATAAGCAAATATCTGAATAATTGAAATATTCCTAAATTTAGCCTGTTTCTTCTTTTTTCAATCTTGTATTGATGTTTACTTTTTCTTTCATATTAAACACTACACATTATGAATTAGATGACATTATGACACTGAAATTCACACGTTATAATGATTATAAAACTATAGAGAGATAAATGAATTTAAATTTGTACAGTACAGCTGTTAAAATGTTATCTTATTCGATTTAAGTTATTGTATTCTAATTTAATAATATAAAAAAAATTTCATTTTATATCTTGACCAAAAATTAATTTCTTATTATTAAAATTAAGTAAATTTGAAAATGTTTACATTACGGTATTTTATATATTTATTTTACTTAGGTTGCTAATATAAAATAATTTAATTAATAAAAAAATGTATTTTAATTTAATATTAAATTTCCTTAAAAGAAATTATGAACAAATCTATTTTATCAAAATATTTTGTTTTTTTAGATTTTTCAAGAATAGATGTTGGTTGTTCACTGAATTCCCTGAAATAACTTCACTTAAAAATGAAAAATCAAGCTCCATATTAGAAGTAGGTTGCGGTGTTGGGAATTCTGTTTTTCCTATTTTATCCCACTGTGCAGATAATAATGTACATGTTTATTGTTGTGATTTTTCTTCAAACGCTATAAGCATACTAAAAGAGAATGCAGCGTACAATGAAAAACACTGTACAGCGTTTGTCTGTGATATAACTAGTGACAATTGGAATCCACCATTTGCTCTAGAGAGTTTGGATGTCATTTTATTGGTTTTTGTACTCTCTGCCATACAACCGGAAAAGTATTATAAAACAAGTCTGAGAAATGTGTACCTAGTTACTATTTACAACTTTATTATTTTTCAGGTTGAAACATGTTGTACGAAAGTTCTATGAATACTTAAAACCTGGAGGTATGATATTATTTCGCGACTATGGTAGATATGACATGGCACAACTTAGGTTTAAAGAAGGAAGATGTATATCGGAAAACTACTATAGTAGAGGTGATGGGACGTTGGTGTACTTCTTTACTCAAGGTAAATTTAAAGATTAAACCATTGGAAATGTTTTTTGTATTGTTAGTGACTTCAGTAGACATTGTTCATGTTGGGGTAGTCGTATGAAATTCTTTTAATGTATAGAATAAGTTGCACATTAGTTCATTTTATCATAAAATCTTAAATATTATTTTGATATTATATTGGTTATTGAAATCACCAGTTTAATCAGTCTAAACGTAATAAGTTAAGAGTAGGTAAAAATATAACAGCCAATACCTATATGTTATGTGCAGTGTGCACGAATGAGATGGCCTGTTCAATGAGTCTGAATATGATTGGCTATTTTTACCGGAGGTTAATCAATGAATGTGGTGAATGTATAGATATTATATTGACAAAATATTCTACATAAATATTTTAAATACTAACATTTACATTTCAGTTGTTTTAACACATTGTATAAAACAGTATGTATAACTCCATTTATATTATTAAATTAAGTGCAAACATAATTTTATTTTTAAAATATTAAATTTTTACCACGTGTTATTCATGTCACCACTACAATTTATAACTTAATTTACAAAACATATAAAATAGATATGCCTATGTATATTATGTTTGGATAGGTATACCTACCAATTTTCTTTTTTTAAGCACAGTTGAAATAATGCTTTTTTGTCTAGCAAGTATACATATTTAGTTGATTTATTAAAAAACATGTCATTCATAAAATATGGAATTTTTAAATATAATAAAGTAATTTTTGGTTTTCTTTGCACGGATCATATAAAAATTCAAATAGATGAAATTAATGATTTTGATTTGTAAGTGCTGAAATATGAACCATGTCTGTTTGGTTTAAAATGAATAAACTTTTAATTTTTTTGTTTGTGTTGTATAATGAATTAATATTACTTTATTTTATGAGAAACCTTATTCGATTTGTTCTTTTTTAGATGAAGTAAAACAACTCTTTGTGGAAGCTGGCTTTGATGAAATTCAAAATTTAGTTGATCGTCGTATGCAAGTAAATAGAGGTAAACAATTGAAAATGTATCGTGTTTGGATTCAATGCAAATACAGAAAACCAATTTTGTAATACTATTTGTTTTTGTTAATTTAATACAGACAAATAAATTTTGTACTTAGTTTTGTATTTATCCTTGTTTTCTGTAAAAGAGACAACATTAAGAAAAAGTTATAAAAATGTTTGACCAAATATAATTTATCTATGACTTCTGAAAATTACAATTCATAAATATTATAAATACCAATTTATGTAAATGTATTAATTCAATGTTGAACAATTTTTGTTTTGCTACACATAGTTAATATCTATGGGATAACTATAGTAAAAATTATATTGTCAACCTTTTTATTTTAAAATTGTTGTAAAACCCATTTATGTTGTTTTATTGTCTGAAATACTTAACATTGAATTTTTGAATAACTGCATGAATAAAAATGTACAATTTTCCACTAAAATTATGAATAATAATTTATTTAAAGTTCTAATTAAAAGAACATAGTTAAAATATAAGATTAAATTTGTGACAAAAAAATTTCAGTATTTTATGTTTTAAAATTCATATTATTTTGATTTAAAATTTTCAAACAATTCTCAAGAAGGAATATATTATACAAGTATGTTTAAGAGGCTTTTAAATTCAAATAAATATCCAACATTCAAAAATCTAAATCAAATTTAATCACATCTGATTTAACTAAAATTTGATGGCCTTGATTGTACAAAATTATATAAACGAAAGATCATGTTTTAAGAAATCAGTTGAGTTTTAATGATATGGAAAATTTATTTTATTATTGAGTATGTCACACAGATTGTACAAATGTTGAATATAAATATTCACAATTCATTATAGGGGTGATCCATTAATTTTTTTTGGGAGTATACTAAGCTTTTAAGTACTAAAACATGAAAATGTATTAAAATACCAATATTTTTCTTACAGTCTATGAAGGACGTGTCAATATAATATAAAAAAAAAAATGAAATCAAACTATTTTAAATATCTTCTTTGAATTAACACGTACATGGTAATCTATAAAAGTATTGAAAAATTTGATTAAACATATTGATAAAAAATATGTTGAATACTTCCAATACGTCATCTTGAATTTGACTATAAATTTAACTATCAACAACAAAATGAAAATTATCTACTTTGGGTGTCACTAAAATTTTTAATATCATTAATTACTTCGCCTCACAAGGCACTACTCGTACTTAATAAAAATTACAGAAAAAAAATTTGTTTTAATTTTTTGAAAATACTTATCTACTATTTTTTTTCTTTTTTTTTTTTTTTTTTTTTTTAATAATAATAATTGAATGTGTTAAATAATATTTTATCTTTCATTGTGCAATTGAAAAAAATTGTATTGGCTGTACCTATTTTGTGTTTTACGATATTCTTGAGTACAGTGACTATTTATTGACTATTTTTGAGGTTCTTAAAAACATTTATTATGTAACTATGTGGGCACTCTAGACATGAATGTCGGTAGTGTTTTTATCTCATTTTGCCCCTGTGCACACAGTAAACTTATACCAATTATATTCCAAATAATAAATTTATTTATAAGATAAATTTTTTTTAAATTTTATTTTATAAATAAAAATATGCCTACTTATATGCTGTGTAAAAAAAAGCGTTTATTCAAATAAAGATTTTATTCATCCAATTAATTTCCATTATTCTAATTATAAATTTGAAATTATTGTGCTGAAGGATTTTGTTCTAGGTTCTTAAACTCAAATAATTTTTATTTAAAACATAGCTTAGATTCACAGCAGCCATTTACTTTACAGTTATTAATTGAAAGCAATTATATTTCACGATTTAAAACGGTCACTCATGTTCCTATTTATTTGTCACTCCTAATTTAATGATCATAATGTTTTTATAGAACCTGTTAAAGAATTAAAGCTGTTGAATGATTGAAACTATTGAATTTGATGTTTCTTGCTTATTGTATGCAAACCCCATTTTTCTTAGATATTCCGTACAAACTGTTGTTGGTGGTATGAAAACAATTCTATCAGAGGGTATTGCAGTTTGTATAAAAACAAGTGCAAAAAAAAAAAAAGTAAAAAAAAAACCAAGTGAATGATTTTGTATGATGATGGTCGTTGTAAAGGAAATTGAAAGTGAGATAGTTAATAGAAAGTTGATAAACTGATGTATCAACACACAGCTTAAACCGAGGGGTTTAAGGTCTAGAGACTTGAAACTTTGTTCAGAGATTCTTCAAAAAACGTAGACGAGTACCTAGACAAGATTTTTCAAAATCAAACCCCTATTATGTTTTTAAAATTCATCCCTTATGGTGGTGAAACGGGAAATTTTTTTTTTTAATTTTTTGGGAAATTTCTGATTTACTTGGGGAATGCATTCTTATACAGTTAACTTATTATTTTACTTCTATAACGATATGCATAATATAATAATAATAATAATAATATTACATAATATGCTCTTACCAATTAAATCGGAAATTTTACTTGGTACAAAAAATTATACTTAAACTACCGTACTGATTCAATAGATATTTTCAGGAAATGTACTTATTACTCTATATAAGTGCACACAGAAAAGATTTTTCAAAATTCACATTTTAAAGAGCCAAAATAGCATTTGATAATTTATGTATAATGTATGACTATTATTATTATTATTGTTCATAAACGTGCTTATACTTTAAGGCTCGGGCCACACTAGCGCGGTTGCGCCGCGCGGCGAGAACCGCGCGGTTGCGCCGCTCAAAAGAAACACACGTAATGTTATGGCAAGCGTCACATCAGGGCGGTTTCGCCGCCAACCGCCGCAAGGTGACGCGCCGAACCGCGACCGGTTGCGGTTTGGCGGTACGACCGCTTGCGCCGCGTCAAAAATTAACACATGTCATCAAAGTCATCAAACGTCCACTGACACACTACCGCGGCGAAAACGCGCGGTTTCTGGACTTGTCGTTTTTCAAAATAGTTTTGCTTTTTTTTTAAAAAAAATGAGTGTTTTCGATACCGAAATGTTTATTGTTTACGTTGAAAAACAGGAAAGCTTGTGGAAAAGTATTTGTAAGGAATATTCAGATAAATATGCCAAATCTCGAGCATGGAATGATGTAGGATCCAGTATGTTTGAAGAATGGGATGATTTTAATGAAGATGAAAAAACAATTAAAAGTAAGTTAATTTAATTCTTTAACTTTAGTTTTTGTAATGAATTAATATGTAGAATAATAATAGTAATAATTTAAAATTGAAATATATAATATTAATTAATAATGATACATAAATAGTAAATACAAATATAAATTAATTAGATGATAATAATGAACTATTAAACTGAGAATTGAACATCATAATCATTATAATAATAAATGTAAGAAAAATGTATTAATAAAAGAATAGAAAATAAATAAACCAAAACTTGAATAAACTAATAAATGAAATAATAAAGTAGATATCTGTTTTAATATTTTGTATGTTTTAATATAAATAACGATTTTGAAATGGTACTGACCCGTTACTCATAAAATAGTTAGCAAAATAGTCTCGTACTTGAACTCCTTCCTGACGGGCTCCGACAACTCTGTTATTTCCATGGTCTTCAAGTGGATTAGAGAGGGTATCTTCAAAGTTATACCCGTCTCTTCTACGCACATAGTTATGCAAAATGCAACATGCTTTGATAATGTCATCTGCGTAATTTGGTTCAACTAAGATCGGACTATGCAGAACCCTCCATTTATTGGCTAAAATACCAAATGTACATTCAACTAATCTACGTGCTCTGGACAATCTGTAGTTGAAAACCCGTTTGGTTGGAGTAAGTCCACGTCCCGGATAAGGTCTTAATAGGTTTTTGTGTAATCCAAAAGCCTCGTCTCCTATAATTACAAACGGCTGTGGAGAATCTGATGTATTTGGTAAGAGCGCAGGAGCCGGGAGATTTAATTTTTCTGAGTATAATTTTTTTCCTAATGGACATTCTTTAAAAACTGAAGAATCGGATTCTCTTCCGTATGCCCCTACGTCAATTGAAATAAAACAATATTCCGAGTCTACAACTGCCATTAAAATAACCGAAAAATATTTTTTATAATTAAAATATAGTGATCCACTATTCATTGGAATTACACAACGGATATGTTTTCCATCCACAGCTCCTACTAAATTTGGAAAATTTGTTTTTAAATAAAATTTTGTAGCAATATTTAGCCAACAATCTCTATTTGGCTCGGGCATTTCTTCAGGCTGTAAAACCATACATAAAGCTTTACAAGTTTCCCGAATTATTAAGCTTATTGTGCTTTTTCCCATCAAAAACTCATATTGTAGTGAAACAAAATTGGTTCCGATTGATAAATACCTGTACACAAATAAGAAAACAATAATTGCAACTTTAAATTTTTATATTTGTAATAATATTTATTATTTTAGTTACTAAAATAATATTTCCAAGAATACATCCTAAAATAATACACACACAATAGAATACTCATGGCTATCTATAAATAGATTATGGATCCATGATTATATAAATCATAAAAGCCGATCTATGGCGGACGGGTAGCAAGAGTCACCAGCTAATTTTCGTGTCACGGACTATAAAATTATTAATTAATAACACAGAAAAGATATTTATTATTATATATAAATATTGATAATTTTAAACAATATGTTTTAATATAATAATATATAGGTAAATATATATTTCTATTTATATATGAATATTATTATATTAATATAATACAATAAAATACAACTTTCCTTGGCACTTTTACAGACTTGGACTGTCAATAAATATTATTTAATATCTACTGGCGTGCCTAAAAGTTTTTTTTTAATATTTATTAAAACGTATTATTTTATAATTATCAATTTGTAGACACAATTTTATTGAGATATTGTTTACTCCAGGTCAGTCTTTGTAATTATTGTTACTTATAATACCTAACTTAAATTCGTTTGATAATTATTAAATTAATTTGTTATTATCTTTTACAGTAGACGAAATGAAAACTAAATGGAAAAACATAAGAGATAATTATATGAGAAGTGTTAACGAGACGAAGAAAACAAAAAGTGGATCTGAAGCTAAATCTACAAAAAAATATGCGTACGCCGATATACTATCCTTCTTAAATCCGATAGTTAAGAAAAGAGCGTAAGTGTAAATTATTATATATAAATGCAAAATATTATAACAGTACAATGTAATTAATGAACATATTATTATCAAAAGTTTTCTCCTCTTTAACTATTAGAACCTCAAACATTTAATATAACATAATATTAATCATTAAATGTCATTTAAAAAACGTATTTTATTTTGATTTATGACTAGTTGAATTGCTTTTATTTTTCATTTTTCAGGACAACTGGAAATATTGCGGTCGAAGATGGAGACACCCAAACATCGGGTGTCGAGTATGAAAAAGAATCATTTCTTGCCCAAGATCTTCCTTCGGATTCACAGTCGAGTAGTCAACCCTAAAAAAAGAAGAAAGAACAGGATCAAAGTTTTCAAAATGTTTTAATAGATTTTATAAAAAATCCTCCACTTAAACCTCCAGAAGAATTTGATGCTGATAAGTTGTTTTTAGTTTCGTTTTTACCAGACTTGAAACGAATGAATGAAAATCAAAAATTAGATTTAAAAATTATGTTTGCCCAATGTGTCAAACATGTTTTAAATTCAAACACTGTTCCTCCTGTTCAACATCCTCGTGATGTATTTATTAATTATCCTGATAGTTATAATTATTCTTTTCCTAATACACCAACAAATTTTCAAGTAAGACTTCCAACACAAATACTTCCAAATTTTTCATCTGGTTTTCCTAATCAAGCATCACAAACTAATTTTCCATCTAACCTTAATCCAGCATCTTTAAATACAGAAAGAGACCATGTTTTAGATGTTTTAAATTTGTGATATTATTTAATTATTTATTGTTTTTAATAGTTAAAGTATTTAATTTGATTTTCCTAAATTTCTAACTTATTTTATATTTTTAGTTGTTTTTTATTAATATTAATGTTTTTACTAAAATCAAAATTATTATATTGTACAAAATATTATATTTAAAGGATATTCATATTTAATTTAAACAATCTTTTATTTAAATCATAATTATTTTTATTATTTTATAATTATTAAAAATGTATACAAAAAGAAATGTAAAAAAGGTTTGATTAATTTTTAGTTATTTTACTATTATTTTATTTGTTTTTTTTTAACTAAGTTCCTAAGTTATTGTTTTCATTTATATCTCTCATATATATTTCAAAATGTTTTTTTTACTATAAATTTTATTTATGCATACCTCAAATATCTCAAAAAATATTACTTATGGACTGCTTAATTTTTAATATTTTTTATTGTTTAACATTTTAATTGTTATTTTAAATCTAATGTAACAATTATTTATATAACATTATTAATCAATAATAAAGCGTCAATCATGGTTTGATTAGAATATTTATTTTGATTTTTACTAATAATTGCTACTTTCAAGTACCTATATTGTATATACGTGGTATATATTAGTCTTTTTCTTTTTATTATTATTGGAATCTACCAATGAAAGAATGTTGTAAATTCTGGTTACATTATTATTTCTAAATTAATTTTTTATCAATTCTAACTTTGGTAGGAAAATTCCTACCATATATATATATATATATATATATATATATATATATATATATATATATATTGTAACAAACTGTAGAAATAACAAAGAAAAAAAAGTATTCTTTTACCTTATCGTTAGAGTGAGCCTCTCTTCAGGACTTATAGGACTACGAAAACGTGTTTCCTGTTCGGTGATGTACGGTCGCATTTTCGTCAGAAGTTCATCGAATGATGAAACTGACATTCGGTAATAAGTAAAAAATTTATCGGGAAGCAATCTTATATTTTGATAAAACATCAAAAATCTTTTACTTTGTTCCCGATTTTTATTGTAAGGATGGACCCAAAATTGCCGTTCTTTTTTCGGAGAATTCAAGTAACCATAGTAGTTAGCAATTTGCACAACTCGCATCACATGCATATAATGGTCATAATCCATCTTGAATATAGAACACATTATTAAAATATAGCATAATTATTTATTAAAATATATTTTTATGTTTGACATTGTTTTTCATATTAATACTTAAATATTATATATTTGTACAATTGCATATATAGAATTTAGAAATAATTGGTATATCATCACTATTTTTTATTATAGATGATTATAAGTTCATAAGCTAAAATTTCACAGAGAATCTGCGGTTTTTTAACACACTGATACTACAATATTATATACCATTATACAATATTTTGAAATTAAACATATTTTGTTTCGAATAATAACAATAACTGTATACTTACATTTTCAGATTTTCAACGACAATTAGTAAATAAGTGTAAAACTAATTACAGATATTAAAAAAAATAATTATTAGAAAAAGCTAATAATTAAAAACTAGTTGCATAAACTTAAAACACAACAGTATCAAAATGACTTGCTTGGTTGATCAACAATTTTGAACTAAGTTTGATGCAACGCGCGGTTGCGCCGCTGTAATGTGTCCTAAAGCAAACCGCGCGGTAAAATTTGAAACAGAAGTCGCCGCGCGGCGCAACCGCGCTAGTGTGGCCCGAGCCTAACCCGGCAACGACGGGTAATTCAGCTAGTACATTATAAAACCGTGGGATCCCAAACGGCTCCCGTCTATTGTTCGCTTATTTCCAAACGGCTCCCATCAAAAAAGGTTTTACGAACAGGTAAATTCCCCAACGGCTCTCGCAGTCCCGTCGAAAAAAAATGTACAAACAGAATAATTGTATAATTGCAAACTCTACAATAGTTATTACTTATTGGACATATACACGCATGTCTTCCAAAACAGCTTACATAATAACCTGCGTGATGTTATTACGCTTCTCGTAATGTTGTTGTTGTATAGTATATATATATACAGTTCCTGAATCCTGTGTATCATATTTTTAAATTTAAAATTTACAAAACGGAATACCGAAAATATAGGATATATTGATAATATCGAAAAAACCGAAACATTGAACTATAGCTAATTGGAAGTACTGACAATGTAATGTCGATAATTTGTCGATAACAATTTAATTTATACAATTTAATCGGATATGTGATATGACACACAATCGTATCAACTTGTGCAGTTTGTTCAGATTTCAGTATGTTCGCGCCGTTCGCGGTGTTTGCCGTCGTTCATTTATTTTTATCGTTTTTAAAACTTGTCTAGTGAAATGCGTGAAAAGAAATTGATAGAAAATTTTTGGTTTTCTTTCTATAAAAACCTCGCTGATGATATAAAGCGCTGGAAATGTACAACGCGTAGTTGTAAGTCTTATTTTAAGCGAAACAATATTGGCAAAATGTAAAAATTATATTACATTAAAACTTTCAAACAATTTGGTAAATTAAAAGTTCTATATTTAAGTCAAAAGTGCTATAATTGTTCTGAAAATGTTGTCCAATATAAAAAAGTTCGTCCATCGTCCCTTCGGTCCTCGGACAAGATATTGGTGATGAATGTATTAAGTTTTAAAGAAATGATGACTCATTTCTTTAGTATAAAACGATTCTGAGTAAAGCTTCAGTGTAATATAATATATTATTATTTAAATACTGTTTACGTATTTTACGGTTATTTGTATAATTTTTGGTGAGTTTTTTTGTAATTAAACCCTCATAAAATATTCAATTAGATATAACTCATTTAAACTTCAATTATTATAAAAATTATAACTCATTAGAAATAAACTTAAAAGAAATCAGACAATATCGAAAAAAATCGTATAATAATTTATTAAAGTGTGTATAAAAAAAAATCCTGACTAACGATTTTTGAACTTTTGTTAGGATAATTAGGTAGGTATATGAGTAAGGTCATATTAAATTTTCAGAATTTTTAGTCAAATATTTAAAATTATATTACATAAAAACTTTCAAACAATTTGGTAAATTAAAAGTTCTATATTTAAGTCAAAAGTGCTATAATTGTTCTGAAAATGTTGTCCAATATAAAAAAGTATGTATTTGATATTGGATAAAATTTTCAAGTTTCTAGCTTCAATACTTTTTGATTTATGACTAAATACCTAAAATCTGAACATTGAAAATCTCGTTTACGGCGAATTTATACCGATTTTACCGTTTTTACTCAATTTTTCGATCGTTATTCTTGATTACTGGAAAAACTATGGAGATTTTGGAAAAATGACCTCTCTAAAGTACCATCTCAGTTCGATTTCGGATCTAAAGAGTTGCTGGACGAAACTTTTGGACAAGGATTTCTATACGAAAAAGTGTTTACAGAAAAAAAAATAAAAAAAAAAAAATAAACATCATTGTAAAACCATAAGATCCTTCGCTTCACTCAGAATCTAAAAGTATGTATTTGATATTGGATAAATTTTCAAGTTTCTAACTTCAATACTTTTCGATTTATGACTAAATACCTAAAATCTGAACAGTGAAAATCTCGTTTACGGTGGATTTTTACCGATTTTACCGTTTTTACTCAGTTTTTTGATCGTTATTCTTGGTTATTGGAAAAACTATGGAGATTTTGGAAAAATGACCTCTCTAAAGTACCATCTCAGTTCAATTTCGAATCTAAAAAGTTGCTGGGCGAAACGTTTGGACAAGGATTTCTATACGAAAAAGTGTTTACAGACAAAAAAAAAAAATAAAAAAAAAATAAACATCATTGTAAAACCATAAGATCCTTCGCTTCACTCAGAATCTAAAAAAATGATGTAATGAAGTATATTATAACATGAAAATATTCGAGCGAAGCGAGACAATTTTTATGACCACGAGTTGGCAATTAGTTAGTCTACACCCCCCCATGGTTATTTTTTCGGGACGGCCCTAACAACCACTCACATTTAGATGACAATGTTATAAGTAGGAAGGAGATAAGTAATAGTTTAAACTGTTTAAAGCGTAAAGCTCAAGAAAATTTGCACGAAAAGCCCGTGAAACTTCTTCGAACTCAGTTTGAATCAAACAATTTAAATGTGTTGACGACACAAGATATCAATGCTATTCGGGAATCTGTATATTATGAACGTTCAAAATCGTTATGTACCAAAATTACCAAAATCGACAGAAGGAGCTCAAGATAGTTTAGACGAAATTGATATTAAAACTTTGGCGGGTGAGAATTTTTTATTTTTTAACGATAAAGCGTCAAATATTGTTATTATTACATTTACATGTAACACCAACTTGAATATTCTCAAGGAAAATCGATGTATATAATATGTTGATGATGATGGCACATTCAAGTACTGTCCAACAATTTTTTAACAGATATTCACCATTCATATTTAACATAACGGGCATTATCTTCCCCATATTTAATATTTTTTACCAGATAAAACCTATCAGTAACCTACGGAAAAGCTTTTTCAACATTGTGTGATCACTTAAATCCACAAGTCGTTTTCGTATAGATTTTGAAGAAGCTATTCACATTGCGTTGCGAAAAACGTGGCCATCGGTATACATAAAGGGGTGTAGATTCCATTTGGGTCAAAGTTGGTGGCGGATGATTCAGTCAGTGGGACTTGCTTCAGAATTCAGAGACAAAGATGGAATTGGAAGAGTGCTAAAATATTTATTTGGCCTTCCTTACCTATAATCACCGTCAGAAGTCTTTGATTGTTTCACAGATGATTTAATGGCTATCAAACCAAAATACGACAAAATAGATAAAGTTTTCGACTATATTTTTGAAAATGACATAATTTCAGATAGTCGTTTCCCTCCAAAAATGTGGGCTGAGTGTTCATCTTCTCTTTCTTTGACCACAAACGGATGCGAAGCTTTCCACGGTAAATTTAACAAAGAATTCAAATTTCAATACACACGCCCAAATATTTTTAAGGTTATTGACATACTAATCAATATATACAATCTGAAACGCAAATTAAAGCTCGAAGTCATTTTAATACGGGTCTGATATGTTTGCCCGACACTCGAATGCCTGACACTTCAATTGCTCGACATCATTTGCCCGACAACATATTTGACCGACATTACATTCGCCCGACAATATATTTTACATATTTTTACGTGTTATATTATTATTATTATTATTATTTATTAATATGCAATATTTATGTACATTAATTCAAAAACCGAAATCAGACGAATATTTTATCAAGGGTAATATCATTTTCTATGCGAAAAAGTACTAAGTATATTAAGTAAGATTTTACAGAAAGTAATAAAATGGATAAATAAAATGTTATTGTGTTGTCGGCCACGAACTATACTGCAGCTATTCACGATAAGATTTTCATTTCGAAATAAACCGGTAGGCGATAGACAGATAAAACGACCGTAGGTTTTGACGCGACGTTTGATAGCTCAATATAGTACAGCTATAGTACACTTTTAGTAAAAATTCTACTTCTTTATTTATTTATTTTTTTAAATATTGTAACTTTGATTTCACTCCGTTTGATTTGATTTTAATTATTTTTTTTTAACATAAATCGGAAGATGGCACAAATTTGTGAAACTGTTTCATCAAATAGAGGTAATATAATAGTTGTGAGTAGTGTAATGTTTTTATTATTATTAATTTTCGACACATTTTAGATTCTGAGTGAAGCGAAGGATCTTATGGTTTTACAATGATGTTTATTTTTTTTTTAGATTCTGAGTGAAGCGAAGGATCTTATGGTTTTACAATGATGTTTATTTTTTTTCTTATTTATTTTTTTTTTTTTATATTTTTTTCTGTAAACACTTTTTCGTATAGAAATCCTTGTCCAAAAGTTTCGTCCAGCAACTTTTTAGATTCGAAATTGAACTGAGATGGTACTTTAGAGAGGTCATTTTTCCAAAATCTCCATAGTTTTTCCAGTAATCAAGAATAACGATCGAAAAACTGAGTAAAAACGGTAAAAATCTGCCGTAAACGAGATTTTCACTGTTCAAATTTTAGGTATTTAGTCATAAATCGAAAAGTATAAAAGATAGAAACTTGAAAATTTTATCCAATATCAAATACATACTTTTTTATATTGGACAAAATTTTCAGAACAATTAAAGCAGTTTTGACTTCTATATAGAACTTTAATTTACCAAATTGTTTGAAAGTTTTTATGTAATATTATTTTAAATATTTGACAAAAAGTTCTGAAAATTTAATATGACCTTAATCATATACCTACCTAATTATCCTAACAAAAATTCAAAAATCGTGTGTCAGGATTTTTTTTTATACACACTTTAATAAATTATTATAACTCACCAAAAATTATACAAATACCCGTAAAATACGTAAACAGTATTTAAATAATAATATATTATATTACACTGAAGCTTTGCTCAGAATCTTTTTATACTAAAGAAATGATTTATCATTTCTTTAAAACTTAATACATTCATCACCAATATCTTGTCCGAGGACCGAAGGGACGAAGGACGAACTTGTACCACCATCATCTTACTTACCAGCTTTTTTCATATAATTTTAATAATTTTTTTTTTTTTTTTTTATTGCACTTAAAAAACATCAACAATAAAGGTTATTAGTTTTTGGTTAAATTACAATGTGTTGGTTAAAATTACAATATTTATATGGTGTTAATTTTATATAGTTACTATTTACATTTATGTTACAATTTTCTTAACAGTAGGTTTAAATTTTAGTGTACAAATCAGATTTTTTGAGGAAGGCTAACATGTTCAATGTGTTTTCACTATTCGGTCCTAGAGCTTCATATAAGTTGGGTGGAATGTTGAATTTTTTTAACTCTTCTGAATATTGATAGCACTCTGTTATTATATGCTTCACTGTTAGTGTGACCCCACAGACTGTGCATTGAGTTGGTTCTTCTTTGGTCATTAGGTGTTTGTGGGTAAGCCTTGTGTGACCTATTCGGAGACGATTTATAATGATTTTTTCTCTTCTGCTGAGATTTGGATTTTGCTGCCAGTTTAGAATTGTGTTTTTTATTTCGTTGAGTTTAGTCCGTTGTTTGGAACAGTGCATTTGCCATTTTATTAGTGATTTGTTTTTAATTTGGATTTTGATGTCATCATATGTTACAATGTCCAAAAACTGTATATTATGGTTGTTTGGTTGTGCCGCTTCCTTTGATGCTTGGTCCGCCGTCTCGTTCCCCCTTATGTTTGTGTGACCTGGTACCCAAATGAAAGTGATATTTATTCCCCTAAGCTTTAGTTCGTTGGTTTTTCCTTGTATGTTCTTTGCAATGTCTGTTGGGTTTGTAGTATTTTCTAAGCTTCGTAGAGTGCTCAATGAATCAGTGAGTTTCAGATTATTTGTTAACCTTTTATCTTGTTTTTGTATGTATTCTATTGTTTTGAGGACGGCTATTGCCTCTGCAGAATAAATAGAACATTCATTTGATAATCTATATTTGATTGTTGTATCAATGTGTACAATTGCAATACCAACTCTTTTTTCGGTTTTTGAAGCATCTGTGAAGAACTTGTTGCAATTTTGGTAATTATCTAGTACTTTTCTTAAATGTTCTTGGTAAGTTATTGGGTTCGTATTTTCTTTTTTATTTTGAGCTAGCTCCATGTTTATCTCCAATTTGAAAGACCCTGGTGGGAAACTGTAAGGGTTTACTTTGAGAATGGAGCCCAGCTGGATTTTATCTTCATTGGCAATTTTAGTGGTTTCAATTATGTGTTTGTTGGCTGGATTGTCAGAAATGCAGACAGCATTTCTATGAATGCTCCAGCATAGTCTTATGCTGGAGTTTAATACGCTGTCTATTATTTTAAGATGTGAGTGACTGGTTGATTGGTATAAAATTGCTCCGTAGTCTAGCTTTGCTCTGATAAGTTGTCTATGTATGCGTAATAGTGTATGTTCGTCTCCCCCCCATTGGGTGTGGCTTAACATTCTTATTAAATTCAGTCTTTGGTTAATATCCGTTTTTATGTATTTTAAATGCTGGACCCAGTTCATTTTTGTATCGAATTTCAGGCCGAGCATTTTAACTGTGTTATTGTTTGGTATGTTCTTTCCATCTATTTGAACATTTATATGTTTTTGGCCTCTTTTTCTAGAGAATATAATGCATTGAGATTTTGTATTGGAGAATTTGAAGCCTGACGTATTTGCCCATTGGGTTAGTTTGTTGGCTGTTTCTTCTAGGAATCTTTGTACAGTTGATAGGTTGTGGCTCCGACACCAGAAATTAAAGTCATCTGCGAATAAATTCGCATTTACTGGATATTTGATATTTTCCATTATATTGTTGATTGCCAACAGAAACAAAGTTACTGATAGCGACGAACCTTGAGGTCAGGGGCGTGCCTAGGGGGGGGTTTGGGTGTTCAATTGTTCATTGTTATTGGGAGATTTATGTTATATTGGTCAGGGTTTGAGGGGTTTATTACAGATACTATTTGTTTTCTTTCATTTGGTGTTTTGATTTCGGATTTTTTTTAGCATCTGTTTGTCTTGTTAATAATTTAATGTTTATTGGTAGATGGTCGCTACTATATATTTCATTTAGTACTTCCCACTCGAGTCTTTGAGAGATGGAGGGTGTACTCAGTGAGAGATCTATGTTCGAAAATTTTCCATTGGCTAAATTTATGTGGGTAGGGGATATATCATTTAACAGAATAAGGTTTTGAGACGTGATTAATTCTTCTATTAATTGTCCTCTATGATCAGTTGAGTTGGAGCCCCATAGTATATTGTGGGCATTAAAATCGCCCACAATTAGACATGGTTTGGGTAATTGTTTTGTGATATTTTCTAAATCTGAAAGGCTGACATTTGTTTGGTTTGGGAGGTAGATATTGCATATGGTAAATTTTTCTTTGAGTTCTATTGTGATTGCTATGATTTCTAAGTTGCTTTTAATTTGAGTTTCTTGAACCGGGATATTGGATTTTACATATATCGATGTTCCCCCACTGGCCCTGTTTGCTGTAGTTCTATTTTTGCTGAAACCAGAGTATTCTTTTAGTGGTGCTGTGTAATCTTCTTTAAAATTGGTCTCCTGCAGGCAAATTATTTGGGGATTTAGGTTGTTTATTATAAGTTTGAGTTCGTTTTGTTTTTTGAAAAAACCGTTTACGTTCCATTGTAGTATATTTAAAGGTTTCATCTTATGATAATATGTGCTGTGGTTTTATTTAAGTTTGTTGTCAATTTTCATTGGATTCCGATTTATTCGGTTCCGAATTTGTTACTATGTCTAAGGCTTTGAATATTTTGTTAGTGATGCGGGTATAATTGTTTCTTGCTATTTTTGTGGTGAGGTACGGACGGGTGTTTTCGAATATTGTGATTATTTCACTTCCTTCAAGGCCATATTCATGTATTATATTTAATGGGTTGTCTTGTTTGTGAATATTTTCTATAATGTGCGTGAATTGGTCGAAAGATATTTTAAATTTCGTTTTGTCATCGAATAGGTGTTTAATCGGTTCCAAGTGACTATCCAGGTGTTCAGAAAAACGATTTCTTGAGTTGGAACGTGACCGGTTTTCTGGTGGGCTTGGTTGATTGGGGTCAGTTTTATTTTCTACTATAAGAAATTTTTTGGGGGGTTTTGTTGGAATATTGTTTTCTTGGCTTGAATCGTACCGAGGGCTTGGTGGATTTGAGGGAGTTGTTGTCGTTGAAGCCGATCGTTTTAATATGTTAATTGCTTCTACTGGTGTTCTGGAAACATCCATGTCTAATTCAATAGGGTTTTCGTCAAAATTAGGGCTCGTAAGAGGGGGTATGTCCTCTATCAATTCGATTTGTAAGCTTGGGTCGATATCTAAATTTGTAGAGCTTGTGCTCTGATTTTTATTCATATTGTTATTAAGGTTTTTGATGTATTTCTTGCATGAAAGTGTAGTGTGTCCGGAAGCTTTGCATGTATAGCAAGTTATTCTATCGTCCGTGAAGAATATTCTAAAATTGGTTTCGTCATGGTTGATTACTAGCGACCCTGGGAGCTTTGCAGTGTCGTTCTCGTTGATATACATTTGTCTGCGAAAGCTTAGGACATGTTCATAACCCTCCATGACTACACCTGCTCTAATATAGTTTATTTGGGATGTAGGTATGATGTTGATTGCTAGTACCTAATGCAGCAAGAATTTTTTCGTTCGGAATGGATGGACAAACGTTTGAAATCACTATTCTTTTGGCGGTATTTATAAGTCTGCGAATTTGTATTACGTTATCATTTATTGTGATGAATTTGGTTTTTTCTACAAGGGAGTCCACAGTGTTTTTATTGTTCAGAAATATGCAAAAACGATTGTTAGAGATTCTAGAAACAAAAAGTATATTTTTCGGTGATACTATTTGTCCTATTGCTCTTATGTAATCTATTTGTGGTATACCTTCTATTGAATTAAAAATAATAGCTTGGTCTCTTTGCGGATTGTTCTCTTTAGCTGTTGCCGTGGCGTAATTGGGTTTTGGATTAGATATGGTTGTTTGTAAATGTGTGGAGTTTTTATTTACGGACTCATTAGCGTGTGCAGTGTTATCTGACATTTCGCCGCTCTTGCCATTTTTATCTGAGTTACGTGTTGTGAGGTTTGTGTCGTTTGGTTTGGTCTGCCCCGTGGTGGGGATGCGTGATCCATCACCGACGCGGTTTATTTTTGTGATATGTTTGATTTTGAAGTGGTATTTAATTTATTATTATTTGTTAAAGTATTTTTTTGATATGTTTTTGGTTGTGACAGCGCAGGCATGAGGCCTGGTCGTCTGTTGTTGTTCATTTTGTGTTTCTCTAACTAGTCTAACTAGTCTAACTATATGATGTATAAATACGGTTCATATTACCTGTGCGTCGATGCTCGTCGTAATTGCACTATGCTATCGGGAGCTGATAAAAACGCACCCGCGATTGTAAGAGGTACACACGTGTTTCACTGTCGGGAGTTAAACACGTACTGATTTTTTTAATAATTTACATAGTGTACACAAAGACATTTTTAACCACTCCTCTTTTGAGACAGTCCTAAGTCTGTATAAAGTAAAACATCGGAGCCATTTAGGTATTTACCTGTTCGTTGGACCTTTTTGGACGAGAGCCGTTTAGGAATTTACCTTTTTGTAAAACGGGAGCCGTTTAGAGAAACGGAAGCCGAATGGGCTACGAGTCTACGACCTATAAAACTTGTATTTCACATTAACATTCAACAGTTTCATCTAAAATTTTCGTGGCTTCACTCATTTTTAATTAATAAAAGACCTTTGATCAGTATCAAAAAAATATTTGTTTGAAATCGTTATGTGGATCTTTTTGTATAGGTTATTGTTATGTTTTTTGAATACACACATTATGTTTATAATATCTATTCTAATTTACAAAATATAATACTAAAATTAAATTAAAAAATAATGTTTATTTAATGTATTCATTCATTGACAATGTATTGGATAGTGCATTTATTATTTTATTAACAGGTGTATACAATTAATATTGAGTGAATTAATGTATGCATGCATTGTATTTATAAATATATGAGTTCGATATTTTCCTCCGAAAATATTCCGTCGTCTCTCGTTTCTTTACACATTTAAATGTACGTACATTTGATTACTATTCATTTTTTAATTTTAGCAGGCCATGATTTGTTGGGTAAGCTTCCCTTGATCATTGACTGCAGAAAACTGTGTTTTGATGAACTTGTTTCTTGGCCCTCGTCCTTGCCCTTGTATATTGAGTTAGCTTGCATTTCTGCGGCTATAACTATGCAATTATTTTATAAGACAAGTTATTAGTATTATCTTCAAAACAATTTTTTTTTATTATTATAAATTAGTTTATGATAATAATAGATATAATAAGTAACCTAAAATTCTTGATATTGGTTTGTTATGAATCGCCACAATGAGCTCAAAGCCGTTAAAAGTCATTCACGATTTTTCCGATATCTGCTATTTGAAAGGCAAGACTCTTTCTATAACCACAGCTGTGCCCCATGAGATTCGGACCTCAGAATGAACAGTTCATGTGAAAATTTGTGCTTATAGTTTACCATATGTCCACAGATAAGAAATATATAAGCAAACAGAAAAACAAGAACGAAATAAAATTATCCAACCATAAGACTCTGCTTGGAATACACTACTGTCCACTGTTTGTAGTACCCAAGGAGCTAGACGTTGAAGGTAAAAGCATAAAATCTCCCTGAGAGGAATTGGACAATTAAATCTAAACACTGGATGCAAAATATAGGTACACTCAACAATAAATTCTCACCTAAACACATTTTGTGAAAAATATTTCGTTAAAACTCCACCCTTTTCCTATTGAAACTTACACAGAAATCAAAAATATTCTAATACATAAATCAGTGTCTTGTCATAGTATTTTCGAATACAAACATTTCATAGAAATCAAATTTAAGTATTTAACACGCCGAATCGCCCGGGAATATAAAAATGACATTAGCGCTTTTGAAATAAAAACGCTCCATGAGAAACTTATAAGTTATAAGTATAATAAATACTTTTCCTTAGTAATCGATTTATTAATTGTACATTTGTAATATTACACTAACAATATATTTTTATTGCTTCTGTAAGTTAAAGGCCAAAACCCCAAAATTATAAATCTGAATAAATGAGCAAGTTAAATAAACCAATATAGTTTCATGTAATTCATTTTCAAGTATTTGTTTTGTATTCTTTACTGTATTAAAACCATTAATCACACATTCTAGGATTGATATATATATATATATATATATATATTATATCTTGTACTTGTATATTTTCATGTTCTCTGTTTCATAATTTTCGTACTTGTACTTTTTGTACTTTCATTGATTTACATAGTACCAGATAAAATGGAGTGAAAGTCGCAGGACTGTTCCTCTAACGCTAGAGGAGTTTTGTAAATAGGCACAGTGCGTGATTTATTTTTCTTGTAATTATAATTATTTTTAGTTTTCAGCATGTATGGAAACTGTTCACGTGGTTTTTGCTCCACAAAATTCTGCTGAAGATATTACTTAGCCAAATTATATCTTCACATAGAGACGGGCCGACCAATACCCGCGACGGCTATTGAACGACCATATTGAGTTAGTCTTGCGAGTTAAAAGTATCTTCAGTCTACGCGGTTCCACTGGCAATTTCGCGAAAACTCTCTACTCTAGTGTATTATATATTGGATTAGTTTTATTGTGTCTTTTTTAATGTTAATACAATTCAATTCATCTTTTATTTCTCTTCCGGACATAATGAAACACACTTCATTGATAGTACGAAATACATTTTGACTTTTGTGTTTCACTTATTTGAGTGGGCACCAAACCAAATAGAATGTTAAAATATACTTTTTAATGAATCAATTTTTCATAACTAAATAACATTGAAACTGTTTAAGTTACACTGGATTTTCATAGTTTATTTTTGACGTACTAATTTTAGTTAAAAATTTGAACCTATTTATCTGAATTTTATTTAAATAATTCAAGTTAATTTTTTTTACTGTCAATATTTGAGAATTATACATGATTTAATGTATTACTGTGTTTCATAGTTTATTCAATTTCAAACCATTGTATTATCTAATGTTTAATATATCAATATTTAATGACAAATTATTTTTTTAATCTGTGGCCAATAGTTTTTTTATAAATCAAACATGTTCTTATAACATAAATTATTTAAATATGTAGATTCTTTACCTGACTTACAAAATTGTAACGGCGTTGTTCCAAATTGTAATTTTGTTTCTATAATTCAAAATGGGGCCAGGTAAATTGGGTCCGTGAAAATTTGTGTACATTTTGAAAGCGGTAAATTGAGTCCCGGTTTTAAAAGGGTAGTAGGTAAGTTGAATCCCGGGCTATAAACCGACTTACCTACCTAGCTGTTGAGAATATTGATAAACATAAATAGTGTGTGTGTGTGTATGTGCTATTTTCACCATGGATCTCCAAAAACAAGATATTGTAACGTCGAAACTTTGAGGCTTAAGTAATACGTAAATACGATCGTGAGTGTATACACGCGTATAATATACGTCTTATTGTGTATTGGTTATTATAGATTTTGATGATGATTTCACACTGACACCGAACGACATCTGGGCTATTTCACTATATATTATTTAGTAGCGTGCTGTATGTCAACCTATATTCATTGGTTTCATGATTATATCGACGCTTTTAAAGCCCTCATCCTAATATTTTTAATTTTGTTGACGAACTATTAGAAGTACAGTACTACAGTCAGAGACGCATATACAATTACGAAGTTCAAAACAAAAAAATAAAAGTACGCTCGATAAAGAACAACACTTAAGGGAACAAATGAACGGCTGAGTAGAAAAAGGATAATATTCCAAAAATACATAAAATAAATATTCCAGCTCATTTAATGTTTTTTACTAAAAAAAAAGTTAACCATTAAGATCTCATATTTTTGGAGGTTAAAGCTAATGTATTAGGTTACGTATGTTGTGCAAATAAGTTATCAATTCAAGTAAAAACTAAGGAAATTAACAGTTATTTTTATTTTCTGAAAATTCGATTTTTGGAATATTATCCTTTTTCTACTCAGCCGTTCAAATGACAAAATACACTGTTGATACGATAAACCGATTTGAGTTTGTTAAACCCTTATCATTTAAGTTTTTACCGAGAATATATTATTATAAAAACATATGTATTTTAATTTATATTTTATAATTTATTTTGACTATTAATTTTTTTTCCGGGACCCAATTTACCTACTACCTTTTTTTTCCGGGACCCAATTTACCTACTACCTTTTTTTTCCGGGACCCAATTTACCGAGGTAAGGTTATTTGGGACCCAATTTACCAAACCGCTTCAAAATGTATACTATTATTACTCAGACTGATTGGTTGCAAGAGCATGGCACACGCATATAGTAAAAAGTGTTTTGTCTTTACGTATCGTGTATTCATTATTAATGCATTACGTTAAAAAGTCGAATAAAAAAATCAACAGTTGAATGCTATTTTATACTAGATATAATTTTTAAAATACTAGAAAAAAAAACTAGGCCAAAGTCCACTGGTGGGTTATAAATTCAAAAAAAAAAGGTAATGCTGATAGGTGTATTGAATTTTAAAGAAACGATAAATCATTTCTTTTGTTAAAAGATTCTGAGCAAAGCTTTAGTATAAAAATATACCGCTTATGTGTTTTCTCATTTCTAGTCTAATTGTCGGTCGTGTTTTTTTTTTATCAAACCTGTTTTAAGTTTTCCGAATTGACGAAAGAGACATCTTTTTACCAAAAGTTTCAAAACGTTTCGGTCTATCTATACTCAAAGGTTCATAAATCATAATGATTCGATAGTTCGATAATTCTTTATTTATATTTAACGTTGAAAATTGATGTAAAACAGTTAAATTCCGTTAAAATAGTATAATAATTTACTTAAACGCTTATAAAAAAAATCCTGTCACGGTTTTTGAAATTTGTTCAGTATTGTGAACTAAGTAGGTAACTAACTATCTAGTATCAGTAAGGGCATATGAAATGTTCAGAGCTTTTAGTCAAATCTAGGTATTTTCAAAGTTCTATTTTTAACTTATAAATTGTCAAATTGTTTTTGAAACTGGTGAAGTATATAGCTATACGTCATAAATATATGGTGAACATTTCAAGTTGTAAACAATTCTACTTCGCAAGTTATGATTGAATAACTAAAATAAATTTAGTAAAAGTATCGTTTACGGCAAATTTTACTGGCTTCACTTGGGATTTCAGCATTTTACCGATGCCTGGAAATACTATTGAGGGGAGAGAAAAATGACTTGTTTAAAGTACAATCTACATGCGATTTTCAATCTAAAGAGTTGTTGGATGAAACTTTTGGACCACTCTAACTACCCGAAAAAGTATTCACAGAAAAAAAAATTAAAAATAAACATCCTTCGCTTTACGCAGAATCTAAAAAACGAAATTTGAAACTATTACAGAATTAGTAAATTTAACGATCGACGGAATCTAGTTCCTGTAAACTTCTTTAATTGGACAATTATTGTGTAAATACCTTGGTGTGTCACTGTTAAAAATTCTATGAATCCAAAAGTTCAGAAAATTTTCAATTTGCAGCTTGCAGAATTCATATTATACATTGTGCATTACTTTCAGGGACGAATCCAAGGGGGAGCGTGGAAGGCGACCTCCTCAGTAATTGATAAAATTATAAAATTATATTATTGGAATTTGAAAAATTAAATCAATAATTTTTTTATTTATTTGGTTTATTTGTTATGATATATCAGTATGTCACTAAGTTTCAAATCTCTCTAGGCGAGTTATAATTGCATATTCATTCACTTGAATTGTATTTGAATTCATACATTTAAAGTATAAACGCAGAATTAAAACAAATTTAGTGATGTATTGGAGAGGATGGGCTTTGCTGTCCTCGGATCTGTGTTAAATAATTTTGGACTTGGTACGAAATTTTTAAATTGAATTAAGTTCCACTACTTTATTTTTCTCAATTCGAGCACTGTCTATTATCATTTATTGTATTGTATGAATATATTATGATGGTTTATTTGTACTGTGACACTGTGTATTGTGGTGAAACAGATTTAAATTGTTATTGTTATCACTCGCCAATCGACATAGTCGACGTCAACCGCCGTTCAGGTTTTTCCGTAAAAAAAAAAACACAATATTTTGCTAAAAATTGTCAAAATCAACCGTTAGTTGGTGGACTTTTTATGTATGTTAATTTTTTTAAGTAGTCATTCTATATTAATTCAAGTATTTATAATAAAATATTATCTTTTATTTAATTTGGATTTAATTACTCTACTGGCAGTGTCCAAAAGATGCAATTTATGTAGCCTAATCATATGTCTGGCTTTGCGTCACTCCCTCCATAGAAAATGTCTGGATTCGCCCCTGATTACTTTGGTTTTTGATTGCTTAAAAGTCAACGCTCATTTCTAATAAGGTTCTAATCAGGGCCGGATCAAGCCATCCGTAGGCCCTAGGCATTGAAAAAATTGAATTTCATAACGGCCACTTTTGAATATTATTATTTTATATTATTTTAAATTAATACAGCGTCATGAGTTTACAATGGAATTATCAAATATTTAATTTTATCAAATAAATAAAATTAATGAGCACTAACATATCTAGATTACATTTTTTTTTTCGGCATTTTGCGTTGGCGAATTCGTCAATGATATCATCTTTTCTAATTTCCCTCAATAGTTCTGACTCTTTTGACAACAGTGCCAGAGATGATAATTTTCCTTGACTGATAGTATAGATCTTTGTCAATTTTTAATTCTTTTTAACACAGAAAATGACCGTTCACCTCCGTAAGAAGATCCAACTATCGCTAAATAAATTATAAAAGCAATATTGAAATTTGGAAAACTTTTCATTAATTTTTTTCAATTTGTTTTTGAAGCATGTCACTTACAGCCATGCCTCGTTCACAAAAATTTACAAAAATTAGAATTTTGCTACAAAATCATTTTCCAGATCTAATGGATATACCTGAACTAAATTAGTCGCTTTTATTTCGATTTCACTTTTGGTTAATTTGTCATCAGTTAAACAACTAAACCTTTCATTTAATTTTGTGTATGCTTCTTTTCGTTTTTTAATTTCCACAATTAAGGAATCTATCATAACAAAAACTGTTTGTATTTCAAATTTATCGCGTACATTTGTTTCAAATTCAGGTGTGATATACTGTAATAATGTAATAATATACTCTTATAATAATTTCCGTATCGCATGGCCATCGCAAAGCTATCGTCGTCTAAACAATATAGGTATTGCGCTCATGTAAACAATTTGATTATATATTTTAGACTGTTTTTAGATTTTGAGTGACGCAAAATATCTTGTTTTTATAATGTTTATTTATTTTTTTTAATTTAACCGTCTTTCGTAGGCCCTCCGTACGTCGTAGGCCCTAGGCACAGTGCCTACAGTGCCTAATGGTTAATACGGCCCTGGTTCTAATATCAGTACCTATAACGAAAACTAATTGGAAACTTTACAAGTGATCATGATACTGGAATGCATTATATTTTAACTTTTAAGAAATTATTTAAATATTTATTCATCAGTGTAAATTAACGTTTACATGAGAGTGTATTTTTATACTTGTGTTACCGATTTAACTATTCTATAAATACTTAGCATCCATTATTATTTATTTATTGTTTAGCATACCATCAAAATTAATATGGTCCTTGAGGTAGATTATATAGCGTTGTATAGGCTCTGAAAATGTATTTACTTATTGATTTCTTTGATATCATAAACATAATTATAAATTACATATAAATTATCGATCGGAATTAATATAAAACTAATGTGAAAAAGAAAAAAGAAAAAAAATTTATTCAACTTTCCTATAAATCTATTTGAAAATAAAAGTTAAATTACCATTATAAACTTTTCCATACCCTAAGAATCATTAAATCTATTAATGATATGATTTAGTTATTTATAAACTTGCAAAGCTTTTTATATGAAACAACATAGCTAATACAAACATAATTATGAACAAAAATAATGGATTGGTTAGGTACACTATAAAATATCTAACGACTGGTGAGTGGTGATATGACTATGAGGAGCTACTGACAATATAAGATATAGACATATAGTTAGTATATTTTTGAAAAATTGTATATCTCCTTGATCCACTTTAAGTTACTTACTTTTCTCGATGTCACGAACTTCTAAAAAATAAATAATATTATGATAAGAATTATTTTAATTTTATTTAAAACTTATTAGATATTTTGATTTGGAACGGTTTTTATTGCTCCAAAAAAGAGGTAAAACAACCAACAATATTTTGTTTGTATTCGCAGCAAAAATATGTTAATTAAGCTGGGTAACACTTATAGTCTTCAAAATATTTGATTTAACTTTACCCACTACATTTAATTTGATGCCACCGATGATGTGTAAAGCTTATTAGGCTTATTAGCTTATTTAGGCTTATGTTATTTATGAACTAACCTACCTATGCCGCATAGGCCATGCGGAGTGTACAAAAAAATATATTTTTTTTAAGTTTTAGCTTTTTTTGATTTCCTTCATAATTTCTTCAAACATAAAAGATTTATCGGACCATGTATGTTGAAACTAAGAATTTTATTTCAATGCCCTATAAGAATGCGAAAATTCCCCTTTAAAAATGCATTTCTGACCTAAAAATTCCAAAAGAGTCCAAAAAAAATAAAAAAAACATTTTCAAAAATGTATTCTCTTGAAAAAATAATTTATTTTAATTTCTGAAAATTTAATATGTCCTTATTTTCATACTCTTTAAACATTCCGAAAAATCGATACTCAGGATTTTAGTGTTAAACTCATAATAATTGGCAATGAGAATGTAGATAAATTTATTTGACTTCAATTGAGAAGAAGTCAGAAAAGCACCGACAATTAAACGAGAAAATTAATATATAAATTACACTTTTATAATAAAGTAATTAAGCAAAATTGTATCAATCAAAAATTATTAATCTTCTTTTAAGATTGCCATTAATTTATTATTAGAAATAAGTTTTTTTAGGGTTCTCATATACATTTTATACACATTTTAATTACGATTCAAATATATCAATTTCAGTATAAATTATGTTAGATTTTATCATTGATATCTGATTTATATATTTAAAAGCATGAAATACATGCATATTTTACAATGCTATTATAACTTTCGCAAATCACTATCTTGAGCGAATTTCTAAATCATATTTCATTGTCAAAAAACATTAACTTCTACATTCATAATTGCTTATGCAGATAATCTTTTTTGCCTATGTTGGACCTTCAATATGATTTTAGGCGTTTTAAGGCTGAAAATGATCTTTCAGTTTAATAATTACTCACTGGAGTACAAAATAACATTGTTAAAGCAATATTGTAATGGCCGGGGTTGTAGAAGTGATAAAAGTTGACCAAAAAAAATTTCGACAGAGCCATCACTAATGCATTTTGATCATTATGTAGTACCTATGTGTATGTCCATGTATTAGTTTTTTTGCTCGTAAAATTTGGCTACAGAGGCATTCGTCTCAGTCACCCTCACACTTAATATGCCATACACGGGAAAAAAAGTAGTTGTAACAACCGTTTAAATGGTTAACCCAACTATAATTCCAGGTTAATATAGGGACACAATAAATATATAGTTACGAGTACTAAAATGAATAAGTTGAATCTATATATGTAGTTGAAAATGACTATTTATTATGATTATAAGATTAACAATTAAAAATGGTTGAAGTTACTATTTTTATGGTTACATTGACTATACATAAATTTTAAAAAATGTAAAAAAAATGCAATAATTATAATCACGTATGGTTGAATCACTCCTTCCTAACCATGATGTTTACTACCTAACGCCCTAACCCTATCGGCCTACATAATCCTACGATTGTTGGAGTATAAAAGTAATTATTTAAACAAATTATTACATTTACGTATTGTATTGATGTTACATTTTGTATGATAAATAAAGTATCAATTACAATAATTTTTATTAAAAAAATATATATTTTGTTGGTGTTGAAAAATGAATGCTTAGAGAAAAAATATATATTTAACAGTTAGATACTGTGATTTTGAAATTTTTTTTTCGCAAATGATCAAATAATTAAGTGTGGCCTACGCCAGCGTGGTAGAAAATTTGCTCCAACCTTTTATAATAATTATGGAAACTATATCAGCAGCACTCAATCAAAATTCTAATAAAAATAATTACTGAAGAATATTAAATTTATGCTTTTTTTTAAATTGAATAAAAATTAACATTTTCAATACCTATTATATTTATAATGTTGTATAATACTATTATTACTTATACCTACTAACTTGTACACTCTTAAAATTGTGAAACCCATGCAGTGCCTATATCCTGCCTTCCCATTAATCCGTCACTGGGGATGATTAATTATATTTAAATATTTGTAGTAATTAGGTATATTCTTACTACTTCATGGTAAAGAACATACCATAATATTACATATAATATATTTTAATAAGAAAAATGTTTACTTATATCTGCATAGTGTGTATGTTTAGTAAGTTATATTAATAATAAATAAATTATTACAATAACTAAGTATTAGAAAATAAAAGTGACAAATTATGAATGCAATTTGTTTTTAAATAATCTAAAACGTATACATAATAACAATTTAATAGCGTATTCTACAGCATGCGCAAATGCTGGACGAGCTCTTTCGCAGAACAGAGGTTTTTTAAATAATGTTTAGGATATGATGTGTGATGTGACACTTGCCATATTAGCGCGCGTGATTGCAGTTAGCAATAAGTCATAATCATCTCAATCACTAAATGTTTTTACGAGAACTCCCACATAATTTGGCACGTGTAAACGATTAACCTAGGATATCTGAGATTAATACCTCAAAATATAGAAGTAATATAACATGGAGTATAAATTATTGGCTTTATAATTCATAATATTTAATAATTAATTCTGAGAATTGTCATCGTGCGTATAACTCATTAAAAGTCATATGTAGTTCATTAACCCGAATTTCTAATTTTGTTTCAATTAAAACATTTAAATTTCATAATAAAATTTAAAAAATGTTAAATGTTATGGTTGACACAACAGTATTATATAGTTACAATTATTTTACTATTGATTATGGTTGTGGTAACTATTTAATATTTGTAGACCAACCTTTTAATATTGTTATATTTGAGCTACACATCACTTTAGTTGTACTTACTATAAAAAAAGTTGGCACAACTATAATAGTTTAACTAATTCAATTTAGTATTGTCAATTAAGTACATAGTTTAAAACAACTAAATATTTGTTTACCCCAGCCAAAAACTAGTCAACAATATACTATAACCAAAACATTTTTTTCCGTGTAGTAAGTAAAAGTCTTATTACATTTTCATTTTTCAATGCTTAATTTTAAGAACGAAAAATTGTAAACGAAATATTTTCAAAGTTCTACTTTTGGTCCGAAAATTGTCAAATTTTTACAAAAGTTTTATCAAGAATGTAACAATCTAAATATATATATATCGATACATATATGTTTTAGCTATATTACTTTCAGTTATGATTAAATAACTAAAATCAATTTAGTAAAAGTCTCGTTTTCGGCAGTTTTGATTATTTTAACTCCGTAGTTTTTTCTCACATTTCAAAATATTATTGGGAATGATGAAAAATGAATTCTTAAATTACCATAAATATCCAATTTATGATTTATAGAGTTGCTGAATGAAACTTTCGGACAAAGTTTTGTGCCCCAAAAATTATCACCAGAATAGAAGAAAAAAACATCATTGTAAAATTAATAGATCCTGCGCTTCACTCAGAATATAAAATGATTATTTATTTTCACCTTTTTAGTACACCTTTTGATCATGATATAAACGTGTTGATGAGCTTTTTAATGAACTAAATGAAATATATTACTTAATACTACGTATGCAAATATTACTTTCGAGTAGATTATTGATTCAGTATTATGAACAATTTCTTTAAAACTTAAATAATGTAATAAAATAATCGTATTCTAGTAGAATATATTATCTTATTACACTTACTCAGTGAATAGTATGTTTTATGAAAACTTTTATCAAAATGAACATCTAAAAATAAAAATAAAAATAATAAATAAACGGTATCTGAATCGTATGTGGTATTTACTGCTTAAGACATTTTTCACTTACTACAATAACATTATACAATTAACACTATACAATTAACATAAGTTACTCTGGGAGTGTGGCTAGGCAGATACATCTGATTCTGGTTTTATTGTGTATACTTTTGATAAATATCTAACTTATAATATCTCTTCCCTCTCCTTCCCATTATTAAAAATGTAAAACATTATTATAGTGCTAGATTGAGCATTGATGTGTTTTTTTTTGTGGTAAACAGATTTAACGAAATAATTCCTATTGACTTAAGTTAAATGATTATAAAGCTATATATTGGTACTTTAAACTTATTTTTATCAAACTGAAAAATGCTCTCAGTAAATAATTGTTTTTGTACAAATTTAAGTATTATTGTTTTTTTTACGTGGCTTTGTTCGTGCTGATTATATATATATATATATATATTATATATATGTTTTTTTTTTTAAGTAAATCAAAGTTTTTCAAATATTTATATTCATTAACTTACTAATATTTCTATGGAAACAATATTATTATTTATTCGTGTTGTACTTGTGGTTTTATATTATTATCAAATTAAATGAGTTTGTTATATCTTAAATAAAAGTTATTTGATATTTTAAAACCAAAATTAACAAAATACTTTCTAAGATTACATTTTACGAACGTACTGTCAAAATTTCAAGTCTTTGTTTATTATATTTTAGGCTCTACATTGATTCTCTGTAAGTCAGGACAGTGCTTGGACATAGTGGTTGTGGTTAAATGCTAACGCACCTTGAGATATTTTGAGGGTTAACTTTTAAAATTGTTGTAATATTCGTGGCATATAGCATTTTTCCATCTGAATCATTAAGTTTTATATTAAAAAATGTGATATTAAGTACTTTATAATTGTATGTATGCTAAGTTAAAAAACCTTTCTAAGCAAGTTTCTGATAAACGTGTTTATAAATCCGCTTAAATACAATATTTTTAAAATCCTTTCTTATTGTACATTTAGGCCATTAGAGGAACCATAGTACCAAATTTAAAGTTCATATGTTTGTAATTTTTGAGAAGTAGGAATCAGTAAGTGCAGGTGTATGGCTTTTATATATATGTTACGGGCAAAGTAGGAAATGTGGGCATTGTATAACAATGCCCGGGCACTGTGCACAATGCCCGAACATTTTGGCCAATGTAAGAATGATCATTTTAATACTCAAATTTGTCATACATTGACCGGACATTGTACTACATTGCCCGGGCAAAGTGTACCCTGCCCAGATTCAAGTGGGCAAAGTAAATTATATAGTGCGCTGTACACTTTTACATCAAATTGCATTTATACGTAATAATATCACTACAAAACTATAATTAGATGTGAATACTGATGTGGATCGAGCAAGATGTGATCTTCGGTGTATTCTGGGAGTTATACTTTCTGGTAATTAATTTTAAAATAATTTTAATTAAAAAATAATTTTTATATTAATAATTTTTTTTATAGTAAAAGATAATTTATATGAAATTGGAACAAACGAAGGCAGACTACATCAACTCTACAGTCGGAACCAATTTACAATATGCAAAGAGGTGTTTATCCAGGCTGATGATGTCCCACCAGTACAAATTTCATTAAGAGAAGTGGCAAGAAAATCTTCTAATTTGGGTGGCCAAGGGTATGATAGGTGTACTTGCAATACATTGTGTAAGACCAACCGGTGCAAATGTAAAAGAACTGGTCGTATTTGCAACTCAAAGTGTCAAAATAGTGGTGTATGTGGTAATAAATAAAGCAAATAAATAAAAATTGCAATTTAATAATAAATAAATTAAATATTAAAGCTGTCCAACTTTATTTATTTTTAATAATATTTTTAATATATTTATTTTTAGTTTTTTTTATATAATACTCAATATTTAATCTACTGTGCCCAAATCTAATTGGGCACTGTATACAATGCCCGGGCAACGTTAACTTATTCCAACTTTGCCCTTGAAAATCGGGCATCGTGCACAGCAGTGCCCGGTCATTGTGCACGATGCCCGACTTTCTACTTTGCCCGTAACATATATATATATATATATATATATATATATATATGAGTATTCAGTATATAAATAACATAAATTTTAGAATATATACAAGGTTCCACGGATATTTACACAATGAATATTAAGTGAAATGACGTAGCATAATGCAGATATTTATACTTGTTTTATTATACTTATTATGTTTATTATACTTGTTTTCATGAACAATTTAAAATACTAAAATAACTCCATTATGCGAGAAAAAAACCTGTTTTATAATCTCTTGTCGATAAGCTTTTTAAAGTTTTAATTTTCTAAAAATTTCAAAAAAATTTTTTTTATTATTAACGTAGTATTTTGAATGATAAAAGTTTTTAAGAAAATGTTTACACATATATTTTATTAATATTTGGAAAAATGATTTTAAAAATTTAATCTTTTGAAATTTACAGCATTGAAGTAATGATATTAATCATTTTTTGTACAAAAAATGTTACACTAAAATCTAAATGCTCAATGAATAAATATAATGAAGATAATATGTAATTCTGTTTACATTAAAAGTTGGTTTATAATAGTACTTAAATAAACTAATCATATCTTTTTGAAATTAAGATTACAATATTTACAATCATATACTCCGAAAACACTTTGCATCGCACCTGTTGATAAATGATAGACAAAACAATTTTAATAAATTATTTATTAAAACTGAATTTTTAAATTTTTTAATCGTTTTGCTTCTTTGTAAATCATACAACCTAAAAAATACTATACGATTTTAAATAAAGTAAAATATTACGTGTTTATTTTTGCAATGATGTGTTGAGTAAATTTTGTTTTTCTTGTTATTGACGTGACCTCATGCAGAATTTGGGCAGTGTAAGTAAGCATAAAAATTCTACTTCTTATTTATAATTACATCGGTAAAACATTACTTACTTTTACAATTTACCTGTACTGTAAAATGTAACACAAATACATTATTATTGTTATTATTATAATTAGATAATCTTTAAATTGTTTTGAATTATATTTTCTTTATATCGTTTATTTAGATTTTAGGTACAGTATAATTACCACCTGAATAGGTACATGTTCAAAATTTAAATTTTGTCTTATTTGATTATGCTTCGTAAATTAATGATATTTTTCAATAAATACTATATAACGTTTGAAATTACAACTTATATTTAAAAAATAAATAAAACTAAATTATCCAAAAATATCATTGTATTACGTAAAAATTATAAATTTTCATTTAAAAGTTAAAAAAAATGTATTTGTTTTGTACCCTATTCCTAAAATTTAAGCAGTTCCAACGTGAGATGCCCTCTGTACAACAAAACACATCCTTATCTAACTGTCTAAGCTAAATAATTAAAATTTTTTTCAATATTGTTTGTTTTGTAAGAAAGTATTGTAGTCATAATCATAATTTTCGGTGAAAAAATATTGGATATTATATTATATTCATAAATTTATAGTTTTCATCTTTCATCTATTATAATTATACATTGGTAGACACTAGCAATTTCTTTTGTCAAAAAAATTTTTATTTGAATAATATTAATTAATCATACATAATTTTACTTTCAGTGTTTATCTTTTGTTAAAATCATTTTTAATTAAAAATTTTATATTTGGAATGTATACTTGTAAAACTTACAATATTAAATAAAAATGTATTTTACTTGTTTTATAATCTTCATCACAATATTTTTGTGGGCTTTTGGGCAGACCTGAAACAAATTAATTAATAATTTAGCGTTAAATCGTTAAAACCAAATCCAATTTATTGTTCAAAACTTCATTCTAATTAATTTATTTCCGTTTTTTAAAATTGTTTCAAGAATTATTTAGAAAAATCTTAAATATTTAGAAGTTTTTTTATGAACATTAGGTATTTAAACGTTCTATTTAAATGACTATAATTATAATTGATAAAGAAAATGCATGTGTTTTCTTTTGGGAAAAACGTATATTTTCAATTTAATCTAATGGATAGTATAATAATTTATAATGTCTAATTTAATTAGTTATTGTTTAAAATAAGGCAAAAACATTTTTATCTGGATGTATCTGTTTTTTTTTTTTTTTTTTTTTTTGGTGACGAAGACGTAAGTGAATAAATAAAAAGTAATATTATAGTTGTTTGAAAATAATGAGCCTGTGACTTAATTTTGAGCCACACTAAATTGTATATCTCGGTGGGCCGATTCACCTCAATCCGGCCCTGTTTGATGTTGAACGTGAAAATAATAAATTAGTTTTAATATTAGTTGGCTCACATTTAATACTTACCGTTTACCGTTATAAACGCATTGAATAAGTAATTGCAAAATTTTTTCAAATACTCTAAAAAGTAAAATTTATCATCGACCTCAAGTAGCTTGAATAAACAAAATTATATTTTCTAGTGATTATTTATTTATAGTATCTAATGTATTTTAGTTTATTTTTTTAGTAAATCAGGAAATTGGTAAATCCATATTCCTTTGAATTTAAAATTATTAATTATATATAATTTGACATTACGTATAAATAATATTCTTGAAACGTAAAAATTGAGTTATTATGAACTTAATTGGTGCTTTAGACCCACGCCTGAATGTGATTACTGAAGTAGGAAACAAACAACCCAACATAGTGTTCCGACGGAGGCATGAAAAATGTCACCTGACCAGTGGCCACATTAGAAGAAATCGATTTGATCTCAACTTAGACATCCAAATCTAAAATTAAAACTCATTCATTCATGTAAACTACCGTAACTGTGTCTATTTTAACCAAAGCCTTATACATATTTATCATTACCCTTATTACTGTAATTTAACTATTTTAAATATTTTACTTTTGACCTAGTTGTGTTTTATGTATATTTCATTAGTTTTTAATGTTGAAATGTAATGCTATAGATAAATAAATAAATATACAAATACAGTTGTTTCATAGGTAGGTACGTTCAATTATTTATGCTATGGTTTTAAAATGTTTAAAAAGAAATTATTCTTATAAGATCTAACACTTCTAACCTTAAGAATTCAAAATTCTAGAAGTTTTTGTCAGGAAAGTTGTAAATCTACGTAAAAATAATTGATTTCTTCCATTTTTTTTTTTTTGAAATTTACCCTTTTGGATTTCCAAATTATTTATGGGTCATAAATGCATAACAACATTGAGTCTTAGTATTCGGTCGAAAAGCATTATACGCAGTTTGGTGGCGTATAAATGGACGCTAATGAGCCTTCATACGAATGACTTTTTAAATTTTTCCTTACATGAAATCTGTTAACCTCTAATTATGAATTTGTTAAAATAAAATTAACTTAATACCTTTATTTTTGATCGAATCATTGTCTAAAACACATGCACAAAATATTTAGTTACAAAATACTTTGCTACTCTAAATTTTGGATTTTTTTAACTGTGAAGCTTGGTAGGATAATAAATCGAAGCTGAACGGCTGAACAGACCATACAATAGTCAATATGGTAAGTTGTTCAGACGTGCAACCAAGGGTATGAGTTTGAAATTCTCGAAGATGCTACACATGTATAAATTCGCCCGTAAAAACCGTTTCGCGCGGGAAAGAACCACGAAGGCGACAGTCATAACTAAGAAATAAAATTTTCATCAAATAATAAGGAGAACATGGACTGTGCAACCTCGTTTTCAATTTTTTGGTATCACTTCTAAAAAAAAAATTCTAATTGTTTTAAAAATCATTATTTTTGTGTTTTTCAGACTTGGATAATTTTTTTTTTCAGAAGTGATATCGAAAAATTAAAAACGAGGTTGCACAGTCCATGTTCTCTTTATTATTTGGTGAAAATTTCATATCTTAGTTATGACTGTAGCCTCCGTGGTTCTTACCCGCTCGAAACACTTTTTACGTAAAGATATCAATTTCATTGAATATTGTTTGCTGTAGTGTGCTGCTGCCCTACTGTCGTTACCACGGCTATAGATAATATTATCTACAGATAATATTATCTATAGCCGTGGTCGTTACGATATCAAATATGATTTCCCCCACCACGATAGACTGCAATTATATTTGCCCGTGTTTGGGCCGTGCCGCGCCGCGCGCTGTGGTTATCGATAATCAGCGCTCCCATAATAATTTCGAAGAATAGCTTCGATAATAATATTGCTATAAAATAAATTATAATAATAGTATAATCTACTGCTGCTACACGTTAGAAACTAGAGGAAGCGCACTACAATGCAATGATGCATGTCTTGTGCTTCAACAGCCAACATTGAATATTGTTTAATATTGTTATTGTTTGTTGAAAAATTGAATTTTTGTAAGTGTTTCATTTTGTATTTTATTCTTTGATAAATATTAAAATGTCACCCAAAAAATTCCGCACAAAAAAAAAGGGCAATCGGAATTAAAGCTTAACGTCAACGTATGAGAGATATAAAAAAGGGTTGAAATTCAAATATAGAATTTTGTATAAGAGTTATCGAACTCAGAACAATAATTTTTCTGTTTTCGTTAGCTATCTCAATAATAATTTCATTCAATTTTTTCTCGCCTTCTTTCATATTTGCATCAAATAATTTCTTATTTTCATTAAATTATGTAACATAATCGTTAAAACTTAAAATTAATTTTTGTGCTTTTTAATATAGATATCTGATCATGAACAATACGCATAACACCTTTCTGATTGCTTTCTAATTTATTGATCGTACTATCATATTATCATATTATCATATCCGTACATCGTCAGCATCAGCTATTTCATATTTTCATATATCCATTTTAATACCGTACCCCAAACCCAAAAGATCGCCTAACCTTTTTGTTGTGTCTACCCATTTTTAAAATTAAACCGATCTCGTTTTCCAATTTATTCGCGTGTTTATTTAACTGATACAAAGTTATAGAAATATCTTTGAACGCAAATAGTTTAATTGATTTTAACATTTGACTAATATTTCTTAGACTTCTATTTAAAAATTTAAGATCCATATACGTATTTATTGTCCAACTACTTCCGCAAGCTCTACCATTACCTATGAGTTCGTACTACAAACTTGGACTATATATATATTCTATAATTTTAATAATTTTAAATTTCAAAAAATTATTAAATATTTAAGTTAGTTTATCCATTAACAAAAACGGAAATATTTCGTTAAAAAGAGACCATGTATATTATTATTAAGTGATGGGTCAAGTGACGGGTTTCCAGAAGGAATGTATGTAATTTTGTCATACACACTCTCAATTGGACAAATATTGAAAACATTTATTTTGATTCATATTTTTGGGAGAATAAAATGGTCGATAATGATAAACTAAAATTGTGAGTAATTGCTTTGAAACAAATAAACAATACATATAATGGCTGTAATATATTATGTTTAAATTGTATTATATTTTTATAGATTTTATTTAGAGTGTTCATTATCCGAAATAATAGACCCACTTTCGGAAAACGATTATGTATCTCTTATATTAGAGAACTAGTACATATTTTAAATGCAAAGAAAAAAAAACAAATTACAAATATTTTTGTAAAAATTATTACTGTCAGTGTACCTAATACATTTTAATTAATATTATTTTTATTATTTTTTTTAAATATTATACTATATTATATAAATATTTATATTTTTTTAACGTAAAAGCTAGTGAATTTAGAATGATATTTATTTTTCTCCTGCTGTAAACACTTTTTTTATTTTACTGACCCTGAGGGCAAGCTCCCACATCATATTTTTCGCCCGGGTACAGAACTCAATCCGGGCCCCTCCATCATAACAATGCATTTTTCGAGATGAATTGAAGGGCTTGCTGCAACAACCAGATAAATCCATTTTTTGAAATTTTTCAAGACAATGTAAATTTAGTTTAAAAATTATTATTTATGCTAAAATCCTGTCAACGAAATATATTTGAATTCTATACTCATTGATACATATATCTTTGAAGATAGAATTGAAAAAAAATGTTTGGTGTTGAAATATTGTTAGTCAAAGTTGTAGAGAACATGGTTTTATCTGGTTGTTGCACCGAAAAGCACATTAATTTTTATTAATTCTTAAATAAAGTTAATGTTGCTCTTGAATCTTGTTAATACTATTATTATATATAAATATCAAATGACAGCTTATGCCTCTAAAAAAGTAATCACAGTAACCCTGTGTCATCACTGCAGCAAATTACAAAACACGATAAATCCATTTCTTTAAATAACTCCATCACTATTGATCGGATTTAACTAGTTGTTGCAGCAAGCCCTTCAATTACTTCAAGACCTTAAATATTAGTTTTATGTATAGATTATAGGAGTAGTTATAATTAAAAGATAAAATATCAACAAATTGATAGGTATCCTTTATAAATTGAAAACATGTGTAATATTATATACATAGTACAAACTAAAAAAATTATAAAAATGTATGTTAAAAGAAAAATCTTGAAAATAAGGTGTAAAACATTCATTAGGTAAAAATAAAATAATGTGATTATTATAACTTATAGTGTATAATAAATAATAATTGAATGTATGTATGTATAGTTCTGGTAGTCTTATAAATCATAATACTTAATACACATTATCATTTAAATTCTAATTTCTACTTTCTATATTAACTAAATTTTGCTTTTCTTGCTTTTTTCTGAGCAAAGTCATGTATAATATCATCAAAATGTATTTGAAAGATTTTCCTATTATATATTGAAGTAATTGTTTGCATGAACGCCGGGCCCCTCGAAAGTCCGGGTCCCAGTACCATGGATCCTTCTAACCCCCCACCCCTTGTGGGGGCCCTGCCTGAGGGCTGAGGTCAATACTGTTAGCGTGTAATTGCGTGTAAAGCGAAGTAACGAGTATATACTTTGCATCATAGGCATTCTTCGCTCTTCCGGTGGGATACTGTTTGGTAGGTATGTTGAATTTTAAAGAAACGATAAATCATTTCTACAGTAAGTTTTTAGATAGTTTTTAGATTTCAATAAAAATGTATTTCTAAATAATATATAAAAAAAAGTAAAATAAAATAAACATGACATGTAAAAGTACTAGCTTCTTTACTAATCTCAGAATCTAAAATATACATAAAGATTTTTGAGTCAGTAACAAAAACTATAGTTTTTAAAATCGTTTTTATTATTATCGCCTAGCCGTAGGAGCAAATGCACTAGGTATATGTATTATATTACATACATACCTAACATAAAAACTGAAATGGTTGATACATAATGTTTTTTTGGTAACTCGAAAAGTAATAATGAGTTTGACATAATTCAAAGTATGTTGGAAAAAAATATTCGAATAAATATATTAATATTTACAATTACGCAAACAGCTGTTTTAATTAATAATTAGTGCGCAAGTATGCTCCGATATTTAAAATACTGCGGCAGCATTCACGCGAATGAATTTAATAACGACGCGTACCCGTCGAATCATAGATAAAAATGTATAGCGACGGCTGTTCATTAAATAATAAACCGCTCTTCCAAATAAAACTTTGACGGACCGGTCCGTGGTCGCCGACTACGAGTTAGTAGCAACTAGCAATAGTCGTGTCAAGTGTCAACGAAGCACTCGCTTGCTTGCGCCGCACAACATCTAACAGCGCGTTCTCTCGGTCATTGTATACGTTTCACTTTTGGTGTGGCATCCCCTTAAGTATTAATCAATCCAGTGATGGGATTTATCTAGATAAATTATCTAAATAATTATTTAGTTACCTTTCTCTAGTCAATATCGAGCTTTAAAAGTTGTAATATCATTTAATGCTTAAATCATAGAAAATGTAAAATTGAAATGTACGTATGCCTAATGAATTTATACCTATTGTTTATTTATTAAAAAATACTTAGTTACACTAGAGTTTTTGTCAACGACCATACCACGTTGAATACACCAGATCTCGTTCGAACACTGAAGTAAAGCAACATCGGGAGTAGACATAGTACTTGGATGGGTGGACCACTTGGGAACACTACGTTGCCGTTGGCATTCTTTCTTTTTTTAAATCCTCTCTGTTAAATTTTTATCTGAATTTAATATCTATTCAGACAATATGTATTTTGTTTAGCTTAACAGTTAACTTGTATAGATTTGGGAATATTGTACATTTGTTTTTAAGCTTTGATCTCATAACATTTTGTAATCTATTAAAAACCATAATTTAAAATTAATTGAAATATAAATTTTAGGTTCTGTTTGTTGTTCTTCCGAATGAATTGAAAGATAATCATTGAATAGCACAATACGTAAAATACTCATTTGACTACATTATCTAATCAAATAATGGAAATTTATCTTAATAATATTCTAAATAAATCTAAATTATCTTAGATGAAAATCGCAATCACATTCAACTAGATAAATTTGTTCGAAAAATTATTGCATTTATTTCGGATTAGTTTAGTACCTGCTCGAAATGTTTTAGTCATTAAAAAAAAAAAAAAATCGGTATAATAACATGAATGTTATCTATAGAATTTAATTGTTTGATTTATTTGGTTTAAAGCTATTATCGGACTTTTTTTTGTCGATTGAAAATAGACATTTGATTAGTGTAAATTTTGGTAATCTGGCGTCACTTATTAGTTATTGTTAATAATAATATTGTATAATATGTCTTATATATATATAGTTATAATATCTTATAATATCTCTTATAGGTAAGTACTCTCCTAATAATAAACAAAAACCACTACTGTCAGTAGCGCGAGATGTCACAGGATCACTTTCGAACTGGTTTTTATTCATTTTGTTTTATTTTATAGCGTTTTATTTTACATAATATTGATCATTTATATACATTATAATTTATAATATACTATGATACTTATTCTGGATTACTTTAGAAATAACTTCTCATTATTTTAATTAATAGGTACTACTATAATCATACCTTATACTTTAATTGATAATAAACTATTAAGTTCTAATACAACTTTCATTTAAAAACATTTTAAGATCAAATTTAAGATAAGTAATGTACCTCTTTAAAAGTTTTTAATTTTCAAAGATATATTCGTATGATCGATTTTATTAATTTACCTAAAAATACAAGTGTTTGTTTAAAATATTCTTGAGCCCTAAGAATCCAGTTGGGGTTTTGACATGCGGTACATTCTAAAGAAAAAAATTAAAGTGTATGATTAGATAGTAGATACTCATAGTTAGATGTCATTTTTTTATAACTATTATGGAATATTAATAAACTCATGCAGCTAATTATCTTTGAAGAAAATTAGTTTTGAATATTTCACTAATTTATTATAGTTGTACATCAATACTTTTCATGTTACTCAAAAATATTAGATAAATTAAATTAAACTGTTTATAATTTGAAAATATTAAAATTGGGAAATATGTATTGGACTAAATAATTTCAAAACTAATTTTTCTGATAATTCCTAGTCCGGAGTTTCTAAATATTAAATTTTATTAATTTGAAGCATATTAGATTTTTTTAGTTTTTAACTAGACGTTTATTTTTTCGAAATTATAAACGGAAATAATTAGTTAGCTACAATAGTATCAACTTAAACAATAAAACAAACATTTTATGGTCTGGCTCACAAATGTTATTTTTCTATTGAAAATCAAATACCTGCTAGTTACTTCATGTATGTTAGTAAATATTATACTAGCTACAACGAACGGATCATTTATTAATTTTTATTTATATATAAAATTTAAACTTACGACGAAATCCACTATCTATTTGTTCTGTTGAGATAATTAATGCAGATATATTATTTACTCGTTAATTGCACTCTAAAAATATATTCCTAAAATTAGAGAAAGCCGCAACGAAAGTAGGATTACACTGTAATGAAGGAAAAACAGCATATATGTGTGTTGACAGAAGGAAACTGCACCAACCCGCTAACACATTGAACATAGGAAGGTTTAACTTCAACAAAGTGCAACAATTTAAATATCTCGAAACCATAGTTACAGATAATAATGATGTAGCGAAAGAAGTAGCAGCTAGAATACAGGCAGGTAACAAATGCTACTATGGGCTAGCAAAGACATTAGGATCACGAGTATTATATATAGAATTAAAAAAACAATTGTGCATTACATTGATTCGCCCAGTAATCCTATATGGAGCGGAAACGTGGCCGCTAAGGAAATCTGACGAAAATAGGAAAGAAAAATAGGTATTTGAACCCGGTTTATTGATATTTTCCGTTTTATGGAGGCTTCCGTATTGCAGGGGATATAGGTATATTTAAAACATAAAATTAATATTTTCTTACAATCCTATTATTTATAACTAATATAGAACTCTAAAAACTGAATAGCTTTAATTATTATTATAACAACTATAAATAAAATTGAAATTTTAATAGAGCAAAATAATGTCAAGGACTAAAGGTAAAAGCTCATGTAGCCAAAGCTCTAGATAAATAAAACGATTTAAAATACCATTTATGATTATGCATCATGTTTTTGACTCATAACGTATGATGATTTCAAGTTTTTTCGACAGTGTACATAAAATGAAGGACACAGCAGCTTTCACGATATTAAAATTTAATGAAAGTGCGATTTGGCCGTAATGAATAATTATTATAATACCTACCTAATAAAATAATTATTGTATCATCATTGGTTATAAATAACATTTTATTTATAATCAATGGTATCATTCAAGTTTAATAAAAAATATGGAAATGTAAAAAATGTATCCAAGATGGATATTTGAATGGTCCCAAAAATTAATTTCACGGGCATAACCTAATTGAATTCCTGTAAAACCAAAATCTGTGATTTACAGTCATTTTTGTCGGTACCTTAGGGTTATATTTTAAACACTATTCGTTATTGTATATACATTATATCTAAAAAATGTTATTTATACATTTATGTGAGTATAATTATTTAAAAAAATTATTATAGTAGGTATACCTATTATTTGTTTGGTACACTATGCAAATGAATGATATTCATGTTGAACTGATATTTTTAGTTAAAACAAAGGTCTCTAATTCGATTAGGTTAAATATTATCTTAAAATAGCATATTATGTAATATTGAGATTAATAAAATTTAACTAAGTATAAAACTTACTCGTACAACCTTAAAGGGAACGTAATATATTGTTTATAATTTATATATTAACTAATATTAAATTATATGCATGTGTTATTTAGTCTCAACTACGTTACAAGTGACATTTCATATTAATAATAATTAAAAACTTAATAATATAAAATTGATTTTTGATGCACAGTGTGAGATGTAATCTAGTCAATTTTATGGAAGGGGGGGGTCTTCAAGATATATTAGAAATTTCAAATGATTAAAATGGAGATTATTTATTAATTTAATTTTTAATTCACGAGAAAAAAGTATTTAAGCGTCCTACTTAATACACAATTGTCATCTGAATCAGTAAATTGTATTCATAAAACTAATTTATTAATGAAACAAAGTTACTAAAAAATTGTTGTCTTAAAAGTTTAAATTTACGTTTCAAAAAAGGTTGTCTTACAATTTTTAACCATACTTACTAAATAGAGACACTCCTAAGTCCAAAAATACAAAAAAAGATATTGGTTATGAATGTATTAAGTTTTAAAGAAATGATGACTCATTTCTTTAGTATAAAACGATTCTGAGTAAAGCTTCAGTGTAATATAATATATTATTATTTAAATACGGTTTACGTATTTTACGGTTATTTGTATAATTTTTGGTGAGTTTCTTTGTAATTAAACCCTCATAAAATATTCAATTAGATATAACTCATTTAAACTTCAATTGTTATAACAATTATAACTCATTAGAAATAAACTTAAAAGAAATCAGACAATATCGAAAAAAATCGAATAATAATTTATTAAAGTGTATATAAAAAAAAATCCTGACTAACAATTTTTGAACTTTTGTTAGGATAATTAGGTATGTATATGAGTAAGGCCATATTAAATTTTCAGAACTTTTAGTCAAATATTTAAAATTATATTACATAAAAACTTTCAAACAATTTGGTAAATTAAAAGTTCTATATTTAAGTCAAAAGTGCTATAATTGTTCTGAAAATGTTGTCCAATATAAAAAAGTACGATATTGGATAAAATTGATATTGGATAAAATTTTCAAGTTTCTAGCTTCAATACTTTTCGATTTATGACTAAATACCTAAAATTTGAACAGTGAAAATCTCGTTTACGGCGGATTTTTACCGATTTTACCGTTTTTACTCAGTTTTTCGATCGTTATTCTTGATTACTGGAAAAACTATGGAGATTTTGGAAAAATGACCTCTCTAAAGTACCATCTCAGTTCAATTTGGAATCTAAAAAGTTGCTGGACGAAACTTTTGGAAAAGGATTTCTATACGAAAAAGTGTTTACAGAAAAAAAAAAAAAATAAAAAAAAAAAAATAAACATCATTGTAAAACCATAAGATCCTTCGCTTCACTCAGAATCTAAAATGAATAATACAATGAACAGTATTGAACACTTATAGGTCAGGGGCGATCTCCATAGAATAATTGGAGTTATAATGAAGATACTTACTAAAAATTAGTTCAATAATATTAGTAAATCATACCTTTAGGTTCAGCATGGCTGCCATTGTCAGAACAAAGGTAAAAAACCATAAAAACTAATATCAAACATTGTATGGATGAACTCATGTTAAAGTTTTACAACCAAACAGTAAATTTGAACATATGAAAGATAACTGAACAGTGTAATGTCCTAGTTCAAATGTATTTGACTGGATATTTTGGACACCAACGTTATTTAAATTAATGTTCAACCCGAGCTCAAGAGAGAAGTAGTATTAGAAAAATATGGATAATTTTTTTTCTGAGAACATTTAATTAAACTAATGTTGGTTACATTAGAGGAACATCTGAATAAATAGGATTTAAATGTAACACGCTGGTATCGTAAGAATGTTCTTATTTCTTAGTCAAACAGAATACGTAGTATATTATTATGTTATAATGAACAATACATACATTAAACAAAAATTCGTTCCATTAACAGTCATACCACAACAACTACCAATTTTGCAAAATTTCTACCTTTACGTCTACTATACGCCTTAAATAAAAATGGTACCGTGTCATCTACAGTAGATAGGGTGCTCAGATATCCTGTATTTTACAGGAACATTCTGTTTTTGATCAAGCGTCCTGTGCCCAGGGATAAAATGAGAAAACATTAAAAATATCTTTTTTACGTCCTTTTTAGTTATTCGTATTACATGATGCAATACCCTATTCAGTAGTATAATATTAATCATTTGATCGGGATTTTATAATTATCGATCATTAGTATCATTATCCATTGACCATTGTATATTGTCTTTAATATATACCACGGTCTTAGATTACATATTGTTTTTATAATTTCGTTATCATGAATCAAAATGTGTTAAATAGTAAATACAATACGAAACAAATAACGAAATAAGAATGTCGATATCAAAAATGTATTTTATATTCGTATGTAAAATTAAGTTTATGTTAATTATTGATATTAAAATAGGAATAGTTTTTACATACCTACCTATTAACATGTGAAAATTTTAAATATTTCATGATACAGATATCTAGGTAACCTATGTAAATTGAAAGTAAACTCTAATATAAAAAAAATTAAAAAATAGGACTCGAATAATTTCTGTATTTAAAAAGAAATAATATTTGTTATGAGCTTTGAGTTATTAATATAGGTACTTAAAAAAAAGAAAAATATTAATATGATTAATGCTTTATTAATATTTCATTATAATATTTATATATTATTTTATTTATATTAGTTAAAAATATTGAGCTTATTATTTAACAGATGTGTATATAGTAAATAACTCTGCATATGAGATCTTAAGATAACTAAAATAATGATATTATATTTTATGATTTTATAAATAATTATATTTCGGAGACAATAGGAGAGTGGAGGGAGAACATAACTGCCAAAAAAAAGTTTATTACGTATTAAATGTTGATATCCATCGAAACAAAGTTTTAAAAAAATGAATACGAATATGTGTCATATTTTTTCTGATAAATTCGCGATAAGATGAAAGAAAATTACGATCGACTTGAACTCGTGTCGCGATCGACCCGATGGCCACGGCGACCACCCCAGTTATAGAATACTTAGAAATATGCAGCGACACTATTATTTTAAATTAGGTGATGCCGGAATAGCAGTTCTTTTTGTTTTATGCATGCGTTTAAATTTGGAATCACGGCATTGAAGACGTAGGTATCAAAAGTTTATATCGTATAAAGAATCGAGGAGAGATAATATTGACTCATTTTGAGCAATTTATCTGTGGATTTAACTAAAGCAATAAAAATTAAAATGATACAAAATATTGATTACATTTTTATGACATCATAGGAAAAATCAAGAAATTTTAAACGACATTGAATGGTTTTAAAATGTTTACATACTGCTAGTGAGTATTTTATAGAATAATAGTTGTTAAACTTTTACACAATTTTTTAAATTATTATAATTATCAAACAAATACACGTTTGAACGAACACACACCAATCTTAAAGTTTGGTTTTTAATACCCTTATTGTTAATGATTCTACCCACAATAGTGCCTGTAATCAATACTAATTAATTCCTATATATTATGCATTGTATTATAGTGGCATATACCTACTTTTTCAACCGTGTAAAAATGTGGTTTACTGTATGCGACTAAATCTGGGTACACGGTACACCTCCGGCTCTCAGGTACACAATTATATTGTCCGAGAACCGAAGAGACAAAAGACAAACATCCATCATTGTTATCGTTATATTTTATAAATAGAATACAGTGAAGTATTGTTTTAACATTTTACATTATAAACAACATATCTAAATAATGTTTATAAAATTAGGCCACAGAAAAGCGACGTACCACACAAATCATTTATTTGCACTTGCCGCAAAAATATGTGGAAATTAAATAAACGTACCCAATGAAAACGCAGCACGACATTCGAAAAACATTTAAACGTTTTTATTATCAGGAATATTTATAGGACATTTGATTTTTTATTTTGTTTTCCTTTTTTCTTAGTTATTTTTTTTTTTTTTTGAGGCACTTTTCAAGGTAGCAAAGTTTTTTCTAAAGTTTTATTCGGAAACTCTATGGATCCGAAGGCCGATATAGATGGTTATGTTGGGGGTACATTTTCTCTCTTATATCAATAGATTTTCCAAGCGCAAAGAAAAACTGTAGAAAAGTCGAGTAAAACGGAGTAAATTTACTTTAAACGAGACATTCGATAAATGGATTTTACGTAGTTGCTTAGATACAGTTTCAACACTGTAATATCGGTTGTAACTTGAAATGTTGACCATGTATAAATAAGTGAAATAACAGATTATTACATGATTGACAAATATTAAAAAAAAAAAAAAAAATATATATATATATATATATAGTCTTTCTGTGGAATAAAAACGTCTCCTTAGTCAAACTTGAAAACTTTAAGCGGTTTTTGTAAAAAAAAAAAACCCTACCGACATTTAACTTGAAAACGGTAAAATATGCAATCGATATATTTTTATACTGAAGTTTCACTCAGAATCGTTTCACTAAAGCAATAACGTATCATTATTACAGATATTTTGTTCGAAACGAAACGTTATCCGTGATATTGACATCTTACGCAAAGATGTTGATTACAGATAAATACTTACCGACTAGTCGTGTGCCACGGGGACGCGCTTAAGGTACGTTTTCCTTGCCGCGTCTGGTCGCGGCGTCCGGACGCCGCGTCTCTGGTCTAATGCGTTTCTATGTGTCCGTTTTCCTATGTGCGTTTGACGCGGCGTATGAGCGCGTTTGACGCGGCGGTTGGCGTCAACACCGGTCGAGACCAGTGCATCGCCTCAACCGCCAGCGTCAAGATGTCAAAAAAGTTTATATTTTCCTCTGAGGAGGACGAAATTTTGATAGATTTTGTTCAAAAAAACAAAGTTTTATACGATTGTTCTCATCCCAAGAATAAGGATATATTTTTCAAAGATACACTATTATATCATCAGGAATTTCATTTTAAATATATATATATAATATATAAAACTCACGTTAGAGTGTAAAATCCTCAAATAAAATTTCAAGTTTAAAATATTTCTTTATCATATGAAAATAATTTTTCGTAAACCTTTGCAAGTATAAAAATGTTGCGTTTTTTGAAAATTTGTTAAGCCTAAGGTATAAAATATCTGTATATAAAATATTTTTTTATTCAAAACTCTGATGTAGGTAATATGATTTTAAACGATTGACAGGAAAACCTAAATCCTTCAATATTGGTTCTATCTTAGTGAATCCTTCAAGGATCGATGCATATTATGTGGCTTTAGATTAAGGGTTGCCAACCTTTTCTAATAAGTGAGCTATATTCTTAATTTTAAAACTGATGATCGACATATATTTATTAATTTGCATTTTTTTATACTATACAACATGAAGTTTATACAAGATAATGTATCGTGCATCTAAACTACATTTTTATTGCGATCAATCTATATTCCTATAAAGGTCGACTGATTGGTGACGCTTTCTTAATTCCTGATTTCGATTTGAAATTTAGAAAAAAATTGACGAGAAATTTGGTTTTGGTCATTTTTTGATTGAGTATTTGTAAAAAAAATGAAATGGTCGCGGCGTTTAGACGCTGTTTGGAAAACAGCCTTGACGCGGCGTCCAAACGCGGCGTCTAGCGTCGACTAGCCGCCGCGACTAGACGCCACGTCCAGACGCTGCAAAGAAAACGTACCTTTAGGCAGGTCTCCCACTAGCGCGACGCGATTGACGCGACGCAACTGACGAAACTGGCGATTTTTATCGCGTCCGTGTTTCCAATGTTTATAAATAGTACTTCTCCCATACACGCAACGCGACTATTGTCGCGGCGACTGCGACGTAAAATATCGCGTGCGACTGAACATGTTCAGTTTCATTGCAACGGTCGTCTGCGATTTTGGTAAATATGGCCGAAAAAGACGATCCCATTTACAACATTAAACTTGTTGAAGAAATTGATAAACACCCTTGTCTGTACAATTATAAATTATCCGACTATTCGAAACGAGATGTAACAGATTTAACATGGGAAAGTGTGGATGTAATAATAGTTATCTCGAAGCAACACACGCGTTCCTGTTTATATTATTTGCTAAGTAGGGATGAATCCAAAATTTACGTTTTTTTTTTTTTTTTACTTTTTAAATAAGACCACATCACTATCACACTATCATCTGAACTATCCGATTCCATTTTAAATTGGTACACGGATGATGCTGGTGACGAACTATTATATACTGTTTAAATATACGAACTGAAAAATAATAGGTACAGTAGCACAATATTGTTGATGCGACTTCGATCGCGTGAATGAGCAATTCTACGCGAAACTCGTCGCGTACGACGGTTTCATGTTTTTTTTTTTTTAGTTGCGTGGCGTCAATCGCGTCGCACTAGTGGGAGAGCTGCCTTACAGTTGGGCAACTCAACGACCTTGTAGGGCGTCCATCCGCGGCCCTTATGCATCAGCCCTCGGACCGCCACGTAATTCGACCGGCGGGGCGGCAATTTCGTGAGGGTAACGCACACTGTACGCCTGGAACCATTGCCGCACTTTTGAGTACACAATGATGTCGTCGTCGTCGTCCTGCCTCGAACAGCGTCGAGCCGGTCAAGTGTCGGTCCACGGTGACGTGGACCCTGCCGCCGTCGACGGCGTTCGTCGACACGGTCACCCGGGGCTCGGGTGGTGGGGACGGCGGCATCGGGATCGTCGGGAACTTCGGTACCGCGGGAACAGCGACGCGGCCCCCGGCGTCATACCACGGACCGCGCGCCGGATCGTCACGCGGTAGGTCCCGGACGGATCCCGTTCGACCGCCCCGTCGTCCGTCCGGGTCCTTTTCGCTGGTACCGCGGTCGAAGCCGCGCCCTCGGCTACTGGGCGCTTTTGGCCGGACGCCAACGCGGGGAACGTCACGAGGTACGTCCCGCACGAATCACGCTTTACCGCCCCGTCGTATCGGTTTCGCCGGTACCGCGGTACCAACTTGCGCTTACGGCTGGACCCCTCGGACGTTGCGAACGTCGCGCCCGACTAATCCCTGTCGTCTTCGGCGACAGCCACATGTGGCCCAGTTGTCGGCAGTGTAACATGTATATCATACAATAATTGTGTGACGAAGACGTAGCCATGATAAAAACGCGGTAGATAATTTGAACCGGCCGTGTAATAAAAATTGAAAAATTGATAGACCAACCCAGAATTTATACTTAAATACAGCTTTCGTCGAAGTGATATCATTCCCGTCGTGTTTCGAACGTCAAAACTCTGGACTTGAACTCTAATTGACTTAATTTAAACCACGATAAATATCACTGTTTTTACTTATTTTTTGTAGTTTTTCCTTATACGCTGGGGAACTTTTAAGAATAGAGAATAATTACCTTTCAAAGTACTACCTATAAGACGTGATTTTTGAACTATATGGTGGCTGAAAGCAACTTTTCGCTAGTTAAATAACATTGTAAAACCTTTAGATACTTTGTTTCCAGCGAGATTAACATTAAGGGGCCTCGCTACGGTCATCAGTTAAGGAGCAACATTTAGGCAATTTCTAATCTTGTCTTAGCCGCACAGTATCTATGTGTTAGTAGCAAGTGATTATTAGTGTGAGTGAAATTCAATACGGGTTTCCTGGTAATCGTTAATTGTCAACCATTGCCACCGCCGCCGACAGATGCCACTCTTGTACGCGCATGCACATGTCGATAATTCGATAACAATTTACATTTCACTATACGAATTTTACGACAACTTACATATTGATTTGACAAAATTAAAGTTGGTTAACGTTGTCTGATTTTGATTCTGAAAAAATATTTGAATTCAGCAGAAAAATGTCAGTTGATCGTACTAAACATTTTCTGTTTTTAATTTTGATTTTAATTTTAATTATGAATTGAAAAAAATCATATTTTCAAGTTTTTAAGTACGATTCATAATTATATAAAATTCAATTTTTACAAAGTATTTCGTAGGATCTATAGCAGCGGTGGCGAATCTTTTCCGAGTCGAGAGTCAAAATTTTCCAAACAAAGTTTCCGAAAACTGTTCACGTGCCCCTCCCCCCCACACACATACAAAAAGAAAGTTTAATTAAGTCAATTTTTGTTGGTTATTTTACAAATAATATAATATGACGTTCTTAAATCAGATGTCAATATTGATTAATATTTACGTATTAAAAATGTAATTATATTTTAATGTGAACTTTAGTTTCTTTTAACAGAATATCTAAATATTGCTAATTTTAATAAAACAGAGTTTTACCGGTCGAAGTTTTTTTTTGCTTTGACTTGAAAAAATTCACTACACGTCTACACAGTACAAACTTTCAAGAAAAATTGGAAAAAAATATAAATAAAAGTACGGTAGGAACCACTTTTTAAACGTATAGGTACCTAATTAAATTATAATTTATTTTTCTTGTGATATTACTATAAACAATAAACGTTTAAAGAGATATAATTATAATTTAAATCTGAAAAATCATTTCGTCGTATTTAATTTAACTGCGATTTCATAAACAGTATGATTCAAAATTTTGTTTTTATTGAAATTTCGATAAATTAAATTTTTTCCTCGTGCCGTTGAAATTTCGCCAACGTGCCGCTTTCGGCACGCGTATCATAGGTTCACCCATAGGCGTGTGTAAAGATTGAACTGAGACAGTGAGACATGGTAACTGGTAAGTTAATTTTAGTTATTTAATAATGTGTTTAACTAGTGATGTGAAAATACAGTATTAATTTCCTTTATATAATACAGTGGGTATCAAACTATGACATAATTAATTTTTGTATTATACACTGAACAATAATCAAATTCTTATATTTTATAATATACACAAATTTTGAAATTGCACGATGACAATACATCGTAAAAATTATGCGCGTTTGTAAGTCGCTTATTGTCAGTAAGTAAAAATAAACAAATAGTAATCACAGGACACGGGTTATTCATAATACGTAAACCGTAAACATAATCGATGTACTTTCATTTTTTTATAATTCATCAATGTTTGATGTCATGACAGGTTTCCCTGAATTTAAGTATTGAATTTATTATTTAGTATTGAAGTAAACATTTCCAAAGTGATCGACGACTTTAATTTAAGCCAGAAGAGAAGACTTAATTTTGTGTAAAAATAATTAAAGTATGCTATAAATTAAAAAAAAATTTTTTTTTATCATGTTTACTTGATTTATCCTTTTTTTTATAAACAAATGGGCCAGGTACACATAAATTAAAATTAGGTACGTATATATAAAAATCGGTGTGTGACCGATAATTATTTTACATGTGGTTTAATTAATAATTCAAGTCATTATAAATTATTTTTTTTAGGATAAATTGTTAGCAATTAAATTTTTACAGAAATAGTCTGAATGAGTTTCAGAAAATAAGAAATTTAAAGCCAGTTTTTGAAAAAAAAAATAGGGAAGGGGGCGGGAATATCCCTCGGACCCCCTTTCACCAGGGATTATTTCTTACCACCCGATACGTCTTGCCACCTCAGTTTAAAATGTGAAATGACGCCCCTGGGTTCGCCACCCCTGATCTATAGACTATTTTCTGCCGCGTTCAAATTTTTTTTCAGAATCAAAATCGGACATCGTAAACTAACTTTAATTTTGTCAAAACCTAAGGCCTTTTGAGCTAAAATGACGGCAATTGCGAGGCCCCTTAATCAAAATCCGTAAATTATTAATTCAGTTCAAAACAAACTACAGTGCAAGTTTGTACAGATTACAACCAAACTCACAATGAACTGCTTAGATAGTGTCAACAACAGTGACATGAGACTGAAACAATATCAATAACAAAATAATATCAATATAAATAACTATAGAACAAGTAGGTAGGAGGTAGCTCAGTTTTTGTTATTTATAACTTAGCAGGAGTATCTGTCTCTGAGATAAAAATGTCAGAAATACTCCTTAAATACACATTAAGAATCGCTAAATCCTACATCAGTATGCATGCAAAGAGCAATTATACTTTAAAAATGATTAAAAAAATAAGATTAATGAACATAAAATCGCATTTAAATAACAGAATGCTAAACCTCCATGGTCCGGTGTATGCCAAATACAAACAAAACTTGGCCAATTTATCCAAACAATAAACCCTGTACAATATATTATTTAGAGAGTATACTTGATAACTTTAAAGGCCAACAAGGTTAACTTCCTACTAAATAAAATATACATTGATGGATCATGGATCTAAAATTCAAGAAATTATACTGGCCATAATATTTCCAAATAACAGAAAATTGCACATCGCAAAACTGATTATGATACAATCAAGATAGAATAGAACCAGGATACCCCAACACTTATTGCACTTGTACCCAACCATCAGCAAAATATAGACTTAATCATTGTCTATAACCTGGAATATAACCCAATTTAAGAATAAGTGTTAATCAAAATTTGTAAGCTAAGATTTAATTTTAAAAAACATTATGTTAAAATACATATTCACACAAATAGCTTGTAACACAAAATGTTATAAAAATAACAAATGACCAGTATTGTATTTAGATCAATAATATTAATAATAATGATAAAAACAAATATTAAGTTTCAAGTATAAGTTAGTTTAATGGTTGATACTTAAAATATAAGATAGAATTTTTGATGACTACAAACAAAAATTTCATTATTTTATGTTTTAAGTCCTATTGTTATGATTTACACATTTGAATTGATTCTAAATGCGGAAATAAGAAATCAATTTTCATTTTTATAGATACAAAAATGTCTAAGAGGCTTTAAAATGCAGAGTCCTCAAACAACCAATTGTTGACTAGAGTTACAATTAATTTGGAGATTAATCACATTCTTAAATTATAGAATCTCATGAAAAAAAAAAAAATCTTTATCAACTCATTCATTGACCTTTGGGATGAAATCAATTTTATGATGTCAAGGTGTAATATATTCACACAATAAATGTACATCAGATATATTTCAAATGAGTATATTTATTAGTTACAATATAATAAATGAATTGACATGTACAATAATGAGAACTGGAAAAATATTATGATTTTGACAATACAGAAGTATTAATTTGAAAGCGTTGTTAATATTTGATATTAATAATTTATAAATATTTATTATTTAGTATACAAAAATGCTTAATGACAAACACATATTTTTACAATATTGCCTTTTAGATGGCCTTTAAATATTTTGATCTTTTAATTTTTCAGCCTTGATTGTCACTCAGTAGTGTCAAAAATATAGTTATCCTGAACATTGTTAAATCAATCTATTCTCCAGTGTCAATTGTTTTGTGATTATGATTTTATAATACTAACAAAATGCCATTATTATTTTTGCATAGATAAATATCAGATTATTGTTTACAACTATTAAGTTTAGTTCGATCAACAACTAATTATCTGGAAAATAAATTATAGCTACAGTTAATTTACCTACTATTATGATTTAGGATAGGTACTTAGGACATTAATAATAATAATAATAATATCAACTTAATGAAATAAATTTAATAGGCTATATTTTATTCTAAAATTTGGAATCACTAAAATATTGCATAGTTGTACTTTTTATTAATCGTAATAGTTTAACAACATTGACATGTTAATTTCAATTTTCGTACTGAATAAAATACTTTTAAAAATTTGAAATAAAAAATATCTTTAACTCATTACAAGAAATTACTAATAAAACAAACATTAAGAACAAGTCAATGTTTATAAACAGAAACTAAAATTTAAATACCTAAACATAAAAGTGGAATATAATACTTTATTACATCTAAAATAATATGTTTTTGAGTTTGAACAGCAGAAAAATAACTCAATTCAAATAATACATAACACATCTTTTTATTTATTTTTTTTTTAATACATACAAGGAAAAAAAATTTTAGTGAAAAACATGAATTATAATTATCACAGTAGTGGGTATAAAACTAGAAACAAAGTAATTTTCCTTTTTGTTGCTTAATATTTATTTTGTGCCCAATTCGGGTAAAACTTGTGTACAAAATGTCTGAAAAGGCACTATGTGGACTCGTATCAAATTAAGTTCGATCCATTACAAGTTTACTAAAAGCGAAACTATGTAAAAATACAATATATATATATATATATATATATATATATATATATATATATATATATATTATATGTATATCAATTTGTAAAAAATTTGTATAATCAAATATATCAATTTCATTTAATTTTACTTTAATGTTCAATACGTTATTTTGTTACATAATAATTCACTGCTAATATTAATATATTTAAGATCTACAGCTATGTGACATCCAATAAATTTACTTTACAATAAATTACATTGAGGTAGGTGGGAATACTATTTTTAACACTACTTTGCAATATTTACTTGCACCAGATTTATATGTAACATATTTAAAACCTAATTTTAAATATACCAAATATTTTAGTGATTATCTCATGAGGTTAATTAATTTAATCAAGTTATAAAACAAAAAAATAGGTAATGAATTAAAATATTTTGAAAAAACAATTTAAGCTATAAACAAATTTTCAAAGGAAGAAAAGAAATCATGGCTTTTATTTTTATTTTTGGATTAAATGTTACTCAGTTCGTTCAAAAATAACAACAACAACAATAATAATAATAATAATAATAATAATAATAATAAAATAGTATTGATAATAAATATTAAATAATAATATGTCACTTGGTTGTTAAATTATTATTTGACAAGTAAAAACTCCTTAGAGTAAATTTTTTTAGATAATTTGTTGGAAATTTGTCATAACTATTAAAAATAATAAAAATATGAATTCCTCAAACATTATGGAACCAAATTAATTACTACCGATTTGGTCAGTTGACTGAAACGGAATCATTTTTAATTTTCACAAAGTACCAATGGACTGTGTACTCTTACAAAATTAAAAATACTATCAAGGATCATTCATGGTATACATAAATGCACCATCATTTTTCATTGCATCCATTATTTCACTAATATAAGAAGCTACATCTACACTTTCAGCATCACTGGCTTTTATGAATGCGTGTTCAAGTAGTTTGTTGTATTTAGGCCTCTGATTTTCTTCTTTAATCAAACTAAAAAAAAATACTTAATATGTATAAATTCTTGGCGATTATCAAAATAAACAAATTTAATTACCAGGTATTAACGAAATGCACAAAACGTGGAGAGAAATTATTGGATGTTTGTAGTCGTGGTGGATCTCCTTGAACAACCTGACACAATTGTTCAAAAACAGAACTCCATCTTGGATATGGGAATCGGCCAGTGGCTATTTCAACTAAAGTGATACCAAGAGACCAAACATCTGATCTGACATCATAACCACCTCGGCTATGTATTGGATCAATTCTCTCAGGCTAATTAAAATAAATTTTCATTACAACTGCATAAAAATTAACATTTAAGATAATAATTAAAACATACAGCCATATAAGGACGACAACCAGCATCTCTTGTTTTGGCAATAGAATCAACCAACTGTCCAGAGATACCAAAATCACATAACTTAATATTGCCTCGAGAATCCAGAAGAATGTTGCTAGGTTTAACATCACGATGAATAATTTTCAATTTTTCTTTAAGGTAATTTAATGCTTTAACAGTCTAAAATAAGTAAATATATTTAATATTTTTAATTCTATATTTATTTTAAAGGATTTCGATTTTTACCGCAACTGTAATTTTTCCTAATATACTTTCTGGTATTCGTTGATTTAATTTTTCATATATATACTTATAGAATTTATCCAATGAAGTATCCATAAGTTCCATACAAATCCAACAATCACCCTATATGAACATAAAAAAAAAAAAACATATTTAATATACAAATAACGTTTGATTTTATATAGTTAAAAATACTTCTTTGAAAAGGGCTCCATAAAACTGTACAATATAAAGGCATTCATTAGACTTCATTACAACATCTAAGTCCATTAATAATTGTTTTTGTTCATTTTCGTCAACAGTAGATCTTATCCTCTAAAAAAAAAAAAAAATGTATGTGTAAAATATTTAATAGGGTTATAATAGTTGTATCTACATTCGATAGCTTTAATATTTATTTAATAAATGTCCAAAGGCTAAAAGTACAGTAAAATAAAAATAAAGATTAGTGTCAATACAAGGCATAGTATCTGATATATAAAATTCTCGTGTCACAGTTTTCGTTGCCATACTCCTCCGAAACGGCTTGACCGATTTTGATGAAATTTTTTGTGCTTATCCGGTATCTATGAGAATCGGCCAACATCTATTTTTCATCCCCCTAAATGTTAGGGGTAGTCCACCCCTAATTTTTTTTTTATTTTTTAGACAAAATTTTTAATTTCTATTTTTTTATGAATTAACATACAAAAATACATACAATCCTCAATTTTTACCCTTCTACGATCAACCCTTATTTTTTAATAGCCATTTTAGTAATTTAATCATTTTTCCTCTCCGATAGAAAACTGATCAATCGTCATTTAATTAGTTATCCCTGCCAGATGTCTACAGGTGTCACTTCTGACCCAGTAAACAGCATGGAGTAGGGATGAGAACGAAGCCGGTCTCCTTTCTTTTTCACTCCCTACACAGTTGTCGGCCATCATTATTGTTTATGCATCAAGTGTAGTAGTAACATTGACAATTATTATTTTGCTATCTCAGTGTAACTCTCATATTAACTTTTAATCATTCCTATTTTATCAATAATAATTAAATTATCAATTTTGAGTGTATTTTGCACGATTAGTTAATCATATAAATCTATTGATACAGTTTGCGACGACAGCGAAGCAGTAAATTTTCCCACAGAGTTTTTGAACTCACTGGATTTGCCAGGCATGCCACCGCATACTTTACAATTAAAGGTTGGATCTCCAATTATCTTGCTTCGTAATTTGAACCTGCCCCGGCTGTGCAACGGTACGCGATTAGTCATTCAAAAATTAATGAAAAACGTGATCGAAGCCAGGATTTTAAATGGCAAGTTCAGAGGTGAAAATATACTCATACCATGGATTCCTATTATACCTACAGATGTGCCAATTCAATTCAAACGTATTCAGTTTCCGATTAGATTGGCATTTGCAATGACTATCAACAAATCACAAGGTCAAACGATGTCTGTTTGTGGATTAGATTTGAAACACCATGTTTTCACACGGACAATTATACCATGGCATGCTCTCGAGTGGGTAAACCATCCAGTTTGTTTGTGTTAGCTAAAGATGGACTAACAAAAAATATTGTTCACGCTATAGCATTAAGAGATTGATATTGTTTAATAGTGTTACTGTCGTAATTGTTTAATCAATGATATATAATTTTAAGGAATAAATTATAATACTTAAAAATAATGTTTGCCTTTTGTTATTTTTATATTCCCTCATCGTTCACAGCGCTCCATGCTTATTAGTTATTTCACGCATATACCACATTCTTACATACATACAATATACACATTCTAACATACATACATACTTACAATAAGTAAGCTATTTTTTGTCTACACTAGAAATTACTAGGAAATTATTTATATGGCAAAACAACGTTTGCCGGGTCAGCTAGTATATACATAAAATAAACACAAAAGAAAACGTAGTTTAATAATTTTCCGGACTGAAAGTATATACAAAGACACAATGACATCGAATTAAAATAGTATTACGTCCATTGTAAATTAAAATGCAATCACAAATTTTTTATTTCATTTTTTTTTTTTTATTGAAATATACGGGCGATGCCCTTTGTAAGATACAATATGTGATTAAAACAGGATAATAGTATACACAAGAAAAATGATTAAATCTAGAAAATATACAAGTAAATTAATCAAAGGTGAAAGAAGGGTCAACATTGGCAATAAACATTAGATGCTGAAGAGGTCCATTGGCTAAATAATTTGTAGTGGCATCTTAGTAAGTAAAAAGACGTATGGGATCTAGAAATACGCTAAGGAACTTTAAAGGAAATAAGCGAGAGTAAGGCAAGAGAATCAGTAGTATTGTGTAGGAGACATTTAAAAAATTGAATTCCAGCAGTGTGTCTTCGGTCAGCTAGAGAGGAGAGGCCGAGAATTGAACAGGAGAATAGTCATGGAGGTCGCAAGGAATTTGAAAAGAGAAACTAATGAACTTGAGGAATTTGCGTTGGACCCGTTCAAGTCTGCTAATATTTCAGGCAGCATGGGGAGCCCAAACTAGGGCCCCATATTCAAGAATGGGTCTGACAACAGCACATAATAATAATTTTGCAGATAAGATTGAACGGAAATTTTTGGCCAGTCTGATGATAAAGCCAATCATTTTGAATCCCTTCATACACACATAGTCTATATGGGGGCCAGGATCAAGGTTAAAGCTTAGTTTAAAGCCAAGGTTCATAATACAATCAACTTGAAGAATAGTAACGGTACCAAATTTATAAGAACATATGAGTGGAGAACGACGGCGGGAAAAAGTCATAACCTTACATTTAGCAAGATTGAGATTTTGATAAAAAACGAATACAAAAAATTAACAGAGTGGATATTATTACATGAAGCTGACAATTTATCAATGTAAAGTACTAAATACAGTGAAACCTCCCTTAACGAACACATCCAAATAGCGGACGTTTTTATGGGGATGGGGACATATTCACCTCTATTATTTTTCCCTCTGAATAGCAAACACCTCTAAATAACGGACAATATTTCAGCACCGAAAATGTTCGGTATTCAGAGAATTCACTGTAGGAGTAAAGTAAATTTGGAGTACCTGTTGACACCGGAGGTTAGAAAAATGTTTAGTTGAAATTATGATTAGAATTTTTATACTAAATTTAGGCCATCTTTTTCCTAGTTATTAATTTACAAAAATTGCTAATGAATCATAATATGGAGAAAACGTTTAACAAAGCAAACTTTAATTACATACTTAGTAAATAAATTATGCAAAATAAAATGTATAAGATTCTCAATACTTGTTTACATTATAACTAGAAAAAACTTGTGACCAGTTTATTTTATTTCATTAAATACATATAGCTGCAAAATTATCTTCTTTTGAGTATCAACATTTTTTACCTGTGAAATATGATTTTAAATTTAAATTTAAATGTGTTTAAATACCTTAACAGCCATTACTGTATCACTACTGCGATGCAACATTTTGTTCACAGTTCCAAAACCACCACGGCCAATCTCTCCTAAGTCTTGTAAGTCATCTGAAGTAAAATCATACACCTAAAAAAAAAAAAAAAAAAAACAAGCCTTATAAATACATAATATAATAACATAACGAATGTATTTTAACCTTGTTCTCAGATAATTGTAATTTTCCAGTGGATTGTATTGTTTGACACATTTTAAGTCTTTCCCTAGAAAATGTAAACATACACGTCACTAATATATATTTAACAGAGTTATGTTTAAAATATTAGTACAAACATTTAAATAGTCAAAACTATTTTTTCAAGCCCAATCGCCTAGTGATTAAGTTTATTAATAACATATATTATATATAAAATTAAATATGTACAATTAAAGTTACAAATTTAATACTAAGTTAGTTTAGTATATATTCTTTAACTTTAAAATTAAGATTTTCAAAAATTTGATTATTAAATTGTAAAAAAAAAAAATCAACATTATTTTGTAGTATGAGATGTAGATACATCATTCTTATAAAATAATTAAACAATGTATACATAATACAATAAGATATTCTTAATTATAATAAATAATAACTTTTAGTAGGTAATAGAGACTAAGTGTAATCATTAAATTACACAAATGTATTAATTAAAAAGTAAAAAATTATTTATAAAAATAATCAAAACACATTAATACGAATAGCACAAACAAATCACATACATATTAGAGATGATTGCTTTATATATTATTAAAGAAAATAAAATACATAATTTGCCTAATCAGTTTATTGAGTAACTATTTTCAGTAGTAAAATAATAAAACGAAAAAATTATGTCTATTTTGATAACTAATTTTGAATAAAAATTGAATATATTAGAAGTAAATTACAATTAAAAGATAGGCACATTTCAATAATACTAAAAATAAAACAATGATATGTATAAAAAAAGTTTTTATTATCAATTATTATTCACTTTTTAAATGAGTCAATAGTTAAAAAAAACTATTTAACATAAATTAATCTCGATGTTAACAGCAATGCATTAAATTTCACATAATATTTAAATTCCAATAATAAAATTTAATACAGACAAACTAACAACAAAAATATTTTAAACTTGTTATAGAATTGTAAAATTGTATTATGCATTAACATTACACAGTTAAAATTGAATTCTAAATTTAGTAATTAGTTACAAAAAATAAATCAATTCATTTTTATGATTTTAAAAAGTCAACATTTTTAGTGGTTATTAAAAATATAAAACACAGCAAATTAGAATCAAAATAATTATTTAACTAACATTTATTTTATCAACACAATATGCATAAAAATATTAAAAACATTTCTGTTTTACATTTTACTTATCTGACTTACCGTAATTTACTACGTTCTATGGATCTGTATCTGTATACATAAAGAAAATACTTTAAACACTAATTTAAAAAGATAATTATTATTTGCTAAAATATTTTTACAGATAATTTATATTTAATAATAAATATTATATAATTTGAAATGAAATAAAAATTTAAGATGATTGAATTGTTTCTTATTAAATAAACCTACATAAACCTACATTTTCAGTGCCCAGTAAAAATGGTTTATTTAAAATTTTGACATTTTGAGGTTATTAGTGATCTCTTAATATTCTAATAAATTATATCTAATTTTTGACCAATACCGATTCAATCAAAGTCCCTTTAAGATTAAATAGTTGAAAGTTAAGTCTTAATTTATTTTAATACGTTACTAAAATTAAAAAAACAAAAACAAATTTTGGCAATTTATGTTATTAAAAATGTATTATTCAATATACGCTAAATCTAAAAATCATAATTACAATTTTTTATCTATTTACAATGTGTTTTCAAACATTACGATAATCGTTATACTGAAAACATTAATTTTTTGATTTAATTCATTTTGACATCCCATCTTCGATCACATGTATTGTTCGTTCCTCATAACATTTTTTTGTCAATTGTAAAAAAAAAAAAAAATTGGCAAAATTGAAAATAAAGATTAATAAATTGTTGAATAACTATAATTCAGAAAATATACAAAACCTGTTTTATTTTAAATGGTAGGTGTTTCTTTAATAACAAATTGGAGTAGGGGAAGGGTTAGTTCTTTATTTTACACATGCGGTTGAAAGTTGATAAATATAAAAAAAATATACAGCGTTTAACTATAATAGTTCATTTAAAAATGTATTGACATCTAAGAATAATAGTTGTAAGTACATCATAAGAACTTATTAGTATAAGTAAAGAAAATTATTCTTAATTATAAATTTTCTATTCTATTTTCTAGTTCCAATTAGAATTTTCTAATTCTATTTTATATTTTCCAATCTATTATGTATATAGTATACAGCTTTAGCCTAAGACATTTCATAATTATTGAGTTTATTATAACAAAATCTCATAGAACAGTTATACAATAATTTTATTTTTTAAATTAGAAGTAGTAACTCAATTCATAATGCACTACTAATAATATATTTATAAATAAAAAAGTAATGTAGGTAACAAGTTAAATATTACTTCAGATTACATGGAAGTAATTTAAATATTTTTAATGTAACACATGAAACACAATTTCATTACTTGTTAAAAGTAATTTACCCAAACCTGTAATATATATTTATATTTAAATATACCACAGTACAGTAAAAAAATAATATTTTTAGTAATATTATTTATTTTAATAATGTTATGCGTGGAGAAAATAGTGAATTTAAATAAAACATGTAATAATATATCAAAATCGAAAGAAATTAAAATATATTTTTAAATTTTCACTAGTATAGAAATTGTTTTTCCACAAAATATGATGTATACCGCAAGAAAGATTATGTAACAGTTGGTTTCTTGATTTGTTTACTAGTAATATAACATGACTAATATAAGTATGCGAGTAAATTTCAATTCATTAAATAGATAATAAATTGATCATCTACACAGGTAAAATATGATCTGTGGTTACCAATACAAGTCAATTTCTTTCCAAAAATTATTTTTTAATTTTGGAGTAATAATTTGATAAAATCACTTGGGCAATATCAGGAATATTTTAAATTTACTAGATACACATTGAATATCATGATTCATAATGTAATGTTTATACTTTATAGTAAAACTTACCGAGACTTTTCACTCGTTGTTTCAGTATTTGCCAACCTTACTCTAGGTAGATTTGGTTGTTTAGATGTTGATCCATTAATTAATAAATCTTCACATCTAAAAAAAAATCCAAGCATTAAGATATTTTATATAACAAAGAAAAATCTTAACTTTCAGTTTATAATTACAAATTGAAATATATTCCAACAAAATATAAATTTTTGTCAGTTTTATATTCAAACAAAATGGCAAAAGTACTTTTTGCTTTGTCTTAATAAATTTCATACTTAATTGGAGTCAAAATATATGATATAGGTACAAATAAATTAATGCAAGTTAACATTTAAAGATTTTGTAGTAAATTACTAATTATTAATGATTTTCACTTTTACTAAAAGCAAAAGTTATTTTTTTTATTCTAGTTGATGGTTAGGTTTTTGGTATTCTCACCAGTTTTGACTGTCAATATTTGTTTACAAAAAAAGTTATAAAAGTAAATCCAATCTAGTTTGATTTGATTCCAATCTAGTATAATTTGTTTATCAATTTAAAATTTTTCAAACACCTGATTATTTTAAACTATAAACATTATATGTACAAAAAAATATAACATGGTATTTTAAGAAATTTTTGTTATTATCCTTATTATTAACACATTTATATGTTAGTCTAAAAAAAAAAAAGAAAAGAAAATTCAATAACAAAATTTGACAAGAAAACTCATAATAATGAGGACAACATATTTAAAACATTAAAACCTTGATTATCAAACAGAACAATCCATAAAGATAATTTATACTTAAAAAAAGTATGTAATTGTTTATTCCTCACTAAAATAGTAGTATTATTAAGGCACAGAGTGCTTTACAATTCTGTAGATCAAACTAAAAATTGTTTAATATAAAATAAATTAGGATTAATTCAAATTTTTTAATTTGCTTTGTTCTGTGAGGCTGATTTCAGAGGGCAGCATATGGCAATAAAGTTAATACAAGATTCAATATGACTATGTACTTGAACTTCTTGAGTTCTTAATCTCAAAGGTATCAGTTATTTTTGGTATATTATATAACATATGAATGTTAGAACATTTTATAATAATTTTCTAAAAATATTATTGTATTTGTTTTATGAACAAAATCTGAAAATCTTCATACAATGACAATCAAATTAAATAATTTATACATATACGTTAATAATAAACTAATGAATTAAATATGTTGATCAAAATATGAGAAATATGATATTATTATAACTGAATATCTAATGTGTTAAAAATTAAAAGTTCATAATGGTGTCAATAATTTATTTTTAATAAAAAAAAATTATCTTACTTTTTCGGCTGTAAGGTAGGTAATGGAGAACTGAATCCAAATGCAGTACCTGACGTCCCTTGAATGGCTAGTTTTAATGTCCTTCTTTTTTCTAAAAATAAATAAATTGTATACTGATTTGAGTCAATATGATTGATTATTCTACACCTATTTATGATACCTGTCACCGCAGCATCTTGACGCCCGTCCAGAGTAGGTCTTGTAGCATTTCCTGAAAACATTAACAACACAAAATTTATTCAATTTTTTATGTAGGATTTGCGGGTGTATATGCTGGCCTGTAGGATAATAAACAATTCCACTTACCAGACGGCGAACTTCCGTTACTGTCATTGTTGGACATCTTTGTATGAGTGTATGACTAGAATGCTACTAACACGCATGGGAATACGTCTTGTGATTTTAAATTGTTCGTCGGATAACTTGAATAATAAACTAGACGATATCTATGCTCTTTATCCCGCTGCCTCTCAATTCTCAAGTGAACACGACAGGAAAGTATTTCATACATTTACTGATAACAAAATGTAAAGATAAAGTACCCAATTCTTGAAATTGCGACCAGTAGAACATTAGAATAACGAGACCATGTTCGATGAACGGTCGTCCCCATTAAAATTCATAATAAATAATTAAAATATTAAATAACATAATAATAATAAATCTTAAATCATGGTTGTCCCCACAAAGTATAAACAGCATTAAACCATTTTTTGCGATATGAAAATCACAATTATTTCACATGAAACTGTATTGAAAATAGTTAATTATTTGGCCACACTGGGACCCTATATTATTATCATTTACTTCGTGTCCATGTTACGTTTTTCTAGAGAAAACAGATATAATTGATAACAGTTTGAATGTGATATTTAGTTTTATATTTTTATAAAACTAGTTTCAACTTGATTGTTTTTCTTCATACTCTTCTAGTCAAATGTTGTTATGTAAATGTTTTTTATAGTTAATTTTCGTGATTCTACTTTGATTTATGGCCTCTAGAATTCAGTTTCGCGGATCTGACATGATAAGACATAGGACGTTTATAACAGTAGACGATGTTTGACGTCTACATATTAATATAACTCATAATGAGGATAGACAATACAAATGTAAGTATACATATATTACGATATATTTTTTTACCATAAGGTTCAACTCACTTTTATTTATTTTTTTTCTAGTTACTTCATGATTTAAACAATGTTAATAATTCAGATCATAGCTCAAGCATGTTGAAAGAACTCCGTCAAAGCTTGAGCTCTTCACAAGCATACCGTGTTTCAAATTCTACTATTCGTTTTCAAACACATTTTGTTATATTTGTGTCGTTAATTGGTATTTTATTTTTAGTGATTTTATATAATATTGCATATACATCGCCAAAGCTTATAAGTTATGGCTTAAATCATCCACGTGAAAAACTAATGTTCAACTTTGCCAAACCAAAATATCCACTATCTCAACCAGTTTACATTGATAATGTGGGTATTAAATATCGTATTTCAATTATAAGTGATTTAGACAAAGCTTCTAAAAGTTCAACTGAGAAAAACATTTGGTATAGTTACTATAAAAAAGGATATCTTACTTGGTATACTAGTAATAGTACTATAGATATATTATGGGACCAGGAACCTATAATATTGAAATCATCAATATCTATGGGTGGTCGAGGAATGGAACTTTCAGAATTGGTTACATTTAATGGAAAAATTTATTCATTTGATGATCGAACTGGTATCGTTTATAAAATTGGTGACGATGATTCTGTTTTACCATGGGTAATACTTATGGATGGAAACGGAACTGATTTTAAAGGTAAACTTTAATAATTTTCTTAATTGACACGCTAATGATTACATTAGGTATTAAAATCTTAATATTCATGAACTTCACAAAATTAATTATTATTTGGCAGATTTCAAAGCTTTACCTAGCTGATTATTACTATTTTTAAATGTATTAAATGTATATTATTAATATTTTTAATCAGTTTAAGTAATTAAATTTGTTTTATTCTGAATCCATACAGTTTAGTCGATAATTAAATAATTTCATAAGGATTCAGACACATATACAAGAGGAGGGGTAGCTTAAAAAATATGGCCAGTAAATAAATCATTGCATTATATTTTCACACATGTGCAAATAACAATTAATTTTCATCTATTAGAGGATTGCCCCTTGATCCCCTCACCTTAGATCTACACATGATATTTACGATATTATTTGAATACTCTTTAAAAAATCATAAATACATGTTTTATTTTTTATTTTCTTAACTTGTCAGTAGATGCGTGTATTTAGGTGTGTTAATTAGGTGTGTATAAGCACTCACATTTCTAATTTTTACTATTAAAAGCTGTATATCACAATGTAACTGAAAATTTCTTTATGAATAATTATTTAGGATCACTAAAATTATTTATTATTAACAAATGGTAGGTATATTTATAATTTAAAACTTATAAATAAATTTAAAAAAAATATATATATTTATACATAAAAATCTGTAGAATGAAGATTTAAAAATTCATTTATTATAATAGGTTAAAGTTCTACAGTTAAAACTAAAAATACTTAGAGATATGTGTAAATATATATATATACATTATAAAAAATGATAATTCTGTAGTATTAAATTAATAGTTGCATATATGCACTCCACACTTTATCTGAACTGAAAAGTTTAATCAGTCATTTCTAAGAAAGACAATGGATCTGGTTATTTCATTTAGAGAAAAATTTCCATGTATGCTAACATAGGGTATATGTAGGAATCAACAATTTAAAAATAAAGCTGAACCAGTGGTAGTTAAACTAGTTATAGAATGAACACCACGCTGATGCGCACCTTCTGACAGGTTAAAATATATTAATGTGTTATACATTTAGTAGTATGGCTTCCTTTAATGTTTAAAACAATTTCAGGATTTAAAAGCGAATGGGCAACTGTATACAACTCAGATTTATACGTGGGGAGTATGGGTAAAGAATGGACTTCGTCAGCAGGAGAATATGTTAATAATAATCCTATGTGGATAAAAGTAATAAATAAATTTGGTCATGTCACTCATGTGAATTGGACAGACAATTATATTGCCATTCGTAAAGCAGCTAACATACATTTTCCCGGTTATATGATTCATGAATCATGTGTATGGAGTAAAATACATAGGCGATGGTTTTTCTTACCAAGAAGGAGTTCATCAAAACAGTATAATGAAGATGAGGATGAGTACATGGCTTCAAATATGTTAATATCGGCCAGTGAAAATTTTAATGATATCCAGGTAATTTAGTGTCATACATTTTATGGTATCATTCGATTATTTAATTTTAACATTCATAATTTTATATGTTATCAGATAGTATATATTGGCGAGATCATACCTACTCATGGATATTCAAGTTTTAAATTTTTGCCTAACACAAATGATAGAATTATCATTGCGCTCAAGTCTGAAGAAGTAGGATCTAAAACTGCTAGTTATATTACTGCATTTAATATTGATGGAACAATTATTCTACCAGAAATCAAAGTAGCAGATCATAAATATGAAGGAATAGAATTTATATGACTCATATCAAAATGTTTTTTAATAATACAAATAACATGTTTAAGTTATCAAAGTGTATTATTCAGTGTTACCTATAAAGATTGTTTAAGTTTGTTTATAAATAATGAAAGTTCTTCTTGTGAAAATTCCAAAAAAATATTTTCAAATATTTTTGGATTTTCTATATTCTTCGATCTGGGGCCATCATTTAAATGAAATATGAGTTGTACCAATGGTTCTTCTAATGTGCTTAATGTACTGCTACCCATCACATACTAAAAAAATTTCAATACATCAGTCGTGATAAATTAAGTCTTCTAAATTAATTATTTTAAACAATGTACTAAATACAATTAAGTCATGTGATAAGTTTTTTCGCTCATAAAAAATAAATGCAGTCCTTGGATGTAGTTGACGTAACATATTTCAATTTGATAAGAGCAATTAACATTTGTTCTACACATTTAATCAAGTATTTACTTTTTAAATAGACAATTTGCTTTTCTCCTTGGAATTATTAAAATATTGAATGAAAAATGTATAAGTAGAGAATTTGAAACAACCAACTAGAAAGATACCAATTAAAACTTTATATATAATAAAATATGTGTACTCAAAATATAAATTAATTCTATGTTTACAGTAAAAGTTCAAACCTAATATTTAGGCACTAAGATATTTTTTGTTATATTCTAGTTTAATGAAAATAAAAGATACATAAATAAGTAAAATTACATTTCTAATATTAACAATTGTGACTAATAAAAAAAAACAATGTTTCATTATATGAATGTACAGTTTTATAAAAAATTATAAAAATATGAAAATTTGATTTATTTTTTAATATTTTTGTCATTTTCAATTTTCAATTCATTTTCGACTTTAGGTATTAATTTTAGTAACCCATTGACATCTGTTTTAAAATCGTCATCTGCCCAGTGTTCGATAAGTTTTTTTATAACAATTCCAAGATGCTTCCCAAGTGTCACGCCATGTTCAGCAAGTATGCTACCTTTGATGGGAAATTTGACTGGTGTCCAGTTTTCCATTTCTTCAAGATATCTTCTTTCATTTTGATACATAAATAATTGCTCAGTGTATGCTTTTAAGATACCTTGTTTGTTTTGGGTTTGTACAATTTTGATTTTAAAAAACTTTGGTGTAAGATTTTTATGTCTGTACTCAATTAAATATAATCCAAGTTCTCTATCATATACACGAAGTTTTAATCTATTATTAAGTGTTATCATATCTTTTGAATCTTTGATTAATGTTACTAACTTTGAAATCGGTTGTAATTTTAAATCTTTGCTTTGATTAATAATTTTATCAAACTCATTTATATTGGGATGATCAGGAAAACCAATGTATGGACCTAAGTCTAAACTTAAAATAGTTTTTAAAAGTTCTGGCCCATAATTTCCTTCTACAATTTTACTGAGTTCTGACCAAATTCGTTCACCAGATATTTGTTTTAACCCAGGGCCCAGTTCTCTTATTGCTTCTATTATATCTACATCATGGTTATTAGGTGAATTAGCTAAACGGCCATAAAATCTAAAATATCGTAATATTCTCAAAAAGTCTTCAGCTATGCGTGTTCTAGGATTACCAACAAATCTTATTTGACGTTTTTGCAGATCTTCATATCCATTATAATAATCATATACAGTGCCGTCCATTCCTAAATACATTGAATTTACAGTCAAATCTCTTCGTCCAGCATCTAATTTCCAATCTGTAGTATATTGAACTTCAGCATGTCTACCATCAGTTTCAACATCGATTCTCAATGTCGTGATTTCAAAATTAACTCCATCGACGTGAGGAGTCACTGTTCCATGCTTCAAACCACCTTTGTTAACCATTCTGATGTTTTCTTTAGTCAGAATGTCTATCATTTCATCAGGAGTGGCAGTTGTGGCGAAATCAAGATCGGTGGGAATTTTACCCATCAGTATATCGCGTACTGCTCCTCCACAGAGTCGTATATCATACTTGTATTTGTCGAAAACTTGCAAAACAGTTGTAAGTTGCAGAGATAAAATAAAACCGTACTGAGAGTTCTCGAGCTTCATGATTTCCGGGACAGCTCGAGGTTTTAGATTATAGTTAACGACAGGGTTGAAAAAGCTTAGAGAACGACAGAGGAATGGACGTAGCGAAAATGATCGGAATAAACACTTCATTAGCTGATTGTTTGCAATCGTAATGAAACTCTTAACTTTTGATATTCCAAGTTTATTGGTTGAAAAACCGAAATACTATACTACTACTGCACAGTGTATTTAAAACAAATGAATCATTCGAGTGACTAATTTATTTTGAAGAGAACAACACCCATTTAATATAAAACAATGAACATAAAAATTAATTAAAATAAAAAACTTCGTAGTTAGTTTCAGTTGTTTACCTTCAATTTCCAGTCAAAATCTACCAAATGCTTTTCCATTATGCAATGATAATAGCGAAAACCGAAATGTCGACTGACTAAAAACGATGTTCGTCGTTAAGACAGTAAATAACATAGACCTATTAGTAATAAATTATAATACTTAATAGGTATACGTATAATGTATATGCCCTATGGTAAATATTAAATAATAATTCACTCTGATAGTCTGATAATTTGAAATCTTGATTCGATTTTTTTGAAAAACAGTGAACACTGATGGTATTTTTAAGGTTATAAAACAACATTTTAATCGATGTTCAAAGTAAAATTATTAATTAATTAATTAATAGGAAACTCAAAATTGGTGTTCGTTGCACTTAAACTAAATCCTAAAACATATATATTTTATTAAAATGTAATTAATAATATTCGGTTGACTACAGTGTGCATTTAAATTAAAACTTGTTCGAAACATCGATTTTTTATCAGTACATCCGATTCGATTGTTATTGATAACACTGAAGTCCGCGTTGCATTTTGTTTTCCTTCCATCTTGTCTCTAATTGATTGAACCTTTCCGAAGTTTCGTCGACGGTCCATAGTTTGCGTGTTCGGTGTTAAATTAGTTATTTTTCGACCTCGTTCCCGTAAACTTAACATCATGGTAAGAATTTTTTTACTCAATAACTAAATCATTTAAGTATTCTGTAAGTGTAAAATTCGACTCGCATACTGTTTTAATACACGACAATGGTTCGGTATATTTCTAACCTCCATAGTGCATACCCTATGGCCTATGCCACATGGTTTTTGTTCAAATCGCTGCTTTTGGATGATATCTCATCGATAACTTTGTTGTAAATACATAATTGTTATACTTGAAGACTATGTGAATGTTTAATAGAATGTTTTCAATATTATTCGGATTTAATTTATTTTAATATTCAGGTTCTAGTTGGTCTGACACTCGTCTGTGCCTTAAGTCTTTTTGGTTGTACCTTATGTTTGATATTCTTATATAATAATTTCGTTTAATTGTTAATTATTCACCTAGGCCAAAATCTGATAAATGATTTTTCATTTGATTCTTGTGATTTAAACTATTTACCTATGCTCAATTACATAATATATCAATACTTGATACACTTTTCTATTGTTGAACATTTGATGTCAAATAACGAGTACAAATTATATTTATTTAAATAGGTTTTTTTATTTATGTAGGTAATTTTTATAATAGTGACTTTCATAAGTTAGTAATTAGGTATAAAAGCAAAAAAGTAAATACATTAAATTAGTTATGTAGATAATGAATATGTTTATTAGTGATTTTAATGATGAATTTTACGTACTGATAATTTTTGTGAATGGATATTAAGGGACGTAATTCTGAATAAGTCTTAACAATATGTAAACAAAGTAATGATGAATCTTACGTACTGATCATTTTTGTGAATGGATATTAAGGGACGTAATTCTGAAGAAATACATATTGTTTTATTTTAATAAGAATAATAATGATGAATCTTACGTACTGATCATTTTTGTGAATGGATATTAAGGGACGTAATTCTAACGAAATACATATTGTTTTATTTTAATGAGAATAATAATGATGAATCTTACGTACTGATCATTTTTGTGAATGGATATTAAGGGACGTAATTCTGAAGAATTGATTAAATTGTATTGTGTTGAAACTAAAGGTTTTTTCAATTTCAATTAAATTATATTTTTTTTTTTTTTTATAAATGAGATTTTTACATTAAATTATAATAAATTTAATTATCATTGTATATATAGGTAATATACAACTGTAATATAGTATGCATACCTAGTGTATTATAGTTTTCGTTATTTTTCTTTAGTTCAATTATACTCTTTAGTTTATTAACATTTTACTAATAGAAATATTTTTTTTTTTTAGCCGCAAGAAATTAAAGAAATCAAAGACTTTCTCCTGAAGGCCAGAAGGAAGGATGCCAAATGTAAATAATTTATATTTCACTATTATGAAAAAAATTTATATCATTGTTTAGAATAATATTTAAATTAATATTTTCTATTGAAATTCTAATGTCTGTCAATTTATTTATTAATTTATTGACAAAAGTTTAGTTTCAATACCTAAAATGTCAATTAAATTAAATTTTCTGAATATCGTATGTATAGAATTTTATCTGAAAAGCATTAACCATAAAAATTAACCCCAGTTTAACTTCATATGCATGTAACATTTTTATCCTTAGAAAAGCATGTCTGCATCTTTTAGTTCTTCCACATAATTTCATATTTTAGTAGATATAGATATCTATAAATAAATAAATATGGGTTTTATGGTATTGTTATCTCAGGTCCCTTTTTTTTAATATAAAAAGTTAATAGTGAGATGCATATTTTTTAGTCTATGTCTATTCAGAAAACAAAACAAAAAAGTTTATTCAAGCTGTTATGGCAAACAACATTTAAATGCTTAAAAATTAATCAAAATAATAAACAATTATAATCCAACATCAAAATGCTCTGTGTAAAATTAATTAGGTATCTATAGTTTGTAAAATGTTTTTTATGATATATCAATTATTTTTGCATTGTTTATATAAATGTCTAATGACTCTAACTTATAAAGTTATATATAATAATAATTATGATTCTTTAAATTAAGAAAAAAAAATTTTTAATTTTTTTTCTAGCACTACCTAAACTTGTATTTTACCAGGTTCATCATAATGGAGTACATTTTTAACCTGACAAAGTTAAAATGGTATCTGAAACTACACGAGTAGTTATGGGTTAAATATTTCTTTATATTTTTAAATTACTAATAAAATAAAAGTGTTGTAAATAGGGATAATTAAATGAAAACTCAAAATTGTATTATTTTTTTAAAATTGTTTTTAACTACAAAATTGAATGAATGGACTATACATATTTAGACTTCTTATGTAAAACTTATTTTATAAATATTTCTGTTTCGTTAAGATTTATTTTAACTTGTGATTTGACTTAATTTTGTTTAATAATAAAAGTATCTATTTATCAATTAGATGATTTTTATTTAAGTAATGTCTGTTTGATGTTAGTCCACATAAAGTATTATTTTCAAATTTATCTTTTATTATTATGAGTATTATTTTTTCATAGTTAAATTTAGTGATGTAAGAATATATATCTATATATATATTTTTTACGTACTTATTAATTTCTGTATTATTTTTACAGCTGTTAAGATTAAGAAGAACATTGAAAATGTCAAATTCAAGGTCCGATGCTCTCGATTCCTTTACACCTTAGTAATCACAGACAAGGAAAAGGCAGAGAAACTTAAACAATCATTGCCACCTGGTAAGTTAAGTGAACTGAATGTAATAAAACAAATAATAATCTGTTATTTTTTGTAGGTCTTCAAGTAAAGGAAATCAAATGTAAAAAAATGAACACAGACGATAAAGAAAAAAAATGATATGGTTGCTGTGAATTGACGTTTATATAAAATATAATTAATTTGATTTCATGTAAATTGTTTTATTTTTATTTTTGATAACTTTCACTTCGTCACTTAAATATGGTTATGATTAATACGAGATTGACCAAAATTTAAAATTATAATTAAAATAAATAGAATTTAAAATTTTCACTTACATCATAGTTTTCGATGGCATTTCAACTTATTTATTTGATGTTTCAAATATTAAATGAAATTACCTTTAATTTTTTTGTACTTGTTGAAGCAGTTGCGTGTGTGTCGTGTGTGATGAAATGTGATTTGAAAAATCTGTATTTGAGGTACTTGTGTATTGAATAATCTAGGATAAAAATATTTGAAATGAGAAGTATTCTAAAAAATGTTTAATTAATTAAAATGCTGGTTCTCTAATACTTAACACCACCGATTCAAAATCATAAAAATAAAATATACAGTAGATTAAACTTATTAACTCTAATTTATAAATTAATTTTTGAAAATTTTCAACTTATCTTACAAGTGGTAAAATGATACAGAATTTAATTTTTCAGGTCTGTGAATAATTTACGTTATATATTGATGAGAAATATATTTTATGTTTTATTAACCTATTCAGTCAGAAATTTTAGTAGTAGATTTTAGATACAATACACCTTATACCAAACCAGATTTTTAATGAAATTACATTTAAGCTCTATTATATGACAGAGACTAGGTAGTAAAGTTATTTTGAACTGGAATAACATGCGCTTAATTGGAAGAATTTGAACAAAGCTTAAACTTTGTTTTTTTTAAAAAAAAAGAAAATAAACTGAAACATGAACTTAATTTGTTAAAATTGTATACTAATAAATTATTTAATATTTTAAATTCCATTTATGAGGTCTAGTAAGTAGGTGTATAGGTACATAATATTGAAAAACAAATTTTGAATTAATTTAACTATGGCAATAGATAATTTTAATGTAGCCAAGAAAATTTTATTTAGCCATGTTAGTTATAAATTTACAATACTCTACCATTTAAAATAAATTGAGTAAAACTTAACATGGTGAAAACAAATTCACACGTATAAAATTTATTAACCCTCTAGATGAAATTAAATAATTTTTCACAATTTGTCAATGTTTTATTTTAATTTAAATGGATGTTAATTATTTGTATTTGGTTTTTGTTTTTATTTATAAATTATCAACTCAGTCAGTACAGTTGTTAGAAGGTTAAATAATAATTTACTAAGTCACTTTATATTACATAAATTAGTTCTGAAGAAATATATTTATTCAATTTACACGATGATTATTTGCGTTTCTGATTGGAATTCTTGCCCATTTTACAATCTTATTGGAGTTTTATTTGTAGGTAAAATAGATCCAATATGCAATTTAATGGTTTTGTTCCTTAGAGGTTTTTGATACTTTTGCTTTAAAGCAATTCCATACAATATCTATCAAATAAAGATGAATTCACTATCAACGGTTCTTTCTGGTTTCTTTATCTGCTGTTTTATTATCCTCCACTAGGTATCCAGACGATTTATAAAATGTAGTGGTAGTGTTTAGGGTTATACTAGATGTTATTTACTATTTAGTTTTGTCTACTGCAATAATTGCTGAAATAGTGCAAATAGAAATTGTGCTTTTGTATCAATTAAATTTCTATTGTTTTAATTTTTAACCTGAAACCAAATAATTCTATATACTTGTTAATTACGGCTATCTAGACATAATTCATAGCAAATTGTTTTGAATACATGATAAAAATTGAATACTAACACAAATTATATTTTATGTCATGAAATCAGTTTTGATTAATTCATGTACATTTCTTGTTGAATTTATTATTTTATAAAATCGAGAAGCATACAAGTTAAACAAAAACACGAATGTGTGGTTTAATAAGTTTGTAATTATAAATATAAGATGCCATTTAAAAAATGTAGAATTAAAGAAACATGGTACATTACTCAACTGTCTACATTAAAAGTTTAATCCGAGTATAATATATAATATCTACAAAATATTTACAAATGCGCACATCAGTAGAGTCGTTTGTACAACTTTACTAACATTAAGTCAAAATGACTTGTAAATTGTAATAATTGCATACATATTATTATTTATTACGTACTATTTATGAAGAACATTACATCAGCTTTAATGTAGAAAAGAAATATTGATTAGTAAAAAAAAAATACCAAACAATGTCCTAAGTTTATGTAATTTTAGTATTTTGACAATCGTAAATGGGTTCACATCTAGGATTAATTTGTTGTAAACATTAGATTGTATTTCTTACTGAAATGGAAAATCAGAAACATATATCCTCAACAAACATACCAAAGATCTGGACGCAGATGATAAAATATATGAACACAATGTACACATACATGAAACTATTTTTAAAACATTCATAAAACCGAATGTATTGTGTATGCAGATGAAGATTCAAATATTCACAAGTGTTCAGATACTTTCTTCTTCTTCTTCTGGCTTTCATAACTCTCCAAGAGTTTTCGCCGCCATCACCAAATCACTCCACTTATCACGATCCTGCACAATCTCCCTCCAATCCTGTACTCCCAGATCTTCCAAATCCTTTTCTACAACATCCAACCATCTCTTCCGAGGACGACCCCGTGGCCTTTTTCCTTCTGGTTTCCAATTCAATACCATTTTGGTTACTGCATCAGTATTCCGCCTCATGACATGTCCTAGCCATTGTATCTTTTGACTCTTTATGAAACCATTTATTGATACTATTTTTAATTCCTCCTTCAGTTCTTGGTTGAAGTTTCAGTCACTTGAAACTCAAAAACTGATGAACCAGTTGTTTAACATAGAATTTTATACACTGGTCATGTCTTATCAAGGTTAATTTTTTTTTTAATCGATGTTTTAAAAAATGCAATTTTTCAAATATTTTATTATGTCGAGTTTTAAATATTACAGTTCAACACAATGAGTTGAAGTTATGTATGTACATTTAATTTTGTTTTTTTTGTCTTATTTTGAATATTGTTTAAGTAAAAACAATACTATTCAATTAGCTTTTAATTATAACGCGGTATGATGAATTTTTTAGTTCTATAATGGCTTCAAATCATTTCACTAAAAATATTTTCCTTAATATACGCAAAATTTGTATTAATTAATGAATACAAGTAATATAATTATGCAGGGTACATTTTCTATAAGTTTAACTTAAACACTCAAAGAAATGGAAAAACTATATTAATAGTTGTTCATTAACAGAACAAATGATTTTCAAGTATATATTTAGATAAATTTACCACATTGATATAAAAATAAAAGAATATTGCAACAAACAGTACAAATATAAAAAAAGGTATACATCTAATAATAATGTATTGTCTAACTTAAATTAGTCACAGCAGAATTTCTAAAACAAAATAATAATTTAATCTAAATTAACAGGTTCTTAAACAGAAAAAAAAATTAATTAAAAAATTTTTTAATATGATCCAAATAAAAAAATGAACAAGTCATATAATTTAAAATCTTATAGCTTAGCATATAAATATATCACCATTTGCTTAGAAGTTAAATTATTAAAAACAATTTTAAACTTATTTGAGAAAGTTAGAAACAGTAGTTGTATTAACTTTTACAAACAATTTCTCTCTAGAAAATAATTTGATACCTAATAGTACTTTATCTAACTCTTTTTCAATGTGTTTTCGTTTCTCTTTCATTTTGTATGAATCCGAACTTACTGGCAACATATTTAACTCCGTTATTAGACGGTCATAATCTATACAAACATAATTTATGATATATAATACATTTATATAAATAATTCAATGCAGTGAAGCTACCTTTTTTTATTTTAGCTAAATGATCGAGGCGCTCAGGTTCAGGTAACAATACATGACCAGGAGGACATGCTGGGTCATCAAGACCCAATGCATGTCTAATAGCTAATTTTTTTTGTGTTTCCTTTTCATTTTTTTCTTTTAATACCTTCCGATCTTTTAGATACCTAAAAACAACAATATTGTGAAGTATGGCAGTTATGTTAAAAAAAAATATATAATATGATTGCCTAGGACATGTACTTTGGTATTTCTCCAGGCTGATGATGCACTGTTTTATTTTCTTTAAATCCATTTGAATTTGATTGTTTTTTCTTTGAATTGATATCATCTGGTTGTCTCACGGATTTTAAATTATTTCTAGATACACAGTCAGGATATTCAGAGTCAGAAATTTCAGTTTGAACAGAAATTGTGTTCATATGTTTCACCTCAGTGATTTTACCCATTTCTGACACCTTTGATTTAGGATATCTAATAATACTATCTTGGAATACATTTTCTTCATTATACGGATTTATAGTTTGTGTACCTAAAATAAAAATAAACTAAAATGAGTATATGTACCTAGTATAGTATAATACTATTAAATACAGGAAATCAAGCTTTCGAGAAAGTATTCTGCTTCAATTTCTGTTTAATAATATCATAATTTATTTCAAAACTTTGATATAGAAATAATATCAAAGGTTTGTAGACAAAAAATAAAATTATATTTACTGTTTTGAAAATATAAAATTTAATGCAGTTACATAAAAAAAAGAAAATAAATATATTAATACTACCTTGATCTCTAAAAGCTAAAGCCGCTTTATCATAATTTTTTATTCCAAATTTTTCTAGAGTAATTTTAGTTTGAGCAATTGCAGAACGGACTGATTTAATACTAGCATCAATTTTATCTAAATTTTTGGATATTAATGGTTTTTTTGAATTGTCGGGATTTGAGTCTTTATTATGTCCAAGCGGTGGTTTAAATTTCTGCAAATATTTAAAAAAGTAAATGTTAAGTACAATGAAAAATTTTAAACATTAAAATTTAAATATCAGTGTAAAAATGCATAACTACCAGATATATTAATTCAACTTTTTGTTTAGTATTTAATATTAATTAAAATATATATATATATATATATATTATTGATTAGCATAAGCCTGTTTGATTCTTTTTCATAAATCAGGAATACTTTTACAGAAAATATTTTTCTTTGTTTTAACTAATATTGATATGACATTATCAATATATTGGAAGTTGATTTCAACTAATATTAAATAATTGATAAACATTTAATAATTTGTCTGTTGCCAGGATACATATAAATATTTATACAAACAATAGTAATCAAAAAGAGAATATTTTCTTCTGATTATGAAAGTATTCACAAATAACACAAGTAGAAGAATAGAGGACAAATAATACATCTTCAATCAATAATATAATCAGGTTAGATTATTTTAGGTTTAACTATGTCCATTAATTTTTTTGCATAAATTGTTAATTCAAACTAAAAGATCAAATACATACATATATACATAATTTAATGAATATATTGATTATTTATATCAATTTAATATACTTAATTTAATTAAAATTAATATTGAATAATACTTTCCTTCAGATGATTTGTCGAATAGATTTATAATTAATTGTGAAAAAATTTTTTACTATCACACGAGTCATATTATTTAATTTAATTTAAATCTAAGAGCTGAATAAATTAATATACTTTTAAGTGCGGTCATTCTGAGAGATCAATTTAAATTAATAATATTATTTTAAAATTAATAACATTAATTTTAATAAAATAAATAAACTTTAATGAATTTGGTTATATTTTTGATTACTGTTGATTTAATGGTATGATGCAGAAAAACTAAATCACTGAGATATTTTGGCTCCTAACATGTTTTTCTGGGACATTATATAGATACTATCATAAATGTCACAGTATATAAACACTAAGTTACAACCTAAAGTTTTCATATAGATCATAATTTACTCATCATATCTGTTAAAAATAATTAATATTTTTTAGTTAGGTACATCTAGGGACTGATGTCTACAAAAAAAAAAAAGCTTGAAAAATATAACATGGATACCTACATTTTAAGTTGATTGTACCTATAATTAGTACCTACTCAACAGATATTAATTTATTATAAAATGTTTCGAATTTCAAACAAGATTATTGTGATAAATATCTATATTGGAAAAAATATAACATGTGTAAAAATATGAACTAAAAACTTAGATAGGTACATAAGTTATTCATGAAACACGAAAAAATCTGAATAATTTCTCTTTTTTTTCAAAGACACCAAGGGCAGGAAGTTTCATCAACAAAAACAGAACATTTTACCTTTTGCAACTACAGACAATAAACTGTAGACAATAAAATGAGGTCGACATTTTATTTTAATATTTTGGATAATATAGGATACCTGATTATCTCTGCTACATAGTCTGTTGGTTGGATTATCATTTTCTTTCGATGCTTGATTGGATTTTGCCAATTTAGTTACATATTTCCTATTTTCTAATATGAAATTTTTCTTGGGCTTGGTTCCGAATCCTATAATACAATATACGTATAATAATTACTAATGGAACGACCAAGTTACGACAGTTAAAGAAACATTATTCATATGAAAATTTTACTGTAATCAACTGGAAAAAAATCTCTGATAGAACTCATTATTTCGGTGGTGAATGGTGATTTTATTTTTTATCGTAAAACTATCGACGAACCAATAACGAAAGGTTACTTAATTACGTTGTTTATAGCGAATACTATTCAAATTCACTACAAAACTTCAGAACTCAGAAGTAGAACACTCAAACATTTTGCTATTGATCCGTTAAAATTGAATTTTAAAACGAACACAAACGTACAATACAGCTGATATCAATAAAACTGACCTATAAATGCGTTATCGCAAACAAATTCCAAAGAGATTACAATTATGTGTCGTATTGGTATTGCTACAGAAAAAAGGAATTATTCTAACACTCAAACAAGTATCGTCACAAAATTGAATAAAATAAAGGGAAAATTCCTGAAAGTAACTTTTATTTCAAAGAAAGGCCAAAGGAACAGATTCTTTTATTTTTTAAAGTATGTAATGTAGTAAGGACAAATTTGAATGAATTATAATTATTCAGGTTTAGTGGGAAAAGGAACGGATCATTGTTATGTTATCCATTTATTCACGTATTTGTATTTATTTATTAATTTTTAAATGATTTGGCGGATTATAAATTACGCGGTACTGGTTTAGTTGATGCCAGCTACGGCGCTACTAATTCTCGTGTTTTCAATATTCTAATTGTATTTAAATTAAATAAAACAAACAAATAAAGACTAAGTTTTGAAAAATTATTTTTAAATAATACTTTGAAGTACGAAATACATAAAATTACTGGATAATGCATTAATACCTACTGTAACAGGTAATAACATAATGCCGACGAGTGTCACATAAATTGTTTATGTTATAATGTATATTATTTTAACATTAGTGACATCAGTATTTGTGTATGTATTACCTTTAAATATTCATTTTTATTATTATTATTATTATTTTTTTATTAAATAATACATTGTACAATATTACCAATGATTTTATAATATATTATAAAATCAATGATATTACCCATACTACCTTTATACGCGTAAAAATATGTAAGTACTCGAAAGTTAAAAATGAGTTCAAATTTATTTTATTTAAAGTTTTTTGTTTACTTCAGAACGTTTCAATATTGCAAAACAAAACGATTCACTTATAAATTCGTTAGTATTTATATAAGTTTTATTATTGGAATTTATTGTTTCTTAATTTTTGATCATTGAACCAAAAGGTTTTTAATACAGTAATTTTATTTGATTATATATCCACTCATAACTTATAAGTTAGATACTTATATTATGTTATTAAGTATTTCAAATTTACTTTTAAAATATAGGGCCTATAGTATAGGCACATAAAAATGACCAAAAATCTAATATTTAAGTGCATTGTAATAGTTGTTTTCCAATAGGTATCTAAATTAAATGGTGAATAATAATAAAAAAATTGAAATGTGTTTTATAGTAAAATACGAGCAGTCAGCAGGTAGATAAATGTGACAAATAATATAAAATAACACAAAAAATTCTCATGTGAGTATCAATAATATAGGTTATTGAAAATTAAAATATAGTAGAGTTATAAGTATTTAATATTTATATACCTACGTATTATAGTACTATGTCCAAATTATAGAAACTATTGATTATTGTATTTTCATAACGCATTGAATTAGAATAAAATTTTAGATATTTATTATCTTTACTTTTTTGTAAATGTTTGATCTTTTGATTTTTAGTTATATGTATAATAATTATGAATCATATTCCATTTATAAAAAGAAACTTTCAATGTAGAAAAAACATAATAAGATGAAAATTGATTGTTTATAGAAATAAAGTTAAGTATGAATGACGATTACAATTTTATTTATGGTTTGGTTTATAAGCTACGGAAGAATGTGTTACGAAAAATAGCTCAAAAAGCTCAAAAGGAAAATGAAATACCTTTCACAGCACGTTGTAACCTTGGTTCTGTTATTCGGTTATTTAAAGTACGCATTAATAACAAAGTTTTGGCTTAGATAAAATGTAATGACTATATTCTGTAATTTTTTTTTTCAATAGCTTGCATATCCACGTGTTGATTCAGGAGATACGAGAACTCAGTCACATATATTTTTAGATCCTCCTGTTCGAAGTGAAAGAATTACTTTTACTTCGACGGTTGATTCGATTGATGATAAAAAAGTAAAAAAATCAGTTAAATCAAAAGTGTTTTATTAGTTCAGTTAAATATAAACTTGTATTACGAATTGAAAATGAAATATTAAATAACTTGCAGATAATTCTGCACGATTATTTTAACACGTTTGAACTTTTTTCACATTATTATGTAAAAACTCATATACTTATGATGTATAAATAATAAACATATAGCCTAAAAACATACAGCTGCTGGGTATGTTATGTATACTAGGTCTTCTTCGTTCACCTAAGCGTATGCAAATGATAAATTCAAGCCTGAAAGCAACTATATTTCATTAAATTTGTAAAAATGATTTATTTTGAACCGAAAAATTCTGAAAATTACCTTGTAATTGGTGTCTATTTGTTTTTTACTCTTTTTATTTTAGGTTTATTGGTTTTTTTTTTACTCGTGTCTACTTAGTATTATTATTATTGAGCAGAACCAAAATTAGATAACCTGGAAAAGTAAGAGTAAATAATATTACATTTTTTACACAATATGAAGATCAAACTGAAATCATTTTAAATAGGAAGTATTTCTAGATTAGCAATGGCTCAAATTTTGAGATATACCATTCATTTTTGATAGTACGTATATATTATTATTTTGGCAGTATGAAAAAAAAGCAATTTTGAAATGTAAAAGTCTCTTCTTATCCTTCTCCCCAATCAGCTATAGATTAAAGGACCGTCGACGCATTGACGAAGCAGGAAGTTCCTTGTGTGTGCTCAGTGAACGTATATTTTTACGACCTTTTTTTGTTGCCTCAGTTCCACCCCTAATTTACGACGATTCTGGATAATACCCCAGAGCTGACGTTTACGACCCACACTGTGCAAGGGGATTGGGGTGCAAACCGAACATTTTATCGTGTATATTTAAACCCAGATGGTGCACCGTTGTTAAGTAACAGTGGATATTATCAAAAGCTTACACACTAGTGTACGTTTACCAGATGTAGTAATTACTTACATGGATTATGCGCAGGTTGTTTGGACTTACAGGAATACATTTTGCGAAAGTAAAAATGTATCATTTTCATTCGTATATGAAATAATTAAAAAAAAATCTAGAATGTACTTGGCTCAATTTATTTTGTAATTTCAAGCTCAAAATAATATTTAATTTTTTTAAATGTTTACCTTACGTTCATGAAATATTAAATCTGCAACGATGAAGCGTATTTTTGAAACTTTTGCTACATTTCGCGAATAAATAAATTTGGAACGAAAATAAATTTAACCCGTTTTTATTGTTTTTTATCTCGTGATTGGTAAAAATCGATTTAATAATTTCTATATTTTTAATGTATATAATACATATAATCGTATATAACCACTGTAAATACTTTAAATTTGTAAATTACTTTTTGACATATATAAATATATATTTATGAAGTCTAAATATAGTTGATGAATTAACAGATAGAATAAGTATAATAAATTCTACTTAAGTTTGTATCCGCCTCAATTATTGAAACTCGAGCTGTCGGTATCATTGCTGATTATCAATGGAAAAAAAAATTTAATTTAAAAGAATTCGATGAAAGTATTTTATAGATTCCACTCGAGAGTTTGATATGCATATATTATTCGTGCAAATGTATATTGTTATTGTACAATACACTTGGCTAAAATAATAATGGTATAAAAATCCAAATAGATACGTTTTGTAACGAAATCAGCATAGGTATACATATTATACTTGTATAACAGTCTTAAAACCGTATGCGTTTCGAAACGTTATGTGCGTTTCAAAACTAGGTGGGAGACAAATGCATCTTCAATAATAGTAAATATATCAGTTTTTATCGGATATCATCGCGTCGGAATATGTTCTGGCGCCAAATCCCGTGGCGCCCGAATCCTTGGTGGCCATTTAGACGGGTTTCCAATCAACGAGAAAAATACAATATACAATATACATGTATACATTACGTATCCATTTTGACAATAAGAAGGCCTTCGATAAAGAACCCGACGTCATTTATGTCAATATAATGTTTACTCGTGTACTGCGCACACACACGCACACACACACACACACACACACACACACACACACACACACACACACACACACACACACGCACGCACGCATGCCCAAGCCGTAAAGTCTGCGTTAAAATCGTGTGTATACGGTTTTTTATTTCCGATTCGATTCGCTCGGTAGCGATGGTAATGCATTTAGTGCCCGTTGGCTCCACTTCCATCACGCCGTCGCGGTGGTTTATTACCATAACATTACCGCACACCCGTTTTATATTTTACGACGCCCTTCGTGCCCAATGAATCGAAAGACCTGAATGTTATAAGCTTCCCTCCTCCCTTTTGACCATATCCGTGTTTTAGCAAACGATTTTTCCCTCATATACACTTACGATCTTCTTGCGTGGATATGCGTGGTGGGCGCGCGCGCGGACACACACACACACACACAAACACAAACGCCCACAACAAAAAATATTATATAGTAGTAGCTCTCTCGTCGACATGGTAGACAATATTCTGTTCGTAAGTATATAGCCATTTTATTATTTTTACGGACGTGACTCTGTGTCCCCGCCGTTGCGCCAACAAAGTGCTTTCTTGTGCCTGCACGATAATACTATTATACGTGTGTAATAAAAACGCTTATAAATAATACAAGGCGAAATTTCGGTGTGTTCTGTGTCTGTGGCACACAGATAATGTTTATAGAACATAAAGTTTCCATTGGCTAACGAGTGTCGGGTGTCATAAATTGCGAATTTTGCTTGACGCCGCTTATAGTTAAGTACGCGCGTGTGACTTTAAGGGTCGTACTAAATGAACGCAATCGATTCGAAAATCAAACGACGACGGTTGATCTGTCGAAGCGCATTTTATGACTTGCCTGTTTTTACAAAATTTATTTGTAACAACCCTTCGGGGATGCCATCTCCTTGATGGCATGAACAACACCTAAAATAAAGGATTTTATCAAGCATACTACATGTTCATAAATTATGGATTAACTGAAAGATAATGGATATTTTAAGTTAATAGAACTAAACATATTTTACACAACGCAATTATCGATTCTTTGACTACACAGGAAACATACCAATGCAGAAAAACACATTTAACTTAAAAGGCGTCAGTAGATTGTTATGGGATCGTGATGGATGCAGTAGTGTATCTAATATTTTTTTTCGTAGTGTACTCGACGTATTATGGAAAACGTAAACCATTTTTATTTTTTTTCAAGATCTATATACATAAAAAAATTTAGTTATTAAGTATTCATTGTAGGTGAAAAAAGTTTGCTATAATTGGAAAAAAATTAGTTTAATGATTGTATTATAATTATAATTTTTGAAAATTATTGATGTATGGATTATAATAAAATAATTTGAAAATATAGAATAGAATTAACTTGAAAATATATTAGACATTTTGGATGAATGGCATTTAAATTGAATTTTACAAAATAATATTGTTAGTTAAAAATAACTACGAGAATGATACTTACACATTTATTTTTCAAGAATTTTTTTTTTTTTTTTTTTGATTTAAGCAACAAATTTTTATGTTATCTCTGAAAAATATCTTAAACAAAATGCAGAAAATTGAAAATAAAAATTTTTCTATTGCTCATGAACGAGTCGAATTTAGTTTGAGGTCAAAGATTAAGGATTTGCCATTTTATAATTTAAAAAAATATAATGACATTTTGTTATTAAAAAAAAGTTTGTGTATTTTATAATTTATATGACTCATTTCATTGATTCATTATACATATAAACTAACTAAATACTTTCGAAGGAAAATGGCTGCTTCACATTACTTAGAATCTAAAATGAGTACATACATTGCTTTAGTGGATATTTTTAAAAACTTTAGACAATAAACTTTTAAGTCATGAAAAGTGAGTTAAATTATATTTTTAGTACAAAACAAACAATAAAGAAGAACAATCTTTTCACTTAAGTTTTTATTAAGTTTAACTTTGTAAAATGAACGTAGCTGATATAAAAAAAATCTTAAATGAAATATTTCGTTACTTAGTTTATATAAATATTATTTAATATAATACACTATATTTTAGTAAACATGTTTACGTACTTATTTTGATTTATGGAAGATCTTAAAAACTTTAAGTTTTATTTACTTCAGTAAGAAATTTCTCAAAATTTTAATAAAGGGTTTATGACCCTTTATCTAAAAAATATTGTTATTAATAGTGCATATAACATAATATATCATGTACCTATGTATATTGTATATAAATATATTATTATTATTATCATAATAATTATACGTTTTATTTATGCAGTAATTCAAATTCTAAACGTAGGAAAAAAATGTCTACTGGTTCTTTAACACTACATTTTTATGTTGTAGTTTAGTTATTCTTATCATAGTTCGACACAGTTAACACTCACCCATTACACGATGTGTGAAGGATGTTAATTATTCATATTTAGAAAATTGATTAAATATTTTATTTAACATTATAGATTTTTAAATTAATATTTTTTGGGCAATAAAAAGTTTGACAAATCAAATGTTCGTTTCATTTTAAACGTATAACGTTTCGAGTTTTTGCGAAAAAAAACAATTTTAAAAATGTATCAAAAAAAATTATAAATTTATTTTAACTTTGAAATTTTAAAAATAAATGAATTTGTTGTATTTAAAATAATGAAGTATTACAATGATATAGTGTGTTAAGATAAGTAAAATAAATACTAGTGTTTAGAGAAAAATAATTTAAAACAAGCTATGATGACTAATGGTTACATTTTCATTTTTTTTACAGTTAAATTTGTTTATTTTTTGCTCCAATTTTAAATTAGGTACCATTACATAATTTCATCATATTTTACTTTTTGGTATGAGTATTCGTTTAGTTGAAACTAAATTTCATAAGATATATTTATCTTTCTAACATAATATCAGGATTAAAGTTGTATTTAACCGTACAAAGTTAATTAAATTATGTAAGTGCAATGTGAATCAAAGAAATGTACTGGTTGATGTTTTAAAAAGTTGTTTTAAATATAATGATACATTAAACTTGTTCAAATTTTAGACTAACTATGACTTTTACATAATAATTGTAATGAGAACTTTTGGGATCAAACTTATCAAAATGTTGGCATATATTTTTAGGGAATCCATCGCTTATATCTTTATAAATCATTTTACTTTACATTTCATAGTTACCTATTTGTTGATAAAAAATTTGAGTGATTTCATTTTACTATAATAATAATTAATAACAGCCTTGACTCATTTTTTCAATGTATAGTATAATTATTATTTATTATTATGTTTTTCTTTTTATTATTTGAAAGTCTAATTGAATTATAGGATATTCACATTGTGGTGCCAGGGTATGTATATACGATGAAAAATACATTATGAGTATCGTGAAAGCACATTAATTATACATTTATCAAAGTTTAAACTGATTATAATATAAGGCGCCTTTTCCAAAATATTTGCATAATAAATATGAGAGTAACTATACTTTGAAAATTAAACCTGCTTTGTATCTATATTATATTATAAACATAAAAGAAAAACAGAATACATGGATCTTTTAAAAAAAAATACAACTACATTATACCTATCAAGTACTTAATAATTATAAAAATATTAATATATTTTCTTATTTGATTAGGTACGGTTTGTATAAATATATAAAATATAAAATAAAAAAAAAATGTTTATTATTTTTATTTATGTTAGGGCCTTGATTTACGCTGGCTTCTATAAGTCGCTATTCAGTGTCGCGTTCGCGTACCTACGGATGTATAAAACGCATTTGATCAGACGTGAGTTTTATTTTTTAGCTTAGGTATACTGAACGATTCAGTGCATTTTTTAAGCTAGTAAACTGGGCGACACATGTGTCGCCCAGTGAAGATATTTTGTCACCTAGTGGACTGTATTTTTAAGGACTGGGTGACATACAATTTATAACAGAAGAATTTTTATTCTAGGTAAAAAAAAATAATTAGTATACTGATAACAGTACATTTTGTAGGTAGGTGGATAATAATGGTCATAATATTATCGATATTAAATACAAAATGCATTTATTATTGTAGACTGTAGAATATGAGAAAATTAATTATAATAACATTTATTAGAATAAGCCTAAAATTCCAATATGTATAAAAATAGCCACCGATAACGACTCACGGACGCCCGCGACGCGCAACGGTTCACGGTATTGTCAATAATATTAGTTGATATATAGTAGGTATATATAGTTGATAGTTATTCAACATTTGTCTTGCACTGTGACGACTGACGACGTCCGTAAACCGTGGCTGCGTGGCAATAATAATAGTTTTTATCAACACATCAAGACATGCGATAACTGGTAAGTACTAAGTGCCTTAATAACTAGTAGAGATTTAATAAAATAAAATAGTAAATTGGATAATTTTGATTGCCTAGGGCTTCGACCCTAGACATTTTAACTATAATATGTATAATACATTATACATATTGAAAATAATAGAACATTTAAATTATGATTTTATGTAAAGATAGCCATCTGGTTTTTTTCTAAACATTCAATTATTCTTTGTAGTACAGCCCCATTAAATACCGAATAAAATGTACAGCGATGTGTTATGGGTCATAGGAAAATCTCTTTTATTTAAATTTTAAGTTGACCAGTAGTACGCGACGGCGGACACGACGCAACTAACTTTTGACTTCGTCGGCAGTCGGTTTATCACTTTATATTATTTTATTAATAAACATAATATTGACTAATTAGTTAATAGATGTAGCCATGTAGGTATACATTTTTGTAAAATTAACATCGTCGGTGTGTCGAAAAATCGTTCAATGTATTAATGTATGAGACCCGTATATTTAATTTATGATGACTATAAATAAACTTGGTCGATTATATCGACGCGTTAAGGTCCGCGCACACTGCCGCGGTGGCGGTGGCGGTGGCGGTGGCGGTAAAATAGATCCCATGTAAAGCATAGTCGGCGCGCACACTGCAACGCGGTGGCGGTGGCGGTAAGAATATCGCAGCGCGGTGAAACCAAATATCGCGTCCGGACCTATTTTCACCGCCACCGCGACGCGGTAAATCTAAGATAAGATAAGAATCAACACTGCTTATAGTATATACAATGTATATATTATATATGTTGATAGTATTCTACAGTATTATATATATATAATATGCTCATGTAGTTACTGTTGTAGCGTGTCTAGGGGAGGGGTGTTCAACCCTCCAGAAATTTTATATATATATGCCAAAATTATTAAATAAATATATTATGAAAATTTCTACGCACACTCCTGGTTACTGTAGTTACTACTTGCTACTAGTACTACTATATTTACAAGGTTTCAAAAATTATTTTAAATTGTCATTTTAGTTGTTAATGTATGTTAACTATAATTTATCTAGAATATATTACGTTAGATTAAATGTTACAATATTATAATTTTTCATATTCATTTGATATTATATTTTTTTATTTTATAATCTAAATATTTTTAATTTTACACTGTGTGTTTTATTATATTAGACTATTTCTTCTAAATACTTAGTTTATTTGGGTGTAACCGTGTTTATATCAAAATCATAAATATATTGAAACATTTTCAGATAATATTTGAAATATCAAATATGTGATAGGTATAATTTTATATGTATAATAATTATGACTGTGGCATAGGTAGTTTATTTTTTCCCGGGAATTTAATTTTAGAGACCAATCAACAATAATATAAGCTATGTTGTGTGATTTGTAATAAACGATTATTGAATAGAAATACTTCAACAGCTACAAATGTTCATTGAAAATAATACAAAAGGCCACATAATATTACCTAGATCCTATAGGCATACGTACATAAAACGTTTCTATTACAAATTGTGAAACTTAGTCCATATCATATTAGATAAATTATTCTAATTTAATGAATATTTAATTAATCAACTTTCATTAGGTATATTTATTTATATATGTGTATTATGTTATTATTTATTGTGTATTATTTATTTATATATGTGTATTATATTTATATATGTTATATATGTGTACATGAAAATCTTTGCAAATTATGCAGTGTGCGTGTGCCCGTGTGCGTGGACAGTGATAGTCACCGTCACCGCCACCGCCACCGCCGCAGTGTGCGCGGGCTAGCGATATCCGTTATCGCCACCGCTACCGCCACCGCCACCGCCACCGCGGCAGTGTGCGCGGACCTTAAAGGTTACCCAAATACATCTCAAACATTTTATGACGTAGCCACGTAGGTAACGTCGACCGAAAACAAACTTTTTTTCTCTTTGCATGCGCGAATCGCCGCATAATTATTACATACCAATACATTCAATGTTCATTTATGATACGATATATTTTTATAATAGAAAATCATAATTTAAATAGTTTAAATTATTCTTAATTATTATTATTTAGTGTAGGTGTAGTATAATACAATTACATGTTATAAGCAATTTTCAGTTTTTGATTCTTTAATTATTACATTTTAGCTTAATTCAAATTCAAAACACTATGGCTAAACGCATTACAGATTTTTTTGGAGTATCCTCAAAAAAACAAAAACCATCTAATCCTGAATCTCATATTTTACCTCAAAATGTACCTGCCGAAGCTTCCAGTTCTAGTACTTCTTTTACTATAAATCAAGTAGAAGGTATAATCGATTGTCCTTCATCGAGTTCATCGTCTTCATTTTCTACAGTTGAGGTTCCACTTCATGTTTCAAATTCGAACAGCGTTAATTCAGAATGGTACAAAGGGTCCAAGTTAGATGCTAATTGGTTAATTCAAACATTCGAATTTTTGAAAAAAGTAAAATTAGGAAAACGATCAGGTATTCAATGTATTTTATGTTTTAATCAAATTTCACAAGCCAAAAAGTTGTCTCGTAACGGACAAATTCCAATAGCCGACGGGGTTAGATGTGATGGAAAAAAAGAACTCATGAGAATCATAGACCATTTAAATAGTGACGCTCATAACGCTGCATGTTGTGCAGAAAAAACTCAGATACTTTGGATATCACAATCCGATAAACATCCTTGGTTAAAACTTTTAAAATCTCATGAGTCGGAAGTTGTTACCAATTTAATTGAGTTAGCTATTGATGTTCATAACGACAGTAGAATAATGACCTTATCTGCGAATTCCTGGCCATCTAGGTCACTCTCTAAAATACATTCCGACGCTCAAATTTCAACTTATCGTGAACATGGTTTAGACTCAAATTTTGTTAGTTTTAATCCTTCTGATGCTGCCTTACATTATAAAGATCCAAATATCTATCGCGAAATGTTAGATATAATTGCGGAAATTGTTATGGAATCTGTATCAGAAGAGTTGAAAAAGTCTACTTGTTTCTCAATTCAAATCGATGGATCAGTTGATAAATATTCAGTAGACAATAAGTTTATCACCGCTCGCTATTTAGACGAAACAAATGCTATCAAAAATGTTTTCTTAGGTGAAAGCCATTCAAGCAAACGTGGTGCAGAAGGGTTACTGGATTGTATTTTAAGTACTTTGAAAAAACTTGGTTTAGAAGACATAGCCAAAGAAAAGTTAACTGGCTTAACAACTGACGGAGAAAGTGCCAATACTGGAAAAAAGAGTGGTCTTTGGGTTAGGTTGAGAGAATACTTAAAAAGGGATATACTATGTATTTGGTGTGTAACACATAGGTGTGATTTAGCATTTTCTGATATAGAATCAATGGTTACAGAGGTTAAACATTGGAAAATAAATTTAAAATCTGTCGCTACATTTTATAGAGGTTCAGCAATTCGTACCGATGAACTCAAGGCGATTTCGAGAAATGAAAATGTAATGTTCTACAGATTTCCGCAACATTTTGAAGTTCGTTTTGTAGAACATCTAATTTTATTGTGCGAATCTGTTTGGAAAAATATGCCATCTATAAGAAAACATTGGAATAATATAGTGACAGCTGATACTGAGACTAGTAATAGAAAAGAGAAAGCAATAGTTAGAGGATTTTTAAAAGTATGGAAAGAAGACGGAGATCAACTATTTTATACGGCATTAATGATGGACTTACTTCGCATTTTTGAAAGATTTCAAAAGGATGGTCAAAAGTCAATGGTTACATTATGTGACATTGAGACGTCTAAAAACATAGTCATTTCATCTTTAGAGCTGATGGAGACTGATTATTATCCTGGAGGTAGGGAGGAAGAACTAAATAAATTGTTAGATGATCAAATATCAGATAACAGCGATGAAATAAACGATGTTAATATTAATAATAAGAAACATAGAAAAATTCAGAATTTATATGTTTCTACGAAGCGCTGTGTGACCAGCGTTAGAACGGAAATAGTGAAAAGCGCAAAGGAATTTTTAAGTAATAGACTTGCCGATGATCAATCAAGTATTATACTTCGATTACGAACTTTTTTAAACGCGCGATCGCCTCAAGATACAATCAAAGCGGTAAGATGTGACATTGAAGGTATTTTCGGTAATGATAATGTAACAACTTTTTGTGACGAAGTTCTTGGTTTATATGCAACAGATAAACTTCCGTGTCCTATTAACATTACAGACCCAACAGGGAAATTGTATTATTATTTAAAAATAAGCAGCTCTACGACATTTTTTGCAAAAGTGGTACAAGCATATGCCACAATAACTCCACATAGTTGTGGACCAGAACGTGCTGTATCCTGCCACACTATATTAAAAACAAATAAACAGTCTTGCTATTCAAGGGATGCAATTAATAGTAGGATGTATATTGCTCTAAACAGCACTGGAACAGCGAATTTCGATCCTAGACCAGCAGTGGCTAAGTTTCTAAGAACAAAAGAACGACGTTACAATCTTCCAGACAAAGAAACATATAAAAATCGTTCGTTCATAAAAAAGTTTTTTGAAAAATAGTATATAATATTTTTAAGTCCAAGCATAATTTGGTAATATTTTTTCAATTTTTAGAATAAACAAGTGATCATATTATAAAAATATTAGATTAAATAAGTTAATATATATTTGATCTTTTTTAAAATTACATTTTCTTTTAAATAAATTATGACTTTTTAAAAACTTTTACCTACCTACCATTTACTTCTAGCATTAAGATTTATTTTTAATAATTATGAGGGGTGAACATGAAATTATTACCTACTATAATAGCTATAATTGACTATCTATTTTGAGAAAATATTTTATGTCGCCCAGTAAAAATTCCTTAAAAAATGCACTGGAACGATTGGCCTCCAAGAGTTACATAAACTATAAAGTATAGTATTACATTTCATCATGGAAATATCCACGATATTATAAATTATAATATCCACGAATATAATAATATTATATGTAAACATAGACTTAAATCAAAAGACATTTTAATACATTTCCTTTTTCCATACGTTGTCTGCTTGAGAGTATCATACAAAGTGTATATCCGTGTTTTTTTAGTTTAAAGTTAGGGGCATAAGGTAGACTGCTGTAAGGAATAGCTATCATGAATACTACTGGTGTAAAACAATAAAATCAAACTCAACGTGCCTGCGTACCTACATATTATAACATGTCAAATCGCACTCTTAGAAATTAATATGTTCATTGCTTTACAACTCAAATGCTTGTTTCCATACAAAACAAACCAATTGAAACTTAAACCATGACATGAAAACACAGATCATTGTTGCCGTAATTCGACACGTCATTTTTATTGTACATGAAACAAAATGCTGAAGAAGTTTTTATCAGAATTAGCCCTGAAATAATTTGCTCCATGACAACGTACCGCGTCATTTATGTAAGATTGTTTCGATGATAACATTTGTTCGCAAAATAACTTATAAAACAATATGTTTAGAATGCGATTTGTTTAGAAGAAAACGGTCGGATATGAGCGTATAGCGTCTATACGATGTATTATTATTATAACTTTTAGATTCTGAGTAAAGCAAAGAATCTATTGGTTTAATAATGATGTTTATTACATTTTATTTATTTTGTTGTTGTTGGGAACCACTTTTTTGGGTCATAGTTTTCTTCTAAAAGTTAAGTTCAGTAATTCTATACATCAGAAATTTACTCTAGAAATGGTTCTTTGAAGAGGTCGTTTTTCTCTATTCTCAAAAGTTTTGCTTACAGTAAGAAAAAACTGCTAAAAAGTAAAGTGAAAGCGATAAATTGTGCTGTAAATGAAGTATTCATCAAATCGACTTTTGTTAATTAGTCATTACTCCAAAAGCTACGTTGTAAGAAACTTGAAATTCCCACAGAATATTAAAAATAACCTTATACTGACAAAAGTTTTTAAAAGTGTTGACTACTTCTAAGTAAAACATAGAGTTTTGAAAGCACTTTATTTTTAAATGTTTTTAATGATAATACTATTTACTGTAATAGCAATAAAATAGGTATAGAAACACAATATTACTGTCAATTTTTTCACAAATTTAAAAAAATCGTAAAAAATTAACGAATAAACTTTTATTAAAAATTTAAGCATCATGATTTTTTTGAAAATTCGTTTCATAAAATGGTTATTTTGAATTTCTACCAAACGGTATGGTTAAACAAAAATGTTTAAATTTGAATTCTGAAAATAAAAAAAATCTTGAAATTTCAATTTTGTTGTATTACATGTCTCAAGTATTAATTGAAAAAACTTTAAAAACATGAAAAAAAAGTTAATGCATTTTTCAAATAGATATGACTCACCCTGTATATTTTATATATATATATATATATTATATGTGTATATAAAACTAACCTTGAAGATTAGTTTATGTTCATTCTAACGAGTACGAGTATATATTTGATCAATAAAATAACTTAAAAATGTGATATGAATTGTTATTCTAAAATTAGAGTATCAACACTTAAAAGTTTATATTTTTCTCCTAATATTGTAAAAAGATCTTTTTATTTTAACATCTTTAGTTTAATCCCCAGATAAACGCATTGGTCCGATCAAAATAATATTGTCTCTTAGCAATGTTCCGCAAGATATATATTATATTTATGTCATCAATTTAACTATCAAACGTAATATACACCGACTAAAATATTAAATGTTGTTAACGAACAGTAGATGGTTTGAATCATGACAGTTTTGGGTGTTTTCATCAGTCGATCTCGGAGGGTTTATACACCGAAACCGCCCCTTTGGGTACGCCGTCGGTGTGGCGGTGGGACCGTTGTGGGGAGCTGACGATAGGACTCGCACTGCGACGACGACTTTTCGGACGACGAGAACGCGACGAAATAAAATATTATATAATATTATTATTATATATTATCGTAACGCACAATCGTCGTGTCGGTCGGCCCGGTGAGCGGCGCCCGCACGCCGATGATCTCGCCGTCCTCCGGGGCCGATCGCGCGCGTGGCGGCGGTGACGAGCGAACGCGCCGTCGCCGCATGGGGCCCTGGTACGCGACCGGTCGACTTAGCCCACTGTCTAAACCGCGGTCGCCGGTTAATCGGGTCGAGTCTACGTTCGCCGCGGCCGCTGGTCGGACGCGCGCCCGCGGACGGATTAACTTAACCGGCGACCGCGGTCGACACGGAGTGTACGGTCAAATTGACCGATGTCTAACAGGGTCCCATGCGCGGCGTCGCGTCGCGTCACGGCCGTCGTCGTCGTCGTCGTCGCCCTCCGTTCGGCAGGAAACGATCAACGACGGACGACAATGTTTCGAACCACGAACCTCCGACGACGGCGGTATTTCGAGCGGAACGAACGTTTCGCACGACGACGGCGACGAATCGTTTGTATGCATTAATATAATTATTTTATTTTTCCGTCGGCGCTCTTTCGGCCGGTATACTTGGGCTTAAAGTGTTCAGCTCCTCTTCGCCATAGTTCGGAAATTTGGTCTCTAGTCGGTGTTCAGACAGATGGCATTACTTTCAAAAGTTTTCCTGTGTAGGAGGAAGAACTACCGAAAAATCAAAAAGAAGATTTTCATTTAATCGATTTTTCTGTCATTCAGTCACGACTCCAAAAGCTGTGTTGCTAGGAACTTAAAACTTTCTCCATAATTACATCTACAATACTCGTTGACAAACTTTTCAATATTTTTATGAAAATACAACCACTCTCGAGAAAAGTTTAGTGTTTTTTTTTAAATAGCTACGTCGTTAATAATCGTTTTTGTGTATTATACATCACTAGCTGAATGTAAAAAAACTAATTTGAACTGTTAAAATTTATAAATTATTTATGCCATATATAAAATTCAAAATGATGTTTTGTTCACCAACCGTTAGAACATTTTTCATCGTGATTAAAACACAAATCATCACCTATTTAATCGTATTTTTTCTAAAATAGGATCATAAGAAATATTGGTCGAGATAAAATAATGTATATAAGTATATAACTATGAAGCAAGAAAGTTCAAATATGTTAATGTCAATAACTATGAAACATATGTTTTTTATTTTCATTCCTCAGATTTTTTTTTCCTAACACCTCTCAAACAAGAATATAAAAAATATTTTACTTTTTATAAATCTTTGCAGGCCTCGATTGGAAGTATTCAAATATTTTACTCAAAATTTATTTTATTCGAAAAGGGTTTATAAGTAATAAATGACATGTATTGTCAGTGATTACTACATAGTACTACATAGTTTATGGAATTACGAATTTTAATACATTCTAGAAATACTGAAGTATATATTTACCATAACATTAAAAGTTCTAGATATTTTTGCTCCAATTATTTATTGACTTTTGAAGCTATGCTTCTTTACGCGGGTTCTGTTGAAGGTATGCTTTTTTCGCGGTTTCGCTGGGGCCCGCCGTGTAAAATCGAAGATGTCCAAAAACGTTCCGTTCCATTGCGTTCCGTTACCGCAATGATGGTGCGGTGTCAACTGTACAGTAGTATGAATACGCGTGTACCGGGTTCGAATCCTCAAACCATAATATAATTTTTTGCACTTTTTTCCTAAATTTTTTCTGAATTTACGTCAATATGGATCATTTCCTTTATACGTCAACTTATAAAATCTGTTTTGAAGCTATGCTTCTTTACGCGGGTTCGGCGGGAAGGGGCCCGCCGGGTAAAAATGGAAGATGTCCAATAATATAACATAACATGATATAACGTTACCGCAATAGCGACTAGCTATAGTGACTGTTGAGAGTGCTACGGCCGCAGGCTGCGGCAGCAGCGCATTGTTAAATAGCCAATAATACTTGTCCACGGTTAAATTTGAAGAATTCTATAAATAGAATAGTTTAATGTGCTGTAGGTTGTTGGTACTTGGTACATTACTATATCGATAACCGATAATTACGCGCGTGCAGTGCTCGTTACAGTTATTACTTAATACTTATCAATCGTTCTACTACAATCGAGTACTATATAGAATACTAGACTACAAAATATTTCGTATTTTCATTAGAGTATTAGACACGTTCGAGTTGTTCGATGCAGTACCTAATACCTATAGTAATAATAATATATTCCCATAACGCTTACAGAATTAATTATGAACGGTATTTTGTATTTTTTATTATTTTATATTATTATCCTTACATTTTAAAATCATTATTTGTTTGTTTTTATTCTTTATATTTTCTTCATATTGTTTCCATTTTATTTTGACGAACTTCAATTAAAAACTTTTACGTAAGAGGTTCTTTTTTTTATTAAGCTGTTAGGTAGGGAGTTGAAGCATAGCTTCTGTCGGCAGTCCCACAACTGCCTGTTTTATTTTATAAATTAGTACAACAGATTTTTAAAGTCCATTAATTATTTTCTTTTATTCTACGTTATTCTTTCTACGTTTATTCTTGTTATATTTTAAACGTAAATAACATTATGTGGTTAATTGCCTTCTTTAGACTTACATAACTCAAAAAATATAATTATAACGGTATAGTGGAAATGAAGCCGAAAAAAAATTATAGTAAATAAAAAAACGTCTAAAATGTTTTTGAAAATAAAGATAAAATAAATAATTTAATTTTTAATTTTCAAAGAACGAAAATTATAAATCGATGAAATGATGAAATATTCAAATGCAAGAAAAATATGAGTGTTTGACGTGTTTGTGTGGCTAATCGGTTGTTGTGTGACATAAAAATAAATTTGAGCATTGTTTTACTTAAAACCTAATGATTGAGTGTTCTTACAGAATAAAACTAAAAATAAGTAAATTATGTTTTTAAATATTGTTAGTATATTAATATTGAGGCAAGCCAAATTTTTTGTCACATTACAGATATAGGTTAAAAATAGGGGTCTCGTTTGAAAACGTGAAGTAATATGTACGTGAACACGGAGTCCGTGTACACGTGAATGAAAAATTTACAATCACGTATATTTAATACACGTGAATTTACTGTCCGTGTTCACGTGAATTAGTGTTATTCACGTATTCACGTGAATTAGTGTAATTCACGTATTCACGAATTCACGAATAGATCGTACGGCCATCCCTATATATACGCAGGGCCGGATTTAGTGGACTGGAGGCCTCGGGGCATCAAAGAAGTGGGGGCCCCCTGTTTTTTAATAATAATTTTTTTCAAAGTTTAAATTATTTTTCTTTTATTAGTATTTAACAAACAGATATATAATTATAATCGGAAACGAGAAATTAAATTTCAGTGTTAAAAAACGGAACCTTTCTAGCTTTTTTTCGCCGAAAAGTCGTTGATAAGTTCGCTGAAATCCAGTTCCCGAAATAAATCGCTTCCGATGCTCAGGAAAGAAAGTTTTGATGGACGGTTTTGTCCCATCGTGGTTCGAAGCCAATTTTTATAATCTTCATTTTTGAAAATGAGCGTTCGGATTGACTGATAAACAAACATGCTGGTGACATCGAATTTCACGGAATTACCCATCGGCACTCAGTGTTAAATTTATTTTTATCCTATTGGCCACTTTCGACAGGACGGCGCGGCGGGGTGACAGTGTATTTGTAATTTGAATGATTCTTTTTCCAAAGTCACTATTGTGGAGGCCCCTCTTTTGTGGAGGCCCCTGGACTGTCGCCCCGATTGCCCTCCCCTAAATCCGGCCCTGTATATACGGTGTGTTCAATAGGTACAAGTGGACTGTATACTTTAAGTTTATTCAGAAAACTGATATACATATAATTTACAAGAAAGGCGGTATTATAGTTGTATTAGATCGACAACGATGTCGAAAAGGGATTGAAATATCGATATTAAAGCGGTTAGCTGCCCATAAATGTCTTTGCATATCGCAACCAAACTTTGATGATTAGTGGTCATCACAATAAGAACATAAAATACGTTTATCTTCTTAACACAGTGACTGGCCTTAGTGTACAGCGATTGTCAATTGAATTAACTGATTATTATTTACTTTTATTATAAGTTGGGTACCTACTACCTATCACCGATTTATTGTTTGTTTTGACAATATATTTATATTCTCGTATACCGGTTTAACACTCTTGATATAGTACGTCGTAAATGTTATCAATAATTGAAACATTCGATTAGCAATAGTAATTTTACCAAGTATAAGCACAGTTGAGTTTGTTCCAACTTGAAGAATATTCTTAAATAAAAATATATTGACATTAATAAATATAAAATATTTATATTTATATAATTATTTTATATAAATATAAAATAACTAAATATAGTGATAAATCTAATTATTATGTATAAAAATGAAGGAGTAAGTATTAAAACTTTAAAACACGTGAATACGTGAATACGTGAATACGTGAATACATAAATACACGTGTACACGTGAATTAATTACACGTGTATACGGATTTTTTAAATACACGGTTTAATAATTTCGAATATTAATTTCACGTGAATACGTGAAAACGTGTACACGTGAAATAACGAGCACTAGACTTAAAAATGACTGAACGATTTTGAAAATGCACTAAAAACTACAAAAAATGTCCCAAAACGAAATTGATTGATATTTATATAATTGAAACTTATTTACAGATTATAAAGCATTCTGCATCGGGTTGAAAATTTCAAAAACAAATGTACAAATGCAATAAAATTTGAATTATTATTTATATATTATAGTAATTGTCACGCTCCCTAATTGTATATTTAATTTTTCCCCTTCCTGGAATAAATTTTGAAATTATTTTTAATAATATTTATTGCTGTATATTTATTCATTAACTTGTTTATTCTATTCATAATTTAGTCTTTATACCACATACGATATTATAGAAGAACTAACCCCGTTGAATTAAACATAAATAAATAAATAAATTCTGTGGGCACGCATATCCATTTTTATTCTAAATATAAATTAATGATCTAAACATTATAATTTTTTAAAGTTCTATAGTTTTTATTCTATCCATAATTTTTCTGGTTGAATTTTGACAAAATTGGAGAGTTGACTTGTGTGAAGTTAGCTTCCTGCCCAGTTGATTTTGGTTATTACTTCGTTCTGCCAGGCTAGTAGATATAAAAGGGGGGTTCTGGAACCACCTCCACCTCTCGCACCTCTCGCCGCCGCCGCCGCACACCGCCGCCACCGCCGCCGCCGCCACCGCCACCTCCACCTCTCGCACCTCTCGCCGCACACCGCACACCACCTCCGCCGCCGCACACCGCACACCACCGCACAACCGCCCCGCCGCCGCCGAACCACCCCCACCCCCACCACTCACACACCGCCGCCGCCGTACCACCCGCCGCCCGAATCCTGATCGTCAACGTTGCCGACATGTTTTTCACCCCCCTCCACTACTTGTTAGGTTATCAACTGAATGTATCATCTATATGTTATCATATACCAGCAAGATACTCGGTTACGTTATCACTTATACGTTATCACATACCAGCGATTACGTTATCGCATACCAACGATTACCAGGTTTCGCTATGACTTAAATGCAATCACTTATTTGTTATCATGATAAGACATACGTTTGTAATTACTGATGTTCAAATAATAAATAAAAATTATATATCCAATATGGAATGTTATATAATATGGAAGTACTAACACTCGTACCCAATGCTCTAGGTTTTTCCTAGAATGTCATCCTTATTGTTATAAATATCTATTTTTAATGATTGATATAATACTGCACATTCTTAACCGTCATACCTTCATTGTTCAAATATACAGAAATTATTGTGGAAGTACTAACGCTCGTACCCAATGCTATAGGTTTTTCCTAGAATGTCACCCTTATTGTTATAAATATCTATTTTTAATGATTGATATAATACTGCACATTCTTAACCGTCATACCTTCATTGTTCAAATATACAGAAATTATTGAATACACTACTATTTTAGTCTTTTGTAAATCGTTTTACGGTCATTTCTTTTGTATATATATATATATATATATATATATATATACACATGTACAACAGTCTCATATATGTGTTTAGACCCATGACTCACAATTTCCAAGAATTATTATGAAAATATGGGAGGACCTTTGAAAACCATAGCTAGTGTCTTATTTACAACTTAATACAGTTTAGTGTGTCTTTAGTCCTCTACCGTACACATTATCTCTCCGCGCTCAACACGTCTTCAAGTCGTTTACCGTCCGTATATCGATTCTCCTCGTTTTAATAAAAACAAGAACGTTCTCGTTTTTATTTTTCGTACATACTTTTACACGTTTTCTTAAAAAATGTTCAAGTGTGATAAATGTGTTAAGAGTTTCGCTCGTAAGGATGCCCTCACTAGGCATCGTAAGACGCATGATGTTACTCAAACTCGCCATACATGTGACGTATGCATGAAAACATTCGGAAGGAAAGACAATCTCACCAGACACAGGAAAGCTGCTCATGGTATGTATTTATTTATTCTTTCAATAGTTATTAATCGGATATTTTTAAAACGTTTAATAATTTATAATTATTTCAGTTAACATTGATCATGCACCAGTACGGCGTAATGACATTGAAATAGCTCCTCAAATTATTGTGCCCGACATCCAAGCCGGTCCATCGAACAACCATTCAAATAATTTATGGGGTGATGACGACGATGATGAAATGTATTTATTTGCTGTGGAGAGTGCTGAACATGCTGGCTTTTGTGATAAAGAAGGTAAGATTTTAGAATAATAATTCACACTACAATTTTAATAGCATAGTTATTATTTCTTTTTCCAAGTAAATTTATTATGAATTAATTTTACTGAATAAAATCCTCATTTCGGTTTTCATATTTTTCGTTAAATAAGTCTTAATTTTCGATATTTTTTCCAAGTAGTTTTACTGGATAAATTCCTAATTTCGGTTTTCGTATTTTCTGTTTAATAGGTCCTTCGCGTAAACGTAATAACGAAAATTCAACATCTAATAGAAGACAAAAAAGAGCTCGTCTAAACTTGGTTGGTGATTCAGATTTTTTTGTTGAAGTAGGCACATCATTAAATAATACAGTGACTTGGTACTATAGAAAAAATACAGAGAACATTTTCAACTACCCCTCATTCCTCAAATCGATTAAAAATGAACTAATTTATATTTTAAAAAATTCAACACTACCCGTGAAATTTAATTTGAAATTAGAATCTACATACAACAAACCTAATATTGAAAATTCGACTGAAAACCGTGCGTTCAAGACCTCGGCTAGATCAATATTTGTGAGTAGTGATATCGGGGAAGTGATTGATGAAAAGTTCGCTACTATTTTATCCGAACAAGATGTGTATCAGGGAAAAGGTAGCGGTTTTTCCTTACAGAATATCGACGGATTACTGTTAGGTGTATATAAATATACATCCATGGGCGGCTCTTCATATATTGCTTTACCATCTAGCATTGAAAATAAAAAAGCTGTAATTAATCCCCAAAATAATGACGTTTACTGCTTAAAATGGGCTATTTTGGCTAAACACGTTGAAGGAGATAACAAACATCGGGTTGGAGACAACTACTTGCGACATGAAGACAAGTACAATTTCTCAGGTATTACATACCCAACTCCGCTACATGAAATTAAAATTTTTGAAAAAAATAACCTGGCTACATCTGTAAACGTGTATGGTGTTCAACAGGATAAAGATGGTCAAAAAGTAAAATATATTGTGTATCCACTTAAAGTCGTAGAAGAAGAAAAACCTGACCATTTCGACCTCCTTTTAATATCTGATGAAGAAAAATCACATTATACATTCATTTCAAATTTTTCTCGTCTTGTACGTTCGCAAAAAACAAATCATAAGGAGGCAGTTGTGTTTTGTAAAAGATGTTTCACCAGTTTTGATGAGAGAGAAAGAATTAAATTAAGTGGTCAGGCAGCACTGGACGAACATAAGTTGATTTGTGGACAACATAAACCTATTTTACCAAAGATGCCAGCAGAGGGAACAACTCTTGAATTCGAAGCATGGAGCAAAACACAGCGTCACCCATTTGTGATTTATGCAGATTTTGAAGCGTTGTTGGTAAAATGTAACGAAGAAAAAATGGGGAAGAGAACGACTGTTTTTCAAAAACATAAACCAATGAGCTATGGAATATACGTAAAGGCTGCCGATAACATACCTAAAGATCTACTTGAAGAATTTGATATACCTACAACTATAATAATATACAGAGGAGGTGAAACACGTGAAGAAGTTGCCAAACATTTTGGTGAAACTGCTGTTGAAATTTCAAGAAAAATAGAGAAACTGCTGAAAACAAATAAAAAAATAATTATGACAAACGAAGAAAAAGAGGCACATAAGATTTGTACAGAATGCAATTTGTGTAAGAAAAGAATCTCAACGCCTGTACAAGATCATTGTCACTTATCCGGTAAATTCAGACAGACATTGTGTAACAGATGTAACTTGTCGTTACAAGTACCAAATTTTGTACCTTGTTTCTTACACAACCTGAGTAATTATGACGCGCATTTCATTGTTACGGAGCTGGGATATGATGAAAAAAGTATAACAGTCATTCCAAACAGTGAAGAAAATTTTATTTCGTTTTCGAAATATATTTCAAACAAGTTCACAATCCGTTTCATCGACACGTTCCGCTTCATGGCCTCGAGTTTGTCTAAACTCGCTTCAAATTTAATTACGCCAGATTTAGAAAAATTTAGAGAAACAGCAAAACATTTCTCTAACGAAGATATGGTATTAGTAACGCGTAAGGGTGTTTATCCTTACGAATATACCGATAGTTGGGTGAAATTGGAAGAAACAGCATTACCAGCCAAACATCTATTTTATAGCACATTATTAGAAGAACATGTTTCGGATAAAGATTATAATCATGCTATGGAGATATGGAATCATTTTAACTGTCAAACACTTGGAGATTATAGTGATTTATATCTCAAAATCGACGTCTTACTCTTAGCAGATGTATTTGAGAACTTCAGAGACATTTGCCTATTAACATATAACCTAGACGCTGCTTTCTATTTCACTGCTCCCGGTCTGAGTTTTGATGCCTGTCTAAAGTATACAAATATACGACTTGAGCTGCTCACAGACTATGACATGCTGTTGATGTTTGAAAACGGTACTTTTTTAAAAATAAATAAATAAATAAAATAATAATAAATCTTATAATAAAAATAATATTATGTTTTAGGTATACGTGGAGGACTCACACAAGCGAGCATGCGGTATGGAAAGGCTAATAATGTTAAAACACCAGACTATGATTCAACAAAACCATCAACATGGATCATTTATCAAGGCCGTACGCAGTTCATGCACCAACGATCAAATAATACACTAATTTAATATACGGGCACACATTTCAAAAAATAAGTTTTGAAATGTGTTTTATACGTATTAAAGGATGACCCGGAGGCAGAACGGTAGTTATAGGTATGTGGTTTGCTGATTTACCTATCTATCTAATTATACGTGCATTTTTTATTCTAATGATACATCCCCAACGACGCGTTATTGTTGTCGAAACACATTTAAATTGTTGCCCATTTTCAAAATTCAATTATGTAAATAAATTTGGAAAAAATTTAATTAAATAAGTAGGTATATACGCCTATAATACCAGTGTACAGACACGCTGTCCAACGATGACCGTATGGAAATTGGAAACGTTTGAACACCACACTTGGTATACCAACATATACCAACATATATTCATATAAACGATGTATAATAAAAATAATAATAACATATATTAGGGTTAACCAGGGTTTCAACTGCCCAAGCGCCGAGATTAAAATTTGTTAAATGTAATGTTGATATAAGAGCATCCATGTATAAATGGTACATATGTATACATATGAGATAAATTTACAAAATTTTGGGTATTTTTGGGTAACTTCAAAATTTCAGTCATAAAGTAAAATGAGACGCATTCGACGCGGGGACACTACAAAATACTATAATCATAAATACCTATAAAGCTGTATATTGTTGGTGAAATTTTATGTTTATAGACACGCGTGAATACGTGATAACTTTCAAAAGATGAGTTCTTAAAATAAAATAAAATGTTTACAGTTTTTTTTTTTTTAGTACCACACATTTTTTTTCTCTAATGACGTTAAATTGTGGGCCGAGAGTTTGCATACTGCACGCACCCTTTGATCCTTCTTGGTTACGTCACCGACGACATTAGTGTAGATAAAATTCCTGGTGCATCGTGCATAGATACGTACCAGTCTGTACAGGTGCATATCGATTGCACCGTAAAACAACAGTATATTGTCGTTGTGAACACAAATTATCTTAAGCATTCGTACGTTAAAAATTAATATAAAACATTTGAGAAAACCTCGATGGACGTTTCTTATGATTCATTGTGTCCAATCGAATTTATATATTGCCATATTTTTGATAGTGATATATTTTGACGATTTAATAACAATTGCTATCGCTATTATATGACGCTAAAATATATACGTAGTTGTCCGCCAAGCGTTTTAGAAAGAAATCTATCCAAAAACATGATTCATTCTTTAAACGACAGGCGACACTCGGGCGGTAAACAGTCGCAGTCTAACTTAAAATATTATAATGACATCAACAGACTACACTGCGTACGATACAATCTGTAATTAAAGTGTCCCGGTTAGTAACTTTTTATCTCATCAATTTTCTTAAAACTTTTTTACACACAGTATAAAATAATATTTTTAAGGGAAAAACCAAAAACATTTTTTTTTCAAGCCTTTAGTTTTCTTATATGGCTATCTACCACTACTTTCAGTAAATTACATATGACAGAAGATATATTTTTATTTATTTTCTGAGGATTTTAATACGACAAATTTGCTTTTCAATTAATAGCTGAAGGTATGTAATTACGATTTATATGTAATCATTTAAAGTTTTGAGTGAAAACTAATAGTATATTTTTAAGGAGTGACTCTGCTTCTCCATTCTAGTACCCTAAATTTAAAATGTTGGTATCTCTTAAAATATTAGTTAAAAAGAAAAATTTTAGTACAAACATTTAAAAATATGGTTGATTTCAAAATATTTAGTCATAAATAGTGGTTGGCATTATATCGACTCAATACATAGAACCATGTATAAAATACATTTAAAAAAGATGCATAAACACTTCCTTATAATTAATAGCTTACAAAATTTAAAGATTAATTAGGTAATCGAGTATTTTTTCATTAAATTCATATTATCTCGATTATTTTAATTGGTATAGGTTTTAAATTGTAATACACTTATGAACTACCTATATAGTACTCGTACTATAATTTAATTTATTTAATGCATTCGTATGGTGTATTATAATTTATAATCTATGATGCGATTTAATCTACAACGATTTAATTTCCCGTCCAATAAGTTATTTTATTTTTATTATTTATTTAAATTTGTTTATGCCCGCGAGGGCAAAAGTACAGAAATATTAACTAAAAACTAGCTAACTCTGCTAACTAATGAACAATTTTTACACATTTTACACAATAATATTATAATTAATTTACAGCACGGATGCGTAATAAGTTGATATTATCAATAAAAAAATCAAAACTGCTTAGTTCATTGCAGAATCTAAGCATACGATGAAAATATCTTTAAAAAATAGCTATCTGGTGGTGGTAAGCTCCAATGACTATTTATAATATTTATTATGATTATTATCAAGCGTTGAATTGTTATTGCAAGTTTGTTGCTATAATAAATAATTTGTACGCGCATATGAAATAATGACTATTTTTATTCGCGAACATTTTTTATAAATGCTTGGTCAGAGACCGAATAAAAATCCACTCTCGTTTCGGATCGTGAGCGCATTAGGCTAAAACTATATAAATCGTATGAGTTTACATGATTTTATATCACGTGAGCTTCAGACAGTATACTATAATAATAGGTATTGTGCACAATACTTACTTGTGAATCAGACGAAAAGGAAATAAAACAATTTAAAAACGTTCGTGTAATATTAGTGGCACATTATAGGAGTAATGTTATAGATATTGTGTCATCCCTCCTTCCTCCCTTCTCCCTATTCCCACACAGCTACGCCAGGCGTAGCCTCCAGTATTATTTAACTGATACGTTTTACATGTTTACGGTAGTAAAGGTCACGAGGGGAGCTAAAGATTCGCCCGTCGATTATAAACATCACATCATCATTCATCAATCATCATCAAACTCAATAATAGTTACGTTCTATACAGACCGTTACCTATAAACATGATAATATCATTTATCAAACACCGTAATATAGTTGTATTCTTGTATTCATATACTCAAGTATTATGATTCAATATCTATTTCGTTATTTTAATTCATTCTACTCTGTACGACAGGAACAAAAGCGTTAGCTTGCATGAATGCGTGATGTTACGGACGGGTTGTTTTATAACCCCTGAAATATCCCCTAAAATACGCCCTTGGACTTACCCTAGTGTCTACGTACAAACAAGTATATCGTAAAACTTTTCCTCGTGTCCAGCGCAACCCGTTCTCGGACATATTATGGTAACAGTAGCGTGACGCTAGTAAGTTAACATGAGTAGGTACCGCAATACAAACACGAATTTCACGTAGAATAGTCGGCGTGTACAATAATAAAAACAAGAACACTTTACTGAAGTCCATCAATTCATTTAGGGAGTAAATATTTTAAATCATATTTCACAAAATAACTTTTTCACCGGAAAAACAGTAATGTTTACTTGGCAGTCAATACAGCTCCGACTAACAAGTTACAGAAGGTACTTATATATGTATTTACTATTGTTGTTAGACAACGTTATGCTATGTGAACTCGATTCGGGCGTTGTCGCTTGGTCGAGTTAAAATATTTCTTCATTTTTAATAAAATATTAAGTTCATTTCTAAAATGAATTATTACAAGCCGTAGAATATTTGAATTATCACTTGGCTCTGAAACAATATAAGTATTACACACAACATATTTCAGTGTTGCGTTTTTTTCTTTTCTGTACTTGGCAAGTTTTTAACTTAAAGTTTACAAAACGTTTATTTACTCTGAAACTCATATTTTTCGCTGCTACTTTATACCACTTATACCTATGGTTAGGCTCGTGTCAACGTCATCGCCAAATGCTAAGTGGTAGGAGCTGGAAGGCGTACGGTATCACTATTACAATGGTACACTACTACTCGGTTTTTTCGTCCAACCATAGTGGTTTATTGTGTACTATTTTTTATTTCCATTATAAATCAGGCCCTTAAAATCTGCTATAGCTGAGTCGGCATTTTTCGTATCGTTTTGACAATTTCAAGTATATCATCTGAAGGTATATGACTACTATTTCTGTTTATTACATCACGAACCGAATACAAGGCTGTCTGCCGCAGGTACGTAAATTGTTCAAAAATGAACATGGTTTAAACAGGATTGAGTGTTTCTTTGAACTTAACATACGCAGAGCACGGCCGTGGTGCTCTGTATAAGCCCATACATGTATTTATCAATAAATGAAAAAAAATAGTCCTCCGAATTACTCTAAAATGAAAAGGATAAATTGTCAGTTTTCGTACTTGATGTGTAAGTAATTATAAGTAATTTTTATAATTTGCAAGTTCGTTTAAAAAAATTTAAGACCAAAATTAACTTAGGAAGGCTAACTTCCCAATATACCCCCAACTTAATTCAATGTAAACCGGTCAAATTGTAAGTACAAGAACTCGATTCGTAAGTAATTCTAAGTGAATTTGTATCATTTGTAAGCCTGAGTAGATATAAAAGGGGGGTTCTGGAACCACCTCCACCTCTCGCACCTCTCGCCGCCGCCGCCGCACACCGCCGCCACCGCCGCCGCCGCCACCGCCACCTCCACCTCTCGCACCTCTCGCCGCACACCGCACACCACCTCCGCCGCCGCACACCGCACACCACCTCCGCCTCCGCCACCGCACACCGCCGCCGCCGAACCACCACCACCTCCACCACTCACACACCGCCGCCGCCGTACCACCCGCCGCCCGAATCCTGATCGTCAACGTTGCCGACATGTTTTTCACCCCCCTCCACTACTTGTTAGGTTATCAACTGAATGTATCATCTATATGTTATCATATACCAGCAAGATACTCGGTTACGTTATCACTTATACGTTATCACATACCAGCGATTACGTTATCGCATACCAACGATTACCAGGTTTCGCTATGACTTAAATGCAATCACTTATTTGTTATCATGATAAGACATACGTTTGTAATTACTGATGTTCAAATAATAAATAAAAATTATATATCCAATATGGAATGTTATATAATATGGAAGTACTAACACTCGTACCCAATGCTCTAGGTTTTTCCTAGAATGTCATCCTTATTGTTATAAATATCTATTTTTAATGATTGATATAATACTGCACATTCTTAACCGTCATACCTTCATTGTTCAAATATACAGAAATTATTGTGGAAGTACTAACGCTCGTACCCAATGCTATAGGTTTTTCCTAGAATGTCACCCTTATTGTTATAAATATCTATTTTTAATGATTGATATAATACTGCACATTCTTAACCGTCATACCTTCATTGTTCAAATATACAGAAATTATTGAATACACTACTATTTTAGTCTTTTGTAAATCGTTTTACGGTCATTTCTTTTGTATATATATATATATATATATATATATATATATATACACATGTACAACAGTCTCATATATGTGTTTAGACCCATGACTCACAATTTCCAAGAATTATTATGAAAATATGGGAGGACCTTTGAAAACCATAGCTAGTGTCTTATTTACAACTTAATACAGTTTAGTGTGTCTTTAGTCCTCTACCGTACACATTATCTCTCCGCGCTCAACACGTCTTCAAGTCGTTTACCGTCCGTATATCGATTCTCCTCGTTTTAATAAAAACAAGAACGTTCTCGTTTTTATTTTTCGTACATACTTTTACACGTTTTCTTAAAAAATGTTCAAGTGTGATAAATGTGTTAAGAGTTTCGCTCGTAAGGATGCCCTCACTAGGCATCGTAAGACGCATGATGTTACTCAAACTCGCCATACATGTGACGTATGCATGAAAACATTCGGAAGGAAAGACAATCTCACCAGACACAGGAAAGCTGCTCATGGTATGTATTTATTTATTCTTTCAATAGTTATTAATCGGATATTTTTAAAACGTTTAATAATTTATAATTATTTCAGTTAACATTGATCATGCACCAGTACGGCGTAATGACATTGAAATAGCTCCTCAAATTATTGTGCCCGACATCCAAGCCGGTCCATCGAACAACCATTCAAATAATTTATGGGGTGATGACGACGATGATGAAATGTATTTATTTGCTGTGGAGAGTGCTGAACATGCTGGCTTTTGTGATAAAGAAGGTAAGATTTTAGAATAATAATTCACACTACAATTTTAATAGCATAGTTATTATTTCTTTTTCCAAGTAAATTTATTATGAATTAATTTTACTGAATAAAATCCTCATTTCGGTTTTCATATTTTTCGTTAAATAAGTCTTAATTTTCGATATTTTTTCCAAGTAGTTTTACTGGATAAATTCCTAATTTCGGTTTTCGTATTTTCTGTTTAATAGGTCCTTCGCGTAAACGTAATAACGAAAATTCAACATCTAATAGAAGACAAAAAAGAGCTCGTCTAAACTTGGTTGGTGATTCAGATTTTTTTGTTGAAGTAGGCACATCATTAAATAATACAGTGACTTGGTACTATAGAAAAAATACAGAGAACATTTTCAACTACCCCTCATTCCTCAAATCGATTAAAAATGAACTAATTTATATTTTAAAAAATTCAACACTACCCGTGAAATTTAATTTGAAATTAGAATCTACATACAACAAACCTAATATTGAAAATTCGACTGAAAACCGTGCGTTCAAGACCTCGGCTAGATCAATATTTGTGAGTAGTGATATCGGGGAAGTGATTGATGAAAAGTTCGCTACTATTTTATCCGAACAAGATGTGTATCAGGGAAAAGGTAGCGGTTTTTCCTTACAGAATATCGACGGATTACTGTTAGGTGTATATAAATATACATCCATGGGCGGCTCTTCATATATTGCTTTACCATCTAGCATTGAAAATAAAAAAGCTGTAATTAATCCCCAAAATAATGACGTTTACTGCTTAAAATGGGCTATTTTGGCTAAACACGTTGAAGGAGATAACAAACATCGGGTTGGAGACAACTACTTGCGACATGAAGACAAGTACAATTTCTCAGGTATTACATACCCAACTCCGCTACATGAAATTAAAATTTTTGAAAAAAATAACCTGGCTACATCTGTAAACGTGTATGGTGTTCAACAGGATAAAGATGGTCAAAAAGTAAAATATATTGTGTATCCACTTAAAGTCGTAGAAGAAGAAAAACCTGACCATTTCGACCTCCTTTTAATATCTGATGAAGAAAAATCACATTATACATTCATTTCAAATTTTTCTCGTCTTGTACGTTCGCAAAAAACAAATCATAAGGAGGCAGTTGTGTTTTGTAAAAGATGTTTCACCAGTTTTGATGAGAGAGAAAGAATTAAATTAAGTGGTCAGGCAGCACTGGACGAACATAAGTTGATTTGTGGACAACATAAACCTATTTTACCAAAGATGCCAGCAGAGGGAACAACTCTTGAATTCGAAGCATGGAGCAAAACACAGCGTCACCCATTTGTGATTTATGCAGATTTTGAAGCGTTGTTGGTAAAATGTAACGAAGAAAAAATGGGGAAGAGAACGACTGTTTTTCAAAAACATAAACCAATGAGCTATGGAATATACGTAAAGGCTGCCGATAACATACCTAAAGATCTACTTGAAGAATTTGATATACCTACAACTATAATAATATACAGAGGAGGTGAAACACGTGAAGAAGTTGCCAAACATTTTGGTGAAACTGCTGTTGAAATTTCAAGAAAAATAGAGAAACTGCTGAAAACAAATAAAAAAATAATTATGACAAACGAAGAAAAAGAGGCACATAAGATTTGTACAGAATGCAATTTGTGTAAGAAAAGAATCTCAACGCCTGTACAAGATCATTGTCACTTATCCGGTAAATTCAGACAGACATTGTGTAACAGATGTAACTTGTCGTTACAAGTACCAAATTTTGTACCTTGTTTCTTACACAACCTGAGTAATTATGACGCGCATTTCATTGTTACGGAGCTGGGATATGATGAAAAAAGTATAACAGTCATTCCAAACAGTGAAGAAAATTTTATTTCGTTTTCGAAATATATTTCAAACAAGTTCACAATCCGTTTCATCGACACGTTCCGCTTCATGGCCTCGAGTTTGTCTAAACTCGCTTCAAATTTAATTACGCCAGATTTAGAAAAATTTAGAGAAACAGCAAAACATTTCTCTAACGAAGATATGGTATTAGTAACGCGTAAGGGTGTTTATCCTTACGAATATACCGATAGTTGGGTGAAATTGGAAGAAACAGCATTACCAGCCAAACATCTATTTTATAGCACATTATTAGAAGAACATGTTTCGGATAAAGATTATAATCATGCTATGGAGATATGGAATCATTTTAACTGTCAAACACTTGGAGATTATAGTGATTTATATCTCAAAATCGACGTCTTACTCTTAGCAGATGTATTTGAGAACTTCAGAGACATTTGCCTATTAACATATAACCTAGACGCTGCTTTCTATTTCACTGCTCCCGGTCTGAGTTTTGATGCCTGTCTAAAGTATACAAATATACGACTTGAGCTGCTCACAGACTATGACATGCTGTTGATGTTTGAAAACGGTACTTTTTTAAAAATAAATAAATAAATAAAATAATAATAAATCTTATAATAAAAATAATATTATGTTTTAGGTATACGTGGAGGACTCACACAAGCGAGCATGCGGTATGGAAAGGCTAATAATGTTAAAACACCAGACTATGATTCAACAAAACCATCAACATGGATCATTTATCAAGACTGTGAGTATATATATATATATATATATATATATATATATATATATATATATATATATATATATATAAATGCATATTTTTTTTTTTTTTTTTATTTTCAAAATTTGTACAATATTTAAACGTGGTCTTATTTATTAGTTTCTTTAACCGCTTTTCACTACAAACAAGCTCCATATTTATCCGTCTCCTCATTGATTCCATGGTCTTACCTAGAAATAAAAGGGTTATAGTTATAAATATATAATTATAAATTACAATTACTTACCAAATACACTATTGTTCATCAATTTATAAAAGTCCTTCTCAAAATCATTTTTTGCCTTTTTCCTCATTTCTGTGTTCAGATTGATGTATTTGACTAACCATGGCGACTGATTAAATTGTACCACTCTATGAACCTAAATCATATTATCATTAATACACTAATAACAGGTATTATATTTAACATTTACTTTTTCAACAATCAATCCATTATCCATAGCCTGCTTCAGATTACGGTAGTGAATAATATAACGTTCTTTCTTCTCCAATGTAGCCATAAGTTTCTGAATTTTTGAACCGGGTGGAATACTGTTATTTGGCAGGAAAGGCAGGTCATTATGTTTATCGTGCAAGTGCTGTGGGTATGAAATGTCGACTTCATACACTCTACCAATATCTGATGTATCATTCAGAGTTTCAAGACCATCTAGTGTAGGCTCGACCCATTTGAAACTACCAGACGGCATATATTGCGACATTGCCCAGCCATACAAGTTATTACCTATAAATATAATAATTAAATAATTGTATAAATTTTGAAAAAAAAAAAAAAAAAAATATGCATTTATATATATATATATATATATATATATATATATTTATATATATATATATATATATATATATATATATATATACTCACAGTCTTGATAAATGATCCATGTTGATGGTTTTGTTGAATCATAGTCTGGTGTTTTAACATTATTAGCCTTTCCATACCGCATGCTCGCTTGTGTGAGTCCTCCACGTATACCTAAAACATAATATTATTTTTATTATAAGATTTATTATTATTTTATTTATTTATTTATTTTTAAAAAAGTACCGTTTTCAAACATCAACAGCATGTCATAGTCTGTGAGCAGCTCAAGTCGTATATTTGTATACTTTAGACAGGCATCAAAACTCAGACCGGGAGCAGTGAAATAGAAAGCAGCGTCTAGGTTATATGTTAATAGGCAAATGTCTCTGAAGTTCTCAAATACATCTGCTAAGAGTAAGACGTCGATTTTGAGATATAAATCACTATAATCTCCAAGTGTTTGACAGTTAAAATGATTCCATATCTCCATAGCATGATTATAATCTTTATCCGAAACATGTTCTTCTAATAATGTGCTATAAAATAGATGTTTGGCTGGTAATGCTGTTTCTTCCAATTTCACCCAACTATCGGTATATTCGTAAGGATAAACACCCTTACGCGTTACTAATACCATATCTTCGTTAGAGAAATGTTTTGCTGTTTCTCTAAATTTTTCTAAATCTGGCGTAATTAAATTTGAAGCGAGTTTAGACAAACTCGAGGCCATGAAGCGGAACGTGTCGATGAAACGGATTGTGAACTTGTTTGAAATATATTTCGAAAACGAAATAAAATTTTCTTCACTGTTTGGAATGACTGTTATACTTTTTTCATCATATCCCAGCTCCGTAACAATGAAATGCGCGTCATAATTACTCAGGTTGTGTAAGAAACAAGGTACAAAATTTGGTACTTGTAACGACAAGTTACATCTGTTACACAATGTCTGTCTGAATTTACCGGATAAGTGACAATGATCTTGTACAGGCGTTGAGATTCTTTTCTTACACAAATTGCATTCTGTACAAATCTTATGTGCCTCTTTTTCTTCGTTTGTCATAATTATTTTTTTATTTGTTTTCAGCAGTTTCTCTATTTTTCTTGAAATTTCAACAGCAGTTTCACCAAAATGTTTGGCAACTTCTTCACGTGTTTCACCTCCTCTGTATATTATTATAGTTGTAGGTATATCAAATTCTTCAAGTAGATCTTTAGGTATGTTATCGGCAGCCTTTACGTATATTCCATAGCTCATTGGTTTATGTTTTTGAAAAACAGTCGTTCTCTTCCCCATTTTTTCTTCGTTACATTTTACCAACAACGCTTCAAAATCTGCATAAATCACAAATGGGTGACGCTGTGTTTTGCTCCATGCTTCGAATTCAAGAGTTGTTCCCTCTGCTGGCATCTTTGGTAAAATAGGTTTATGTTGTCCACAAATCAACTTATGTTCGTCCAGTGCTGCCTGACCACTTAATTTAATTCTTTCTCTCTCATCAAAACTGGTGAAACATCTTTTACAAAACACAACTGCCTCCTTATGATTTGTTTTTTGCGAACGTACAAGACGAGAAAAATTTGAAATGAATGTATAATGTGATTTTTCTTCATCAGATATTAAAAGGAGGTCGAAATGGTCAGGTTTTTCTTCTTCTACGACTTTAAGTGGATACACAATATATTTTACTTTTTGACCATCTTTATCCTGTTGAACACCATACACGTTTACAGATGTAGCCAGGTTATTTTTTTCAAAAATTTTAATTTCATGTAGCGGAGTTGGGTATGTAATACCTGAGAAATTGTACTTGTCTTCATGTCGCAAGTAGTTGTCTCCAACCCGATGTTTGTTATCTCCTTCAACGTGTTTAGCCAAAATAGCCCATTTTAAGCAGTAAACGTCATTATTTTGGGGATTAATTACAGCTTTTTTATTTTCAATGCTAGATGGTAAAGCAATATATGAAGAGCCGCCCATGGATGTATATTTATATACACCTAACAGTAATCCGTCGATATTCTGTAAGGAAAAACCGCTACCTTTTCCCTGATACACATCTTGTTCGGATAAAATAGTAGCGAACTTTTCATCAATCACTTCCCCGATATCACTACTCACAAATATTGATCTAGCCGAGGTCTTGAACGCACGGTTTTCAGTCGAATTTTCAATATTAGGTTTGTTGTATGTAGATTCTAATTTCAAATTAAATTTCACGGGTAGTGTTGAATTTTTTAAAATATAAATTAGTTCATTTTTAATCGATTTGAGGAATGAGGGGTAGTTGAAAATGTTCTCTGTATTTTTTCTATAGTACCAAGTCACTGTATTATTTAATGATGTGCCTACTTCAACAAAAAAATCTGAATCACCAACCAAGTTTAGACGAGCTCTTTTTTGTCTTCTATTAGATGTTGAATTTTCGTTATTACGTTTACGCGAAGGACCTATTAAACAGAAAATACGAAAACCGAAATTAGGAATTTATCCAGTAAAACTACTTGGAAAAAATATCGAAAATTAAGACTTATTTAACGAAAAATATGAAAACCGAAATGAGGATTTTATTCAGTAAAATTAATTCATAATAAATTTACTTGGAAAAAGAAATAATAACTATGCTATTAAAATTGTAGTGTGAATTATTATTCTAAAATCTTACCTTCTTTATCACAAAAGCCAGCATGTTCAGCACTCTCCACAGCAAATAAATACATTTCATCATCGTCGTCATCACCCCATAAATTATTTGAATGGTTGTTCGATGGACCGGCTTGGATGTCGGGCACAATAATTTGAGGAGCTATTTCAATGTCATTACGCCGTACTGGTGCATGATCAATGTTAACTGAAATAATTATAAATTATTAAACGTTTTAAAAATATCCGATTAATAACTATTGAAAGAATAAATAAATACATACCATGAGCAGCTTTCCTGTGTCTGGTGAGATTGTCTTTCCTTCCGAATGTTTTCATGCATACGTCACATGTATGGCGAGTTTGAGTAACATCATGCGTCTTACGATGCCTAGTGAGGGCATCCTTACGAGCGAAACTCTTAACACATTTATCACACTTGAACATTTTTTAAGAAAACGTGTAAAAGTATGTACGAAAAATAAAAACGAGAACGTTCTTGTTTTTATTAAAACGAGGAGAATCGATATACGGACGGTAAACGACTTGAAGACGTGTTGAGCGCGGAGAGATAATGTGTACGGTAGAGGACTAAAGACACACTAAACTGTATTAAGTTGTAAATAAGACACTAGCTATGGTTTTCAAAGGTCCTCCCATATTTTCATAATAATTCTTGGAAATTGTGAGTCATGGGTCTAAACACATATATGAGACTGTTGTACATGTGTATATATATATATATATATATATATATATATACAAAAGAAATGACCGTAAAACGATTTACAAAAGACTAAAATAGTAGTGTATTCAATAATTTCTGTATATTTGAACAATGAAGGTATGACGGTTAAGAATGTGCAGTATTATATCAATCATTAAAAATAGATATTTATAACAATAAGGGTGACATTCTAGGAAAAACCTATAGCATTGGGTACGAGCGTTAGTACTTCCACAATAATTTCTGTATATTTGAACAATGAAGGTATGACGGTTAAGAATGTGCAGTATTATATCAATCATTAAAAATAGATATTTATAACAATAAGGATGACATTCTAGGAAAAACCTAGAGCATTGGGTACGAGTGTTAGTACTTCCATATTATATAACATTCCATATTGGATATATAATTTTTATTTATTATTTGAACATCAGTAATTACAAACGTATGTCTTATCATGATAACAAATAAGTGATTGCATTTAAGTCATAGCGAAACCTGGTAATCGTTGGTATGCGATAACGTAATCGCTGGTATGTGATAACGTATAAGTGATAACGTAACCGAGTATCTTGCTGGTATATGATAACATATAGATGATACATTCAGTTGATAACCTAACAAGTAGTGGAGGGGGGTGAAAAACATGTCGGCAACGTTGACGATCAGGATTCGGGCGGCGGGTGGTACGGCGGCGGCGGTGTGTGAGTGGTGGAGGTGGTGGTGGTTCGGCGGCGGCGGTGTGCGGTGGCGGAGGCGGAGGTGGTGTGCGGTGTGCGGCGGCGGAGGTGGTGTGCGGTGTGCGGCGAGAGGTGCGAGAGGTGGAGGTGGCGGTGGCGGCGGCGGCGGTGGCGGCGGTGTGCGGCGGCGGCGGCGAGAGGTGCGAGAGGTGGAGGTGGTTCCAGAACCCCCCTTTTATATCTACTCAGGCTTACAAATGATACAAATTCACTTAGAATTACTTACGAATCGAGTTCTTGTACTTACAATTTGACCGGTTTACATTGAATTAAGTTGGGGGTATATTGGGAAGTTAGCCTTCCTAAGTTAATTTTGGTCTTAAATTTTTTTAAACGAACTTGCAAATTATAAAAATTACTTATAATTACTTACACATCAAGTACGAAAACTGACAATTTATCCTTTTCATTTTAGAGTAATTCGGAGGACTATTTTTTTTCATTTATTGATAAATACATGTATGGGCTTATACAGAGCACCACGGCCGTGCTCTGCGTATGTTAAGTTCAAAGAAACACTCAATCCTGTTTAAACCATGTTCATTTTTGAACAATTTACGTACCTGCGGCAGACAGCCTTGTATTCGGTTCGTGATGTAATAAACAGAAATAGTAGTCATATACCTTCAGATGATATACTTGAAATTGTCAAAACGATACGAAAAATGCCGACTCAGCTATAGCAGATTTTAAGGGCCTGATTTATAATGGAAATAAAAAATAGTACACAATAAACCACTATGGTTGGACGAAAAAACCGAGTAGTAGTGTACCATTGTAATAGTGATACCGTACGCCTTCCAGCTCCTACCACTTAGCATTTGGCGATGACGTTGACACGAGCCTAACCATAGGTATAAGTGGTATAAAGTAGCAGCGAAAAATATGAGTTTCAGAGTAAATAAACGTTTTGTAAACTTTAAGTTAAAAACTTGCCAAGTACAGAAAAGAAAAAAACGCAACACTGAAATATGTTGTGTGTAATACTTATATTGTTTCAGAGCCAAGTGATAATTCAAATATTCTACGGCTTGTAATAATTCATTTTAGAAATGAACTTAATATTTTATTAAAAATGAAGAAATATTTTAACTCGACCAAGCGACAACGCCCGAATCGAGTTCACATAGCATAACGTTGTCTAACAACAATAGTAAATACATATATAAGTACCTTCTGTAACTTGTTAGTCGGAGCTGTATTGACTGCCAAGTAAACATTACTGTTTTTCCGGTGAAAAAGTTATTTTGTGAAATATGATTTAAAATATTTACTCCCTAAATGAATTGATGGACTTCAGTAAAGTGTTCTTGTTTTTATTATTGTACACGCCGACTATTCTACGTGAAATTCGTGTTTGTATTGCGGTACCTACTCATGTTAACTTACTAGCGTCACGCTACTGTTACCATAATATGTCCGAGAACGGGTTGCGCTGGACACGAGGAAAAGTTTTACGATATACTTGTTTGTACGTAGACACTAGGGTAAGTCCAAGGGCGTATTTTAGGGGATATTTCAGGGGTTATAAAACAACCCGTCCGTAACATCACGCATTCATGCAAGCTAACGCTTTTGTTCCTGTCGTACAGAGTAGAATGAATTAAAATAACGAAATAGATATTGAATCATAATACTTGAGTATATGAATACAAGAATACAACTATATTACGGTGTTTGATAAATGATATTATCATGTTTATAGGTAACGGTCTGTATAGAACGTAACTATTATTGAGTTTGATGATGATTGATGAATGATGATGTGATGTTTATAATCGACGGGCGAATCTTTAGCTCCCCTCGTGACCTTTACTACCGTAAACATGTAAAACGTATCAGTTAAATAATACTGGAGGCTACGCCTGGCGTAGCTGTGTGGGAATAGGGAGAAGGGAGGAAGGAGGGATGACACAATATCTATAACATTACTCCTATAATGTGCCACTAATATTACACGAACGTTTTTAAATTGTTTTATTTCCTTTTCGTCTGATTCACAAGTAAGTATTGTGCACAATACCTATTATTATAGTATACTGTCTGAAGCTCACGTGATATAAAATCATGTAAACTCATACGATTTATATAGTTTTAGCCTAATGCGCTCACGATCCGAAACGAGAGTGGATTTTTATTCGGTCTCTGACCAAGCATTTATAAAAAATGTTCGCGAATAAAAATAGTCATTATTTCATATGCGCGTACAAATTATTTATTATAGCAACAAACTTGCAATAACAATTCAACGCTTGATAATAATCATAATAAATATTATAAATAGTCATTGGAGCTTACCACCACCAGATAGCTATTTTTTAAAGATATTTTCATCGTATGCTTAGATTCTGCAATGAACTAAGCAGTTTTGATTTTTTTATTGATAATATCAACTTATTACGCATCCGTGCTGTAAATTAATTATAATATTATTGTGTAAAATGTGTAAAAATTGTTCATTAGTTAGCAGAGTTAGCTAGTTTTTAGTTAATATTTCTGTACTTTTGCCCTCGCGGGCATAAACAAATTTAAATAAATAATAAAAATAAAATAACTTATTGGACGGGAAATTAAATCGTTGTAGATTAAATCGCATCATAGATTATAAATTATAATACACCATACGAATGCATTAAATAAATTAAATTATAGTACGAGTACTATATAGGTAGTTCATAAGTGTATTACAATTTAAAACCTATACCAATTAAAATAATCGAGATAATATGAATTTAATGAAAAAATACTCGATTACCTAATTAATCTTTAAATTTTGTAAGCTATTAATTATAAGGAAGTGTTTATGCATCTTTTTTAAATGTATTTTATACATGGTTCTATGTATTGAGTCGATATAATGCCAACCACTATTTATGACTAAATATTTTGAAATCAACCATATTTTTAAATGTTTGTACTAAAATTTTTCTTTTTAACTAATATTTTAAGAGATACCAACATTTTAAATTTAGGGTACTAGAATGGAGAAGCAGAGTCACTCCTTAAAAATATACTATTAGTTTTCACTCAAAACTTTAAATGATTACATATAAATCGTAATTACATACCTTCAGCTATTAATTGAAAAGCAAATTTGTCGTATTAAAATCCTCAGAAAATAAATAAAAATATATCTTCTGTCATATGTAATTTACTGAAAGTAGTGGTAGATAGCCATATAAGAAAACTAAAGGCTTGAAAAAAAAATGTTTTTGGTTTTTCCCTTAAAAATATTATTTTATACTGTGTGTAAAAAAGTTTTAAGAAAATTGATGAGATAAAAAGTTACTAACCGGGACACTTTAATTACAGATTGTATCGTACGCAGTGTAGTCTGTTGATGTCATTATAATATTTTAAGTTAGACTGCGACTGTTTACCGCCCGAGTGTCGCCTGTCGTTTAAAGAATGAATCATGTTTTTGGATAGATTTCTTTCTAAAACGCTTGGCGGACAACTACGTATATATTTTAGCGTCATATAATAGCGATAGCAATTGTTATTAAATCGTCAAAATATATCACTATCAAAAATATGGCAATATATAAATTCGATTGGACACAATGAATCATAAGAAACGTCCATCGAGGTTTTCTCAAATGTTTTATATTAATTTTTAACGTACGAATGCTTAAGATAATTTGTGTTCACAACGACAATATACTGTTGTTTTACGGTGCAATCGATATGCACCTGTACAGACTGGTACGTATCTATGCACGATGCACCAGGAATTTTATCTACACTAATGTCGTCGGTGACGTAACCAAGAAGGATCAAAGGGTGCGTGCAGTATGCAAACTCTCGGCCCACAATTTAACGTCATTAGAGAAAAAAAATGTGTGGTACTAAAAAAAAAAAAACTGTAAACATTTTATTTTATTTTAAGAACTCATCTTTTGAAAGTTATCACGTATTCACGCGTGTCTATAAACATAAAATTTCACCAACAATATACAGCTTTATAGGTATTTATGATTATAGTATTTTGTAGTGTCCCCGCGTCGAATGCGTCTCATTTTACTTTATGACTGAAATTTTGAAGTTACCCAAAAATACCCAAAATTTTGTAAATTTATCTCATATGTATACATATGTACCATTTATACATGGATGCTCTTATATCAACATTACATTTAACAAATTTTAATCTCGGCGCTTGGGCAGTTGAAACCCTGGTTAACCCTAATATATGTTATTATTATTTTTATTATACATCGTTTATATGAATATATGTTGGTATATGTTGGTATACCAAGTGTGGTGTTCAAACGTTTCCAATTTCCATACGGTCATCGTTGGACAGCGTGTCTGTACACTGGTATTATAGGCGTATATACCTACTTATTTAATTAAATTTTTTCCAAATTTATTTACATAATTGAATTTTGAAAATGGGCAACAATTTAAATGTGTTTCGACAACAATAACGCGTCGTTGGGGATGTATCATTAGAATAAAAAATGCACGTATAATTAGATAGATAGGTAAATCAGCAAACCACATACCTATAACTACCGTTCTGCCTCCGGGTCATCCTTTAATACGTATAAAACACATTTCAAAACTTATTTTTTGAAATGTGTGCCCGTATATTAAATTAGTGTATTATTTGATCGTTGGTGCATGAACTGCGTACGGCCACGGATGAAGACTTTTAAATGCACGCGGACCATGAACTACACTACACACACACACACACACACACACACACACACACACACACACACACACACACACACACACACACACACACACACACACACACACACACACACACACACACACACACACACACACGCATTCCATCACGGTATATTATTGTAATCGAGTTGCAGCAAACGATCTGTTGTTCGTCTCGATTTTACACGCTCAATAAACAAAAACAGAAATGTGTTCATTTTGTATGCTCGCATTCATATATTGTAAACGTTAGTCATAATGTCCAAAAGGTATATACCTATGTTGTAATAAACGTTACATTATTTATAAATGCACGATATACTGTTACTTCATATATAATATAATCAGATTATACATATATTAAATGATTAATCATGATTAATGACTGTGATGAGCCTATAACGAATCAGAGGGCAGAGACATTTGTAATTTTTCAAGTGAATTAATAAATGAGAAATTGACTAGGAAATTTACAGGCAATACCATTAAATTATTAAAACAGAAATATGTACGGATTTTGAGCTTTCGTTAAAACTTTTTTTTAAATAACAGGTTCCAACATAGTGTTAAATATTTTTTGAAAAATCAGAATACCTTAAGAAGCTAGCGTTGCACTAATATTTCATTAATTTTCCAAGAAAAAAAAATATTTGTATGCGTGGATAAACCAAATGAATTAGGCTGTAGACATGGATAAACAAAAAATTGCTGGTTCGTATCAAGATGTACGAGTACACCACGAGACGCACTTGCGATACTATCGAATTACGATCGAATTTATGGAATGCTTAAATTTAAAATTTAAATAAATAATATTAGCTATCGATTAGCTAAAGGCACGTCTCTTATAATTTTATATTTTCTTATAATCGCTACGCCACGTTGCCGTCAGACAACCACCGCATAAAACCCCACATAAGTATGATGAGACACATGAGCCGTTGTCTCAATATCTATTTGTGTTTCATCTAAATATTATTTTCCAAAACACCCAAACAGTGTGAAATTAATTTTTGGGAAAAAACCAAATAAAATCAGGAATAATTAAATTTATTGTAAATTTGACATTTTCAATTGCAATGAAATGTTTAATTTTTTCTATGGAAATGAGGGTAGGCATTCCCCGATGTCTCATTATTGTCTCTTACGACGCTTCGACACTGGTGGTTAGTGGTTATTGACTTTTTTTTTATTACCATCAGTTGATAATAATTTTTTGAAAATTGTCGTAAGTAAAATTAATAACACAAAATAAAATAATTTAAGTTTAAAAATGTTTTAACTTTCAATATACCAGCATAGTTGTAAAAAAATATGAGGTGTAGGGTGAACCGTCCAGTTATTGAACACCCTCCAGTAATTTAACAACGTCAACAAATGCTTTAAAATTAAGAAAACTAGGTACCTTATTTAATAAATAATTTTTGTTTTCAATATTAGACATATTGGTCATACTGTATGACCAAGATTTGACAGTTAACATAAATGGTAACAAATAAGTGATAAATATTGAATATCACGGTCATTGAAATTTCGTCTGTTAGGACCAAATTTGTTTAAATGAGTACTATGAAATATGAATTACTTTTTGTGGGAACTGAATAACTTATAGAATATTCATTATTTATATCCATTATTTGTTTTATTATGTTAAATACCTAATTTTTATCATTTTCTTGCTTAAAAATTAAAAAATGTGCTAAATTAACTACTTATGTAGGTGTTCAATTACTAGTTAGTATAGTTTAACAAAACCTAGTAATTGAACACATGTTCAATTATTGGTATTGCTTAAATATAATTTAATTCAGAGATTGAACAGTTATATTAATGTTAAAAAAAATTATAGTACCTACCTACACATTTTTTATTGCACTAGTTACTTAGATACCTACCTTAGATACCTACCTTATAATTATGTATATTAACATATTCTACAAATACTGACAATATTTTAGAGTAGACTTACAAAAAATACTATAAATAATTAATTCTGTACATTAAAATATTAGCAAAGATAGTCTAATTTATTTTTAAATTCTTAATATACAACTACTGTTATATATAATTGTAACATCGTTACTTTCCTATCTAGGTACAGTCGGCATGCGAAATAATAAACATGGTACTTGGGACCAATCGAGTGTAATATAGCATAATATAATCAATTCCATAGGTATAAGTTAACAAATTACTTAATAGCTTGGATATCGTTTTTGCGATTCCTCGTAAGTGCTTCTTATTATTATCTTCTATAATACTTCGTATAATACTGTACGACGAGATCCGGCCGCAGCAGCGCTTGTACTTGGTAATATGGACGAGTGCGTTCGTAGTTTTTTAGTGTTTTTTTTTGTCATTCTTATTATTTTTACTTTCGTACTAAAGAATGAACATGGGTTGTCGTATTTTTACGGTCCCGACTTCTATTGTTTTTCATAAGGCTGTAGAAAAAAAAATAGGTACTGAACGACTTTCGTGCTCGGAATAAATAATCGGAACTCGTACGCCTGCATTCGCTTTTGTTAACAGTTGTAAAAAAATAACGATAGATGGCGTTGTATAGATCAAAATCTATGAAAATAGGATATAATCAAATCAATATTTTTACTTTTTTAGTCATTCTCTTGTTAGTATTAAATATTTGTTTAGCTTTGTTAATTGTTATTGTCTATTTATTGTTTTACCAGCAATATAAAATAGTCTGCATTTAGTATTTTAATATAAACATAAGTATAGTTTTCATTTTAAATTTTAAATATTGAGTATTTCTGTATGATCATCTCATAATAATATGGTTGAAAATAAGCCTAAAATATGTAAAGAGCTCAAAACATTTTTTGTCTAGTGCATAAATTTTATTTTTTTAATGAAGAATAGTAATATTAATTAATTATAAAAATTATACGATTTTGAATTATTTATTCTAAAAATGATTTCAATGTAATTGTCAATGATTTCTTATGGTTTATAAATATAGTGTATTTTTTTAGTAGGTTTTTGTTTTCAAAATGAAGAGAAAAACTTTAAATCCGTATTATAGGTAGGTAATTTTTAAAACTTTACTCATTTATTATTGAGTTCTGTTATAGTTAGCCAAGTAGGTATATAGTAGTTTTTAACTGTACCTAATAATTTAATTGTGAAAATAACTATGTAAAAAAAAAACTAAAAAATTGTTTTACTGTAGATAATTAATCAACATCAAGGAACATAGTACGTAAAATGCTAAATTGATTTGAAATAAATAATATGTTATTATAAATATTGAAGTTATACTTTTATTGATGAATTTACGGTACCTACATGAAGAATTTTAGTTTATAAATTATCCAACGAAATATATTATGGATATAATTGCCCATTATTAATATTGAACTATAATTGATATTGAGTGTAAAAATTTGCAATTTTGTACTCATATTGATGTTTATAAAATATGAAATGACAGAAGTATGTAAGCTAGGAAATAATGCAACAGGATCATTCAATATCACTTATGTGAATTTTAAATATACAATATAAAACGATAACATCAGCCTAATGATATAGGCCATAGGGTATAATGAGTTAAGTAGTTTCAGCTAATTTGTGACATAATTATGTTTCTAAACTTCAAAAGTAAATTAATATGGTTTTAACATCCTTAAGTTATTGTAATATATTTATTACGATCTCTTAAATAAATATGACAAACCATTTAATAAATATTTCACTTCATTCTAACACTTTTGTTGTACAGCTAATTATTATAAAATATAATTAATAATTCAATTAATTGTGTTAGAATCTAATGAGTATAATGTTCTTAAACGTTAATGTTTTCAATTGTTGTAGGTAATATTAATTTTAGATAAAATATTTTTATGTATAGATTTAACAATAAATATTAATAATTAATGCTTATTAATAATAGTCCTGTTTCATAATTTAGTTTAAAATATACATAACAATGGAATACATTTTCAGGTTTAAAAATAAATCGGCTGTTTTCCTTTTGAATCAGTCGATTACTTGATTTAATGAATAACGATTAAAATAAAACGTTTAATGTGTTGGAGCACGTAGGCTATTTGCATAGATGTTTGGGGGTGTCGATGGAGAGAAATTAATGTAACATACAGTGCCACATCTTAACCAACTGGATTTTGTAATTATACATGACATCATGAATTAATAGAACGATATATTGAAGAATTTTAACTAAAATAAAATACGTGGTTTCTTTGTTATCGAATTTATAAAATAGGTAATGCAAATAATATACTTTGGTGTAACTACTCCTTTATTGATGTGCCTGTATATTTTGACGTACATAATAATATGAACAATAATAATTATGAACAATGTACGTGTGAGTAATGAGCATGTAATGTCTTTTTAATATTTGTTTATGTTAACAACTGCCTGGCATCATGTATGGTGTGATTGCCCATTAAGAAAAAAAAACAATAAATTACTTCGAATATACTACTTATACATTATAGATACAATATACATAATCTTAAGCTTGATTTTTCTGACAATAGATTTGTCGTTTTCATAATAGATGATGGTGTTACTAACTTACTTTGTCTTTAAAAACTTTAATTTACACTCATTTTGTTTTTGATTAGGTGTTATTAAAATCGGGTAATGTACAAATAAATGAAGCATAAATAAAGTTGGTAATGTACAAACTTAAATGTTAGTACTTATACCTTGAAAAGATAGATTTAGTTCATACTTTTTTTTCAATAACGTATTTGAAAATCGATAAAACAAAATTAACATATACATACAAATGTTCACGCCCTATTTGTGATTCAAGAAACACTAGTTTATACATTTAACAATTAAGAACAGCATTTCCCAAAACTTTTTCTCCGCTGGACCTCTTAAAGATGATTAAAATGATCTCAGACCCTTAATACAAGTACAAATAAAATATAATAATAATTATATTTTAAAAATGTAAATGTAAATGTACGCATTTTTTCGATACTGATATTTTAGGATCTACAATATATTAGATAGTTAGATTCATAAATCTGATTATAATTGTAATCGATTTATGTAAACATTTATTTTTAGTATAGGTACACGTAAGTAGAAAATCCTTTTTTCGTATTTATTTATTATAGTATTTTCATTTTACTTTCGCGTATCCCCTCCGGTATTCGTTACTCCGCAAAGCACAGTTTGGATGACGCTAATTTAGATTATTTCTAATTTTAACAGATATTTCAATGCGAGTGATATTCTTACGTATACTTGTACGTAATTTTTGTTTTTTTGTATGATCAGTTATGAATCATAATAATAATTCTATTAAATCTGACTATCTATATTGTAAGGATACGATACAGTTTTTCGACGCGTTGGACTTCTCTCTCTCTCTCTCTCTCTCACTTACCAACGGTATTTACTTTAGAAGTTGGAGACAGATGGAGCTATTATGCGTTTTCTATTAATTGCTTTGTCTTCTATACAAACAGTTCGTAACATACTGCACATGACAACCCAGTAACCACAGCGGCCACAGCTGTTAAAACACCGCACCCGTGATTATGCACTGCAGTACAGTTATTCCGTGGTAAAACTTTACTGCAGTTTTTCTTCCATGACACTTGGGCTGTAAATTACACGAGCCACGAAGCTTGGGGGGCTCAAGGTGGATATAAATATAATATACTTCACGTTCACTTAAGTAGGTCCTGGGTAGTATAGGTACAGCTGATCTCATTTATTTAATACGTAAATGCGTAATAGTTGTAATAAAATTATTGTTCCGAAATTTCCCGTGTATTTATTTAAATGTATTACCGATTGCGTATTGGCTTTTGTACAGAAATATTTGATATTGTACACCTTTGTTTTTATAAATTAAGTGTCAACAGTTAACGTTCGTGTTATTCATTTTTGATATTTTTACTGGGAATTGGATCCGGCTGGCTGTACTTAAGTTATAATAAAAACATAAAGTATACTTTTCTTACAGAGTAAAATCGACTTGCTAGTGATTAATACTATTTTTGTTTTATAGTAACTCATATAATAAATGCACACTGAAATACTTGAGATTTTAATAAAATCAACTTGATGCCTTGGAATCGTTAATTGCATTTAGAAAACATACAAATAAAATAAAAAATATCGATAAATACGTACCTAAATTTTGAGTTATTTTACTTTGTTTATGAACTTAATGTTTACGAATTTAATAACAAATAAATACTTTCATTTTATTTTAAGAGTATCTTATACTGTGTAAACAAATTAAAAAATATGCGTAGGTTAGGTAAAATATACTATACAGTCATATAATATGTCTTGTAGATTATTCTGAAGTATAAATATTAATTTGTCAAGAGTAGTAAATTATCAATAATAATTGCTTTATAAATTCAATATTGAAATGAAAATGTGAAAAAAAAAAATTGAAGTATGTTTCTACTATCTACATAAATAAATAATTATATAATATGTATACATTATAAATAATAAATATTGTGTTTTATAAATATGTCAAGTACTTGATATAAAAACGAGCATATAATTAAATATTTTTAATATTGTAAAACGAAATTTTATTTTTAAAAACTGACAATTAGTGATTCATAGATATCAAGTTTGATAAACTTACTTAGTATTGGTGGTCGACTATTTATTTTATATGCATTTGCGTCTTTAAATGAAACTACGTATATTATGCATATTTTATTATTATTATAATTGGGACAATTAAAATAATTCAAGAATATTAACACTATGTAAAAAAAACGTCTTTAAATAATTATTTTTTATAAGTTGATCATGATTCTATTGATCATAGTTACTATTAATTGATTAATTATTTGAACTTACTTTAAATGTTTCCATGTCAATTTATAAAGTAATAATATAATAGAATAGGTAATCGAATAGGTCATTTTTTACTATTATTGTTCGGTGTACTAGTACGTGTACACTGTACACAGTAAAAATTGATGAATTTAATTTCAAGCTAATGCATAAAAATGTTGTAAGGTTTTTTTGGAATTAAAAAATTATGATGATGATGGCGTGTTTGTACGCCAATTTTATTTTATATTTTCTAAAAATCGAATGAGTGATAATTTTTTTTCTGAAATAGATGACTATTTAATATTAGCGTGTTTTTGTTTGAAGATATTGAAACGTCGTAAAGAGTTTTGTGTGTACTCGTTGTTCCAGATTACTTTATGCTTATTTTTCGTCCGTTCACACTGTTCACAGTACTTGAAACAATTGTTACAAATTACAATCCGTTATAAACTGTAGTGTCGTAGGTGAGCTATCATTAAATAGTTTTCACGTAATCATAAAAATAATAATAATAATGTTTCCTATACCCATTTGAAATGGAGCTTAACAGTAAAAACGATTCACACGGGAATCGGATAATTTATTCATAATGTTGTCATGTTTTCGCCTTCTAGGCCACGGATTATAGACGTCGAGTTTTTTTACTCTAGTCGCGATAAGTCAGTTCGTCGTCACCGCTCTCCCACGACGTGTATACCCTCGCACAACAGCTATGGTTCTTTATCGTAACGTAACAGTTCTTACAATCTTATGAAGTTATAAATATACTGATACCTCGTATCATTTATTTCTAGATGTCCTTTTTCAGTTCGAAGGCTCTAGAATCATGTACCAAAAGCGATCACTCTGTTCCTCGATGGCCTATACGTTTTAAAATCTCAACACACGCGTTAAGTGCAAACGTGGGTACATAGTGGGATATCGACGAATATCGAATCTTTATTTCACGTTTTTCACAAAGTTTAAGTCGAAGGTTCAATAAAACAATTCGAAATGGAATATTTTTCAGTCAAATATTGAAAATTATTACTTTTAAAAACATTTCTAAGGGAGTTAGTTAATGCCCTGAATTTTGAACTATAGAATTTTTCGACTTATCCTAGATTCGACTAATGTGTACAGTATTTCACCCGGAATGAATTAAAAGTTTACCGAGCCTGCTTTTTCCAAAGGGCCTTTACGATTATACATCACCGATAACTCAATTTTATTTCTTTAAAAAAATAATATAAATTAATTGGTTGTACATAATAATCTATTTGAAAATGTTTAATACAATAACGATAGGTTCTGTTATGATAATACATTTTCATTATATATAACATTGTTATTTAAATGTAAAAATTATAATTAAATACCATATTTTATAATTCATATTGATTTTCTATTTTTTTTTTTTTTTGAAAAATTGCAATAATTCATCTACAATTTTTACTTTTTAGCAGATATGTATCTCTTTATGGTTATTTATGTTACCGAATTCAAGCGTGGATTTTTCATAACAGACCTCAATATTCGTTCTCCACTCCGTTTAAATTAATCGATTTACTCGCTATTTCTACATAATTAATGAATAACTTAATAATAAGCCTAATAGAAGAAGATAAAGATGCAAATATTGCATAATGGTAATATTATCATGGAACAAAATAAAAAATAAAATTTGGATTTGCAAATTTTCAATAACAAACATGACACTTTTTTATTTTCAAACGGTATGCTGATACGTTTTTTGGCGGAAGAAAAACAGCCATAGAGGGCACAGCCTTTTTATTAATAATATAATATATATTTTTAGATTAGTCTTTTAGAAAATCACGGCACCGATTTCTTTTGAGCCGTATTCGGGGTGTCACCAGTCGTTTAACTTAAAATAATATCATCATAAAATTCGTTCCGAGAAGAAAAGTCCTTTCGGGGTCTTTGACGTCCCAAGGCGTGTCGAGCCCCACCCCAAGGTCCCTAGTTAGATCCAGGCCTGCGTTTCACCGCGTCAAGACGATAATAATAATAATAATAATAATAATAATAAGTAATATTAAATTGTAATACAGCCGGTCGCCGAGTGGTCACGGTTTAACGGACACCTCACGCAGTGTAAAACGCGGTGGACACGCGAAACGCGGCCATGTGGAAACATCTGAGTCAAAGTCGGTCGCGCGGAGCGGGCGGCGGCGGCTGGTGATGGTGGCGTCGTGGACGGGCCTCGCGTCGCGCCATCCGCCGCCGGACGAAACGCGGAGTGTGCGCGCACGGCAGACCCGACCTTGGCCGTCGAATCCAATGTCAAGGCTGCACTCCTCTTCCGCCGTCCGCCGCCACTGCCGCTGTCTGGCCGCACTTACCCTCCCTCCGGCGTTCTCTTTGTGATGGATCGATCAGTGCACGAATCTTCTTTTCTCTGTCCGCCGCCGACTAGAAATTGTGTGCGCGCGCGCAGACGTACGAAAAAGAAGAGCGAGTGAGATAGAGATAGATAGATAGATAGAGAGAGAGAGAGAGAGAGAGGGTAAACGTGAGAGAGAATGCCGTCGGAGGGGAGAGAGTGACAAGAGTCTTTGGTATAGTCGAGCGCTGGCGGGGTAGGAGGACGAGGGAGCGTGATGCGTAGACGGGACGGGTTAGGGGAACGGACGGACCGAACACAATGGCACCAACGCAACTACAACGCTGGTTTGTGATTAGAATACGTTATGGTGAAGAGACGAAGGAGAAAATAAATGGGAAAACATGCCGTGCGGTTCATTAATATGAATAAGTATTATATATATTATATATATGTTGTTTTTGTGTAATTTAAATGGTGGCGGATAAAAGGAAAAACATATATATGTATATTTTTTTATCTTTCCACAATAACTTTGATTTTACAAGTTTAGACCTTAAAGCGACGGTTGAACGATTCGGAAACAAACGTCGTGCGAATCATACGAGACTGTAGAGTGCGGCTCTGGCTGCAGCAGTCTCGTGCGAGTGTGCCACGGTATGATATTGTGTTCCATTATGAACTCGTCCTTGAGATCGAGTTGATTATCGACGGCATTTGTCTAATAATTATCGTCGCTATACCAGCTGGTGTTCTTTTAAGATTCGTATTATATTGGGTTTGACATTTTACCGTCTGAAAACGCCGGTACATAATGATTCGGCATTACTGCAGTCGTCATATTTTGTTCTCGTGCTCCTGTGTTCTCCGTGTTTATTACTGAGATTTGAGAAAACACCAGTTCCCATCCGAAAAAAAACATGGTTTAAGATTACAGTTATTGGTATACGTACAGCTATGAGAGTAATGCCAGCTCATTCTAATTGAATTACCGCAGTGTATTTGTATATTAATTAATGTTTACAAAGTCATTAAAGTCAAATATTTTGTGTACACATTGAAAATATTATAATGTACCAGTTGACATTTCATAATATACTATACAATACGTGTACGTGTAATTATTTCATGTATTTTAATACTCGAAAATTTTAATTCGTCTTGTCGTCGTTGCAGTACAGTATATTTTATACATTTATATTTTACTATACTCGAACGGCTGTCAACAAGGAAAGTATATAGGTACTGTTTGAATTGTTCCTCCGTCGTGAAAATACTTAAGTTAACAACGTATTGTAGAATAATTGTTTGCTTTTATTTAGTATAATCATACGTTTGTTGATTAAAATTAAGTTATTTAATTTTCAAGTATTAAAATCGAAACTGAATTTAGTTCAGTATAATAATTAATTACTATATAAAAACTAAGTGAAAATGATAATAGTTAAATGTCTTGATATCAACTTTTTATTTTTTTATTTAAGGAAACTTTGTAAACAATTAGTTTCGACAATTATATGATATCAACATACTCATGAAATATAATCACACCTATTTTGAATAATCTTTCTGAATAGCAGTGTATGACTAAAAACGATTCATTTAATTACGTGGTTTCTCTATAAAATAATAAATAAAACGGAATCTTTGACTTCTCCCATTCAATTATCCGCCTCTATTTTAAATTGTTTATAAGACTAGAAAGGAAATTAATATGCTAATAATATAGGCTGTACCATAAATATGTATTAAAATAGTGTGTTATCCTTATCTGAATAATAGAACTGTTACCCATATGGCGGTCGGTGACGAGTGAGTGATAGGTATTATTATTATTATTATTATTATTTTTAGTGACCTTACCTACACTATGTACAATGCATAATATGTAAAAACAAATTATTTCAGTTTATTTGGTGATAACATACGGTTAAGACTTTAGTCTTAAAGCAAAAAAAAAAATAATTGTTTTATTTCATTAAATGTGCATTAACTGATGATAATTAATAATTCAATACCTAAATGTAGGACAATGATATAATATGTTTTGTATAGGTACATTTGCGACAAATCACAAAACATTCATTGTTTGTTCTTATTTCTATTTTGTTGACCAACTCAATTTACTACTAATTTTTTACTTGGTAACATTTCTTACTTTAGACGAAAAGTATAAAAATTAATTTCATGATTTTCATCTAAGAGTATTGTTTAAATTAGGCAATGAAAAAATTATAGTGTTAAAATTATATCATATAACTCATATAAGAAAGTTTTTGTACTTCAAGAAAAATTCTTTAAGTTGAGAAATATGGATAGTATATAAAAAGTCTATAAAATATAGATAGAACATATGGATATTCGGTTATAATGCGTACTGGATTTTAATTTTATTGACATTTGGAAATTCATCTAAATTTACATGCATAAAAAGAAAAATTATAATTTATAATTTAAAAGAATCTATAAATACCATAATTCTTAAAAAATAATTTTTAATGACATTAAGTTTTTCGATAACTGTTTAAGGTAGTGCTAAAGTAAACAGTCAAAAGCACGGACGTATATAGAGGACTGTGAACGGGAACAAAATTCGTGTCGAGAAAATGTCCACATTGTGCCTACTTTATGCACGGGCGCGCTCTATCCGAACGATGTTGTTATCTTGAATCTTGATTTTTATTGCATTGGCATTCCCAGTATTTTAATTTGTATAATATTAATAAACATATTTTGTTAAAAAATATTTTTTTGCGGCAAAATGTGATTCGTTGTTATACAAATAACTTTATTTGTGCATTAATTATCAGTACAGAAAAAGCTGGTAAGGTATAATGGTAGATGGTAGAAAGACGTATTTCGGCATCTATCCCCGGACAAGATAATGGTGATGATTCTACAGAACTTTGAGTAGGCTATTAGAAAAAAAACTAAAAAATGTGATATGTGGGATTTTGTCCTGCGGGCGTGATTGGTTTCAAACCAGACTTGTAGCACAATTGACGAGGTGTTAAACAAAATTAATCCAGTTTATAATTAGATTTTGGTTTATTTATGTCATACAAAATAAAACATTCAGTAAAACTTGTACAATAAAGACAACAATTTTTAGCTACATTCAACGAGTCGCCAATTAAAAACAGTGTCAGAACTCCTGACATGAATCCATTATACAATAACAATAATTATGCTGGATATTCTAAGTCCGTTTTCGTTGTTCTCGATGAATCGGGTGACCCTGCTTCCATTACATTTAGGGATCGATTTTTCCTTGTAGTAGGTAATTAATTTAAGGTAAGGACTTTTAATATAACGGCCCACGTAGTACCGACTCTTACACAACACAATAGTATTATTTGACATTTGTGTGAAGTCCTAATATCCGGTGTTATTCCAATACACTGATATTAAACAACTGGAAAATTAATACATTATTTGTTTTATTCAGAATCTGAAATATAGTATATACATATTACATACTATAAAAAAAAAAAAAATATAAATAAAAAAATAATATATAACATATAATATATAATATAATATATAATATATATGTAATATATAATAATATATACTATTATTTTCGTGTACTTAAATAGCACAGTTGAACATTTTGGAAAACAGAAAAATTGTAACCATTAACCAAGTTGAAAATGAACACTAGATAGCGCGAGCGCATAAAGAAGGTACCGTGTGGACATTTTGTGGAGAAAAATTTGTGCAATACTGATATAGGCGTTCACAGTCCTCTATATACGTCCGTGGTCAAAAGTAAATAAAGTTAGATAACAGTAGAATAAACCTCATGATAAAATGTTATCTCTTAATACCTAATTATATATTTGTTTTAAAGAAACATAATATGGTTTGTTATAAAGTGGACCGTTGGTCTATAGTTTAAAACTGAAATTATTTAATTGATTTACAAATATTTTGAATGAAATCTGAATAAGAACAATCAGATGTCATTGTAACTCATGAAATGAATACATTTTAATCATAGGAGCAGAATTTCAAAAATGTAAAACAGTAATATAATTGTTTTAAATAAATACAAGTAAGCGAAATTAGTTTTAAGTGTAAAAATTTCATAGTATTTTTGAAGTTAAATTATTGATTATTTATATTATTTATAAGTATCTAATCAATTGAGATTTCGAGACAAATTTGTGTGTAGAAAATACTCGATCTAATGTTTTAATATGTAGTAATACTAAACAATTGAGTTTCATATATGAAAAATACTTACCTACCTTGATAGGCATTGAATAATGAATAATCGCTTAGGGGATTCAGTAACGAAACTGACGTTTGTCTTTTTGACTTGGTTCGCTGGTTGCAGACATTCAAAACCTGACCGGAATTATAGTCTGTAGAATTTTTCGCAGGGCTGGCGAGAGGGTAGGGCAGGAGGTGCTAGAGTACCGGGGCCCGTCGTCTCGACTATTAATACAAAAAAAAAAAAATTATAAATATGTTTTATTAAATAAAAACCTTTTTTGTCATGTACAAATAAATGAAATAACTTTTGAATTAAATGACGGAACACGTTATAGTAATAGCTCTGTCGCCGCTAGTAGTTCAATACGATACACTTTCGTTCTAGTGCTCGACAGTTTATTTTAGGAGCTATCTTGAAAAATACCATTTTGACATGGTAGTATGTTTTAAGTTTGTATATTTGTATTTGATATAATGATTGTACAAGATTGGTCAATGTATGTAATTGGATTTTATTTATTGTGCGCTAATGTGCTATTTATAAATTTTATCGGGTTATATAAAAAAAGGTAAGAAAAAACCATTAAAAAACCTTTAAAAAAGATAAGAAAAGGAACAGCTTAGTATCATTCTACGTTAATGAAAATTAAATAGTTTGTGTATGATTTTATTTTCCCTTCAATTAATAAAATATTTTATGTAAACCAAATTACCAAATATTATATTTATTTAATTCACACATCATCAAACTTAAATGTAAGTAATTTAATAAAAGTGGTGTTCATATTATATGTATATAATATACATACCTGAATATATTAGCTATACTAGTATATTATGTAAGAGGGCCCACAATCGAACAACCCCGGGGCCCGCTAATGTTCTCGCCGGCCCTGATTTTTCGTCTTATAATAGATATAAACACGTTGAGTTAAATCCTATTTCCAAATATTACTCGAAATCATTGTTGTTTAAATTAGGATTTTAAATGGTCTTGAATTCGCTAATGGAAATTAGTGTATTAAAAAAAAAAACTAAAATCAAGTTATTAGTAGTTATAACTACTAAATACTAAACATTAGTCATGACTATTCATATTTAAAATCATTAAATATATCTGAAGTACAAATTATAATTTATGTTTTAGGTTCGGTAATATTTATTATTTTATTTCTAAAATGTCAGCTGTACAATGGTAGCACCGTAAAACTATTGCACACATATAATTAGTTAACAATAATATAAAATAATTTTATTATCAGAATTAGATTTCGATAAAAATGCAAATGAAGAAAATGGCAAAATGTGAGATTTTGATTTTCAACTTGTATTAATTATTTTTAAAAGTAATATATTCTTTTGCAAGTTATTCAATTATGAAAGTTATTTTGTGATCAAAAACATCTATGTTATGCAAAATTTAGGTCAAATTGCACTGAATATTAATTGAAAACGTACTATATTACTATAAATTAAATAACGTTTACATACACATTTTAATTGTATACACAATAGTACTATTCAAGAATTAATTTGGTTGAATAAATAATTAACGTTTTTAAAAAGTTTAGTTGATTTATCATAACAAATAAAAAGCCTCTAATACAAGATATAAGATTGACGTTTACATTTTTGGTAATTATTCATATTATAGTTTGTAAATTAAATATTTGTAAAAAGGCAAAATATTTATTGATAGTGATAATACTAAAAACATCTTGGATTTTAAGCTCGGATTCTAGTGTCTTGTATGAATTGATTGAGGCTCTAAGTTTACGTTATATACCTTCAACCAAATACGTGGTTATACAATTTTTAAAGTACCCAAGTACATGCGACTTTTTTACCTGATTATTATGTCTGTAGGCAGTAGACATATTTGTTATTTTACTCGTTATATTTATAATTTTGCGTTACGAATAGGAGAAGTGAGCCTAATTAGTTCGATAAATAACTCTCGTTTAAGAACTATCTAAAAATTCATATATTTTATCGTGGACCAAAACAAATAAAAATAACGGCCAGTTTAAATATTGCGTGGTGTTAAGTGTGAGAATAAATCGTTTCGAAATGTATTTATTTATTATGTGGCTCAATTATGTAAGTATATAAGTATACTCATGTAATAGATAAAATTAATGAGAAATTAATTTCAGAGCAATTCAAAATTTAGATTTCACATACGCACGCATAAGAAAATATAAACGATGAAATAAATTAAATATTGGGAAAATTAAAAAAACACTGATTGTGTTTTTATTATAAATATGTCGTATTATTTTAGAATTTTAGTTGTGTACTGATTTTGTATTTTAAGTTTGTAATTTAAAATCGTAGATCTTTTATTGATTTGATTCAAATAAAATTTTAACTTATGTTTTCTATCCAGTCAAAAAACAATCGAATAAAATTGTAAATATTAAATACTTTTAATAAATGCATGAAAAAAAGTAATGTTCAGCCTGTCTTTATCTACCTATACTATTTGAGTTTTTTTTTAACAGGAGTATTCGTTACAGTAAAAAAATTGTATAGCGTTCAATGTACATGCTACATAATACAAATAGCCCATCCGGTCGAGGAGTAATGTCATTTTGTGTTGTCCCCCCTTTTCCGCTACCGTTTTCGTTAACATTAATAAAAATAAATAAAACAGACTTTTTGATGTGACTCTTTATTGACACATCGTTTTATTGTTCTTTAATAATGGGGTTTATTATGGGCAACATGACGTTGTTTATTACAATATAATATTAATTGTTACAATTAAGATCTATTGATGTTGATATAGTAAATGAAATGACTCTTTTTTAACTATCATTTTTTTTCCAAAAAATATACTACTTTATGCAGATAACTGTGCAGGTATGTTTTTAAAGAGCTATTCATATAAATATATAAAATAAATATGTATAGTAAAAAAAAAAAAAAATTATATAGAAATATGTGTTTGATCCGAAACATTGAAACCGAGGAATAAAAAATATTGTAAACATTATTTAATAAACTCAAAAATGTATCGATCGTATCTAATATACTTGATTGTATTGTGATGTCATAGGAATAAGTACATACTATACAATTGTATGTGGATTATAAAAACAAAAATTGATACTTTTGACAATAATGAGATAGTTTTATATGTCGTTTTACAACTGACTGAGTAATAATAATAATAATAATAATAATAATAATAATAATAATAATAATAATAATAATAATAATAATAATAATAATAATAATAATAATAATAATAATAATAATAATAATAATAATAATAATAAAACACTTAACTCAGAAATAAAATGGTTATTTTTCATATTAATTTTACAGTCTTACATTTTTTTTTTTTCAAAAATGTATACTCATTATATAATAAAAAACTCAGAAATTAATAGGTATACAAATAATTTGACTGCTAAGGTGGTTATACTTTTTTTTTTTTTGTAAATAATTTTGACTTAATTTTTATCATAAAAATATATTGTTTATAATAATTTAACTATTTCAAAATCAATAATTAGGGATTTAAGTTTTTTTTATAGGACCGGTTTTAATTATACTCGTTTTTTATGAATCGGTGTTTTTTTTATGAATATTAATTTTAATTAGTGTATTTTTATTTTTATTATTTTGTTAGTATAGTAATAGATATATTATTATGTAAGTATTGGATGATTATTCATTGTATTCACCGCACATAAAATATTTTATAACTGTTTATTTATACGTAAGAATATAAAACTTATTTAATTATTTCTAAAATAATACCATTTTAAAATAGAACAACTTTTCAAATGTTCATCACGATAATAATTAACATAGTAACATATCACAGGTTTACAAAGATTTTGCTGTTTTACATTTAATAACTGAAATGTATGTATTTTTAGATGCTGATTTCAAAAATGTTCTTCATTTTAGTCTATTACAAAAACTTTCAAAGTTATCCATATATTACTATTTATTGATAGGCACAAAAGTCCTATTACAATTCAATCGTTATAAATTTTTATATTTATCTTATATTATATTGAAAATAATAACAAATCTGATATCGTATGTTTTTGTTATTTATATACATATATAAATTAGGCAATATAGATATTGAGTTTTAAATTACCTTTGGTATTGTCAATTATTGTGGTGACTGATAAAATAAGCTCCGCGGTAAATACGTTTATTATGAGTTGCACTTTTAGTAACTTTGTGTCATAGTTTCAATACACACGTATATATTATTTTAGTCAGTGTTTTTTTAATTTTAAAAGTAATACAGTAATAAAAATACAAAAATATAGTCATGGACAGAAGGCACTGTGTTAATTGTCCAGATATTTTTTGTTACATCTGTGGTGAGTTTATGGTGAAGAAACAAGTACAGAAAATTACTCAATTCGTAAAAAACGTATATTACGCATACTTCGGAGTAAAAATTGGAGATGAGGAAAAATCATGGGGACCTCATTAAGTTAGTAAGAGTTGCTTAGAAATTGGACTAAAGGTAAGAAAAAAGCTTTGCGATTCGGAATACCTATGGTTTGGCGTGAACCTAAAAATCATGGAGATGATTGTTATTTTTGTTCGTGTAATATACATGGATTTAATATAAAAATAAAAAATATATTAATTATTCCAACTATATTCAATCTGCTATAAGACCTGTGCCCCATGAACCTTCTATACCCGTACCTTTACCTTCAGCCAATCTTGATACCATTATAACATCTGAATCCAGTGAAAGTGATTCGAATTATTCTGTAGAATCATTTAATACGTCTCAACTTATCTCACAGAGTGAATTAAATGACCTTATAATGAACTTAGATCTTTCTAAATATGCTTCAGAACTTTTAGCTTCAAAACTTCACAGTAAAAACTTATTGGCACCGGGCACATGGTTCTCTTTTTACAGAAATCGTGAGCATGAGTATGTTCAATGTTTTACTCAAGAGGGACCATTAGTATATTGTAATAATATTACCAATTTGATCAATAAATTAGGGAAATATTGAATATAATTAAAATGAATGGTGACTGTTTAAGTTTTTAAGAGTCTATTGACTCTAGTAAGCGAAGTTTAACTCTTAACTCTTAGTTTTACGTTCGTATTTGTACTAATTGATTATTCAACAATGTTGAGTGAAGACAATGATACCTAATTGAAATTTATACATTAATTCTTCTAATTATTACCCTTTAAACGTTGATAATTGTTGGAACAGGGATCTGAGGTAAATTATACCTTTTGAAATTACCTTTTATCTTTTTAACCACAGAATAAGGTTCTAAGCTAAGTAACGTTTTAGAAAAGCAACGAGTATATTGTGACACAGTTCAGTGTGTCGGCAATTGTTGTTGTCTATAAAATGAGTCTGTGATCCGACCGGTTATCTAGTTAACTATTACTTTTTTTTTACTCGGTGTAGCCGCAAGTAAAACGATTTTTGTTATTATATCCATATAATTATTAATTTCTTTACAAGAGTGTGAATCATTCATTTGTTTTCTCCGATAGCTATTATTTTTGTATATTTTATCTATTATTTTCACCATTACCAGGTTTTTCTTGTGTAGATGTAACCTTTTAGTACCTACTACCTACTATCGAAGTGATTTTATTTGATTTTATAATTTTTCCTTGTACAACTTTAAAAAAATACACGACCATTGCTTGGAATTGTCAGTTGACTAAATTCGACGAAACCCATGGGGCCATTGCCTTCTTGGCTATTGTTTTTCTATATAGTATGAGCTTATGAATAACACAAACGTATTAAATCTTCTATTGTAAACTTAACCATTTACGGAGGGGAATATTTGGAATATTTAAATTATTGAAATGTATTTATCATTTGATGGCATACAAAAACGAATTTCGTAAATATTGTCAAGTTAATAAAAATTTAATATTTTTGTAAGTAGATATTCTACATATAAGTAGTGTACCATCGAAACAAAGCATTTGAAAGTATAAAATTTGCTAATGCGTTGTTTTTATTTTAGAATTCCTATGCGTATAGAAATCACACAACTATACATAGGAACAATTATCTCATATACAGGAACACTAGCTAATAGATTATCATTCATCTACATACACCTAAATAATATGAATAGACGTTTAAATGTTTCTTACTTAAAATATATTATCATGACTAATGAAATAGTCGTTTGTCACGTTAGCACATAATAATAAAATGGTTTTATTTTATACGCTAGTTGTTTTTTTTTTGCAATCTATAGATGGTCTATATAAAACTTTTGAAGGACTCTTTCGGTCGTAAAAAATTGTATATATATTATGTAACCAAATAATAGATAAAAAAAAAAAAAAAAAAAAAAATAATAAAGTAATAAACATTATTATATTTGAACATTACGGTCAGAATATTATTTGAAAATAATAATAACGAGATACACGAAATGATGTGTCATAATTTTGAATAAACATCATATTTCATAAGTTGTTGTTTAAAATTTTGTTTTGAAAATAATCTGATATTTGTGGACAGAAAATTATTAGTAGGTGTAAGTAATGGGAAAAAGATCAAGTCTAAATACAAGTCCAACATTTTAAGGCAGAACGAATATAATATTAATATGTTTATTTGCGAATCGTGATCAGTATCACTAACCCGTCGATAGTAACGTGTACGAGGATTTAAAGAGTGAAAAAATAACAAAATAATTAATACTCTAAACGTATTAGACCAGATTAATCTGTCAGTTTCATTGCAATTGACATTGGCGTGTGTGATTATTAGTGTATTCGGTTCTCTTACAGTGTGCAATGTACAGAGGGAAATTGAAATGTTAGTGTCTGGTTGTCGATCGGGCTAACGATGATTAACGAGCGAACCCTTTTTTCTCACTTCACCAATGTAACCGTATTTGTGTATTGTGGATATCAAAGAAAATCCGGCCTGAAGGGGAATAATAATGAACGACAATGTTTCTGCGTACCTACCGCCGAATGCGTGTTGTTTGGTGTAAAATCCATCAATACTGGTGTTTCAGAAACGAATACTATGTTAAAAAAAAAGAAAAAAAAAGTACATCATATGTATGAATATATTTGTTCTACAACATGGTGTGATCGGGAGTTGAAATTAACGTTTTTATATAAATGTATTAATTTTATTTGGTTATATCGTGTACACGGATCAAAAATTATCGATATTGTGTAAATTTGAAACACTTCATACGAAGTTTTAAATTTACTGTATTGAACCACACCAATTTGTTTATTAGCTTTTAAATTCAACCTTTATAATGTTAATATAGATCAGTTATTTTACTTTTGAAGAGTGTCTAATAGCTTCATGAAATTAAATACATGGTTAATATTTCGTAATATTTATATTTGATATTTGTAATAAATTAGCATACCATTTGCAATGTCACTGCAATATAGAGATAGCGGTTTTGTTTTTATTTTAACAAAATAATTATGCAATGTGTATTAATTACTTTATTAAATAATACTACCTATAATTTACTTTATTGTTTTTAAGTATGGTATCAAATTAAATAAGAGTAAATATTACGTATAAATTGCTTCGAATTTCAAGGAATCCAGTTACGTATTTATTAAGTTTGTTGATTGTTTTTATTTAAGTTAGCTTGAATATTCAAAATCAAATATTAACAACAGTCTATAATATAATTTAGTTCAAATTAACTGACGCAAGCAACAAATACTATGTGTTTATTCAACATAACTAATAACTATACTTAATACGTATCTAAAAAAAACTAAGTCAGCATTGATCAATTCAACAATTTAAGAATCGATAATTATGTATTTTAAATTTTATTTGAATAAAACGGAGGTATAGAAAACATATTCTAATTTATTTTAATTGTAAGTAGGATTTTAGTAGTTATTACAATAATGTATAATAGATATATTTTCGTGTTTATAGTAGATAACTATTATTTTTCCATTATTTTCATATCTATTAATTTTCATGAATAAATTAAAAGTCAGTAGCGAAAGAAATAATTTTGTGTGAGAATATTTTAATGATTGAAAAATATACTTATAACTTTGAAACTTGTATGCGTAATACACTACTAAATGGTTCATTTGTATTTTGATATTAAGTTATAAAGTTATTATCAGGGTTGGTAATATACGCGTATAAATTGTATTATACGTTACACGTATAATAACCTACGTATAAAACGTATAAAATGACTAAAACGTATAATATGTTTTGTTTTTGAAATTCACTCTAAAAAAATTAAAAATACTTCCTATTTCAAATATTAAGTTAGATTTATCATTTTTATACTAAGTACAAACATATCAGGTAGTTAAAAATTATATATGATATATAAATTATAAATTATAAAAAAACCATTTTTGTTTGTAGTTTTATTTTTTCACTCTTTTGAATAGGTGCCTATCTTATTAAAATTGTGTTTGTGTATAACGTGCGAACGTGACGATAACAAGACACATACTAATGAAATATAATAATAAATAATACACTATACCAAGAACCTACTTTAATTTTTCGTGTATAATCGAATTACAAAAAAAATAAAATAATGAAATATTGAAAATGTTATAAATATCACAAGCGACTGCAATGAATTTACTATAAATAAATACGTCAACGATAAGATACTGATAATTATTAATAAGTAATAACACTACAATTGTCTATTTATAATTTATAGTTCTTTATTTTATTGTTAGTTTAAAATAAACTTTATAATTTATACTTTATATGATAAATTAATTTTTAATTTTCATACAGTATAAAACGTATATCATTCTATGTTTTATACTATACGTTTTATACGTTTTATACGAACGTATAATACGTGTTTTATACTATACCGTATTAAACGTTTCAACCCTGGTTATTATACTAATTCAAATGAATAATAATAAATAATTGAAATAAAGTTGTAATAAATATTGTAATATGTTTCACGGTTTAATAAAATATAATTACTTCCAATTACTTCAATGGTAGGTACACTATCGTGTATAACATATTATGTTTTTATTGTAAATAAAAATCGGTCTTCAGTTCATCGAACGTAATTTGATATGTGGTCGATGTCCATTTTATGGAATAAAAATAAACTAGCATTTATATTCGATTCTGGTACATGTATATAGAATTCATTAAAATACATCTAAGTTAGAATACATATTATGATGTAATTAACGTTTTTAGTTTAATCATGAGCTCTGATACGTTTTTATGTTCTCGTTTAGACTTTTTGTAGATATCATATTTTACAGTAGTGGTCCCAGGGTTTGTAATTAAGAATGAATCAATTAAGGCCATTCGTTTTAAAGGAAGTCGCTACGGTATTATTGTTTGTTAGTGTGGGTTCCTGTGAAGGATATATTAATACATTATATCCAAGTATACACCATATTTGGCTTAAAAGATACGAATCGTGCAGATACTTTTGAAATATTTTATTAATAAAAAACCTAGAGTTTTTCCTCTTGAGTTGAACGGTAAAATTATCAGAAGATGATGACTCTATGGACGAGAAATTTTTTTGGGAATTTTCACAATTTAACGTATCTTAAAATCAATATTTAGATTACATGAATTATTTCACGTGAATAAACCCAAAGTTTGAATTCATATGTTTGTGCTTTCTTCTCGAGGTCGTTTTCAATTTATCATTTCCCGTGTTTCTCAATGACGATTTTGTATGGAAAACACGACGTACCTACTTATTTGTATTTGTTTGTTGATGGTGATGTCCGATTACACAGATAAACTACTACGGAAACCGCGTGCCCCATTATAATGCGATTACATTGTAACTACTGCATTTTGATTTAGTTAATTATACGGCAAACAATACTTTTTCTCAATATATCGTCTGTAGTAATAATTATGGTTTTATAACGTTTACAAAAATTACAAGTTTCCGCTTTATGGGATAATGTTGATATGTTCAATTATTTTTGGTCCGTGCGTATTATAATAATGAATAAAAATAATTAATTTTGTATTGTGGCTCATTTCAATAGTAATAATCGTTTTATATTTAAACTTATTATCGTCATTATTATGAATCTAAGTAACTATAATTCTCTCTATTATGCCGAATCGTATGTATTGGATAATTGTTTTTTTTAATCATTATATTCTCTCTCGTAAAAATGAGTATCAATTTAATATTTAATTTGCTGCGGTACGTATGATGTATGGAAATGTAATTTTATTTACCAATATAATTTTCTTATTCGTTGTCATAAAATAAACTAGAAATATGGGAATTTACCAATTTCGCCGATATAGAAAAATAATATTTACAGAATTTTAGAAAATCGACAATCCTAGGATTGTATTGTCATTTTTTTCATTTAACATAATATACAAATACTACAATTTAAAGATTAGTATATAGTATATACTACATATAATCATAACCCACGTAACGTACTTCTAAAAGTTTTCACTCTAAATTAAATTCTTGATTCATTAAATCTCATCCCAACATAATCATATTTACTTACGTTTTAAATACGAGAATACAAAAATTTTCTAAAATGTTGTAAATATTATTTTTTTTAATCGGAGGAATCAATAGATGGTTTTTATGAACAGTACCCGTGGAATCGATACTAATCGGCGAAATCGATATACACCCAAAATAAAATAAAATAAGTGTAACACGTGATTCGTGAATAACGATAGGAATACCTATATATATGTTTTTTTTTTATTCAGTTTTATTTTATATTCTTCAAAATGTAAGTTAAATTCATTAATTTAATGTAATAGACTTAGTATAAGCATAATTTATTAATTTGTAAAATTTATATCAAGAAATATTGTATTAGAGGAGAACAATTCAAGTATAAAGGGGAAAACCAATACATTTTTTAAATAATAAACCTTTTGTTATTTAATACGTTACTACGTAGTGCATAGTTCATGTTGAATTATATTTCTAAAAATGAAAAATGAACGTTTCTAGTTCATGAATTACAATAAATATTACTATACTATTTATCATAGAGAAGTAGATTTATCGAGTAGAACACGTCAATTAAATTGATAACATTTTATTTTTATTAACTTAAAGTGATAAGTAGCATTATTTATTGAATAGGTGCATTCCTAAAATATTTTTATTTTTCTTAAATAATTTGATAGTAGGACGCTAAAAGCTGTCAAAAGTCATAACCGAATACTTTAACTTGGTTTTTATACTCGTAAGTTTCATTTTGATAACTAAATTTCAATAGTATTCTTTCATAATATGTCTATATTTGTGACATCGAGTTGTATTATACGTGTGTATAAATTAACAATCTTAAAAGGTTTTTATTCCCATTGGTCACAAAAATAAAACAAATACATATATTAATAAATGAAATCTGTTTAACATAAAAATAAAAATATCCAAGAAAACAAGAATACTTAAAAATTAAACTACTTAATTTAATTTTAAGTAATTTAAATTACTTTCAAAACAAGAATATTGAATTTATGAATGTTTAAGTTCTAAATAATACCTTCGAGGGGGTCCACGTAAAAACCTGGAATGTAAAAACCTGGACGGTGCAAATCTAGATGGTGCAAATCTGGACGGTAAAAACCTGGAAGGTACAAATCTGGAATTTTATAATTTAAAATCCATAATATACTGGACGGTGCAAATTTGGACAGTTAAAATATGGACGGTGCAGATCTGGATGATGCAAATCTGGACGGTACAAACCTGGAATTTTATAATTATAAACTTATAATATTTTGGACGGTGCAAATCTGGACGGTATTAATCTGGAATTTTATGGGTCCACGTAAAAACCTGGAATGTAAAAACCTGGACGGTGCAAATCTAGATGGTGCAAATCTGGACGGTAAAAACCTGGAAGGTACAAATCTGGAATTTTATAATTTAAAATCCATAATATACTGGACGGTGCAAATTTGGACAGTTAAAATATGGACGGTGCAGATATGGATGATGCAAATCTGGACGGTACAAACCTGGAATTTTATAATTATAAACTTATAATATTTTGGACGGTGCAAATCTGGACGGTATTAATCTGGAATTTTATAATTAAAATTCCGTAATATTCTGGACGGTAAAAATCGGATGGTACCTATACATTTTTAAAACAATAAAATTCTTGAGAGTGAAAAAACTTGACCGTAATTGTTTTGAGTTCTGCAGTCAGTGGCAGTGCCAGAATTTTAGTCCCAGGTGGCCCTGGATGAGGCTGGCATTTTTTAGAGGAGGCTAAAATGTTTACTTGATATTTTTACAAACAATAGTTGTGACAGGCACTTGCGCAAGGGAGAGGTTTAAACTCCTATTGCATCAATTTTTTTTACTTCGTTGTGTAAACTTACTAAAACAATGATTTGTAATCATGCATTCGGTAATAGTTGTTTTTTTTATAAAACATCTATTGATATAGTATAGTATACAGTATTTACTGTATAACTAGTTTTGCTAATATATAAACTAACCAGTTTTGCTTTTGCGTTTTGCACCGTCCAGATTTATACGGATTTCAAAATGTTATATTCCAGATTTGTACCGTCCAGATTTGCACCGTCCAGATTTGTACCGTCCAGATATTTACGGATTTAAATATTTTATATTCCAGATTTGTACCGTCCAAGTTTTTATGTTCCAGATTTGCACCGTCCAGATTTGAACCATCCAGGTTTTTACATTCCAGGTTTATACGCGCTCCCCTTCGAGGATACCTATTGTTTTATTAGAAAAACGGAACATTATTATTAATACGAATATTAACAATCAAAATCATAGTATTTGATTTTATGAAATTTTAGATACATGAATTTTTAATTATTATAGTCATTGTTGATCAAATGTTATCGTATGAGCATTGTGTACCATCGCTAGCCTCACATCATCAGATCGTAAGATATCTAAATAATAAGTGTAGTCATAGGCGCCCAAAGAATTTTTTCCAGGAGGGGGCAAAATTCATTACATTTCTAGGAAATGTAGTATTTACTATAAAATATTTATAATAGATAATTCAAATTTCAAAGCATTTGCTTTTAAAATGCTTGATCCAATGCAAGGTACTTTACAAGATATAAATGTGTTTAATAATAAAACTGTTTCAAGTAAACAAATTGGTTTCGGGATATTGTTTTGGGATATTTTTATGCATTTTTGGTAATTACTAATGCGTTTTCAAAATGTTTAACCTATTATAGTAACGTTACAAAAAAAAAAAAAAAAAAATGACGACTTAAGATTTAAATACCAACAATACTGATTAAACATAATTGATTTGTATTCTTATAATTTTACACTATAAGAACATTAGATCATCAGGTTTTAAAATAAAACAATACCTGAATTTATTTTTATAAGTCATACTAATTTGGAAATTAAAAACTAAATTAATAGTTGTATATTAATTTTTGAAAATTGTTTACATTTTATCAATTTTTTTGTAGTTTTTGGGTCAATTTTGATTTTTTGAAAGGCATTTAAATCGAAAACTCAAAAATCGCATATGATGTAATATTTCTAGTCTTATAAAATAGATCCAAATAATACTTATTATCAGTGGCGGTTTATCCCAAATATGGGCCTGTGTGCAGAAATAAAAAAAGGCCCCCCCCTTCAACTTTTTATTCTAAATTATAATATATAGACATAGATACATAAATTCAAATTTAAAGTAAGTTTTTATCCTAAAATTCTAAAATCTTATGCAATTCCACAGGTACTTTCTATTTTTATTAAAATTTTAATTACATAAAAAATAAGTTTAGGAGACTGAAGAGCTTTTGATACAACATTTACAGTTTCCAGAATTTTGCCAATGAAAATTACACTGAATATAAATTGAAAATCTTCCATATGAACTTTTAAATAATTTGCTTCAAATATTTCGTCCTTATTTTTGCTTCTAAGAATTATTTGCGATAAACATTTTAAAATATCAACGTAACGATGTCGAATAGCTAATAAAGAATCATACCTTGATGACCAACGAGTGGTACATAATCTTTTTAATGTAATTGAAATATCTGATGATTCTGAAGATAAAAATAATTGCCAACGTTAAATTTTTTCCACAAGTCCAAAGAAAGTTTTTACTTCCGTTGATGAATTCATTGCATCGTTTAGAACTAAGTTCAAATTGTGTAAAGCACAATGGATATATGTAGCCAATTTTTGTTTAGATTTTAACCTAGCCTGGACACCTGAATATACACCACTCATGTTGGCAGCCCCATCATACCCTTGACCACGAAGTTTTGACAAATTTAAATTATTTTTCGTAATACAATTAATAATAGATTCTTCTAAACCAGCACTTGATTGGTCAACAATTTCCACAAAGCCAATAAATGATTCATTTATTTGCAATGTCTTAGGATTACCATCAGAGTCTGAAATAACCGAAACCTATCGAATAACTTGACTTAGTTGATCAATCTTACTAATGTCTTGAGTAGTATCCATTATGACAGAAAAAAATGGTGATCGGTTAATACTCAAAATAATTTGTTCTAATATCGTAATTGCGAGTAAAGTAATAATCTCATTTTGAATAGTGTTACTTAAATAATTTGCTGTACCCTTACCAGCTGGCATACTCAATAGTTTTTCTAATATGGGATCATATTTTGAAATAAGGGTAATTATTGATAAAAAATTGCCTTTATTTTTACTCAAGTCTGTTTCTCGATGACCTCTAAAAGACAAGTTGGTTGTAGCTAATGTTAATGTGACATTTATAACCCGATCTAATACTTGTCTCCAAAAGTTACATTCATTTTGAATAGATAATTCCATTTCTTCGGAAATAGTTTTATTTAGGCGCCATTGCTCAAATATAATACAACATTGAATATGATCATTTGAATTATCATGGCGTTTAATATTTTGAGTTAGATGTCTCCAATCATTATTTCCCGTAACCCAAGATGAACTAATTCTATCTTGTGTAGAAAACAACCAGCAGCATTGACAATATATTTTATTTAAAGTTAATGAGTAACATAGCCATGCACGTTTTAAAGTAATATTAGCCTGATTTGTAAAATAGTAAAATTTTTCTGAAAATGATCTAGAATTATCACTGTCAGTTGGAAATGGACCCTTAAGGCGCGTCCAGACAAGAGCATATTTTGACGCATGCCGTATTTAAAATCGAACGCATGCTCGTGCGTGGCTAAATTTTTCTAATTACCGCGTACGTCGTGTGCGTTGTGCGCCGATTTGAATATGCGGCGAAATTCGAAGTATATCCTCGTAGTTGTGATTTGATTGTTGTTCTGATCGAAATAAGACCTTTTCACAGGTAAAACAATGAACTATGAAGAATATTGTGCGGTTTTATGTACATTGAACAAACGTATGAAATTATTTTTACCGAGTAATTATTGACAATGACCTAACTATAAGTAGTGAATTAAAGATTTAGGTAAATTTAAAATTTAATTAGGTTTTTTGTATACCTAGAAATAACTAGTGAAAATGGAACAATAGATCAAATAAAAATAGAAACAACGATCTATATTATAATAAATATTATTAAGAAGTATTTAGTAAATATTGTTTTTTATCGTTGACTTGATAAATTATCTTATACACGCATTGAAAATTGTAATTGCAGATAAAATGACTATATTCGTAAATATCAATTAAAGAAACTAAAAAGTATTCTTCTACGTCAATGGAATTAAATTGAAATTAATACACTACCCTATACGGTAGTTCATATTCCTCACATTTTTATTCTTAAATAATTTTAATTTTTTGTGCATACGTTGTTTGTCATAATAATGGAAACCCGTCCAAACTACGCCACGCACGCATGCTCATTTCCTTTGATCTCGAATGGTTTACCGACAAGCGACGGATAGCCGTGCGTCGTACGTCGCGAACGCAAACGCACGAGCTGAGCAATATGCTCAACGTCCACACTTGAATATTTTCGACGTACGCTCGATTCCACGCACAGAATGCGATTTTAAATACGGCATGCGTCAAAATATGCTCTAGTCTGGACGCGCCTTTAGGTTGACAAGGGCCTTGAGAAATTATAAAACGTTTTTCTTGGTAACTGAGTGGTTCTTTAAAATGAACTTTGCCAGTAGGAAAACGTTCACAGATTAAACTGTTAAAAATAAAAGGTTCAATATTTTTATTATTAATAGTGTCAATACTAGATGTTGCAGTTGGTTCTGAGACGGAATTACTAGCAGTTTTAGTTTTATTTAATAAAATACCTGGGTTATCAATATCTTGCTCTTCTGTTTCTTCGTGGTTTTGTTTGAAATATGTGTCAATTTTCGGCATCCGCTCAACAGATTCTTCTCTTTGTTTTTTTATTTTGCGTTTCGCAGCACCACTGGCAGATTTTGATGCCATTATAATAGTAATAAATAAAATACAATATTTTATTCAGTTTTTTGTAAATTATTTCAATAGACACTGAACGACGACTCACAAAACTGAGTATCGCACTATCACAAAATAATACAACAAAAGTAATACGATCATATTTAATCGCGAAAATTCATGTCATAGACGTCTATACTCTATATTATACGTGTACCGGTATACATAATACAAAAAAAATAAAAATAAAAATAATATGGATAAGCAAAATCGACAAGGCGATAACGAAAAACCACGGGAAACAGATTGCTATATATAACGTTTAGTCGCCGTCACAGAAATACAATATCTATATATTTTATAGATTATAACAATGATATCAGATTTGAGAAAATGAAAATCTTTTAAAATTGAAAACAATTTTTTTACTTTTTCGTACATATTAACTGTATTTATTTAATTCTTTTTTTTTTGAGGAACATTGATCAATAATGGGCCTCCCACGGCCCCACGGGCCGAGGGCCCGTGGCATTTGCACACATTGCACACATGTATGACACGCCACTGCTTATTATCCTGTTCACAAACGGATGACTAGGAAAAACTTTTAATAACATAACTAAGTCGACGAAGGTAAAAAGTAATGATAAAATTAATTATTTTTTAAATGTTTCATGTAATGAATTCCAATTTAAATATTGCCTTATATTAATGGCTCATGTTTGGTTTTTAAAATTCCAGGGGGAGGCAAATGCCTCATCTTGCCCCCCTCTTCGGGCGCCTATGAGCGTAGTTTTATAAAAGTGTATCGTAGTATTCATAGTTTTTTGAGATTGATTATTTTTGAAAAAATATAATGAACATTCATTTTCGAAATAGATGTTCTCTTATTTTGTATAATTGTTGTGCAGTGGAGCTCGTCACTTAAGATCAGGGTGTTTTAAAGACGTAGAATAATATAAAAAATTATATATTTGCAATTATCAGATTTAACTGTTGTAATTATCAGTTCATGGATATCAAGAGATAAAATGAATCAACGTTCACCGAAGGTTCATTATTACTTTGTTTTTCAAAAAACAATTTAGTTGATATTAATTTAATTGTTCTATGACTTAAAGAAATAAAAAAACATACCATGTAATTGTTCAGTTTAAACACATAATCCTCGGCAAGATGGCGTGGCTAGTAACGAATAAAAAAAAATGTTTATACATTATCCCTTTGTAATGGAAAAAAAAAATTAGTAATTCACTACGTTATCAAAATATTTTTCTGATGACATAATATTACACTACATCATTATACACTAGGTATCAAAATTAATCCCATAAAGCGTATCACATGTGGATAATATTATTGTTCAATAAAAATCGTTGTATATTTGAAATAAAATTTCGTAAACAAAAATAAATTAACAAATTACTTTTACCCTTTTACCTAATGATTTAAACATTTTTTACATTTTTTTTTAGTACGAACTTTAAAATAATACTCATATAAATATTCGTTGTTGTACTATAGTATTATTTTTTTAAATATATACTATTATAAACAAGAATAATGGCGTGTCATACTAAATAATCATAAATATGATTTCGAGCATCTAAATAATAGTTATTAAACTCAAAACTACATTTCTACATTTTCGAAAATGTACATTGTAATATAAGTATTAAATTTAAATGCAGTGACATTTTTACTTAACCAAGTTACGTGGTCAACAAAAATAAAATCATAGGTGTTATAGAGAAATTCATTAAATAGGATCACATACTCGTATATTTTTACTTTATTTTTGCATTTTGTTGATTGCATAGAAATATATTAAAAAAAAAAAAATGATATTAATTCAATATAAATAAATTATTATTTCAATATATTAAATAAATTCATCAATTACAAAAAAAAAAAATATATATATCTATATGTTTAAAACTGTAAGTGTATTTTATTTTCTGTAACTTAATCAAAAACTTAATTTTAATCGAAATAATCTAAATCATCTCGTGTGAGTAGGCATCGATTATTGCTATTGTACATTGTAGATTTTTAAAAAAAGTTTATTTTTTATTAAGTTTTATAAAAATTTCATCGAACAATCAACAATTGTTATAAACTGTTTTTTATTTAAAAAAAACATAAAATATTTTTTCTTTGGTTAGATATGTTAAATTTATTATCGAATAGTTTTTCGCTATAAAGAAATATCAGATCTGTTATGCAGAGATAAAATTATTCATAATTAATGGTGTAAACCATGGTCCCAATGATACTTCGTCAAACAAAAAAAAAAAAATTCGTTGGTTATAAATAAGTTTCACATACATTTAAAATATATTTTAATCCAGCTATTTTTGTACTTTTAAAATATCAGTATTTGAAATAAATACATTTATCATTTTTCTAGGCTAATAAAAATTGGAATAACTGATTTCAATATGTAGTGGATCGTAAATGATATTCTGTAAGACGTTTAAGTTGGGAGGTAAAAGTTTTTATGATTATTAAGTTTATTGCTAGGTTTAAGATTCAAAAATATCCGGAAGTTGCTTCTAAATTTTTAGTCACCATAATGTTTTAACAATGTATAGAAATTATTATTTTGTGTTTGGTATTTTATAATTTGAGGGCCGCAAAACAGGAGTAACTTATTATTTATAAATAAAATTACTTACGTGAAAGCGCATACATGCTTTTATTAATTATTATTATATTACGACTGATACAAATGTACAAAGTGATAGCTATATAGTCAATTGTGAGCTGAACGCTACAGTAAAATAACCATGACCAGTGGCGTATTTTCAAATTTTTCTGGGGGGGGTCCTCAGTTTATACATTTATTAATATAAACTATGATATCTTGTAATAGTTACGTTCTTATGAAGTTTTCGGAGGAAGTTGAACAAAATATATAATAGTATAGTCTTATGTAATATTATATATATATATATACATATATATATATATATATATATATATATATATATATATATATATTTTAATGAGAGGTTCTGGGGGGGGTCCAGTACCCCTGGACCCCCCCCGTAAATACGCCACTGACCATGACTATTCATACAATGTATATTCTTATAATTTTAGATTCTGAGTGAAGCGAAGGATCTAATGGTTTTACAATGATGTTTATTTTTATTTTTTATTTTTTTTCTTTTTTTTCTTTTTTTTTTTTCTTTTTTTTTTTTTCTGTAAACACTTTTTCGTATAGAAATCCTTGTCCAAAAGTTTCGTCCAGCAACTTGTTAGATTCGAAATTGAACTGAAATGGTACTTTAGAGAGGTCATTTTTCCAAAATCTCCATAGTTTTTCCAGTAATCAAGAATAATGATCGAAAAACTGAGTAAAAACGGTAAAATCGGTAAAAATCCGCCGTAAACGAGATTTTCACTGTTCAGATTTTAGGTATTTAGTCATAAATCGAAAAGTATTGAAGCTAGAAACTTGAAAATTTTATCCAATATCAAATACATACTTTTTTATATTGGACAAAATTTTCAGAACAATTATAGCACTTTTGACTTAAATATAGAACTTTTAATTTACCAAATTGTTTGAAAGTTTTTATGTAATATAATTTTAAATATTTGACAAAAAGTTCTGAAAATTTAATATGACCTTACTCATATACCTACCTAATTATCCTAACAAAAGTTCAAAAATCGTTAGTCAGGATTTTTTTTTATACACACTTTAATAAATTATTATACGATTTTTTCGATATTGTCTGATTTCTTTTAAGTTTATTTCTAATGAGTTATAATTTTTATAATAATTGAAGTTTAAATGAGTTATATCTAATTGAATATTTTATGAGGGTTTAATTACAAAAAAACTCACCAACAATTATACAAATAACCGTAAAATACGTAAACAGTATTTAAATAATAATATATTATATTACACTGAAGCTTTACTCAGAATCGTTTTATACTAAAGAAATGAGTCATCATTTCTTTAAAACTTAATACATTCATCACCAATATCTTGTCCGAGGAGCGAAGCGACGAAGGACGAACTTCCACCACCATTATCTTATCGGCTTTTTTATAACGTTGTTTATAATGAAAATAAAATATTCATCATTAAATTAATTGAAAACTGTCTAATTTGTATATAATATTCAAATCCATAAATGGAAAAATAATAATATGTTATTAAATAAAAACGTATTGCCTAAAGTATGATATAGGTTTGCTCCTATTGACCCCCGGTACGATTTCAAAAATCATCATCGAGTCGTACAAACGTATATTATACTAATATTCCCGGCTACATTTTTTTTCTTCATATTTTTCTGTTAAGGGGCAATATCCGATCTTTTTTTTTTTATTAAATCATTGAAATGCGTATACCTAAAGTTAAAACATGACTTAAGATGAAACTAAAAAATATTAAAAAAAATTTTTGTTCATTTTTTTGGCTATAAATACAGTTCAAAAATTGAAATTTCGCATTTTGAGTTCCTTCCTACTAGTCTGAGTTTTGTAGTTAGGAGTCTGTAACTTTGAATATATCATATTGACATATTGCCTAGAATACTATCGTTGGCTGTTTCTTTGTTGAAGATTATTTTTAAAGGTTATTTGGGTTCAAACTTACCTCTTAGTGGTAAAATTGTTTTTCTTAAATATTTTTTTTAATAATCAAAATACGAAAAAAAAATCAACGTTGGTATATAGGTATTACTATTATAAATCAGTTTATTTTTTCAGATCAAAAATATTTTAACTATTGAGTAATTTGGAAAGGAACTAAGATTTGGTTTATTCAATTTTGTTGGCTCCTCCCCTAATACCCAAAGCATGCACGCAATTTATCGTATTCCACTGTTAGCGCTGCATAGCGGCGGCGGCGGCAAAGCGCAACGGCGCGCTGGCTGCTAGTCGGTTGTTGGTTGTCGACGCCGATGCGACATATAGCCTATAGGCCTACGGCGACAGAAAAACACTCTTTATTCTGCGCTATGAGTGCCTGCAATCGACGATTGGTCTCATCTCCCGTGTTAAAAAATTACGGTGTATTGTACTAACCCTTTTAGGAAAGTGATTATTAATTTTAGTTTTTTGATATGAATGTAGCCATGACTAAATAAATTAATGTAATCATCGGTAGAATTAACTATATAAATAAATATAAGGTATTAATAAAATTTATAATATTATTATAACAGTATAGTTATCAATGCAATTAAAAAAAAAATACAAAATATTAAAAATTATAATTAACACATTTAAAATTACATAATATGACATTTTTCAATTCTTACTTTAAATTTTTAAATTTCTTTTTTATTTGAAATTGTGCTTCCGTTATTTTCGCCGGATCTCGTATTCGTAAACCTCTTGGAACTCGAGGATCTATAATTTCAGGCAACATACAGTCCATGTAGAAATTGATTAATTTTGGAAGCATCTTATTTGTCCAAAGATATTCGTCCCTGTTGATATTCTGTACATAAAGATTATTTCCCATACTGAATAAAATAAAAATACATTCTATTTTTTTTGTAATGTTTAGTTGGCCTTGAATTTGCCAGTAATATTTATGGTTTTCTTTGAGTTTAAGTTGACCTGTTTCTGTAAGCTCTAAACAAAACTGCAACTTTTTATCAAGAGCTGCATCTTCTAAGGTTTTTTGTCCTATAGACGGCGTACACTTGACCTCTATTATTTTATCGTCATCAACTAAACCATCGGGACTTGCGCCCAAAAATGGATATTGTTCATCAACAAACAACCCACACGGTCTTACAGTTTTTTTATACTGATTTTCGAATTGTCGGATAACCACTTTTTCATTTTGTCGTCCAAATTCAATATGTTTCGAAATAATATTTTTACTGTATAATAATGTTTTCACTAAATTATGACAAGATGTAGTTGATTTTCTACAAATAACTGTCCCGAAATTAGAAGCGGTGAGTCTATTTTTCTTTGCTTCGTGCCACACTACATTATCATGTTGACCAATAGTGTTTTTTTGTAATTGTTCGATTGTTTCGGTTGAAAAAGAATCTTTTTTTAACTCTTCTAACTTTTTATTCACGTTAAATTTAAAATCCTCTTCAGTCATATCCAGCCCAGCAGCGTCTGGACCGTAATCAAAATCATGATTCACTGTACTTTTGTCACCTCCACTTACTTTAAATCTAATTTTTTTTTGTTTTTTATACTTTGAATTTAAAGTTGTCATTGCAATACGCCTCGTTAAATTTTTTTTAAAGAACTCGCCGGGACTTTTTCCTGATAATTTTTTCCATGGACTTAAATGCCAAGACTGGCCCCTAGAGTGAACTTGGGTTGCACCTAATACTCTTCTTTGATATGAGCCTGTTTTGGTATAATTTACTCTTTTACCGCCAGTAAATTTTGCAACTAAGCTCATAAAGTTTTCAGCTATATTAGTTGTAGTGTTGAAAACTAAACGATCGGCTTTTCTCGTTACTTTATCAACAATTGCTAAAATTTCTGACATTATTTTGCCACTTTCCATTAATGGCACATTGTCCTTTTCATTCATATTTGACCGTGTGCAATATGTAGGACGACAATTTTTATGAGAACCGAGAACATGATATGGTGCATTTTTTAAATCTTCTCGCAGTATGTTTACATTATGTGATTTTCCACACTCTTTAATTGCAGTCCGTACCCCTTTAACCAATCTTTCTAAGGGAGATGGAGAACCATAAGTTAAAACTTTGCGCACGTGTAATGGGAAATGTTTATTTGCCACCAATTTTCGTAGGCCATCGTGGAGATTACGAGTTATATGATTAGCACATTCTAATTTGATAACATCTCGACCATACGATACTTTTTCAACTATTCTGGCATACACACTTGAATCACCATCGCCAATATAATATTTATATATTAAACCATGTTGTTCTAGGCTTTGGCGAAAGCCTTCTACAATAATATCTTGTTCCATACCTGTTGAAGAACCATCATAATTTCGGAAACACAAATGATCTATTTTTTTATTATTTTTGGATGCAGAAGAACATGTACTACAATATTTGTTTCTTACACCTACATAGACGGGCTTTTTTGTTTCTGCACCAATAATTATTCCCTATAAAATAAAAACTATTCTTAATAGTTCTTGCGTATAGTTAAATATATATCATACGTAAAGTTAAGATAAAATAAATCAGATTCGATACATATATGTATTTCGTGATATAAGGATTTTAAATTAAAAAAATTATTATTGCATATTTTAAATATTTTGTCAAAAAATCTATTTTGTCGAAAAGTGGTTTTTCGTAAAATTGCCGTTTTTCTGTCACTTTTTTTTTTGTTTTTCTCGATTTTTTTGAAAACTGTTGGAAAATGTTTATTTTTACCCCAAAGTATCAACAAGATGAATTTTCCTATTCAAAGAGGGACTGAAGTCAAAAATCGGAGCATTATTACTACTCCAAAACGTGATGACAGACACAAAAATAAATAAAAAAAAAAACACATCTTTGTAAAATCAATACATTCATCACTCCGTTCAGAATCTAAAAATGATTACCTATCTAAAACTAGTAGAAAGCTGGTTTTTGGCAAAAACTACCGTTTTTTTCTATAATATTATTAAATACAAATATATTATATATTATATTATTATATAAATTTTATATCTATAGGGCTTATTTTTATGCATATGCGAATACATATTTCCCCTTTGACATGAAATATCCGACTAATTATCTAGATACCTATACTTACATTTTTCTTAATTTTTCCTTTGCATATTTAGTTCATTTTGATAATATAGACTACAACAGTATTAATGTATTATATTATATTTTATCAATTGACGAAATTATAAATACATTTTACAAAAAAATAAAAAATAATTAAGTATTAGTAAAATACATATTTTGGTTTCATAAATATTAAATACATATAAATCCGATCCCTAGTTATAACTTATAAGATTTCTAAAATTACCACGCCTGATTGAGAATTGAAACCATGTCCGTAACTTCTTTTAGCCCAACCACCATCACCTATCACTGTGATGTAAGGGGTTCCTTTATATAAATTTCCTTTTTGTATGGCAATTTTTTTTTCCTGCTCTCCATTTTTTTTCAACATTTCTGAAATTTGTTGTTCCCACACCTATAATTGAATAATGGTAAATTAAATTACCATAAATCACTATTACCTTTAGCTTTGGAATAACAAGGTTTAATTATCTCTTATATGTTTATCTACCTTTCCTATAATAACTTCATGTCGTTTAAATTTTTTAAACGATGGTGATGGACAGTCCATAACTGCGAGTAAATCTTCAATCTGACGATGTCCAATACCGATTGATAATGCTCCCCAAACTAACGCATTATTGACATTATCTACAGATGATTCTCTGTCTGATGTGACAATTTGATGACGGTCACAAACATGGCATTTGAAATAAAGTTTAAATCCTACACCATTTTGTACTTCTTTGATTAGTACAAATCGTCCCATAGTACATTTACTACCATGTTTACCCAGTTCCATCATTTGTTTCATAAAATGTTCTATGTCTACTACTCGACGCCCTGATAATGTAGGTTCATTAGATTTTACGAACTCAACATTCAAATTTGGTAATGTAGATTCATCTAATCCCGAATGGTCTGATAGTCGTAAGTAGTCATTATCATCGTTATTTACACTATCATAAAAACATTGAATATTTCTGTATAAATATGTATTATATTATATACATAAATAAATATATTATATAATATATATTAATATATTTATATACATATATTATACAAAAAATTATAGATAAAAAAGGTGGGCAAGTGGGAACCGCCATACCACACTGTTCACGGTAGGTGTCTGAGTAAATGTATAAAATACGAAAAAAGTATAATTTTATATGAAAAACGATTCTAAGCGAAGATGGTCAGTCAGTCTAGGATATTTTTAAATACAGTAATTATATCACATAATAATGATTATAACCTTCTATTGAGTTTTTAAAGTTTTTGTCCAAGCAAATTTTTTTTCGCATAATTTATGGAAAAAAAAAAATAACAAGCATTTTTATAAATCAATAAATAGCTCAAAATGAGTCAAAATATTTTAAAGATTTTATCATGTACAGGGAATGCAATCTTAAAATGTTTGTGAAAATTTCGAGTATCTATGTTAATTCGTTTTTGAGTTACTACAAAAAAATTATTCAATTTTGTCGAAAATTCGAAATCTGGTGTTTCGTCATAATTCTTATTTTCCTACACTTTTTTTCCAGTTTTTCCGATTTGTATGAAAAGTACTGAAACATTTTTACTTTTGACCTTTGAAAACTGAATTACTTTTAATAATTTTACTTGAAATTAGTATATACCTATATAATATATAGGTATATACTAATATTATTATATATAATATGAGTGGTATCCATTTGCCCATATTTTTATGCTTACGTTTCATTTGATTTTTGGATATCCATATCCTCTTCAAGATTATTGGTATTATCTTCATTATTTATTTTTTCAGTTTTTTTATACCTACTCAAAAGTAAATTTTGTATGCATTTCGACTTTGCACTTCTCTTTTTGCATTTACTTTGTTTCCCATGCTTTTTGTTTGCCATAATTTATCCAATAAAAGTAGATAGGTAATCAAATAAAACGTGTGCACACATTGAAAGTAGAATAACAAATGACAAAATATGTACAATAGTATTACAAGCAATAAGCTAATATAATATTATGAATTGTACATTATCGATAAGATATTATTATACGATCATTCTGTTTTGAATTTTTATTTATACATGTCGTGCGCCAGTATCAAAGTCAGATAATAATAACACGGTTATAAAATATTATTTTTGTCGCGGAGATATAAATCCAGCGTGGTGGGAGTGGGGACTGTTCTGCCGACTGTCGCCGAGTCTCGCCGCCAGGTCCGTGGTAGTCAGAGTAGGGGTTACTACGCAATTCTGATTACTAGTAACGCGCTCCTACGGAATTATTTAATAACATAATCGAATTTATCCCCTTAAGAGGACGCTACACATGTATAAATTCGTCCGTGAAAACCGTTTCGCGCGGGAAAGAACCGAGAAGGCTACAGTCATAACTAAGAAACTAAATTTTAACCACATAATAAGGAGAACATTTATTGTGCAACGTTGTTTTTAATTTTTCGATATCACTAATACAAAAAAAGTTCTTATTGTTTCAAAATGTTTTATTTTTGCGTTTTTCAAACTCGAATAACTTTTTATTCAGTGCTGATATCAAAAAAATAAAAACAACGTTGCACAGTCAAAATTCCCCTTTTTCAGTGGTGAGAATTTCGGTTCTTAGTTATGACTGTAGCTTTCTCGGTTCTTTCCCGCGTGAAACAGTTTTTATGTAAAAATTTCAATTTTATCGAATATTCATGGCTGTAATGTGCTGCTGCCTACGGTCGTTGCGACAGCGAATACGATTTCTCCCACCACGATAAAATTATATTTTCCCGTATTAGTGCCGCGTCGCGCGCTGTGGTTATCGGCAATCAGCGCGCCCGTAATAATTACATAATTTCCAGGAATAATTTCGATATTATTTATAATATTAGTCTGGCCGAGTAGCTTCTACTTTCTAGCTACGAAACGCGGTAGCTGGGATGCGTATGGCTAGGCAATAATATAAATGGGGCTGGGAAATGCACATAGTGACAGTGGTATTATGATTATAATATAAATAATATTATAATATGAAATATGAATTATGTACAATGTTACTTGTTAGATCCCCTAATACCTAGCCCTAATTTAAGCATTATACCGGAACCAACATTAAATATTGGGTATGTCTGTATTAATTTTACGATTCTTGGAATAAACGATAATATAGTACCTACCTATTATAATACTATAATATTATAATAAGTTAAAAATACAAATGTGTTAGGGACCAAATTACTGTTTCACTAAATTTTAGTTACTCTTCAAGCTTTCAAGAGTTAAGAGTGTTTTATTTTGTGACTGTGTTCCTACTGTTCCTTATTAAAATGTCGCCAAAAAAGTTTCGCACACAAAAAAGGGCTGTTGGAAAAAAAGGTTTACGTAAATTGTTAAACAATTTAAAAAATAAAAATTCGTAAGTATTTTTTAATATTTACTAATAGAACTTTACTTTATCTAAAACGTTAGTTATATTAATTTTGTTTAGTTATATTAATTTCATGTAAAGTAAAATATTTATTAAAAAATAAATTATTGAGTATAAACTCAAAATTCTTAATCAAATTGGGGAATTTAGAAGTTAGAACTTATTATATGTAACACGTGAGATACCTCATAAGTAGGGCAGGGGTTATAATGATCATATCAAAAATATTCCCTTTTGAAAAAACCATTCAACATCTAAAATTGTGTATGTAAGTTTATTAATATAAGTTATAAATAATTAAATTTGTCAAATTACAGTTGTATTACACTTTATACTACAATGAGAATTAAATTTGACCTGAAGATTACCTGATATTATTTAGTTTAAAATGAAAATGATTTAATAATATGTTATGTAGGTAATACACTATGTTTATATTTCAATAAAGTCAATTTGTTTAGTCATAATAAGAGAAATACGTTAAAAATGTGTTAAAAAATTAAAAAAGGTGGACTAGTGGATGTCGCTTTGCTGTACAGTAGGTTAAAAGTAGGTCACTGTAAATTGTAATGGATGGTATTAAATTTGAATTAAATGATATAATATCATTGAATAAGAAAAACGATTCTGAGCTACGACGTTCAGTCAGCCTATGATAATATTATGTATCGGATGATATTTTTGTGAATAAACTAATTTATATAACCTATTTACGTTGAACTACATATTATTTGGAGCCTTGTATTACATTTTCAAGCTTTTTGACCCAAACAAATACAATTTTATTGACATTGATAGAAATAAAAATTAAACAAATTAGAATCTGAATATGTCCATAAACGGCTCAAAACAAGTCAAAATATTTTAAAAATAATATCGTGTATAGAAAATTATAATATAACCATTGAATGAAAATTTCATGTATCTACAGTAGTTCGTTTTAGAGTTACATCAAAAACCAAAATCGAATTTGTCGAAAACCTTTTTGCGTAAAAATTCCTGTTTTTCCTTAATTATTATTTTGTTTATTTCGGCGTTTTTGAAAACAATTGCGGGAATTTCAAATATTGACCTCCCGAATGTACCATCTAGATTCACTTTACCATCGAATAAGAGACTGTCGAAGAAAATCGAAACAGTTTTACTGCCCCATACGGTGATGACATAAGTTATCATCATTAAGTTATTTAAAAGCATTACAGATACATTTATAAAATGTTTTTAATAGAGCCCCTCCCTAATTTAATTAATTTTTTTATTATTTTCGAAAAAAATTTAGTTAAACACTGAAGCTGTTCAATTTAACAATTTCACCCCGGCATCCTGTCCATTTTTTTTCAAGTTCTAAATACTTTCTAATTATTTTATGGAGTTCAAAATTTTGTTTATATTACTGCAGTGTTGCGATACATGTTTTGAATTAAATATTAAATTGGAATTAAAAATTACTAAAAATCACTGTTTACTAAATGTATGATTATATATTTATATAGCAATATAAACGTAACATCGAATACAGAATGCAGTGAATTTGCAGAGTAAGTATAAGTTAAATTAGTTTAATAGGTAATAAATATTCCTATGTAGGTATATATTATTTTTTAATTTTATAAATTATTTGCCATGTGCGTATCTGCCTTATTCTTATAGAAGAAGTCTAAACGTATCATCAATAAATAACCAAGAACCATGTCCTTTAAATCGGTAAGTTTATAGTGAATAATACAATTATGGTATTAGTGGTCTTGGTGTGATTAACATTGTTTAATAATTGTAATAATTAATAAATATACCTATATATATATTATATATATTATCTTATACTAAACTAACAGAGATGATTTCAACCTGTCTGTTAATGACTCTACACCTACAGAAGATAGTTTATCGTCTGTATTTACAACCCTAACTGAGTAAGTATTTACAAAAAAAAAAAATAAATAAATAAATGAGGACATAATAATATACCTAATATTGTAGAGATATTTCCGACCATAACTTGAGTGTTATTTATAATATTTTTCTTTAAATTATCTTCTTAATACGCTCAACTTTTTATTTTATTTCCACTTATGAAAATTTATGAGGAACCTTATTTATTTATCAACAATTATTTTAAAAAAAACTAATACAGTTGATTATATTAGGTATGTATTTATTTTTAAATATAATATATAATATAGGTATGTAAGTAAATAAAAAAGTAAGACTATAAATATTCCTTTGGTTGTGTTTAAATATTCGTAAAAATCACCAAATATTCCGCGTAAAATATTTTTAATGAGAAAAGTAAAAACGTTTGTAGAACGATTTAAATTATGGTAAAAAAATATATTTTTTATGGTGTATGCAATTGGGAAAATGGTATCTTAAAATATAGTTGGTTCGTGAACACCCTCAGATAAGAACATTGCAGCAGAATTTATGTGTAGGTATGAACATAATATTGATGCGCTCCGTCATAGACGAAGGTCCAGAGAATAATAGCCGTCGCTACTGCAGTACTGCCTGAGCACAATCGTCGGCCTTCGGCCAGCCGTCGACTGCGAACAGTGGGTGTGGCTTAGACGTCGCGTGCTTGCGGATCGCGAAAACACCTAACAGCGCGTTCTCTCGGCCGTTGTATACGTTTCGATGTACGTGTAGCGTCCTCTTAGGCGGGACGCACACCAGAGCGATAAGATATATGCGATATGCGATATGCGATTTACGATAATAATTGTAATGCGACTTCCACACATACTTATAATACGCGACGCTTACGATATTATGATATAGTATGATATAGTATATGTATTATTATTAATTATTATTTATTTGTGAACTATTTGTGATTTATATCTAACATGTATAAAATATTTTTATTTTAATCACTTATTTATTTATGATGATATGTGAATTATTGATAAAAATGTAGTACTCATTCAATTTTTCAATATAAAGTAGAATATATAATTTATGTGCATTAATACACAATAATACTCTCGTACGTCAGATTGACGATTGTGTACTTTAAAAATTATTACTGATTAAAATGTTTTTAAGAAATTTTAAATTTATAGTGAAAGAATCACACAAAATTATTCTATTCAACTAAAACAAATTTTTGTAGTTGAATAGAAACGTTTTTGAATGAAAAATGTTATGAAATGGTTTTAAATGAAAAAAAATTATTCTTACCAGAATCGTGTACAGTATTTTCCACATCTATCCAATCTTTTTCTGTGACATCTCATATGCTATAATCTTTTAAGGTATAGTCCCATATACACCGGTACTTTTCAATAACATGAACAAAATTGATATTATACACCGGATCGTTGTTCATGTTGTACGATTGACAGCCTACGTTCGTACGACTATAGCGATAATTTTCAAACGCGACTTGATCAGTTTATCTCATGCAATAAATATTGCACGATAAAAGTTGCAATCGCATTGGTTAAATTTAATATTTAAATACGCGTACGTTACGACTCTTGACGGGCTTCAATCGAATCGTACGTTATATTTTTAATAATTTTTACTCGTGCGTTTGACTATAATTTTTTCGTGTCGTCTATTTACTGCTATGACGGCGATCGTTGATGATCATTTCCTCGCGAATCGTCGAAAGCGTCTCGACAGCGGTGCGTACACCGTAATGACCCCGATGTCGCATTAGAGCTCATGTGCGTTTACTCATAGTTCACACCGCCGCGCCGCGTGTCTCTCGTATAGGCGTGTCTCTCGTAATAACGCGTGTAGGCGAAAACAGTGTTGTTTTCGCGCGGATAGAAAAAAAAAAAACGCCACGGCTTCTGACGATTAAAATTATTATTATTATTATTATTATTATTATTACTATTGTGATGCGTGATGCATATTGTGTACACATCTACAGCACGTGTCGTGCGATAAATTTTGCGGCGAAAAAAAATTCAAGGTCTTGGCAATGATCGAGCCCGGGGGGGCGTGTGCAGCAGTGTATAGTAATAGTAGTAGTTGTAGTAATAGTAGTAGTAGTAGTAGTAGTAGTAGTGGTAGTAGTAGTAGTAGTGGTAGTAGTAGAACACGTGCGAGTGCAAACAAAGCGCACGCTGAGTGTTTTGCAGAAATACGCATTTCCTTTTTTTTTTTCCGTACCGTTTTTACAGCGTACAAGATCGTGGTTTTATTGTCACATTGACAACGTTTTGCTCTCGTTACGATGCATTTCATTATTCGTATTATAAAAATATAATACGCGCAGTGGATGGTTTTGACGTTTTAGAACGTAATACGACTAGTAACAGCCAGAGAATAATTTTATTGTACACGATAGTTAGCCGATGTAACATACGTCGGCGGTACTGCGATCCTCGCACGTATATCATTAAATGTTCGTTAATTAATGATGTATGCGAAAGTTTAATTATATGTACGAAAAAGAAAAAAACAATAACAATAAGACGAACTTCAGTAATCGTATTCACGAACAAACACACACACACACACACACACACACACACACACACACACACACACACACACACACACACACACACACACACACACACACACACACTCACACTCACACACACACACACACACACACACACACACACACACACACACACACACACACACACACACACACACACACACACACACACACACACACACACACACACACACACACACACACACACGTAAGCGCGTGCGCCTGTCACCCGTACGCCTTCACGCGGCGTTTCGCAATTTTTCACGACCGTAGCGGGCGCAGCCATCGTGGCGACGGCACCTGAGTGTGCGCGCGTCTGTTTGAGATCAAGGTCGGGACACTGAGATTTTTCTGGGACGCAGAGTTTCGTCTATGCACATCGGTTCAACCGTAACGATACTTCTACCGTATCGTGTGAATAAACTATTTTTGTATTTATACTTTCGGCCTTTAAGTCCACCCGGCACTTTTGGCATAAGTAAAATGTTTTTAACGACTGTAGTATTACGTTTTCGGGTTTTCTCGACAATAAATAAAATTGAGTTTGTCTATCACATTTGGCGTGAAACGCGCTGATGAATTTATAGTTATTGTTTTTATTCAACGGTTAGTAAATTTATTTTTCATCTTAGGCCTTTCTAGGACGGACCGATACGGGTATATTAATTATAAAATGTGTACAGCAGATACATTAGATCGTATGAGATAAAAACAACTGGTGTTAAGCGTAATATGATTAATAAAATAATACTCAATAACAATTCTCGTTTTAATGAGTGATAATTTTACTTTACTTGCTTATTTCGATATTATTATTTTTTTTATGTTCAAATTGGGTATGGTTTTGTGTAGTTTTTTTTATTTTTAAATGTTTTTTATTATTAAAAAAAAAAATCACAAATATAAATATAAAAACAATTATAGCGTTATGACATACTCAAGTTATAATAAATATACCTTATTCCTTACACAAACAATATCAGTACTACAACTTAGGAGTGGAGCAATCATTGCGAGAACCATCTCCGTGTCAGTGTATGATATATCTATGGCTTTTAAATCGTATCTATTTACTACATGAAACAGTGTTTTGCCTACTTTATTTCAAATTAGCTGCAACCATTACTTATATTATTTTTTAATGATAATTTGGAGGTCAAATCAATTATGATAATAAAAATATATTTATTAATGATCACGTATAACAATTAATAATCACACGTATAAAAAAATACAGAAAAATATTATATTTTTAGTTTTATCTAGTCTCAACTACAAACAAGTTTTAAGATACACATAAATCTTTTAAATGTTACTTACATAATGATTATATTTAATTAATGTAATTAAACTACGTTCAAGATAAGCGGAGCTGCATGGGTTACTTCATTATCACTCTGGAGTAAATAATTTTTTCGGAAATGTACTAAAATATTTACGTGTTTTACTGCATAATTTGGGTTAATTATTAATTTTAAACATCAAACTTCAAACTATTGTTTATTTATCTTTATGATAAAATAAAAACACGTTACTGATAGAAATTATTTTATTTTTATATCGATTCTGACTTAAAACACAGTTATTTAATTTCATTTATTTACTAATTTTTTTATTATTATTAATATATTTTTACATACGATTAAAAAAAAATTAAGATTTACAGCTCTGAAAATATGTTGCCTTAAAAATGTACTACTAAGAGCAAAAGCTTCCTTTGAACTTACATCAATGGTTCGACACTTAAAGAAAGTGAATCATTTTACGAGTCAATAGAGTTTTCGTTCTACATTATTTTTTAAGGATAATACTTTATAGAGTGCATTTTAATTAAATTCTCGGTTTTTAAAGGAATTTCTATGTAATAGACACAAAATACAATAAAAATGAATGCTATTATAACTTAGTACGTTGTTTAACTGTTTAATATTTTATATGACATCCATGTACATATAATATACGATGACATTTACTATGCCGGTCCGGCCTGTTTTCGTCCAAATAGGTATCGAATCGTTTTGCTCTAAAATATAATTTTCGCCAAAATAAATGTAATTAATTATGAGCTATAAATACATTTTAGCGACTACTTTTAGGAACTTTTTTATTTATTACTTCATCAAAATTATAATCTATTATTTTAATTGAATACAGTTCATGTTAATATAATTTAAGCGTTGGCAATGTGTGAAAAATATAAGAATAATTGTTTGAAATACTATTGGTGTACAATAAATGTCAACTATATTACTAATTAATAAAAGTCTAAATACTAAGAAAATTATTCAATTATTAAACATTTTTAAATAAAAATGTTCAGTTATGAATTTAGTATACACATTTTAAACATCAAAATTATGACATATACACAACAGTGATCAAAACTAACACTGATGACTGAAATGTTTTTATAATGTTTAATAAATAATTAATAATATTTCTTTGAGTGAAAATCAAAACACCGTTTTTTGAGTTTTTTTTTCGGTGATGACTACATTATAGGCATTAATAATGAGGCACCTTTTTGAGCAATGACACATATACCTCTTATCATGTCAACCGTAAAATGATACCTACTCGTATATATCTTGAAATTGTATTTCTATTTCATTTTCAGTTTATCGAGTTACAGTTAAAAAAATATTTTATTTTGACTATACAGTCATTTCAGTATTTTCTTTTAAGTATTTAAATTACTGAAAATTACTACCCCCATTACTATTTTTATTTATATGGCATAAAGGTATGTACTAAAAATTAAAAATTAAAGTACTGGGTACCGAAACTAAATGTAATGACGTAAATAGTTTTGGCTCAAAGTCATTTCGATTTGAAGATTTTCAAACTGAGACTTGGTGTGTTCGCTGTGATTTTACTTGACGTAGGTACCGGTTATTAGTTCACAAATAACGGGTGCGTTTAAAATATAATTCATTACTATTATTTTCTGCGTAAATTAATTATATCACAATAATTATTAATACTAAAAAAGATAAAAAAGAGTAGGTAGTGTTTCTTTCATTCTTTGTGTGTACTTAATGTTGAACCGTATTCAAGACGATTAAATTATTTATTAATATTTTTCGATTTTTATTCGAGACAATTTCTTTAAACTAATAAGACTATTTGGTTGTATTAAGAAACTGCCCCGAGTTTTTACAAACCGTACGATTTTATCAGCTGACTATGGAATACATTATTGTACCTACAAACCGATTGCACAGGTCTTGGTAAATAAATTAGTTTCATAGCTATATGTAACGCAGTAGAAGCGGATAACATGTTACGTAATTTTTAAATCTGAACTCTAAAGCGTTCACTCGCTAATGAGCTGACTACTGATTATCATCATCTAGTACATTGCCTTCAATGTGTCACCTGATGCATATGATATATAGATACAGGGCGTTTCAGATGCATCTGACAAATGCAATGACTTTTGCCATATTCATTATTTTTAACTTTTTATCTCTTCGATAATTAATGTGGTATTGCCTACGATACAATTTTATGAAAATCAATTTTTAACTTTTTTTTAACTTTGTAGTTTTGTGAGTTTTTAGTTTTCTTAAATGATGACCACCATTCATAACACAGTATTATAAAAAAGTAGATTTTTTTTTAAATGTGAATTTAGAATATTTTTTTATTGGACCAATAGTTAAAGAGATGTAGGTAAGCATTTAAAGTTAAACGGAATTTCAACCGGTAAGAAAAAGCACGGGGTACTCCAAAAAAATTACTGTGTCTACTTTTTACTCTAAACTTTAAACTTAATCTCCCATATTATTGAATCAATAATTAAAGTTTGAACATCAAAATTTCCGAAAAAATAAATTTTATAGTGTTATATAATGAACGGTGATATCTATTTCAGAAAACTCAAAAACTTTTAAAACTATAATGGTATAGTAAAAAAATTATGCTTCTCGTACAATTTTTGCACAGTATTATGGTATTTATTGAAAAAAAAAATTAAAAACAATGGTTGAAACAGAAATTAATGAATTTATGAAATACTTGAAACACTATGTATATACACAAGTCTTAATGATTTTAGACGTAGGTTAGAGCATGAACAGAATCTTGAACTCTTATTGTTAATTGTTATAATTACACTGTTTCATTTCATTCTGGTGTTACGGAGAGGAGTGATTTCAAATTTTGATAGTACTGGGCACATTAACTATACATATCACAGTAAAAAAAAAAAGAAAAAAAACCGTTCATAATTAGTAGATAATCACTAAAAAATATTTGATTAAAAAGTCTTTGTTAATCGAGTTTACTGTGGTTAAGTGTTTAAACGAAACATATTACATATGATACCTATGTATTGTTTGTAAAAATATCTCTAAGTGAATATCTCGGGTGAAAATTAAGACTACCTATAGTAAAATGTGATTTTTAAGATGAATAATATAAATGAAGAAAATAATTATATTATGAAAGAATAAATAATAATAATAATATAAATTTAAATATAAGGTATGTTATAACTTATATCGTTATGTTCAGTAAGTGATAAAGGTAAAGACTATAGTCGTTGGAGTTATTGGCACCGATGTAGTTATTTGCACACTATACCTAATTGTTTAATTAATAAATAGTTCAGTGTTTGATCTAGAAATTAAATTTTTTTTAAAATATTTGGTTACACTGATAAATTTTCGCTCCAAAAATTATCTACATCTTATGTCAATTTATTGATAAGTAAAACACATCAACAAAAGAGCCTTCCATCACATTAGTAATACTGGGAAGAAATTACATTTTTTTGTTAACAAATACTTCCTATAAACTAAGCTATTATTCGCTCTTTGATGGCCTTAGACTATAATGTAACGTTTTATTTAATTCATAAGAACATTTTAAATTAAATAGTAACATAATTAAAATTATTAAAATTATTAATATTATTATTAATTGAGGTGCTAATAACTAAATTTTGATTTAAACCTATTTCAGTTATTGGCATAGAGTTACTAAACTATTTTTTAGTTATTGACACCACAAAAATACATAGGTATTAGGTAGGTACTTAGTGTTTAAAATAATACCTGTACTCTTTAACTATTTAATGTTTTTTTTTTTTTACTGCAATGCTTAAAAAATCAATTAATTTGTGTAATGATAATATTGCTGCAGCAATACTAGCTGTAAACAATGGCATGTCGAAAAAAGCAGCATCCAAACAGTTTAATATTAATTGATCAACCTTGCAATTTAGACTTCAAAATAGAAGCAGACCAACATTTACATTTTAATTATACATGTTTTGAGTACTTACCGGATTCAACAGGTATCTATTTAATGCTGAGTTTTTTCATATTAATTATGCTTTTCTGGTTTTTATTTATTAATTTAACAAAGTTATAGATATTTGATTGTTAAATTTATTTTTATTTTATATTGATATATTTAATGTGTTCATGGTTTCTTTAAAATATTATCTTACTTTGTTATTTTTTTTTATAATTATAAATTTGTTGTTTACCCACCTAGGTAAGGAGGTAATTAATTTTATTTTATTGATTTAATAGGCACTGATATTTCTTTCATACCTTTATATTTCAATTAGCTCATATTATAAGGTTTATATATTTATTTTGTTATATTTTATTATTCTGAAAAAGTGTATTTTGTTTTTTTGTTATATAAACTAGTTTTGAACAGTTTTTCATGTTGTTTTTTTATGATTATACTATTCTAAATTCTATCATGAAACTAAATATTTGATAATTGGTTTTGTTCAATACATTTTACTCATTTCTTGCTTACTTTACAATACCTACCTTACTATTTTGTTTGTAATATTATTACCTATTTATATTATTATTTATGTCAGTGTTTGTAATTTTTATTGTTTCCACTAAAAACAATCACTACATAGATTATATTATGAGGAACTATAATAAATTCTTATCTTAATCATATATTTTTGTTCAAAGGCCATACCTGTAGAATGTAGATATTTGTAAGTGTATTTCCAAACAGAAAAAAAACTAATTAATAAGTTGCTAACAGTCTAGAGAACTAAAACTTAATTTGTCATAGTATACTTTTAAGCTGGTTACACACGGAGCGGTTTAGCCGCGCGCGGTCGCGGTTTTTATCCGCCGCGGATTTTCTTTAAAAATTAAACAGCTATATTTAAATGGGTATATTCAAACGAAGAATAATAGCTAGCGGACGACCGCGGTCGACCGCCTGGAATCGCGCTTGTTCAATTTTCGGGCGGTCGACCGCCTCCGCTAGCTAAAATTAAACTGTTGATTTCCAATAGCCATATTCATACGAGGCGGATCATCCGCCAACCGCCGCGGTTTTTTTCCAGCGGATTTGTCATTAATTGTTCATAATCCGCTTCGTGTGTAAGCAAACCGCGGATGCGGTCGCGGTCGTGATAGCGGTCGAAATCCACGGCCGCGCGCGGTCAATCCGCCTCGTGTGTAAATAAGGCGCGGATGCGGTCGCGGACGCAGTCTCAAAAAGAATCCGCGACCGCGCGCGGCTAAACCGCTCCGTGTGTAACCAGCTTTAGTGGGTGCTTATAAATAATGATAACACTGCAAATAACTTCAACAATGTTGCCAATAACTAATTTTTTTTATATTTTCGTAGATAACTATTAATAAAAAAAAATATATTTTTCCTACACTGATTTTGATAACATCTTAAGAAAGATGACAAAATTTTAAATAAAGTCAAAGATGTTAATAAGATGATAATAATTGCAACCATGGTTAAAACACAATGATATAGAAACAGTTGAGAGTGAAATTTCCAAATTTTGCCAATAACTACGTGTTTTACCCTAATTCATTGTTGTGATCGTCGTTTTATCATGGCTCGAGGAATATAATGATGCTTTCGAGGCCAATAGTACAGGTATAACATAATATGATAAAATAGTACTGTAATATATGCGTGGAAATAATTTCAGATAAAACTATAACTCGTCGACCTTTTATGAAAATTGAATTTGATTTTATTAATCATTTATTTATGTTTGATTTAAATTATCCATGCAGCTTAGAAATATCTCAATGATGTTAAGGTTATTATTTCTTTTAAAGCGAAATTTCTTCGTTAGGGAGATATTTTTATTCATACAGGAATTATTTTTTCGGCCACCGTGAGATTTCAAGTGTGTTTTAACACATAATATCAAAGTAATCCAATGGTATTATTATTATTTAAAAATATTTTTTTAATATTAAATTATTATATTTTTTCGTATGAAAATCATTTTCATAGTATTTCTGTGCGTTCTCAACACGTTTCATACAGGAGGATACTCAAATATAACTGTTTTGGCTTTAAAAATGTTTTATGGTATTGGTGATACCATGACAATGTGTGTATTTTAAATAATTGTCTTACATTGTAATTTATATAACTGTGTGGCCTCTTACGTTGTCCGTTATCGTAAATGACAACCCATTACTTCAATTAAATATGGAACTGAAGGTGACCGGAATTGATCTTCAATAAGTGTAGGAAATTAATAGAAGAGAAATTTTATGGGAGCGGGAAAACGCGAAGGATCCGTAAATGCATTATGAGTCTGGTCGAAGGCCGCAACATAACTTCTTACTAAAAGGTAAAATTGAAAAGGTAAGAGGGTTATCTACGTTGCATACGAAATTACCATATTATTGTATGGATATAACAGCTAAATGGTAATTGGCGCAAGCCTTGGCTTCAAAACGAAATAATTACGTGGAAAATATGAAAATGTTTAAACTATACGGTTATTATTTTTACCTATCAGTGATCATAAGAACAAGCCGCCTACGATTGCCGTGTCGGTGACCACCGGCTTGAGGTTATAACAGCTCGTGCTCATTATAGGTGATCGCGTATACGATTAAATCTTTGGAGATTATCCATAACGATGTTTCGTGATAGATATGCACCTGCATAATATTGTAGGGTTAACAAATATATTTTTTAATTTGATATACATCAGACGTACCTATACAAATAATATACTACGATATCTAGTATTTTCTTTCTGGTTTATATTTCGACGGGATATTTTTGTTTCAGGTGTACGAACCATCTACATAATCTACTACTATTATTCGTATGCGTTGTTTTTTTTTTATCCATATCATAAATAAAATAACGTCATTTGTCGGGTATTGAACCATCGGTTAGTACTTATTTTAAATCGTCGGTCTTAACGAACAATTGTTATTATTTTTCTAATCAATAGACAGTGGTTTTGAGTTATCACAAATCAGATTTTGCGTTGATTTATAAGTATAAAAACGATTTGATGAAAAAGAGTTGAATAATATCTTAATTCTTAATATTGTGGTGTTTCAAATGACTTGTTCGTTTTCTTTTTTGATGTATTACGTTTAGTAGTCACTCGTTTGGATTGAAATATTTATTTTCACACAGTGAATCCATATGAATGTATGCATTTTTTTAATACGCATTTTACAAATCGAAATTTCATTTAAGTCAACTGAGGGAATCGCGTTAAGAATCTAAAACCCACCGAGTGGAATAATAAACTCACGTCAGCCCCAATTTTCGGGTCGTGTTACCAATTAAAATGATTAACAATCCACGGTATACTAGCCAATGATAAATTGCCCTAGGGAAACCATGTATTGCGGTGGCAATTCATCTTCACCGCCAGATCCAAATTATTTGCCGTAAAGTTATTTGTAAATTACTTTGAATAACTTTTGATTAAAAGCGTTTCAACAAAATCGCACAGCGCAAATATTCTGCACCGATAATACTGCGAGTGTGTGTGTGTGTGTGTGTGAGAAAGAGAGAGAACATTAGATTAAATCATATATTAGTGAAATTGCTGACTAAAATCAACAGTTACCTTTTCCCAGTTAACGTACCTTATCGGGTTTCGTGCGGCATATATGGGAGACCATTTTTTTCTCCTAAAATGAAATTGTTTCGTTAAAAACTTCAATTTCCCTCGGCAACGTCGACTAAATGTAAACCTCAAGAGCTTTTTGCGAAAAATCTATTCGGTTAAATCTGTTAAAGCCAAGATAATAATCTCCGCTTCCCCTTTAGTACAGACGCATTATAGTACAATCAGTGTGCGGTGTTCTCGACACAGCATATATAGAAACTTTGGGTTCAAACTTTTTCATCCATGTAAATCTAAGATTTCTTTACTATATCGAAGGAAAAATAAAACCGTTTCAATTCGGTTGTTTAAAGATTTAAATATTAAATTTCTTATTAAATCGTAGAAATTGTCAACGTGGTAAAATCTATTTTATGTTATTATATAACTATTTAACGGTGTGGTGAGTTAAACGACAGACCGCAATCGTATATGATCAAGGCTGTGGGAATATTGGGAAACAACAAACTCAATTCTTTCTTTATTTTTTTTGCTGAAAAGTTTGAAAATTAAAATAAAGTCGCTCTTTACAAAGAAATTAATTTTGATTTTTGAAACAATAATATATATAAAATGCATAAATATATGCTTAAAAAAAAAATTATTGTTTAGTTATATTTTTAACGAATACATTGTATTAATTAAAATTGATAAATATTTGTTTGTATTAGCAATTAGTTAGGTAATCAATCGGTGATATGTTGGACATTTTGAATATATTGTATACTATATTATTATAAATTAAAGCTTGATTTTGCAAAATGAGTTTACACTTAAGTTATATCTTCGCATGCAATTCGATTCCGTCAATGATGTCATCCTAAGAAGCAAATTAATATTTTGTTAATAGTTAGTGTTTAATGAATTAATTACAGTTAAAGTTCTATTTTACACATCAAATTATATAATGGGTCTGTTGTCTATATAAATTGTAATTCTTATCACAGTGTTCGGTGACCGTAGTATCTTCTATCGTTTATTACCGTTATAATTATTATTATAGTGAAAAAATAACGTTATTACCATAACAGCATATCATCACGTGTAAGGTCTACGAGTGCATCATTTGAATATTTTTCTACTTACATTCCTAAAAAAAAAAAAAATCACTTTAATTGTGCCACGCTTTCGAGTCGTGGCAGATAACAAAACAGAGTATGAAAAAAAGAAATATGTAAGCTGCCATTGGAACAAACTAAAAAAAAAAAAAAAAAAAAAATAAATAAAAAATTAAACAGCTATTTTCCAATCGTTTTAATATTGTTGGTCTAATCAAATAAATACAGAGATTAAATACATTCATATTGTGGTCAAGTGAAAATTGATAGTTAAAAATAGTAATAGTTGATTGAACGGGTTACATAACATACACCGGCATTTGAACTTTTTGTGTGACTGAAATTAATTTTTCAACCTATGAATCACCTACGCTATGACGTCATTACAGGTGTTTGATGCATACAAGATCGTATTGTACCCATAGTGTTCTTGATAATAAATGGTATAAATGACGTTTTCGCAAAGGGAAAACGTCTTTTCAAAATATGAGTTTTCCAAATTAAAAATTCCGTTGATTTAAACGACCAACTTCGGATTTAGTATCAATTCAGTGGTCAAATTAGCTTGAAATAAATGGAGGGATGCCTAAATTTTTTATTTTTGGTGTATATTATGACTCAAACATATGGGAGTAAAATAGTGATGAGTTAAACCTTTATACCTTTTTTCATAACACAATTTTATACAGAGCGATATTTCGTGTGTTAATGGAAATAATCAAATATTCTGTCTTTTTTTTTAGACTCACAGGGCAAAAAATCTTTTTAGTGACATGAGTTTATACTAATGATTAACTATTATCTATTGATATAATATTAAATGAAACAAAACAGTTTGATAATTCACAAAGAAAACATATACTTGTGGTGTAAGACAACTCCAGAAAAATAGGTGAAAACTAAATGAACCCAGTAACATGTCAACAAAATTACTATTAAAAAATAAATAAGTATTAAATACTTATTAATTATTATTGTTTGAATGTATTTTGACACTATTTTACTATATATACATATATTGTATGATATCATAGAAAACCCATTTAACGTAAAAATATAATTTTTATTAGAATAAATTAAACGGGGAATATGTGAACGGTTCAAATATGTGATAAAAAATATAAATGATGAAAAAATGTAGAGTGATGATATCTTCTCGTATCCCCTCACTCAGTGGCGTATCCAGGGGGAGGGCCACAGGGGCCATGGCCCCCCCCTCGTTGGCCATATTTATACTAGATTTTGTTTTAAATATTTAAATTTATTCGTATACATGAACTCAATGAACGCATAGGTACTACAATAATACGCTTATACCAGTATTCAGAAATCACTGTTACCGTTATCACGTTTCATTAACGTTGTTCTAGTTCCAAAGGGGGGCTAGTGAGTAGTTACACAGCTGCTTTGGTGACACGGACAGTTTAACGGTCTCCGTATCGTACCACAATATTCGTTGTGTAAATAGTGTAATCAGTTATCACTTGTTAATATTAAAAAACGACTGAAAACATACTTAAGATCAACAATGGCTGAAAATAGACTAAATGGGTTAGCTTTAGTAAACATAAATAAAAAAGAGGTCATTTCAGAAACTGAAATTATTGAGGATTTTGCAGAAAAAGCTCGTAGATTGGTCAAAATAATTTTACACAATTGTTACTATAGTTTATATACACTTATAATTTTGTTGGGATTAACTTGTTTTTCTTATTTAATTACTATTACTATTTATTATTATGTATATATATATATATATTAACTTAATGACTGACTAAAAATATAAATAAATTATTTGCATTAAAAACGTTAATTATTTGGTTTATTTTATTTTTTGTTTTTGGTAAAATTTTAGTTGGTATTTTATATGGTAAAATGTTAGACAGTGTGTGCCCCCCCCTAAAAAAAATCCTGGATACGCCACTGCCCTCACTTAAACTACTGAGTATAATCACATGCATGTAATATTATTCGTATTTTTCGATCAACACAATTAAGACTTTAAAAGTTTATTCGATTAAATAATTTCCACTGAGATAATGCTCTTACCGATTGTGTTTTATAACTATTCGTACGATTTGTTAAAATGTTTGATGAATAATGACGTTAATATCTCTTAATAAAACGTCGATAAACTTTCTTGATGTAATAAGGAAGTAAACTGTCCCTGGTGGTGCGACGAACTGTTGTAACACTGACTGTCTTACCTCTTGGGAACCTTCCAAAACCATCCAAGGTAATCTGTAAGTCGAGTACGAGATATTGTGTTCGCCAACACGCAAATCATGATGTACACAGTATAAGCTACTGTATGTCTTTCTAGGCCAACAACATAGAATCCATAACTCTTCGGGCTCGACACTTTAATATAAGCGTACACGAGACGTGTGTTTCAAGGCGACGTAATTTTATGTAAAAAAAAAACCGAGTTGATTTATTATGGTCTTAAAATTTTTAATTGCTGGTGCATATGGTGAATAAAAATCCTTTACCTAAACTTTTAGATTTACGTACTAAGCATCATATACCAATCGTGGCCAAACCGTGGCTCTCGAGCCACATGCTACTCGCATCATAGACTCGTGCGGCTCGAGACTTTATTTTGTATGACGAAAGACATTTTTACAAGTATGCATAAAAAAATTTTAAAAATGATAAACAAATTTGTATTTGAAAATATGATCATGGTTAAATAAACATTTTAGTTTTTAAAATTGATTAAAAATACAGTATTTTTTAATTTATAATATTATACATTTATCTTATACTTCAATAATCGTTTTAATAGTAAACGTAGTAATAGCAATTCCGTGAGATGAATGTTTCATAATAATTGCGTTTTTTATTCATGTTGATGTTAAATTTCGTTTAACGTAGTACACATTTTATTATATTTGATATCTAATCTATAAAACTCTGATGTTAATTATATAATCTAACAGTAGAGGCAATTATAGGCATAGGAAATACTTAATTTTCGATAACAAGAACTTGTTTTTTTTTTTTGCTTATATTCTTCAATATTTTACATTTTATTATGCGGCTCAGAAGTCTCTTTTTGTTGGTCATCACTACCATATTATACTGAATAAAATACACACACACACACACACACACACACACACACACACACACACACACACACACACACACACACACACACACACACACACACACACACACACACACACACACACACACACACATACACACACACAGCTATATAAATAAAATATTAGTTACTGTCGTAAAATTAAACCTTGTTTTTGATAATTGTATACTCCTATATATTTTAGTATAAGAATATGAGTAAGTTGGCTTTTTTTCTATATTCCTTTTTATGTTTGATTACAAAAAAAATGTGCTCATATTTTAGAGGGTTCAGGGAAAGATAACATTTTATTGCCTAAGAGCGGCAAAAGTCAACATGCAGGATTGTGTAACCTAATGACTTAGCTCTATTTAGGATGTCATTAAAATGTTTGAAATAAACGACAACTTTAGAGTTCTTATTTACCTAATAATATACATATATATATATATATATATATATATATATATATATATATATATATATATATATACTTAAAAGAAATTTCCCATTACATTCTGGATTAAGTGAAGGGTCTTACAATGATAATAATTTTTTTTATCAATAAGACACATTTTGGGGCAGCTAACTTTTTCTAAAAGTTTCGACAAACAACTATGTTATCGATTCATATAATATCATTTCAATATCATATGTATCGAAGAAGTAATGGCTTTACAAATATATATTTTTGTATATTGGTTATGTATTTTAATTTTTTACGAACAAATCATATATTACTCATCCTGAACATGAAACTTTAGACAAATTTATTTTTCATTTTTAATTTTTTTTTTCTGTGTTATTTTGTATTGATTTTAACGCAAATTACTTTAACGTTTATGTACCTAGTACTTACGTTCGTACGTTTATGTTTGTTCATCAAACTATAAGACAAGGCATGTAAGGTACCTACTTGAACAAATACATACGTTTTGTGTTTTAGGTGTATCCATATGTAAATGCAATTTATTATCTTCCCTCACGCAGTTGAACATGCAAGACAAAACAAGTTCCTAAATATTCCAATAAATTACAAGTTTGTTAAATTAATTAAACCCATTATGGCCTATTTAAAAAAAATATAATACTTGAATATATTACTTGATATTTAAGAAAAAAATAAATCGAATACGATAAGGAAAATTTATAAAAGTAAATACCCACTTATGTGTGTGTGTGTGTGTGTGTGTGTGTGTGCGTGAGAGTGGGTGTGTATAAAAATAATTTGTTGTACATTTTAAAATAGTTATTATTTATTACATAAAATATTATAATGTGTTTATTATAATTATTCACCTATCTATTAAAAAGTGGATCGTATTGACTATGTAAGTCCATTGATGAGAAGTAATTTACAATTTCGGTACTGGCTTATAGTAGCCATTATTTAAAGGTAATTATATTCGAATTATTATAATATTCTTATTGTATTCAGTACGTTTATTTTTGTCGAGAAACTTAAAAGCCTCCACTTTTAACAGGTGTCCATTAATGGAAATTTCATTGTATATTCATTAGGGTAATATGGGTATGAACTTTGAATAAGTGTAACATAAAATATAAATGGTTACGAAATGGTGGTGTGTGTAAATTATTTAAATAGGAACATTTCTACAATCAGTTTTCTTGGTTATTTGACGTTGAATTCAATTCTAAAATCATTGAATTGAAAAATGACTTGGAGCGAAATTCAGTTGATAATAATAATTATGTTATTAAGTAGCTATTGCTTTTAGGTATAATTAATTAACTTTGTAAATCATTTTAAGATTCATCACATTAATTATGTTTGAGAATTGAGGTACAGTATTTAATTTCAAAATTATAAATAGTTTTGAAACTTATTTCATGCACCTAATTTTCTTGCTCAGTTTTAATATTTATTTATTTTATCAATACTTGGTATTTTTCTTTGAAAATAAAAATTTTGATTCTTTACAGTACATTTATTTTTACAACATTTTGTTAGCCATTTTTTGTAGTTTTCAGTTTTTATAAATGCATTTTTTTGAAAGGCATTTAAATTCAGGGCCTTATAATCGCATACTACGCAATATTGCCAATCTTGTGTAATAGTTTTGAGTAATATTCATCAACCTGTTTAGAAATGGGTAGATTGATAAATAGTTTAATAATAATACAAGTGAATATTTAGCGGAGTTGCGGAGTCTACTGTATCCATACAGAGACAACAGAAAAAGCAATTGATAAATTTAATATTCTTTAAAATGTTGGATGTAGATAATTTCAGTTTGAAATATAGCTGAATGTTCATGGTTCATGAATGTTTTTTTAAAAAACCATAGTCTTCGATGCCATGTACGTATCAAACACTCAGTTTTAGTTTTCAAAGTAACTTAGAAATTATTGACCTAAAGTACCTAATGAAATGTTTCATCTTTATCGAAATTATATAAGTGGCATTTGTTAAATAAATCAAATAATTGTTATTTGTCTTCTGTTCTCACTTCGCGTGTCTATTAATTAATTATATCGCTGTCTTACAACACTATGTGTAGCAGACTGTCATATAGTATTTATCACGTGTACCCAACGGACGATGCGAACTGGGTGTCCAGTATTGATGGCAAGTGTGCCGTGGTCGCCGTGGGACCACTGGCGCCCCCGGTGGAGGACAAAGGCAGTGGAGTCGGCTTTGCCTGGTTCAAGCTGAGGAACCTGGTGATCTACAGCTGCTATTATACTCCCAACTGTAGTACGGCAGAGTTCGAGGAATATATTGGACACTTGGACGACTCGATACGTGCGCATCGAGATTGCCAACTCCTAGTTGGTGGGGACCTGAATGCGCACTCAGCCATGTGGGGTTGCTCGAGAGATGATGCGAGAGGGAATCTCTTGGTAGACTTGGTCGCCTCACTCGACTTGACGACTTGTAATACTGGTTCTTCTCCCACCTACGTTAGGTACAATGCGCAGTCCATAGTTGATGTTACCTTCGCTCGTTTGGAACCTGGTACGGAGGTAATAAACTGGCGAGTCCGTTCGGACCAGAATTCGGAGAGCGACCACCGATACATTACCTATGAAGTATCTGGAGAGGCTCAACTCGATATGAATAGACTGCATGTGGCTCGTGGTTGGGCGGCCAGAAAGTTGGATTGGTCGGAGTTGCGATCACGGCTCGCTAATACTCCCCAAGAGCTCACTCTTTCGTCAAGGCTGGATGCTGATGAGATGGCTGATGCGCTGAATAACATCCTGGTAGACCTTTGTGACCATTCCATGCCTCGACGCACCCTAATTCAGGGCCGTAAATCCGTACATTGGTGGTCAGATGAGCTAGCGGTACTGCGCCGGTCTAGCTGCAGGGCTCGCAGGCAGTACCAACGCGCTGGTCGGAGAGGGGACGTCGAGGAAAGGGACAGGAACAGAGCAGCCTACTCTTCTGCCAGGAAGGAGCTGAGAAGGGCCATTCGGGTGGCCCAGAGTGAATCCTGGAAGAAACTTTGCCAGTTAGTGGATGAGGATCCCTGGGGACTCCCCTATAGGGTAGTAATGAGGAAGCTAGGCCGCAAGACCCACTTTCCTTTAGGCCAAGAGCTGGCTATTGCCACCGCCTTATTTCCTCCTCGACCGGTGGAACCATGGACTGGGGACGCTCTGATGCATTCTGAACACCAAGTGGAGCTCTTTAACCTAGAGGAGCTAGCCTTGATGGCTTCCAGGCTACCGAGGGGGAAGGCTCCAGGCCCTGATTACGTCCCTAACGAGGTGGTCGTTGAGCTGGCTAAGGCGAGACCAGCCATGCTATTGAATTTATTCAACAAGTGCCTCGCCACGGGCGTCTTCCCGGACAGGTGGAAGGTAGCGAGGCTGGTACTATTGTACAAGGGAAGTGCAAAACCTCGGGCTGAACCTTCAAGCTACAGGCCTCTTTCTCTGCTGGATGGAGTCGGTAAGCTGTTCGAGAGACTAGTTTTGGGTAGACTGAACGTCCATATGGTCGCCAATAGTAGCCTCAGTGACTACCAATTTGGCTTCCGACAAGGAAAATCGACCGGTGACGCGATTAAGTGCGTTATAGAGCAAGCAGAGAAGGCGGCAAGGGGCCCATCACGGAAGAGGCAATTGTGTGCAGTTGTTGCCCTTGACGTAAGAAACGCATTCAACTCAGCACCTTGGCTACGTATCGATGCGGCACTACAAAGGCGAGGGTTTCCAGCGTACCTGATACGTCTTCTACGGTCATATTTGAGTGGTCGAAATTTAATTGTAGACGAAGTAGGTGAAAGTCCGCACAGGATGGAGGTATCATGTGGTGTTCCGCAAGGTTCGGTCATTGGGCCTTGCCTATGGAACGTGTTCTATGATGATCTCCTGCGGCAGGAGCTCCCCGAGGCAGTTAAGCTGGTGGGATTTGCCGACGACATTGCGATGGTCATCACGGCACCAGATGCGGATCTCTTGGAGAACATAGGCAATGCAGCTCTAGATTTAGTATGCAAGTGGATGCAGGAGAATGGATTGCAGGTGGCACCCCAGAAATCGGAGGCCATTGTTCTGACCAAGAAGCGGGCTTATCGGAACCCTAACTTCTTCATAGGTGGTCAGCAAATTCCGGTAAAGCCCTCGATGAGGTACCTTGGGGTTCAGTTGGACACGAGACTGAACTTTGGGGCCCATATCAGGTGGGTGACGGCTGCGGCCAGGCGAACGGTGTCCGCTCTTGGAAGGTTAATGCCGAACGTCCAGGGGCCTTCAGCGTGCAGAAGGCGACTGCTCATGTCGGTGGCCCACAGCAAATTATTGTATGCTTCGCCGGTATGGGCACTGGCGGTGGCGAAGACTGCCCGGAACAGGACAGCCCTCAGTCAGTCACAAAGAGGTGCCGCTATTCGGGTTGCGAGGTGTTACCGAACCGTGTCAGATATGGCGGCACTAGTCTTGGCTAGGATACCTCCAGCTCATCTTCTGGCCGATGAGCGTCGCAGAATCGAGGCCCGTAAGCGGGAGGCCACGACGGTGGCTGTCATCAGGAGGCAGGAACGTGAGGAGACACTGCGTGAATGGCAGGAGCTTTGGAACCACACGACAAAGGCAGCGTGGACGAGGAGGATGATCCCAGACATTCGGAGATGGGTGAACCAGTCAAAGCTTGGAAACTTGTCATTCCACATGGCCCAAGCACTATCGGGCCACGGATGCTTCCAGCTCTATTTATGGAAAAGGAAGAGGGCGATTGATCCTCGCTGCAACCACTGTGATGAACCAGAGGATTCGGTTGAACACACCCTGTTCGATTGTCCGTATTGGGCGGAAAGTAGGCTGGAGATGGAGCGATGCATAGGACGGCAACTACGGCTGGAAGATGTCCCCGAGATTATCCTGGGGCCGGAGCAGGAGCTCCTCCCTGAGGATGCAGGAAGAAGACAACGGGTTGAGGCGTCGGCGGAGAACCAGAGACTGGCGTTTGGTAGGATGGTGGAGTCGATTCTTGGGCGGAAGGAGGATGAAGAGCGCGTCAGGCAGGCGGTAGCTGGACGGCCGATTCAGCAGCGTTAAATAAATCATTTTGTTGTTTTTACGTATTCTTATGGGCGGAACGCCGAATTTTCAGGGTGGTTAGAGGCCCCCACGTATGTAAAAATAAAAACAAAACGGTGAATAAACGATACGGGATCGGGTGGCAGTAATGTGCGAAACAGTCCCCACCCGGTCCTAGTTTTACCACGGAAAAAAAAAAAAAAAAAAAAAAAAAAAAAAAAAGTATTTATCACGTGTTGTTTAGGTATTTATCGTTCTTAGTCATGTAAATTTGAATATAATGAATTTGATTAGACGATATACCATCAATTGCGTTATAATTATTAATTCATTATTATATGTTAGGTACATTTATTACCATAGTCATTTATCATATATATATATATATATATATATAATATACACACCAAGAATTCAGCACGCACATGTAGAATGTGCTTCTTATTATTTATTTATTTTTTTAATCATTGTTTTAAATTGATTCATTGCTCGTTATTTTCAAACAGCCATTATACGTCGACTTTGTCTGAATGTAAAAATGAAATATCTGAAATACAAATTCATTTTCATAGAATATTTTAATGGACAGTAGCTGAGTACATGACAGCGTCGAGTAGTTCTCTTGTTTAATTCGACTCAGTGAAATTACAGTGTTAATATGGATATACAACTATTATCTCGTTGGTCTTTTCGTGCCACAGAGTTTCATTCCTGTCTTATTGTTTATAAGACAGAGTATGTAAATATTAAAATTCGTGCTGTAATCAATTTTTATTATGAGTATACAGATATTTTTTATTCGATTGCTGCAACGAAACAACATTTTTATTTCCGTCCGTATTTTTCGCGAAAAGCTCCTATTTGTATTTCACTAACTTACCGAATGAAGGAATTAAAGTCAGCAAATTGTAAAATGTCCATATTTCGTTTTTATAAAACGCAACGACGAGGCAGTAATAACATCATAAGCACGAAATCACCAGATTTTTTGTTACGACATTAAATAATGTCACAACAATAATAATATAGTCAATTTATGTTTTGAGTGGGATGTGCATAATTGTTGGTGCACAGTATTAACAAATGTTTAATTTACGTTGTATGGCAGTATCAAAACGAAGAATATAAAACTTCATTTGTTTATTCGTTTTTTTATTTCGTTAAATGTAATGATGAATTGGAGCGTTCAACTTTTAAAAAAATAATTAAGAAGAAAAAATTCAATTAATTATTTCAGAAAAAAAGTATTAAATTTTCTGTAGGTATACTTGTTCATAATCGTTTACTAATTGATCATTTTATTTTATTAAAACAATGAAATCGTTTTCGGAATATTATTATTGATACAAAAACCTGTGCTAAAACACGTTTTATTCAAAATAAAAAAACTTGTTTACCACGAATAATAATTCTCTCTCAAGGTTGTGTTGGTTTAATTGACTTAATTTAAATCGAAGAAAAACACAAATATTTACACCTTAATTTCTTTTAATTATCGAATATGTTTTGAAGTGTTTTGGAATATTATTTTTGTATTTTTACTGTCACGCAATAACTACAAATACGTCTTGTTATAGCAATCGTAATATGATTGATAGGTTTTCGCAAACATCACATCAAGAGTTGTTTTATTTAAATAAACATTTCACTCTTAAGTCTCATTGACTAACTGTAATGCAGTGTACGGTTATAGGTTTTTGTAACGAATTCGCGGAAAAACGAATTGAAAAAAATTAGTTTAAATGTTCTTAGCTTGTATTTAATATAATACAAGTATTATAAATAATTATTGATTATTAAGACTGTCGAATATTCTATAGGTACTTAATTGTTAATTTAAATTGTTGTTAAGTGTATTTACTTGTATCTAAATGAATTCGTGAAAACGGGCGAGCCATTTGAAGTGAATGTGACGGTGCCGTGATAAAATATGTTAGTGATTAAATAGTTATCATAATATCTGCTGTCATCGTAATTAGATTTCTCGAAACGATCTTACGAGCGGTAGTTTTAAAATTTCTATCAAAGTCAGCGTTTATTTAAGTAAAACATTAACTAGAATATAATTTCAACGAATTCGTTTAATTCGTTGATTTCAGTTATGATAAAAATAATAAACAAATGGTTCAATTGTAAATATACAAAAAAAAGTTGGAAAATAATCGTTTGACAGAAGAAAATTTACCCACATTTAAATTTCTCCAACACTTTTACATACCGTTCACATACTGAATCTTACATGTTTTTATATATAATTGTATACGTATATTTTAATTTAGATTTTTGCAATTATTATCGTATAATATTACGCAATAATGAGATATCCGCATGACAGATGATTCAAAGCCAACAACGCTGTTGCACTCGTAATTGAATTAACTATTCCGAGTTGACGTTAGGACTCAAGACTTGAATGAACAGTCGTACAATAATTATAAGTTTGCATTATGACGGACTTAACAAATACTGTCAGCCCGAGTCATATCATTCGATTGAATTCCTTTCTGTTTCGACCGTCGTTACTGTCATTTTATCAGAAAATTGTGCATTTGTCCCTTTTTATTCTCAATGTATACCTCTCTCTCTCTCTCTCTCTCTCTCTCTCTTTCAACCATCACCCTTGAACTTTCTACTCACCCGCTGTCTGAGCCACTCTGCTGTCAACAGTATTTTAGTCACGTTGAAAAGTCGCTGTCACATGACTCGTGGAACGAAGAAAAATATAAAATAGGAGAACGAAAAAGTCACTTAACGAGTTTGGAATGTCACAATACGATCGACTTTTGGGACCAGGCCAACCGGAGCGTTTTCCCCATCCTCCTTGATTTTGCTTGTCCACCGGAGATCGATAATACAAATCACCCGACGCCTGCACGCCGATAATATTAGGCAGTTTTATATATTTTATTTCGTTGGTTTTCCAACTATATGTTTATCGGTTACGCTTACTTTAATAACGTCAAGCCCGAGATGTGACGGCAACTCGTTTCTTTTGGCCGGTCGCCAAATTGGCCAAAAAAGTCCGAAAACAACAGCATAAACACTGCAGAAGGGAGAAGTAGCGCTTTAATCTTTCGATATGATTAATTCAGGTCTGCTGCACGATTCGTCTCAAAGATTCATTGTTATTATTAATATATAATTATATATGATGGCTATGCTTATCATTTTTGTTTATTTTTTTATTTTCGTTAAATTATTCTTTAAAAACAATGTCGAACGCTTTGGTTATCATAAGTATTTATTGAGAAAAGTATGAAAAAATAACTAGTGGGACTTTGAAATATGACAGCCAAATAAAATTGGAAACACGTGTACATATTTAAGATTTTCTAGTAGGTAGTCAGTGCATGAATACTAATTGCTGTGTTTAATATAACAGTAAAATATGGTTTGTAAAAATCAATTGGTTTAGTTATATGAATTGTTTAAATAACTGAAACCTATCTCAATAAAATAAGGTATAAGTAGTTTTAATGTCAGGACGCTATCAAAGGATCTTTATACAATAAAATGAAAACGGTTTGTGAGTAAAGTAAATCAATTGTTCTACTTTGACTCGGCAATTAATTAGTTTACTGTTGTTGGTAAGAGTAATGTTAGAAAACGGAATTACGAGAAATAACAATTTCATGAAAGAACAATAAAAATAAAATGGTTTTATACTTTGACGTATATGGAAATGATGTACATATAATATATATATATACATAATTTCCATATTATGTATGTATGTATATATGAATGGGCGGACCCAGACTTCTACATTTAAGTGTGTCCAGCCTTTTTTTGTAGTAATTTTTTTTTTTAGGGGGGTCAGTTATAAACAAAATTTAATTTAACTGTTTATGGAATTTTTTTAGCAAATCATTTTTTCCATAAGACAATATACCTACAAAATATATTTAAAATATATTCTCGGTTCCCGAGAAAAATCAATATTTTTTTCGCTAAAAATAGTTACCACCATTATTAGACCGATTAGACCGAAGTTTTTGTATGGAGGATAATTACATCGAATATAATATATTGAATATAACGATAAACAAGTACGATATAATGATTTTACTTATCTAAACATCCAGGCTTCGTTAATAATGTAAAATAACGATTGGTAAAAAACACATGTAATTATTATTTCAGTGACTGAACTTTTGCAGTTCTATTTACGAAAAACTGAAATTCAACTAATTTGTATTTATATTATAAATTGCTTTTTTTTTTTTTTTTTTTTTTGGTACATTAGGATGAGCCTATGTATATATATATTATATGTATGTATATACAGACGAGTAATAATATATTTTGATAAACTTAGGTTCTATCGAATCATTTTGAATTGAACCTAACCTATCAATTTGTTTTTTATCTAGTAAACGTAAATGTTGTTGACTCATTCGTGTGAAGCCACAACAGAATATTGAATATGCAATCATTTGATCATCATCTAACAACACTGATCTATACTTTTGAGTGTTGCATCTAAAATACGCTATGTAATATTAAATTCAGAAAAGGATTTCGAATGGGATTATCTGCCAGATTTATCCCCAAACTAAAGAAATTATTTGTGGACAGTTTTAATGTGATAATTTTTAAATTTTAAGTGTTAACAAAAAATAAAGTACGAATAAGGTATAAACAAAATTCTTAAATAAATGTGTGAGGTTGGTGTATAATTTATAACCTTGAAAATTAGTCCCAGCAATTAACATGATTACTTAAAGTTAATTAGTAGAAAATACACTTAAATTATAAAGTCAGCTTAGAGAGCTTGATTGAAAGAGCTATAGTGAATAGTAAACTATGTAGAAGTAAATGTGAAAAAAGAACTGATTAAAGTTGAGAATTTTCAGTTTTAACTCATCAAATTACAAACATTGTTGATCTAACTGTTAAATATATATAATAATCATGTTTTGATGTTTGAATATTTACAGTATTACATTTTAAACCTTTATAGACAAAACGTCAGGAAAAATAGCCAAAGAGTGTTTCTGTTACTCAATGATTGTAGTTTATCTTGAAACGTCAAGTTTTAATAATAAAATTGTAAATTGTTCAAATAAAGTTGTTGTACTAACACGTTACTAGAGGTGAATATTTAAAGTTCTAATTAGCTATTGTTTAAAGGTTGATACATTTGAAATTACGTAACCTGGTAACCAAAACAGATTTTTAGAACTTTTTTTTTAGATCCACGACACCATAACACAGCAGTGACACTTAAGCCAGGAGTACAGGGTCTGTTGAGTAAAACCATTTTCATGACCGTTATTATAGAAATACAACCAACGTTCCAAACGCATTATTCGGTATCACAATTTTATTCAAAATCACACCATTTTGCGTTTAGTCTCGATATATACGTAATAAATGAACAATGCACCTGTTGTAATGTATTATATTGAATATGTATAAGCCAGTATACTAATCTAACAACTTCAAACTGTACTTATATTCTATTGTGAACGCCACAACGTGATGTACATATTAACGATTTAAGTTTAACTTTGTTGTTTAGCTATAAATAATTGATATTTGATAGCACCGATTCTACTGATTTGCTCGGAAATAAATTTGAATGTATTAATTACTAATCAAATCAGAAAGATATTTTTATACGTTTGCGCGTTATAAGAACATTAAAAAGAAGTTGATTAAATGCGTTTTATGTAATTATATTGAATCTATTGAATTTGTTTGATAAAATGCGGTAAGAACTGTGTCTCTTTGGCACTCAGATAAGAAAATTGTGATGAGTGTATTTAATTTTAAAGAAAACATAAATATATATTTTTTTTTTTAGGGAAATAATTCTGAACAAAATGTCAGTGTAATATTTACAATAGATGCACTGATACGCATTATATTGTTATTATTCGTATTATTTGTGGGTTGACTTGTAATTAAAAGCTAAGAAAAATTTGATTTTAAAACAAAAAATTTCTTTTTATCAAGTTATTTGAAAATATTTTTATGCCCTAAGTTTTTTAAAGATTATTTAAATCAATTATTTTTTATCTATATTTAAAATAGGATTTTTTTTGAAAAATAGTCATTCTTCAAAATTAGTTAAATTTTTATATAAAAAAAAAATACTATCCAACGATTTTTAAGATTTTTTTAGTATCTATATTCAAGTATACGAAAATGGTTATAATACATTTCTAGGCCTTTATATTAAGAATTTAAAATTTGATTAAATAAAAACGTGATATTTCCAAAGTTCTATATTTAGCTTAAAAATGGACAACTAAAAACCCGTATAAGAGTATAAACGATATATAGTGAATATTTTTATTTCCTTACACCATTCGTTTAATAGTTATTTCTAATTCACTAAAATCGATTTTGTGGTAGTTTTCCTTATGCCTGAAAAAACTTTTGAGAATAGAGAAAAATGACTTGTTTATGTACCATTTAGATACAATTTCTGATCTATTGAGTTGCCGAATGCAATTTTAAGACAAAATCTATGACCCGAAAAAGTTGACGTAAACAAAAAAATGGAATGATATAAATTAACTGATTTTTCACAGTCAAAATTCTCTAATTATCTCGAATAGAAAAATCAAAAAAGGTTTTATTATTATTAATTGTTTAGATAATGATTCAATATATAAGTTGATGTATTACGTAAATTTGTATTAGTGTTTAGAACAGACTCGTAAAGAACTTATCTTGGAAACCATTTTGATGTAGGTATATCTTATAGGTATTGATGACTTGATTGATGTTGTGGTATTCAAAAAAATTCTTCAATATTGACCCATACAGTTCTTATGCAATTATATTTTCTTGCGTTTCAACAAACAGAATCCATTCAGTGTTTTAATAGAATTCGATGTTCAATGTTATTTTATTAAGTTTTTTATACATTAGTTCAGACACTTTTAATTGAATAACATTGTGTTAGTTCCGTAAATAGGTTTGCTTTTGTACAGGAAGGAGTGCGTCTGGAGTCTAGACTTAAATAAATTGATATATATATATATATATATATATATATATATATATATATATATATATATATATATATATATATATATATATATATATATATCTAAATGATAGATACAAAAGGTATTTTAGAATTTGTGAAATCAATGTTCTGATATTGTCAGTCTTACTTACATAAAACACTGAAAAACAATTTTTTAAACTACCTATATAGATTTTCTGTGAAATTTACGCTTTCTTCAAAATGTTTTGAAGTTCTTTTAAATTCTTTAATTTTTGAAGTACCTACATCGCAGATGAATAATCGCTTGGGAGTGATGTGAAGGAAACTCTTTCACCATGCTATTATTATTGTTATTATTATTTTGATGTGTAAGGAAGAGATTGGTTGGAAAAATGAATTATTGTAATTTTGCAGCAATTGATATCTGATACACGTGACTGGGCGATTGTAAACTCGGCCCGAGGAAAAAAAAATGTTCATAAGGTCTATTGTAAACTCGGACCGTGTTTTTTTCAGGTAAAAATAATTTAGGTGTAAACTCGGCCCGGGGTTTTTTCAGGTAAAAATAATTTAGGTGTTAACTCGGCCCGGATAAAAATGTACATATGATTTTCTTATAATATTTTTGAGAACTATTTAGCATTAACCGGAGGGCACAGAGAGGGGCAATTCTCATTATGCTCCTAAAAATTATTTTCATTGTCATATTATTATTCATAGTATGGAATTTGTTATATAATCAATGTAAAATGTATTTATGTATATTTTTTTAAGGAAAACGCCATGTGTTTAACGTATTCACTCACTGATATTTCCTTATTTTTATATTTTGTAAGTGTTCTTTCTAAGAGTTCTCTTTTTTTTTTTAGATTTTTTTTTTTTTAATTGAAATGGTTCATCTAGGCTATATTGAAGGGGTTACCCCCGCCGGACCCGGGTGGCCGGACTGCGCAAACAGCCCGACTCGCCGCTCCAAACCGACCCCTCGGTGTGTCTCACAGGCATTTCTGCCTTATTTCACACACAGGTTCATCTAGGCTGTTGATTTTAATGTAAATTTCTGTTGGTAGTTCATTTAATTTTGCACTGACGGCATATATATTGGAATGAGTGGAATTGAAACTCGCATTAAAATGCGCATGAAATGATTCACATACATTAGTTGTTAAACACGTATCAACTGATGCACCTGCCCATATATCAGGTGGTTACATAGCATCTTCTAATAAGTATGTATTGATTAAATAATCTGTGCTTATTATATTTTATTGGTAAATATTATCGGGCTGAGATTACAACCGAGCTTTTTTATTACCTGAAACTCCGGGCCGAGTTTACAATCTACCTACTTTATTACCTAAAATTTTCAGGGCCGAATTTACAACAAAAAAGATAATCGCGGGCCCAGTTTACATTTGCCCACGTGACTCTACATGGACATAAATAAATCAATGATGATATGACTGACTTGCGATAACAGTTCGTTGTATGATTCGTATGTATGATGATCGATATGACGATATTAGTCTAAAAGAATTATGCATAGTTAAAAACCTCATGTTTCATGTTAAAAAATTGATGGAAACATTCTAAGGTATCTACTTAAGTTTTCGGAAATGGTTCTTTCGTTATAAAACGTTGAACTCAATATTTCATTTCAATAGATATATTTTGTCAAAGCACAGTACAAAATCTTAACATTATTACGCATTATAGTCTGTGGTATTCAAAGACGTAGTTACACGTATTTGAATGAAAGGGTAAGATTATATGTACACGAAATATAATATAAGTAGTATTGTAGTCTGTTTTTCATAGTAAATGTAGAACATTTTTAATCAGATTCATTTATCGCTCATGTCGACTAGATATTTCCCCATAGGATTGTGCGTTTTCTTTATTTCTTTTTTTTTAACTTCTTTTTTCTTATCGTCTTTATTTTACTGCATCGTACAGTAACTGAATGCGAGTCCACGACATTATGTCACTCATTGACTTCCCCTCTCAAGGGACTCTATCAACACAACGGACGGATTCTGGAAATCCGTTGAATGTCGAATAGTTTTTTTTTTATATACCCCGAGGAGAGACCACGACTGACCACGCACTCTTAAAAAAGTTTTTGTCCTGTTGGTAAAGACGGAGTCGTTTACAAATCGTATAACGTCTTTGCGGTGCGTGTATGATTTGTTTTTTTGCGTTGACGTGCAGCGCGTAAATGAGTTTTTTATTTTTTTCATTTTTTATTTTGCTTGTGTGTTCGGCCTAGAGCAACGTATACACTGCTCACACACACACACAAACACACACACACACACACATACACACACACACACACACACACACACACACACACACACACACACACACACACACACACACACACACACACACTCACACACTCACACACTCACACACTCTAGATGGGTCCA